>JAWNPH010000004.1:0-1200000 GCA_035047645.1 Drosophila merina | reverse complement strand
TGAAACAAGATTAAGAATACGCCCAGAGCCGATATATAGAGCAACTTTCACCAACAGGTATCAAACAAAAAGTCACTGTGGAGAGCCCACCCAACCCTTCGCCCACCGACTGAAACCGTTCTGCCCATAAGGAATTCCTCAGGCGGCTGGGCACGTAGTGATTCAGACAGAGCCACCACATTTGCCGCTCACCTACAAAATGTATTTACGCCAAACGAGGCTACTAGCACATTTGCGCTACCGACTTCAAACGAAAACGGCATCCAGCAACACACCCCAATTGTGTTTCGTCCAAAAGAAATATCAAACATAATTAAAGAAAATCTCAGCCCGAAAAAAAACCCCGGCTACGACCTTATTACCTCGGAAATGATCATCGAGCTGCCACATTCTGCAGTTCGGTACATAACGCAGCTCTTTAATGACATCACAAAACTTGGCTACTTTCCACAACGATGGAAGAGATCGATAATCATAATGATTCCGAAGCCTGGTAAGGACCACACAGTTCCCTCATCTTACATACCAATAAGTTTACTCGCATGTATATCGAAACTATTCGAAAAATGCCTGCTAAGCCGACTGAATCCACACCTGAGAGCCCACAATATAATCCCAGCCCATCAATTTGGCTTTCGCGAAAGCCACGGAACCATCGAACAGGTGAATCGAATAACAGCGGAGATAAGAACTGCATTTGAAAATCGAGATTACTGTACAGCCGTATTTCTAGACGTATCCCAAGCATTCGACAGAAAGCACACACAAACTTCTTAAGTCATACCTATATGACAGAAAGTTTTCAGTGCGGTGCAACACTGCTACTTCCACTGACCACGAAATTAAGGCCGGAGTCCCCCAAGGCAGCGTTCTCGGGCCAACTTTATACCTCATCTATACCGCTGACATTCCTACAAATAGTCGGCTAACAATGTCCACGTTTGCCGACGATACAGCTATCCTTAGCCGTTCAAGGTCCCCAATCCAAGCTACAGCACAGCTGGCATTGCACCTCATAGCCACTGAGAAGTGGCTCTCTGACTGGCGAATAAAAGTCAACGAGGAAAAATGCAAGCACGTGACATTTACCCTGAACAGACAAGATTGCCCACCACTTTTGATGAACAACATACCACTCCCGAAAGCAGATGAGGTAACGTACCTAGGAGTACACCTCGATAGAAGACTTACATGGCGCAGGCACATTGAAGCGAAAAAAATTCATCTTAAGCTCAAAGCGAACAACTTACACTGGCTCATCAACGCTGGCTCTCCGCTAAGCTTGGACCACAAGGTCTTACTCTACAATGCAGTACTGAAACCAATTTGGACCCATGGTGCACAGCTATGGGACAACGCCAGCAACAGCAATATCGACATCATACAGAGAGCACAGACAAAGATCCTGAGAACTATCACTGGGGCACCGTGGTATGTTCGAAACGAAAACATCCATCGAGATCTAAATATTCCAACAGTCACCAATGAAATCAAAGAGCTTACGAAAAAATATCATGGCAAGCTTTCCTCGCACCCCAACCACCTAGCGAGAAATCTAACCCAGCTCAGCAGTCGTTCCCGTCTCCGACGAAGGGACCTACCAACCCAGCGAAGACATCATTAGGGACGCTTAATCACGGAACAGTTGGATTATTTAAAACGACTGTTTAGGAAAAAATTTTATCAGTCAAGATTTTTAAACTTATTGTTAGCTCTTATTTAAGAGGATCCAATAAATAAAAGCAGAGTAAAAAAAAAAAATATATACCAGGGTGCTCCAGTGATTGTTCTCAGTATCTTGGATTTGGCCCTTTGCATGATCTCAATGTTAATATTGCTGGCAATTCCGCAAAGTTGGGAGCCGTACGGAGTTGTAGAGTAGGACCCTGTAGTCCAGACAGAGGGGTGACCGAGAGTTGATAAGCCAGTGGAGACTACTTGCCTTAAGCTTAAGGTGTGTTCTTTTGGCTTCGATGTGCCTGCGCTAGGTGAGACGTCGGTCGAGGTGCATTCCGAGATACGTCACTTCATTTGCTTTCGGTATTACGGTTTTGTTTAAAGTGGTTGAAGTACAGTCATGCCGATTGAGTGTAAATGTTACATGCTTACATTATTGTTCGTTTATTTTGATTCGCCAGTCAAATAGCCACTTCTCCACGGCCACTAGGTGAGAAGAGAGTTGATTTGTGGCTTATACCGGGCATTTGGATCGACTTAAAATCGCTGTGTCATCGGCAAACTTAGAAGTTGTTAGTAGTCTGCTTGTGGGTATGTCTGCTGTATAAAGGACGTACAGCGTTGGTCGAAGTACGCTACCTTGGGGAACTCCAGCGTTTATAGCGTGGTCGTCAGAGTTGCATCTCACAGCAAAGGTTCTGTTGTAGAGATACAACTTCAGGAGTTTATGGGTGTTTTGAGGAAGCATTTTTTTAATTTTGAACATTAATCCATTAAGTCAGACCTTGTCAAAAGCCTGAGAGACATCCAGAAATACTGCAGTGCAATATTCCCGTTTTTCGAAAGCAGTTCGTAATTCTGTTGTTATTCGATTGACTTGTTCAATGGTTCCATGTTTCTCTCGAAAACCGAACTGATACGCTGGCATAAGATTGCGTGTCCTCAAGTTGGGCGTTATTTGGGTCATCAGAATTTTTTAAATAGTATTGAGAGACAATAAAAAAACAGGCTTATAGGCCTGTATGATGAGGTAACTGAGTGGTCCTTGCCTGCCTTTGGTATCATTACTATGACCGGTTTTTTTCATCTCTCTGGATAGTACCCGAGTTTTTTGATAGCGTTAAACAGCAAGGAAATAGAGCAAACAGCACAGTATGGAAGCTCGATTATCATCTTTGGACTTATTAGATCATATTAGATCCTGGGGACTTTTTTCGATTTAGTTGATCCTTGATGATGTTCGATTTTTCATTCGCTTGAAATTCGATTGGCTCATGTGCTTGGTCGTCGCCTGTTACCGTGGATAATACAAACGAGCTTGAAGCAGGGTTCGGGTGAAACACACGTTGAAGATGTGTTGCAAATGTGGTAGCCTTATCTTTATCGCTGCGGGCCCAACCCCTAGTGATATTTCTTAATGGTGAAATCGTTTCTGCCGGTGTGGTTAAACTGGGATGAGCTTTCCATAGAGAATTTTTTGCTGCCTGATATTCAAAGTTGCTGTATGTAGCGAAGTTGGGCATTTTTACCTTCTTTCTTCGGCGCATTGGAGAGATTTCGAGAGGCATTCTTGAATCTTTGCTTTGCGATTGGCGATCTATAAGCTTGCCACTCCCGTCGCATACGTCGTTTTCGAGTACGAGCCGCTCGATGTCTACGTTTTTCATTCTGGGTCTGCTAGGTGCGCTCTCTATTTGAGGTGTTGAGATTCTGGCGGTTTAGTTACTAAGAGTCTCTCTAGGGTATTGGCTGCTGATTCTATCTCGGCATTAAAGTTTAACCTTGGGTTAGCTTAATGTGTGAGCTTATGTATTTTCTGTATTTGGACAAGGTTGTTTTCTTTGATGTTAATCTGTTAGCGTGCATTGTAGTCTCAGGGCGTTGGAGAAGGTTGAGATTTAAGAGGACTGGCGAGTGGTCTGATGATAGATCCGGTAGAGATTCGGCACTGATGAGGTTTCGAGGGATATTTTTAGTTATAGCGAAGTCGATCAAGTCAGGAATTTTGTTCGGATCAAATGGTATGATGGTCCGCCCGAAGAGACGTAGTCAAGCTTTATGTTTGCCCTTATGATGGTGTTATACACCTGTTTCCCTTTAGGGGTGACGAGGCGTGATCCCCAGTGGGTGTGTTTGCCGTTGTAGTCACCTGCAGCAATGAAGTGGTCCCCTATGGTGTTGAAGCAGTCTAAAAATTGTTGTTCGGAAGCATTGAAACGAGGGGGATAATATACAGCTGCGAGGGTAAGATTGCCGTTTCCTAGTTGTACATTTAAGGATGTGGCCTGCAAGTAGTTTTTTCCAAACTCGCTATGGTATGGTGGTATGGTGTTTGATGCGGTTCCTAATCAGGATACCGGTTCCGCCATGTGCTTTTTCATCTGGATGATTTGTTCCGTAGAACAAAAAGGCCCGATTTTACGACGTTTGCGAAGGTCACATTTTGGCAGGTGGTCGCAGGACCAAATGAGGACCTCTTTGCCGTTGCGAAAAAGACTTCTGGGGATATTTTTGATTGTATAGGGGTATTCTGTGCGTTATGAAGGGCGGGCAGACGTTTCACGGTAATGAATCCGGCTTTTGAGGTCTTTGTGTATTGGACAGCCTCTATAGTTTGCTGTGTGGTTACCCCCAAAATTTCCGCCCTTTTTGGTGCTGTGATCACTTTTATTGGTCGTGCAATGAGCCGAGTCATGAAGCTCTCTATAGACGCCACAAACTGAACGCAAAGTGCAGTACGCTCTTGTATGGCCATATTCTTGGCAATTATTGCATTGCACGGGGCCTTTGCGCTTATGTGGTTCTTCTACAGTAGTTCTACGATGCAGAAGAAACTGTAGCTGGAATAAACACCTCCGCACTGTTCGAGTACTGAATGCCAACAATAAAATAAACTTATCGGCATCGTTCTCATCGCGCTGAAAGGCGGGGAAGAAGAAAGTACATAACCTTGTAAGCCAAGAGTTAAGCCTAGCTTAGAAATTTTAGTTATTTAATTTCCGTCCCTGTAAGTCCAAGTGGCCCCGGATTAGGGCATTTTAATTCAATCGCTATTACGCTATTTTGAAACTTTGGACGTTACAGGGATGCATATTACAACACGCTCCCTCAAAGTAGCTGCAGATTTCATACGTTTGACGCCCACAGATGATACACACTTTTGAAGCTACTGCTTGAAGGTACTGCTTAGACCCTTCATTAGGACGTCCACCGGTATAGGCTCTGTCTCCATATACTTAATAGTGATTGATGGCTCTTGATGGTTCTCCTGTATGAATTGATTACCGTTCAGCGACGAGGCGCATTTTTGGATGAATGGCTATGTTAACAAGCAAAATTGCTGTATTTGGGATGAGACCAATCCACACGAGGTTCACCCAGTGGCAATGCATCCGCAGAAAGTGACTGTTTGGTGTGGTCGTCACCGTCAATGGTGAGCGATACCGGTCGATGATAACCAACTTCTTTTGGCCTGAAATCGAGAATATGGATCTGGACAACATGTGGTTTCAACAGGATGCCGCTACGTGCCACACAGCACACGCTGCGATGGATGTTCTGCACGACCGATTTCCGGACATGATCATATGGCGCGGAGGCGACGTGAACTGGCCACCGAGATCGTGCGATTTGACTCCGCTGGACTTTTTCTTGTGGGGTTTTCTTAAGTCGCAGGTCTATGCCAACAAGCCGCAAACCACCGATGCCGTCAAAGTCAACATACGCCACGCCATCGATCAAATACAGCCCGATTTGTGCACCAGAGTCATCGAAAATCGGACCTTTCGTGTGCGCGCCACCAACCAAAGCCGTGGCGGTTATTTGAATGATGTCATATTCCAAAAATAATAGGATCGATGAACCTTTCAAATAAAAAAAAATTCGCAAATATCTCTGCTACATGTATTTTTTCATTTCAAAGATCAAGCGTCCTTAATGGAAAACCCTTTACAATGCTTCTTTTACTGCATCGGACATTAACTGCGCCAGCCATGATGAATGCTAGACCAGAGAACGAGCGCCTGTCGGTTTAGTTTTTGCTTTATTCTGCGTCTATACTATACTATATAACTGTCATCTGTTTTCTTGTATAACAGGTCGTGGTGCTTTGTACCACTTATATCCCAGTATGCGTTTTGCTGCTTTCCAATGCTCAGCTACGTAGCATGAACTGAATTGGCTCAGGAAATTCACATCACACGCAATATCTGGTCTTGTTGTAACTGAAAGAAACATTAAGGTACCAATTAGAATTAGAGTTAAGAATACCTTTTCATTTCTCCTTAATTTTTTTTTTTTTTTTTTTTATTAATTTTCTTTAAATTACATTCTGTTTTTTTTTAAAATAACAATGAGTAATGATTGACTAGTTTTGAAGAAAGGAAAAAAGGTAGCGACCCTTCCCATTGCAAGGATACGCTAATACTTTAATAATTTACTTATAATTTAATTCTGTTGGAGTTTTGCGTTTTAATCTTCTCGGTTCCAGCTCTCTCATCGGTATTTGTCTCAGGTTTGAGTTTTGGTGGTTAAGTAGTTGATTTGTGTGTTTTTTCCTGCTTTTTTAATAGTTTCGTTGACTGTCTCTATGTTTAAATCTTTATGGATATCTTCATTTCTAATATACCATTCGGCATTTGTCATTGTTCTAAGCATTTTCGATTGCGTTCGCTGAATTAGCTGTAAGTGAGATTTACTGGCAGTTCCCCAGATTTCTATTCCATACGTCCATATTGGTTTTATTATCGCCTTGTATATTGCAATTTTGTAATGTAATTTTAGTTTTGAGTGTTTTCCTATTAGCCAGTTAAGTTGTCGAAATTTGCTTTTTATTTCATTTCGTTTATTTAGAATGTGCTGCTTCCATGTCAGTTTTGCGTCAATAGTTAGTCCAAGGTACTTGGCATATGGGCGTAACAATATTTGATTGACGTTGATTTTAATTGCGAAGTTTTTGGGTTGTCGTTTTGTGCATATTACTTGTTGAGTTTTGTCTTTCTTTATCTCGATACCCCATCTCTCAAACCAGGATACTGTTTGTGTCATGATTTGTTGTAGTGTACTTGCAGCTGTTTTTTCACACGCGCTTGACGACATTAACACAGTATCATCTGCGAACGTAGCAATCATTGATCCAGGGATAGTTGGCTCTGGAATATCGGAGGTGTAAATCAAGTATAAGATGGGCCCAAGCACACTACCTTGGGGAACACCCGCATACACTGGCATAACATCTGAGCATTAATTGTCATATTTGATATAGAAATATCTGTCCGTTATATAGCTTTGTAGGATGGTATATAGGTTGTCTGGTAGTATATTTCTTAGCTTATGCAGCAGTCCTTTGTGCCATACTTTGTCAAATGCTTTAGCAATGTCCAAGTACACGGCATAGCAAAACTTCTTTTTGTCAAAATCTGTTATTTTGTTAATTACTCGATGGACCTGTTGGACAGTCAAGTGCTGCTTCCGAAAGCCGAATTGGTGAGGAGGTATTATATTTTTCTGTTTTAGGGTTGGCTCGATTCTATTTAATAGGACTTTTTCAAATACTTTTGAGAGGACAGGTAATAACGTGATTGGTCTGTACGAACTTACAGTATTGGCGTTTTTATTTGGTTTCGGAATTGCTTTAATTTGGCCTACCTTCCAAGTTATGGGAAAGTATTGTAGTCGAAGGATTCCGTTAAACAGGTTTCTAATATAGGTGATTATAGCGTCTGGTAGTTCTTTCAGAATTTTTCCTCCGATTAAGTCATATCCGAGGGCTTTCTTGTTTTTAATTTGTTTTATGTGCGATTTAATTTCTGCCTTTGTTATAGTTTTAATTGCACAATTTGGGTTGGTCATTTGTGTTGGAAGCTCAGCGTTGCCGTTGTCCATGTCATTGGTAAATGATGTTTTAAAGTGTTCAGCAAGAGTGTCTGCTTTTTCTTTGTTTGATCTCGCCCATGTCTTGTTGTTTCTTTTTATAGGCGGCTTGTGTATAGTTGAGTTAGTTGAGTTAGTTAACTATTGGGCGCTTTCCACAGAGAATAATTTGTAGATAAGGAAGTTCCGAGGTTGCTAAGGTAGTATTGTAGCCGGTTATCTTTGTCTGCCCTGAGAATTCTCTTGAGTTCGTCTGTTGTTCTATTAAGTTCGTTTTTATCTTCTGGATGTCTAGTCCTTTGCCATATCTTCCTAAGGTTACGCTTTTGTCTGATTTTGTCTTTAATAAAGGCGGGAGTTTTCTTTGATGCAATCATTTTTATAGGTGGTGTCGATTGCGTTGCTGCATATATGATGTTGTCATTTAAATATGCTATTGCGGAGTCCAGTTCGTTGTTTGTCTTTAGAGAGATATTTATTTCCATGTTCTGTTCCAAAATCTCGCGAAACATATTTCAGTTTGTTTTGTGGTTAAATAAAGGGGGGTCATTGTTGTTTTCTTCTACCCCACCATGTAACGTAATTAATATTATGAAATGGTCGGAGGAGAGGTCTAGGCATGATTTTAATGTTAGGTTATCGCAAGTTATATTTCTTGTAATGCAGAAGTCAATTAAATCCGGTAGTTTGTTTGTGTCAGTTGGCCAGTAAGTCGGCTCGCCTGTGCTTAGGGCACGGCTATTATTGCTTCTTATTGCTTCATACAGTTGCCTTCCCTTTGCAGTGGTATAGTAAGTCTGGACCCCCATGTTATGTGTTTGGCATTATAGTCACCTCCTGCCAAATACCGATTTCCCAGTGATTTTAGAAAATCGAGGTATTGGTCTTTTGTATTGTTAAATTTAGGTGGGCAATAAACTGCAGATATATTTATTGGACCCGTTGTGTCTGAGGTCGATATAGTAGTAGCCTGTATGTCGCCCTTTTTGAATCCATCGAGCTCTATGCACTTTATGCTTTTTTTAATTATTACTGCAGCACCACCATGGGCCTTACCGTCCGGGTGATTAGTAGAGAATATATTATAGTTAGGTATGTTTATAGAGGTTTTCTCAGTTGAGTGTGTTTCAAAAATGAGCATGACGTTAATTATCTTTTCATTTATGAATATTTTTAGTTCAAGTAAATGGCGTGAAAGTCCGTTAGCATTCCAGATGACGATTGTTAGGTGTTTATTTGTCAAGTTTAGATAATAGAAGCGTGACAATGTTCATCATATTTGTCATTTGGGCTATTAATTGTTTCATCAATTGTTTTAGTTCGTCAAAATCATTTTGTGTTGGAGCAGGCTGTATATCAGGTACACTAGCAGTTTGGATTGCTGAGTTGGTTTGATGGCTAGTTACTTGGCTTATTTGAGTTGGAGCAGGCTGTATATCAGGTACACTAGCAGTTTGGATTGCTGAGTTGGTTTGATGGCTAGTTACTTGGTTTCTATTTAAGACTTCGGCATAGGATATAGCTGGCGTCTTTAAGCTTGCTACGTTATTTGTTGTACTTTATTGTGTCGTTTGATGATTTGTTTCTGTTACCGGTATTTCTTTTTTCCGGAGAGTTGGGTATTTTTGGATTTGCAGTGCTTTGTACACCATACAACCTTTATAGTTTGCAGTGTGGTTTTCGCTGCATAGTGCTAGTGCACATTTAATACTTGTTCGGTCCGATCTTGTATTAATAGTACAGGATGATGAGCTGTGTTTTCCAGCGCATTTTACACAAGTTGGGTCTTTGGTGCAGTAGTTTTTGGTATGTCCATATTTTTGGCAGTTTGTACATTGGGGAAGTGTTCGCTTTGGTCGCGGTGGCTCAAAAATTACTTTGCAATGAAGAAGGTGCTCAATTTTATAGATGTCTTTATTATTTTCTTTCATTTTGAGTTCAATATAGAATAGAGGCAATGGTTGTTTGGAGTCGTAGCGCTGGATGTTGTGTAAATTTATAACTTCATGCCCTTGCTGAGCTAGTTCATTTATAATATCGTCTTTGTCTGTAGCATGATGGACGTTACGAAGGATTACCTTAAATCCCCTCTGGTCTTTTGGTCTGAAGGTGTAGTATTTGGTCGATTTATCTTTTAATAGTCCTAATATGTTGTGATAGTGAGTAGTTTCTAGTGGCTGTATTTTTATTTCATTAGTTGACAGTGCTTTAAGTTCATATCGTGTTTCTTCCAATGAATTTAAAGCTGTAGTTAGTGCGTATATGTTTTCAACATTTTGAACATATATGGGGGGGGGGGGGGTTTTGCTTTTTTGTGCTCAATTTGCATTTGCGCATTTATGGTTGCATTTGTCCCATTGTCAGTTTGGTTTTCGTCTTCATCATCTTGTGCTAGTAACTCAAAGCGGTTGCTTGAGTTTGGCTCGGCTAGCCAGTACTCTTTGAGTGTTTTTTGAGTGGCGGTTTTGGGTTTTATTCTTCTGTTTCTTGTTGCCATTTAAAAGATCTTTGGAACCGTTTGGAGACTGATTTTCTCGGTGACGTTTTAAGTTTTGTTGTTTTGGGAGAGAGGATTGAGTTTTGTTTATTGTTGTTGGAGCGGGTATTGAGGTTGTGGGTGTTTTAATATTCGCTGAGGAAGAGCGTATCGGCATTGAAGCATAGCAAACTGTAGTTGTTGTTGCTATAGTTGCTGTAGTTGTGTTATTTGTGTCTGAGGTTGTTGAAAGCGGAAGAGTTGAGAGTGGGAGAGCTGAGAGCGTAATTGCTGTGAGCGGGAGAGTTGAGTGTGTGTTCATTAGTATCGCGGAAGTTGTTGTTGGTATACGCGCGGGTAAATTTGGCGCGCATTCTGGTCTTCGTTGCTGAGAGTAATTGTTGGGTCTCTCCAATGCTGGAGAGCAAGATCGCGCTCTTTCATCACTCTGCGGGTGCAAGTTTTGATAATTGTTTGTGTGATTTGATATGTGGGTGAGTGAGATGTAGGAGTTGTTTTTGTTTTGTTTTGCTTGAAGCTCTCGCTTCTGATTTTGAGCGCCGGGTGCGCTCATATTTTGTTTAGTTTATTGTTTTCACTTGCTTTTTGTTTATTTTATTCACAGGAATATATAGGGTTTTTTAAAACACATATAAATATGTATTAGCGTCTTTTCGCTTGTATATAATGGTGTGCTTGAATTTTTCACTTAGACTTCAATATTAACTGGAGCTTTGTTAGAAACACGTCCGTCGGGGTTGAAGATCAAAGATCAAAAGTTTATCTATGAAACCGCTAAATCGTTCTGGTACCTCCAAGTAGACTTTCTCTCCACGTCCATTTGATGGATTTGCTGCCAACGGTACTAACTGAATATGTCTTAAGAAATCTCCGCCACGTTTGAATGAGTAGCCTTTTGCGAGCAGCCCCTTCTGCTTGCTACATACAGTGCCGTGTTCTTTCGTGCGGAACACCATTTTGCTGCCAAAAGCCTTTTTCTCAGCGGGACATTCCGCAATTTTCCATGCGCCGTTCCGCACATGCGCCATGTATTCGTCTTCGATGGCAATGTCCCACTTTTTACCATCACTTAAGCTTTTCGCCTCTTCAATTGTTATAGGGTCGCCTGCCATTGCTGTAAATGCCATCATGCATTTCTCAAAATCTTCTGATGATGAGTTAGAACGCGTCTCATGAATCCTCTCGCGGACAACCCTCTCGGCTGCTGACTGATTTATTTTTCTTTGTCTTCCTCTTAGGCCTGTCTTTAAGGTTTTGTACGCGCTCTTCCATGTCGCTGATGCTCATTATATGAATCTGCTTCGCTAGATGAACTGTCGCTTTGTTGTTGGCGCTCATTCGACTTGCTAATTGGAATGGGAGGTCATCTGTGATTACCTCAGTGTTGTAGTCCGGGTATTCGCTTCTAAACCCTGAAACATTTAAGACCTTGAAATCATTAGCAATTACTATTTTTCGACTTTCCAGTCACCACAATCGATACGCTTTTGATTCCGTTGAATAGCCAGCCAGAAAACATCTTAGGATTTCATCTTGAACTTGACTTCGTACCAAATATGCGCCACTGTTGGAATTTTCTTTGTCCAGTATTAATATGGTATCTCTCCATCTAACCCTTTGGTGACGCATCGATTTCGAATGTAATTCGCTATGTTGACTGCTTCTGCCCAAAATGACGGTAGTGCTCCAGATTGCTGCATCACCTTGACATTTCTATTAATGTGTGATTCAGCCTCTCCGCTAGATCATTCTGCTACTTGGTAGACAACCTTCGCGCAATTCTGGGCTTCCTCAAATAGTCATTAAATTCGTTGTTGCAGTATTCAGTACCATTATCCCATTGTAGAGATTTTATCTTCCTGTTTGTAAAGTTCTCTGGTTTTGCTTTGTATGTTTTGAACGCTTCAAATACTTCCGATTTCTGTTTAAGAAAGTACACTTCACAAAATCTCTAGTGATCAATATATAGTATAAGACGTCAATAAGGTCAATGTTGTCCTTTTTGTTCTTTCCTTTGATTGCGGTTGTCATTTCTCCAATGCTGTGAACCTTGGTTGTGTTATTGTTAGGCGCCTGCGAAGAATTGCTGCCATTCGGTAAATTTTCAATATTTTTCAACCAAAATTTCACAGAATATAGTTCAATTACTACTTTTCAATGTACAATAATCAGAAATAAATTTACTTTCACCGTACGCCCAAAAAAAATCTGTAAAAACCTGTTTTTTTCTGCCTTCAAAACCCTACCCCCCCTTAAATAAGACATTTTGTTACACGTATATATTGTATATGTACACGGTACGATACAAGTGGTGAGCAGCGGTATAAATGCCTGCCTCAAAGAAGTCTCTCGAGTCTTTGATTTTTCCACAAGTTTGTCAGTCACAATTGAAGGCTTTCGGTTGTCTGATTGTCTTGCACGGAAGTACGACCATTTATAATCTCGTGACCCCACTTGTAAGCAATTTTTACCCATATTATAATTTCAACAGGAGCTTCTCCTTCGCAACGAGGTAGCAAATGACTGCTCAAGTTTTGCCAAGAGTTTTCAACATACTAACTGAAGATATTTGCTGTTATACAAACCTCCTATGCGACAATTTGAAGCTTGCCTATGCTGATAAATCCGTTAATTTCCATCCGGTCTTCAAAAAATATTTTTTAAAACCCAGTACGAAGTCAGCATTCACCAAAAAAAAAACGTGTTCTTGGACAATCAGCTTCTTCGCGCGTTATCTCTATATCACATCTATAACAAAGTCTTTAAAAGAGTTCGTTAACGAACAGAAGTACAAAACAAATCAAAATATAAAAACATCTTATCTGCAAAGTTCACCAAGTGTTACTTACCTTACCATGAGGGATCAGACCAGACAAAAACACCCTAAAATTCAATATGTTTAAAAACAATAATTTAAGTAACAAAACAGCAGGCTCAAAATACTTAATAATAGGAAGAAAAACTTAAATGACAAACTAGAGGAATATCCCCATTCTTAATATAAAAAAAAATTATTGATACTGTTTGTGCAATTGAATCATTTAATATAGATAAGCAACGGCTCCATTCTAATAAAAACTAAAAACCGTATCCAAGCTATACAACTAATACAACTAAGAACTCTGAACAACATAATATACTGTAACGATTTAAGAAACATTTCTTAAACTGATATTCTACATTTAAATTAAAAGCCCAAAATGTCGTCAAAATATTAAAAATTATAAAAAAAGTTCAAGACACCCGAACTTGAACTGGACTCATTATCCTTAAATTCGCATCTCTGGAACTACCACACACATATGTAAATATATGGTGGATATAAATGGTTATAAAAAAACCCCGATGAGACCATATGTCCAGCTGCCTAGGCGATGCTTCAACTGCTGTCGCCTAGGCCACGCCACACTAACCCCTAAACTAACTAACAATGCGAAAACATCAACTTTTGTATCAACTGTAAAAAAATACAACAAAGCAACGTGTTTGACAGCTAATGCATCAAACAAAGGGAAACACAAGCGATCAGGGTCAACGAAAAAACCAACATGAAACAGGTAAACTTAATTTACAATCGTCGCTACAACAATAACCGAACATTTTCCACTACATGCAACTCAGGCGCAACAAGAAAAAGAAGCCCTATCGCATACACAAAGCTTACTTCAACTTCCCCAACAGCAACGGAAAACTTTCCTTTGATCCGGCAAAACCTTTCAAAATTAAAAAAAAAAAAACAAATAAAAGCAAATACTCTTCTCAGCGCTAAATCTAAAATATCTTAACACAGCATTTGCAAATCCAAATATGAAACAAGACTAACTAAAAAAGCAAACCCTAGCAACGTACCCATTCTGATTAATTTCGCACTACTCTCATCTAACTATTTCATCTCCTATGGAAGAACCGCTTCACTTATAAAAAAATCTATCCAATCGAAAGAAACAACGCTACTATGGATCGCATCGCATCTTGTGCTGAAATCGATTCCTTTAAAAAGTTTGAACTTATATCAACGTACTTACCACCCACCAAGCCATTTACATTCTCAGACTTAAATACCGTGCTAAACCAACTGAAAACTGATCCAATGAAACTGATATTAGATGACTTTACTAGCTGGGAGACAAACTGGGGATCACCTTCCAACAATAATAGAGGGATATTCATACAATCATTTCTAAATAACTCGAATTAATTTTTACTGAACAGCAAATCTCTTTCTGCAGACCTGAATAATCAATAAATGCGAAATGGAACACAATTGACGATCTACACGGCAGCGACCACTTCTAAGTACTAATAACACTGTTTAATACCTACCGCACCCAAAACCAATCTAAGTACATTAGGCGAGTTTTCAAACTGCACCTTGCGGACTGAAACAAATATACAGAGCACATAATACATTACAAGGACACGGCTTCCCTCACTGACAACCTAAACAAAGAAGCTGATAACATCAGAAATATTATTCATCAAAGTGCACACCTCCGCCATACCCGTCCGAAAATAGTCCCATGGTGGTATATCATAATTTTAGAAACTTTACCGAAACCCATTTCGTCAATGAGTTTCGTAATAAACGCATCCTTTTTAGCTGCCGATGAACCTGCAGCAAAAAACGATCAGCCACTGTACGACTCTCGATCCCTGCTACGAGGGATGCTATATATATTTCTGGCCTAGGCAACACTAAGTATTACCAGGTGCAATCTGACATTTCCATTGGAAAGTTTGACATTTTTTCTGGACAAAACGTGTAAAAAGAAGTTCACTCGAAAGGTGATGTCATATTCATCGAGGAAGACCTACAAAGTACCAAATGCTCCAATAAAGATAGTGCGGCAACTGAGAGTCTTGTTGTTGAATTTGATTGCTATACTCCGGCAGCTGTACATATGTGAGTATTCGAATGCAATTCCAGAAGAAGCAGTTACCGACGGTCTGTCAAAAACACTTTCCGATGAACAACAACAAGATGAGACTCCAGAAGGTGACCATCAAACTGAGACACAAGACGCTCCTAATAGAGGCCCTGGGCGACCGATAATAATACATACTGGATTGCCCTACTGGCGCCCGAGAAAACAATACCAGATGGTGAACGTTCTCTTAACTGACATTGCGGTCCCGAAAAGCTTAGATGAGGCCTTAAGCTCGCCTCATGGGAACAAATGGAAGGCTGCACTTCAGAAGGAGATGACTAGTCTACGAGATAATGAAACTTGGTCTCTAGTAGATCTGCCAAGAGGCGAGAAGCTCATTGGATGCAAGTGGGTGGTTGCCAAGGGGTGCTCGCAGCGCTGGGGTATTAATTATTCGGAAACTTTTTCTCCAGTTGCCAGATACTCCACAAAACGGCTGTTTATTGCCTTAGCAGTTGAACATGGGATGTACATTCACCAAATGGATGTATCATCGGCGTATTTGAATGATGAGTTACATGATGTGGTGTACATACGGCAGACTGAAGGTTTCATCGATGGGCAGCATCCACAACAAGTCCTGCGACTTTACAAGTCATTATATGGCTTGAAACAGAGATGGAACGAAAAGCTGAACACCGCATTACTGAAAATTGGGTTTTTTCCTTGCCCAGTGAGTCATGCTTATTTCCATTCCATTTTCGTGCGATCATTTTTCACAACTTTCGACGTGGATTATCACGACAAAAGTGCATCGATGAACTAAAATCTTTGTATGGCTATGAAGCTCCATCCTATAGCACTGTAAAAAACTCGTACAACGAATTCAATCGTGGCCGATGCTCGCTCAAGGACGAATTCCGTAAAGGTCGTCAAAAAACAGCCGTTGTGCCAGAAAACATCGATGCCGTACGTGAACTAATAATGCAAGACCAGCATACCTTCAGATAGAGGCATGCGTATTCATTTCTCCCAGCATACATATTCAGCATACATTCGATATGGGATGAACACCTGGCCGTAAAAAAGGTTCGTTCTCGTTGGATCCCGTACAATTTGACAATCGCCCAAAAAAAGGCTGGTGTGGATTGGTGTACAGAAATTCTGAAAAAATACGATCGCGGTGCTTCAAAAAACGTTTATAAGATCGTCAAATGTGATGAATCATGGATCTGTGCGTATGACCCCGAAACAAAACAGCAATCGACGGTGTGGGTCTTCCAAGACGAGCCAAATCCAACGAAAGTTGTTCGTGGAAGAAGCACTTCGAAGCAAATGGTCGCCTTTTTTTTCGGCAAAACTGGTCATGTGGCGAATGTGCTGCTTAAGCAACGTAGGACGATCAATTCTGAGTGGTACACCACCACTTGCTTGCCTGAAGTCTTCGGAGAAATTCGAAAAACGAACAAGAGAAGACGAATCGTTGTGCACCCTGACAATGCGAGCTCTCACACATCGGCTCAAACCAGCGCCGGCCAAAACGTCGAATTGATGGGTCATCCGCCGTACAGCCATGACTTGGCACCCAATGTCTTCTTTTTTTTCCCACACATCAAGAAAATAATGCGTGGTCAAAGATTTTCGTCGCCAGAAGATGCTGTTGAAGCATCCAATAACCATGTTTTGGAGGTGTCTCAATCGGAGTAGAAAAAGTGCTTCAAAAATTGGTTTGAGCGCATGCAAAAGTGTATAAATCTTGATGGAGAATATTTAGAAAAACAATACAACAATTTTCGTTGATAAATATTCGTATTTTCATTGTTATGCCGGAAATATACACGTGTATATAGCAGCCCTCGTATTACCAGCCCAATCCACGTCGACATAACTGTGGATGGACTGACCGTTGCGTTTGTAGTGCAACATCAGCTCTGTGGTGTCCTTCAAATATTGTATTATTCGTTCAGCAGCCACTTCATGCTCTTTGTGTGGGTCCACATGTCGTTTTTAGTTTTTTATCGGAATGTAGAAAATCTGGCCGGGGCCAGATACATCAGAAAATCGATCACTCGTTGACAATTTCCGTCATCGCATTTTACCTGAAAGCCTGCCTCCAATGGTAACGATTGCCTTACAGTCTTGCATACCGTGCTCATTGAGGAGACTCTAAATAAATTGTTTATGGCCAATACGGATGCTGCCAAGTTCACCATCGCGCTCAAATTCCATGCCAAGGAAATAAGTTACAGCGCCGCAATCAACCACATTGAATTCGCCAGATATTAGCAAAGACCCATTTACAGTCAATAAGCTTTTTGTCTTAATGGCTCGCAGCGAATCAAAATCCTTCTGCATCGAACTTCTCTAGTCCTAAGCTTACGCCATTTCCAATGCCTCGTTGACAGTATTTGGCAACTGAATGTCATTTGCAGCCATTACATTCACCCCGTTATACTGTTTACGTGGACGTCTTGGTCGACCAGTAATCACCGTGATGCTCTTCAGTGGCTGCATCTCCTTGACCAGGATTCACATAATCAACCACATCAGACTGCGAGCCGTCAGCATTAGCAGCTAACTGGACTTTAAGCTAGACCAATATTACATCAACATCGCATGCCGAACGTGTGGCTCCTTCATCACCAGCTTCTAAAAACTCCTGTTCCAGAAATATGACATTTCTCTCAACAACTATCGTTCGTTTCTCAGGGTTATGCAAACGATACGCCTTTGCACATATGCTTTGCACCTTTCGGTTTGAACTTCTTTCGGTGAGTTTTGTACAGTACAAAGGCCTTCGTACCAAACACTTTAGATGGGACACAGATGTCCTCTTGCCTGACCACGCCTCGCAAGTCATCACACAAGGCAATGTTGACGTCTCAGATTGATTTCGCAATTAAGCTGCCGTGTTAATGGCCGTTGTCCAAAACGACTTCAGAATGCATCAGAATGCATCTAGCTCCGACACAAGCACCGCTATCTGCAACAACAACAACTGGAGCAATATCGACAGCCCGCTCTATTTCGCCATTGGCTGCACCCGCTCACGCTTTTACTGAGTCAGCGAATGCAAAAACAAAAGCCCAATAGCCAAACGGCACTGCTGCACAACTAGCAAAACAAAACGCAAACAAAAAAGTTGGGTCGGCCTCACAGACTTGACTGGACCGCTACATTACAATAAAGCGGAAGTTTAGCCCTAAAACTTCCGATACAGAAAACAAGCCGAAAAATATAAGCGACAATACTACCTCGATAAACAATGAAGCGCCCGCAAATAGCAGATACAGCAGATAGCAGAGAGATGTTGGCAGATACCAACGAGGACGTGCCATTGAAATCCATCGGTAACGAACCAAACAAAATAAAGCCTCCCCCAATTTACATCCGCGAGAAGAGCACAAACGGTTTGGTAAATGCTTTAACTGGTCTTATTGGAAAAGATAGCTTTTATATAATACCCCTCATAAGAGGTACTATTAATGAAATCAAACTTCAAACGAAAACGGAGGAAAACTACAGAAAAGTCACAAACCATCTTACTGCAAACAAAACAAGCTTTTACACCTACCAGCTTAAAAGTAGCAAGGGCTTACAAGCAGTACTGAAGGGCATTGAGCCTGATGTAAAGCCCGAAGAGATAACTGAGGCGCTAAAGGATAAGGGTTTTTCCGTCAAAAGCGTACACAATATCAAAAACAGAAATAGGCAGCCGCAACCATTCTTTAAGATTGAGCTTGAACCAGAAAACAAGCACCTAAAAAAAAACGAGGTTCATCCAATTTATAAACTCCAGCTCCTTCTGCACCGTAGGATTACAGTAGAAGAGCCGCATAAACGTAACGCTCCTGTTCAATGTATGAACTGCCAAGAATACGGCCACACGAGATCGTATTGCACACTTCGCCCAGTGTGTGTAGTTTGTGGAGATCTCCATGTCTCCACTCACTGCCAAGCTAACAAAGAAAATGCAAGCGCGAAAAAGTGCGGTAACTGTGGGGGTAATCACACAGCAAACTACAGAGGCTGTCCAATCTACAAAGAGCTGAAAACACGTCTCCACAAAAGAATGAACACGGCACGGGTACACCAAGGAACAGCTACGCTGATACCATCGGAAACAAATCCAGAAGTACTTTTTTCGAAACCAACAAGTATTGCTCCCAGGACTAGCACTAACAAGATAAGTTTTGCAAACATTTTAAAATCAGGTATGACACCTCCAACCCAAAACTCCCAAACCTCACATGAAGAACACAAAAAATTGGACACACAACAAAACTATAGGCCATCTGAGCAGCAAGAAACGAAAACTGAAGCTATGACATTCCTACAAATAGTCGGCTAACAGTGTCCACGTTTGCCGACGATACAGCTATCCTTAGCCGTTCAAGGTCCCCAATCTAAGCTACAGCACAGCTGGCATTGCACCTCATAGCCACTGAGAAGTGGCTCTCTGACTGGCGAATAAAAGTCAACGAGGAAAAATGCAAGCACGTGACATTTACGCTGAACAGACAAGATTGCCCACCACTTTTGATGAACAACATACCACTCCCGAAAGCAGATGAGGTAACGTACCTAGGAGTACACCTCGATAGAAGACTTACATGACGCAGACACATTGAAGCGAAAAAATTCTTTTGAAGCTCAAAGCGAACTACTTACACTGGCTCATCAACGCTGGCTCTCCGCTCAGCCTAGACCATAAGGTCTTACTCTACAATGCAGTACTGAAACCAATCTGAACCTATGGTGCACAGGTATGGGACAACGCCAGCAACAGCAATATTGACATCATACAGCGAGCACAGTCAAAGATCCTGAGAACTATCACTGGGGCACCGTGTTATGTGGTAAATTTTGTACTGACATTCTCTACCATTGTCGCTTCTGATTGACTTAATATTCTTGCCGGTCTGCGTCTCAGCATACGCTTTGTATTCTTTAAATTTGTCAAAAATCTTGTTTCTTGCTTTAAGAAAACTCCTATATCCGAACGCGTTTTGTCGTCAATAAACGTTGCGAAATAACGTGCACCACCAATTGAGGGTTTGCTCATTGGTCCACAAATATCTCTGTAAACTAAGCCAAAGACGTCAGGCAACCGATTCCCCGAGGTTTTTCTGAACTTCTATTCGCATGTTTGCATTTTGCACATGTTTGTGCACACTTGTTCTTTTTCGTCACCCACCCCTGCATCAAACCCGAACACCATGTTGATCTTGACAATTTTCCGCAAACTTCCATAATTCAGGTGACCATACCGATTGTGGCATTCTCTCATTTGCGTTACATTTGACTGTGAAACATAGCATTTTTTCACTTCATTCTCAAACATAAATGTAGAGCTTATTATAGTTTTTTTGAAAAGAGTTTATTATAATTATTGAATATTATTGTATGATATTAAAGAAAGACCGCTCTTCTCTGCTTTCTGCCTTCATCGTCTCGTTCCGAGCCCCAGCTGTCGACTGCTCTGTAGTGCCAGGGCTGCCCACTCTTCTCCAGAGCCAGGGCTGGCAACTCCTCTGAAGTGCCGGGCTGGCAACTCTTCTTAAGTGCCAGGGCTGGCAACTCTTTTGATATCCTGCACCTTACATTCGGCCCTCCTGACTCTCTTCATCTGACTCAGATGATAGTAGCTTCTCATTATCCGCGTATTTGGCCCTTCTATGCTCGCTGCTTTTCGGACGTCATATCGCCCGTTTCGCTTAACTTGTACGATTTCATATGGGCCCAGATAACCGCTTGCCCGAGTTATCGCCTCAGCATTTACCCTCGGCGGTCCCCCACCAAAGCTGCCTCGACAACCAGAAGTCTAGGGGGGCACCAAGAAATACTTTGTTTGTACTTTGTTGCGGCTCACTTAAAACGCAGAGACATAGTATCAGCTAAATATCCGAAATGCTGCATCGGCGACCATTTGAAACGCTGAGTCTTCGTATCGATTACCATTGGAGATGCTAAATCGATCCAAACATCGGGGCCACTTGACGACACAGAACCGCATCCGCTCCACTTCTACTTTTCGGTCGATCAGCATATTAGAATAAGCATAAATGTACCAAACCAAAACTATAAAAACTATGAGAAAGAAATAAAACATTCATTCAGAATTTCAAATTCAACTCCAACGGACGTTTCTTTCGGGGATCGACACCACCAAATCTTCACTACTGAAACTCCCGGACCTACGTTGGGGGATAACTGGCGCAGTCGGTAGTTTCAGACCTAAGGACGATTCTACAGAATTCGTGACGACCAGGACATGAGGATAGTACTAATAATATCGATGTAAGGAATAACAGTGAGTAGACTGAAGTGTGTAAAATGGAGGCGGAAATAATAAACCGCGAGTTACCGATTAGAAATGGCATTGGCAAATAAAAAAAAAACGCAAGTGCAAAGAATATAAAACAAAAAAAATAAATATACAAAAAAAAAATAATAATAAAATAAAGAAATCATATAAAATAATAATAATAACAAAAAAAAAAAAAAAGGGAAAAAAGCTGTAATATTGCTCGAGCAAACGAACGACCATCAGAGACCGGTGGCGGTTGTTGGAAGTTCGATGCGACTATGGGCCTCGCCGGTCGAACGATCGTCGAACGATGTCATGCCGTCGGTCGGTGGCAGTAGAAGGTTAAGGCGCAGCGGGAAGTCCCAACAAGTTCGAGTGTAGGAAAAAGGGGAATGGTCGAGCCGAACGGCTCGATTGCTGATTAGAAATTAAAACAAAAAAATTTCGGTTCGTTCGAATGTATTAGGCAGGGCACTGTAACGCACAGGGCGGCTGCCTAGCATGAGGACGAGTTCGGTTGATGAAAAGGAAATCTAGCAATCCAGCCATTCACATGTATTGGGCGGCGCACTGTACGTACAGGGCGGCCGCTTAGCGTAGGAATGGCTGGGAGTAAGACGCACAGTACTACGAGTAAGGGAGCGTGCAGGACACCGGCGTGCAGGACTGTCCGCAATTGGCTCCGAGGCTGTATCACACAGCCAAAGAGCTAGCTTCAGCATGCAGGGTGTTAGGGTAAAGGTACACGATACCATCGCACTGACTGTCCGCAGTTGTTTGGGAGGCTGTATAGCACAGCCGAACAACTAGCTTCAGCATGCAGGGTAATACAAAAAAAAAAATAAATAAATAAAGAAGTAAATACATAAAAGAAAAGCAAGCGACAAGATTATTAAACCCCATTTTGCTAAGTTAATGTTGGACGTTAGAACATAGAAATTTACTCATAATAATTAATTACAGAACTCCATTTCACACACGGACACTAGAGGATCCATTACACAAACTATATATATAACTATATATCTTATAAGCTAATCACTAGAATAAGTACACTGCTTAAACACAAACAACACACATACACGTGGGATAATTATGTCGAACCCAACGGACGGACAGGACGTTAAAATGTCAACAACTTCAAGCGTACTAGAAGCCATCAAGGTAATAGACCTGGTGGTTATTCCGAAGTATGAAGGTGAAGGGGGAAAGTTAGATGGTTTTATAGCAGCAGTTGAGCAGGTGTTAGGCCTGACTAGGGTGAAGAAAGATCGAAAACAGGAGTTATAGCGCTCCGAGTAGTCCGGAGCAAGATAGTAGGTGCAGCTAAAGTCCTGGATTTGGACGAGTCAGAGTTAAATTGGGATCAAATTTAAAGAATATTGATCTCCCACTTTAAAGACAAAAGATCACAGCAGGACCTGATAATGGAATTGACCCATATAAAAGAAATGAAGCTGAACGTAGAAACCCTTTAAACTAGGGTTATGACTCTAAAGAAGGCCTTGTTGAAGGCCGTGTGAAGACGTTTTTTTTATCGAGCTCCGCACAAAATCGGTTGTTTTGAGTGAACTGAACGACCAATAATAAAAACTAAAATAAATAAACATAACCCGAAAGCGAAAGAGACGCTCCATGCGATGCAAGATCGCTTAAATATATACAGTGATAATAAAAATATAAGTCAAAACGACACTCGCGCTCAGCGTCAGAGTGAGTAAGACGAACGCCGGCTCTCAGTTCAACGCAACAACGCGTACTTTTCATACGTCTCCCCGACAACTCCAAGCGCAGACATAGAGCGGTCAACAACCCAAAGCCCAAGTAACCTTCTTATACCAACAAACCAAGAAAGGGCGCGCTCTTGCTCTCCCGCCCTTTTAGCTCCGACACAAGCCCCGCTGCCTCCAACAACAGCAGGAGCAATACCGAAAGCCTGCTCTATCTCCTCGTCGGCTGCACCCGCTCACGCTCTCACTGTGTCAGCGAAAGCTAAACCGCAAGCAACAAACGGTACTGCTGCACTACCAGCAAAACAAAACGGAAACATAAACAAACAACCGGCCATACAGACTGGAATGGATCGCTACATCCTAATAAAACGAAAGCTAAGCCCCCAAAAAAATTTAAACAAACCAAAAATCACACGCGCCAACGCCAACACAACTTTAGGCGAAGTACCGAACAACGCCAACAGGTTTGACATTTTGGCAGACACTATTGTAGACCTTCCCGTTGAAGGTGATGGAAGCGACAAAAATAAGCCAAAGCCACCACCAATTTTTGTACGTGAGAAAAGCTCCAGTACATTTGTAAACAATATAATAAAGCTCATAGGTGACGCTATTTTCCACATACTTCCCTTAGTTAGGGGCAACATCCACGAAACTAAAGTTCAAACCAAGTCTGAACAACACTTTAGAGCCTTAACCAAGTACTTAGACGAAGGGGAAAAAAGCTATTACACATACCAGCTAAAAAGCAGCAAGGGTCTGCAAGTCGTATTAAAGGGCATAGAACCTGATGTAACACCAGACGAAATAAAGCTGGCGCTACAGGATAAAGGATTTACCGCTAAATCAGTCTTCAACATCTTAAACAAAAATAGACAGCCGCAACCACTCTTCAAGGTGGAACTTGCACCAGAAGCAAAGATGCCGAAAAGAAACGATGTGCATCCAATATACAAACTCCAATTTTTACTACATCGTAGAATCACCGTAGAAAAACCTCACAAACGTAACAATCTGGTACAATGTATGAACTGCCAAGAATACGGCCACACAAAGTCTTACTGTAAGCTGCGCCCAGTGTGCGTAGTCTGTGGCGAGCTCCATGACAAAGCCAGCTGCAGTGCACCCAAAGAAGACTCAAACGGAAAAAGGTGTGCAAACTGTGGAGGCAATCACACAGCCAACTACAGAGGCTGCCCAGTATACAAAGATCTCAAAAGCCGCATTAACCAGCGCGTAGCCACTGTACGCTCACAAAACGCACCGATCACAAAAATACCCCCCAAACACAACCCAGAAGTTTTCTTCTCTACCGCAGCCAGATCCTCACTTGGTACAGGATTCGTTACCAAAAACGCGTCATATGCAAGCGCTCTAAGATCAGGTCTAGAGCCCCCAGCCTCCAATGCGCCATGTTCACAAGCCAAATATGTGGACTTCAATTCGGTACAAGACAAAAAGCTAATGGAACAACAACAAAACAAATTCGAAGCAATGATACTTACCTTGCAGCAGAGCATGGCGGAGTTTATGGCGTTTATGCGGACAACCACGCAAGATCTAATGCGTAATCAAAACACGTTGATACAATTGCTTGTATCACAACAATCAAAATAATCATCTCCATGGCCTCGCTAAGAATCTCTACGTGGAACGCCAACGGCGTTTCACAGCACAAACTTGAGCTAGCTCAATTCCTTCTCGAAAAGCACATCGACGTAATGCTACTTTCGGAAACACACCTCACAAACAAATATAACTTCAACATAAGAGGATATATTTTCTACGGAACCAATCACCCTGATGGTAAGGCCCACGGCGGGACCGGGATTTTGATAAGAAGCCGTCTCAAGCACCACTGTCATCTTGAGACTGCCAAAAACTATCTACAAGCAACATCATTAAAAATTCATTTGGATAATGGTAACCAGCTTACCTTAGCCGCTGTTTACTGCCCACCTTGTTTCACTTTATCTGAAGACCAATTTATGGAATTCTTCAACTCACTTGGAGCACATTTTATAGCAGCCGGGGATTATAATGCCAAGCACACACACTGGGGGTCTCGACTCGTGAATCCAAAAGGAAAACAGCTCTACAACGCCATTATAAAAGCAAACAACGAGCTCGACCACGTTTCTCCTGGCACACCTACATACTGGCCAACTGACCCCACTCACTCACTGGAGTCAATCATCGTTGCTGCAGCTCGCTGCTCAACGCCGCAAACTGTAAGCAAAATCACAAATCACAAAAAAACCAACCTGCAAATCGAACAACTTGTTCTCGAAAAACGGCGCCTCCGGCGAGAATGGCAGTCCTCCAAATCACCGTCGGCAAAACAAAAGTTAAAAGACGCCACACGCAAACTTACAAAAGCTTTAAAGCAAGAAGAAGAGCTTGCCCAACGTAGCTGCCTTACTGTGCCGTATGCAGCATTACCCAGCTCTTCAATGCCATCAACAAACTTGGCTAGTTTCCAGGAAGATGGAAAAAGTCAATAATAATAATGATACCAAAGCCGGGAAAAGATCACACTGTTCCATCGTCGTACAGACCCATAAGCCTTCTATCCTGCCTATCTAAACTTTTCGAAAAATGCCTACTGTCTCTGACTATTACTCCATTCCTGAACACGCACAACACAATACCAGCACACCAATTTGGCTTTCGTGAAAAACACGGAACTATTGAGCAAGTTAACCGCATAACATCAGAAATACGAAACGCATTTGAAAAACGGGAATACAAAGAACACTCACAAACTGCTAGAGTCGTACCTCTACAACAGGAAGTTTGTAGTGAGGTGCAACACTGCGATATCCGACGAACACAGTATTGAAGCCGGTGTCCCACAAGGCAGCGTACTAGGCCCAACACTATACGTCCTATTCACAGCAGACATCCCTACAAGCAGCAACCTGACAGTTTCAACATTTGCGGATGACACAGCTATTCTCAGCCGCTCCAGATGCCCAATCAAAGCATCATCTCAGCTAGCCATCTACCTGGTCGACGTGGAAAAGTGGTTATCCGACTGGCGTATAAAGGTAAACGAACAAAAATGCAAGCAAGTAACTTTCACCCTTAACAGGCAAGATTGTCCACCGCTCACGCTGAACAACGTCGCACTTCCAACAGCAAACGAAGTGACGTATCTGGGAGTACACCTCGATAGAAGACTAACTTGGCGCCGACACATCGAAGCCAAGAGAACTCACTTAAAACTGAAGGCCAACAGCCTTCATTGGCTTATCAACTCCCGCTCACCACTCAGTTTGGACTTCAAGGTGCTGCTCTACAACTCAGCGCTAAAACCAATCTGGACTTACGGCTGCCAGCTATGGGGAAATGCCAGCAACAGCAACATCGATATCGTTCAGAGAGCCCAGACGAAGATATTCAGAACTATCACCGGGGCACCGTGGTATGTTCGAAACGCCAACATTCACAAAGATCTAAACGTGCCACCCGTAAAAGACGAAATTGCGGAAAAAAAGGAAAAGTACCTTAACAAGCTATGAACGCATCCTAACCAGCTCGCGAGGAGTCTAACAAGGCAAAGCAGCCGATCACGCCTACGTCGAAACGACTTGCCAACCCAGCTGTAATTTTTCTTTTTTATTTTTTTTTAAGGACCGCTTTTATAATACAGTGCAAGTAATGTACTGGTAATTAGTATTTACACGTAAGATTTGTTAACTTGTTGTTAGTTTTCGGTACTGGAAAGATCCAACAAATAAAAGCTCTAAACTGGAAAAAAAAAAAATTTTGACCAAAATGGCCGTTTTCGATGCCGTTTGCATTCCGGGTATGAATGGATGGCCAGATTTCGGAATTCCATACCCGAAGAGGGGCAACCCATTAAGGGCAGGTAATTTCAATCAGGGAGACTCTGCAGGCTATCAAAGACCATATCGCAACTACCAAAACAGGAACTCCAGATGGAATCAGAATCAAACGAACCGAGATAGGCAGTGGAACAGTTACAATAGTAACAATTTTAACAACAACAATTATAATAACGGGTATAACAACAACGGTTATAGAAGCAATGGCAAGGGACAGCTGGCGATCGAACCATCAAACACAGAAGGCAGCGGCCAGTCCAGGATGTCCAAGAATTCGAACAATTCGGGACAGTCCAGACAGTCGTATAACTCGAACAATTCTAAAGGATCGTTTAATTCAAGGGGCACTGCAGATAAAAACGGCAGTAGAACCTCGGTCAGGGGTCAGCTGCATAACATTCAAGAGGATAACGCAAATTTTCCAGAATCAGCCTCGAACAATCCACAGGATATTTAGGAACAAGGAAAGGTCATTCGACATTGCCCTATTTGTTAGTAAAGATTACGACCATCACGCAGTCGCATGAGGTTAAGAGGGAAGCATTTATACCAATATTTGCAGAGTTAGGAGGAGTTGGTAAAATAAGAATGTTTCTCTTTAAATTTTATCAGTTCTTCGAGGGGTTGATCGGAATGGATATGCTGCAGCAGTTGAAGGCGGTTATTGATATGCAGAACGGATGGTTTGAGGTAGCAAATATGAAACAGAAGATTCTGTTTGAGGCCTACAGACCATCAGAATTGTATACAATAGAAGCCGAATCGAAAAGAGTTATATCTGTTCCGGTGCGACTAAAAGATGGGGATTTCCTAATAAACAGAACCATATTAAAAGAAGACATGGAGATTTCGAAAGGTATCTATAGGGCAGTGTCAGGACAAAGCCTGATAGAGGTGATTAACTATGCGGAGTCAGACCAGGAGATATTTTTGGAGGAACCAATAAATGTCGTTGAATTTAAGTCCACACAACATTTTGAACTAAACATTATAGAAGAGAAAAGGAACGGTAATAGTAGCATTCCGTTTGACAAGATCAGAACAGACCATTTGAACAAAGAAGAACTCGGAGAACTTCGCAGAGTTTGTAGGAAGTATCCGGGAATATTCCACAAAGAAGGAGACAAGTTGTCTTTTACAAACGCAGTCAAGCATCAAATTAGAACAAAAGATGATATTTCCATTTATGCCAAGCCTTATAGATATGCGTTTAAGGAAAGACAAGAGGTGAGAAGACAGCTGGAGAAGCTGTTAGACCAAAAGATAATTAGACATAGCCATTCGCCGTGGAGTGCTCCGGTCTGGCTGGTGCCAAAAAAAAAGGATGCCTCAGAAGAAAAAAATGGCGAATGGTGGTGAATTATAGGAAGTTGAATGAGAAGGTGATAATGGATAGATACCCACTACCTATAATAAACGATGTATTAGATAAACTAGGTAGAGCAAAGTACTTCTCGACGTTAGACTTAGCAAGTGGTTATCATCAGATTGAGGTTCAGGAAAAGGACATTCCGAAAACTGCTTTCTCCGCAGAGAGAGGTCATTTCGAGTATGTTCGGATGCCGTTCGGTTTGAACAATGCTCCCGCAACCTTTCAGAGGCTGATGAATAACATATTTGGACAGTTGTTGGGTAAATATTGTCTCATTTATATGGACGACACCATGATTCTCAAAGTCCTTGCAGGAACATATTACGGATTTGGGAAAAGTCTCTAAAAAACTCACGGAAGCTAATTTTAAACTGGAGTTGGATAAGACGGAATTTCTGAGGACAGAGGTGGAATACTTAAGGCACGTAGTGACCCCACAAGGAATCAAACCCAATCCGGGAAAAATTGAATCGATTAAGAAATTCACCGTCCCGCAGACCAGGAAGCAAATAAAATCCTTCCTAGGGTTATTAGGTTATTACAGGAAGTTCATTAAGGATTTCGCAGCAATAACAAAGCCGCTGACGAAACAACTTAAAGGGAAGAAGGCAGTACAAATAGACGAGGAATACACAGAAGCATTTGAAGTGTGCAAAACCCTCTTATGCAATGACCTTACAATTTCCCGACTTCGAAAAAACATTCATCCTGACCACGGATGCAAGCCATTGGGGCGGTCCTATCACAGGGAAACTTGGGAACGGACAAACAAATAGCATCCGCAAGTAGAACCATGTCAATATCCGAAATAAACTATGCTACGATAGAGAAGGAAATGCTTGCCATTATTTGGTCAATAAGGCATTTCAGACACTACCTATTCGGCACTAAGTTCAAAATAGTGACAGATCATAGGCCATTAACCTGGCTAATGAGCATTAAGAAACCTGACTCCAAACTTGTAAGATGGAGACACCAGATGTTAGAATATGACTATGAAATAGTATATGTCGGAGATGGATTTTCATTAGCGTCGTTCATGTTTTATAATTTGTTTCACTGTCGCGCAACGAGTCGCAATGGTTACTTCTGTTTTTTTCGGAGGCCAATTCGAACTGTCCTTTATCTTCCTGTTTTTTTCCTCCTCACCTCCCATTGCGCCACGCTCAGCAGGGATTTTCGCTCTCCTTCCCCACAGCGCTCTCATACAGAAACTCTCATACACGCGCTCTCTCAATAAAGCGCTCTCTCTCTCTTCTCATTCCTTTTCATCATCATTTATTTCCATAGCGAATACACAGAGAGACTTATAATTAACCTCAAATCTTATAAATCAAGTAAATTCCCGACATATACAAAAAGGGCTCCTTGAACGTAGTGGCGGACGCACTGAGCAGAATCCAACCAGAGCTCAACGTATTGGAAAACGTCTCGGAAGTAGCAACAAACGGAGAGACGATACACTCCGCGGGGGAAGACTTACAGTTGGGATTTCCAATTTCCGAAAAACCACTGAACGAATATAACATTCAGGTGGTTATAGAGAAAGGGAGAACGGCTGAAGTAGAGAAGCAAGATTAATTTAGGAACAAAATGCGGACCGCTTGGACAGAAAATAACTTTGACGACGAGACAATTGGCCGCAAACTCAAGGAAATTTTAAAACCTAAGAGAACGGTAGCATTGCTGATATCGGAAGAGTTGGTCTTAACCATCCAAGAGGTATACTGCAAATATTTTGCTTACAGTAGACTGTATAGGGCGATAAGATGTACAATCTTGTTGCCAGACATAGTTGAGAGAAGTCAGCAAGAGGAACTTGTTAAGGATTATCACCTCAAGAGTAACCACAGGGGGATAGAGGAAACATTAGCACATTTAAAAAGGAGGGTGTTTTTTCCTCATATGAAGCAGTTGATAACACAAACAATTAACAATTGCGATAGCTGTCAAACGCAAAAATACCACAGAAGACCTCATAAAATCAAATACAGCGTGAAGGAAACTCCCGGCAGACCCTTGGAAAGAGTGCATATTGATTTATATTTTGTTAATAAGAAAAACGTTTTCACGATTATCGACAAATTTTCGAGATATGCATGGGGAGTAACTATTCCAGCCAAGGAAAGTATTAACATCGTGAAGGCGATAAAAAACTTTATGGCCCTGTTCGGAATACCCAAAAAGATAATCTGCGACCAAGGACTCGAGTTCTCGTCGAACCTCTTTAAGGATTTTTGTAGGCAGTTCGAACTTGAGCTGCATACAACATCCTTCCAGCAGTCGTCGAGTAACTCCACGGTCGAGAGATTACACTCAACGATAACGAAGATATACAGGTTGATTATGGAGACCAAGAAGGCAGGGAAGTTAGAGCTCAGGCACGAGGAGATACTGAGTGAAGCGTTTATAACATACAACAACGCCAATCATTCAGCAACAAAGTTGACACCTCAAGAACTCTTTACAGGCAGAACGCAGGATTTCCTAAATAACGTGACATTCAATAATGAACATGATTACTTACAGAAAATTAATGCGTTTCAGGCCGAGGTGTACCCAAAGGTAAAGGAAAGGGTAGAGAGTCAAAAGGTAAAAAGAATTGCGGCAGCTAATATAGATAGACAGGAACCAGACCCAGTGCAGGTTGAGAACACAATATTTAGGAAAGAGAATCGGAGAGATAAACTCACTCCTAGGTTCTCTTAACACAAAGTGTTGGAAGATAATGACCTAACAATAACAAAAACCAAACCGCAGAAAATTCACAAGGAGAAGATCCGACGAATTAACAAACCAAACGAATAACATTTTTTTTACAGGTGGTCCATTGCCGTGGCCGAAGAAAGCAGGTTCGAAATAATACCCTTGGAGGGGAACGAACCCTTGGCTCAGATAGAAATGGGGACGGCAAGGGTAATACAAACGTACCAAGCCTATATCCACATCGTAAGGTTGCAAGAATATAAGGAATTAGTAGATGGGATAGAGAGGACATTTGGAGAGATTGTAGATGAGCCAGGAACGAGAGACTAAGTTAGATCGCTGAAGAATAAATTACAGATGGTGAAAACTAGGTAAGAAGGAATATGGCCCAAGCATAGAAGACCGAGAGGGTTGATTAATGGATTGGGATCGGTAGTTAAAGCGATAACAGAGAATTTAGACGCGAACGACGCTGAAAGGTTGGAGGAGGAGATAAAGAAGATGAGAGAGGAAGAGGAAAGGCTAAGAGAGAGCATAAACTCACAAGAGAAAGCAGGCAGCAGGGTCAATTTCATGTTTAAGAATGTAACGAAGTGAATAAACGAAGAGCAGAGTAGAGTAAATACATTTATTAATAACTATAATATTGGCATAAGTAAGTCATTTATAAAAGAAGACAGGAGGATTTATAGGTTAGAATATATCGACAGAATTTCGCTTACTATAGATTAAAATTATCCTTTGATCTTCAACCCCGACGGACGTGTTTCTAACAAAGCTCCAGTTAATATTGAAGTCTAAGTGCAAAATTCAATCCCAAGTGAAAACCATTATATAAAAGCGAAAAGACGCTAATACATATTTGTATGTGTTTTTTACAAAACCCTATATACTCCTGTGAATAAATAAACAAGAAACAAATGAAAACAATAAACTAAACAAAATATGAGCGCACCCGGCGCTCAAAATCAGAAGCGAGAGCTTCAAGCAAAACAAAACAAAAACAACTCCTACATCTCACTCACCCACATATCAAATCATACAAACAATTATCAAAACTTGCACCCGCAGAGTGATGAAAGAGCGCGATCTTGCTCTCCAGCATTGGAGAGACCCAACAATTACTCTCAGCAACGAAGACCAGAATGCGCGCCAAATTTACCCGCGCGTATACCAACAACAACTTCCGCGATACTAATGAACACACACTCAACTCTCCCGCTCACAGCAATTACGCTCTCAGCTCTCCCACTCTCAACTCTTCCGCTTTCAACAACCTCAGACACAAATAACACAACTACAGCAACTATAGCAACAACAACTACAGTTTGCTATGCTTCAATGCCGATACGCTCTTCCTCAGCGAATATTAAAACACCCACAACCTCAATACCCGCTCCAACAACAATAAACAAAACTCAATCCTCTCTCCCAAAACAACAAAACTTAAAACGTCACCGAGAAAATCAGTCTCCAAACGGTTCCAAAGATCTTTTAAATGGCAACAAGAAACAGAAGAATAAAACCCAAACCGCCACTCAAAAAACACTCAAAGAGTACTGGCTAGCCGAGCCAAACTCAAGCAACCGCTTTGAGTTACTAGCACAAGATGATGAAACGAAAACCAAACTGACAATGGGACAAATGCAACCATAAATGCGCAAATGCAAATTGAGCACAAAAAAGCAAAACCCCCCCCCCCCCCCCATATATGTTCAAAATGTTGAAAACATATACGCACTAACTACAGCTTTAAATTCATTGGAAGAAACACGATATGAACTTAAAGCACTGTCAACTAATGAAATAAAAATACAGCCACTAGAAACTACTCACTATCACAACATATTAGGACTATTAAAAGATAAATCGACCAAATACTACACCTTCAGACCAAAAGACCAGAGAGGATTTAAGGTAATCCTTCGTAACGTCCATCATGCTACAGACAAAGACGATATTATAAATGAACTAGCTCAGCAAGGGCATGAAGTTATAAATTTACACAACATCCAGCGCTACGACTCCAAACAACCATTGCCTCTATTCTATATTGAACTCAAAATGAAAGAAAATAATAAAGACATCTATAAAATTGAGCACCTTCTTCATTGCAAAGTAATTTTTGAGCCACCGCGACCAAAGCGAACACTTCCCCAATGTACAAACTGCCAAAAATATGGAAATACCAAAAACTAATGCACCAAAGACCCAACTTGTGTAAAATGCGCTGGAAAACACAGCTCATCATCCTGTACTATTAATACAATATCGGACCGAACAAGTATTAAATGTGCACTAGCACTATGCAGCGAAAACCACACTGCAAACTATAAAGGTTGTATGGTGTACAAAGCACTGCAAATCCAAAAATACCCAACTCTCCGGAAAAAAGAAATACCGGTAACAGAAACAAATCATCAAACGACACAATACAGTACAACAAATACGTAGCAAGCTTAAAGACGCCAGCTATATCCTATGCCGAAGTCTTAAATAGAAACCAAGTAACTAGCCATCAAACCAACTCAGCAATCCAAACTGCTAGTGTACCTGATATACAGCCTGCTCCAACTCAAATAAGCCAAGTAACTAGCCATCAAACCAACTCAGCAATCCAAACTGCTAGTGTACCTGATATACAGCCTGCTCCAACACAAAATGATTTTGACGAACTAAAACAATTGATGAAACAATTAATAGCCCAAATGACAAATATGATAAACATTGTCACGCTTCTATTATCTAAACTTGACAAATAAACACCTAACAATCGCCATCTGGAATGCTAACGGACTTTCACGCCATTTACTTGAACTAAAAATATTCATAAATGAAAAGATAATTAACGTCATGCTCATTTTTGAAACACACTCAACTGAGAAAACCTCTATAAACATACCTAACTATAATATATTCTCTACTAATCACCCGGACGGTAAGGCCCATGGTGGTGCTGCAGTAATAATTAAAAAAAGCATAAAGTGCATAGAGCTCGATGGATTCAAAAAGGGCAACATACAGGCTACTACTATATCGACCTCAGACACAACGGGTCCAATAAATATATCTGCAGTTTATTGCCCACCTAAATTTAACAATACAAAAGACCAATACCGCGATTTTCTAAAATCACTGGGAAATCGGTATTTGGCAGGAGGTGACTATAATGCCAAACACATAACATGGGGGTCCAGACTTACTATACCACTGCAAAGGGAAGGCAACTGTATGAAGCAATAAGAAGCAATAATAGCCGTGCCCTAAGCACAGGCGAGCCGACTTACTGGCCAACTGACACAAACAAACTACCGGATTTAATTGACTTCTGCATTACAAGAAATATAACTTGCGATAACCTAACATTAAAATCATGCCTAGACCTCTCCTCCGACCATTTCATAATATTAATTACGTTACATGGTGGGGTAGAAGAAAACAACAATGACCCCCCTTTATTTAACCACAAAACAAACTGAAATATGTTTCGCGAGATTTTGGAACAGAACATGGAAATAAATATCTCTCTAAAGACAAACAACGAACTGGACTCCGCAATAGCATATTTAAATGACAACATCATATATGCAGCAACGCAATCGACACCATCTATAAAAATGACTGCATCAAAGAAAACTCCCGCCTTTATTAAAGAAAAAATCAGACAAAAGCGCAACCTTAGGAAGATATGGCAAAGGACTAGGCATCCAGAAGATAAAAACAAACTTAATAAAGCAACAGACAAACTCAAGAGAATTCTCAGGGCAGACAAAGATAACCGGCTACAATACTACCTTAGCAACCTCGGAACCTCCTTATCGACAAATTATTCTCTGTGGAAAGCGACCAAAAAATTGACGAACTCAACTATACACAAGCCGCCTATAAAAAGAAACAACAACACATGGGCGAGATCAAACAAAGAAAAAGCAGACACTCTTGCTGAACACTTTAAAACATCATTTACCAATGACATGGACAACGGCAACGCTGAGCTTCCAACACAAATGACCAACCCAAATTGTGCAATTAAAACTATAACAAAGGCAGAAATTAAATCGCACATAAAACAAATTAAAAACAAGAAAGCCCTCGGATATGACTTAATCGGAGGAAAAATCCTGAAAGAACTACCAGACGCTATAATCATCTATATTAGAAACCTGTTTAACGGAATCCTTCGACTAAAATACTTTCCCATAACTTGGAAGGTAGGCCAAATTAAAGCAATTCCGCAACCAAATAAAAACGCCAATACTGTAAGTTCGTACAGACCAATCACGCTATTACCTGTCCTCTCAAAAGTATTCGAAAAAGTCCTATTAAATAGAATCGAGCCAACCCTAAAACAGAAAAATATAATACCTCCTCACCAATTCGGCTTTCGGAAGCAGCACTCGACTGTCCAACAGGTCCATCGAGTAATTAATAAAATAACAACAGATTTTGACGAAAAGAAGTTTTGCTATGCCGTGTACTTGGACATTGCTAAAGCATTTGACAAAGTATGGCACAAAGGACTGCTGCATAAGCTAAGAAATATACTACCAGACAACCTATATACCATCCTACAAAGCTATATAACGGACAGATATTTCTATATCAAATATGACAATGAATGCTCAGATGTTATGCCAGTGTCAGCGGGTGTTCCCCAAGGTAGTGTGCTTGGGCCCATCTTATACTTGATTTACACCTCCGATATTCCAGAGCCAACTATCCCTGGATCAATGATTGCTACGTTCGCAGATGATACTGTATTAATGTCGTCAAGTGCGTGTGAAAAAACAGCTGCAAGTACGCTACAACAAATCATGACACAAACAGTATTCTGGTTTGAGAAATGGGGCATCGAAATAAATAAAGACAAAACTCAACAAGTAATATACACAAAACGACAACCCAAAAACTTCGCAATTAAAATCAACAACAATCAAATATTGTTACGCCCATATGCCAAGTACCTTGGACTAATTATTGACGCAAAACTGACATGAAAGCAGCACCTTCTAAATAAACGAAATGAAATAAAAAACCAATATGGACGTATGGTATAGAAATCTGGGGAACTGCCAGTAAATCTCACTTACAGCTAATTCAGCGAACGCAATCGAAAATGCTCAGAACAATGACAAATGCCGAATGGTATATTAGAAATGAAGATATCCATAAAGATCTAAACATAGAGACAGTCAACGAAACTATTAAAAAAAGCAGCAAAAAACACACAAATCAACTACTTAACCACCAAAACCCAAACCTGAGACAAATACCGATGAGAGAGCTGGGACCGAGAAGATTAAAACGTAAAACTCCAACAGAATTAAATTATTAGTAAACTATTAAAGTATTAGCGTACCCTTGCAATGGGAAGGGCCGCTACCTTTTTTCCTTTCTTCAACCATTACTCATTGTTATTCTTTATAAATTCTAAAATCTAAATAAATTTAAAGGAAATTAATAAAAAAAAAAAAAAAGATATGTTGGGCTTGAACCTGAATGACGTTGCCGAGAGCCTCTTGTTCGCTAAGTTAGGAGTAATTTCCAGATTCCTATTTGACAAGAAAGAAACGGACAGGTGTGTCCATGAATTAGAGGGTCAAGGGATACAATTATTATCCGACGAACATACGTATGAATTTTTAGAATTAAGCGCTATCATTAATAATACAGATATACTATTTTTAATTAAATTGCCTTTATTTAAGAAAGAAATATTTTCATTCCGAAGATTAATACCACTTCTTATAAACAACACAGAATTTATGATAACTCCAAATTATGTGGGGATTCATGGGAATGAAATACACTACTATAAAGAAAAATGTCAGTTAATGGGGAACATTTATATATGTAAAAACGATAAAAGTATAAGTCAAATCAATTCGAAATGTATTACAAGACTGTTAAGTGGAAAGGAAGCGGAATGCGAAACGAAGGATGTCGGATTGGTCGCAACGATCTACGAACCGGAGGCCGGCTACATCGCAATATTCAGTGGAGGAAACGTCAAGCTACAGACGGATTGCGGAGTCGACAAAACATTGAATGGATCAGTCTTTATAAAATTCACCCATTGCAAGGCAATGGTGAACAACGTGCAGTACGAAGCGGTAGAGAGGCTTGGCACAGCAGAGTTGAAGTTGGACATACCTGGGATAGAGACGGTTAGGAGAAACAGGACAACCCAGAAGTTCGGAATACACGAGCTAAGGATGGAGGATCTGGACACAAAAATACAGATCAGCAGGATACAGTGGGGAACCACGATCCATACAATAACAACTTACTCAATGCTCGGTATACTACTGATAGTAGTATTCGTCGTGGCCTGGTTCCCAAAGAAGACAACAATTTTCACACCTGAGACTACACCACAGGCCACCTTCATACCCACCATCGCTTCACCTGCTACAGTAGCAGCAACTATATCCCCGCTATGGTCGGTACTTCAGTCTGAAGGGGGAGGAGTTACCGCCTCAGCAGTCACCCTCGGCGGTCCCCCACCAAAGCCGCCTCGACAACCAGAGGTCTAGGGGGGCACCAAGAAATACTTTGTTTGTACTTTGTTGCGGCTCACTTAAAACGCTGAGACAGTATCAACTAAACATCCGAAATGCTGTATCGGCGACCATTTGAAACGCTGAACTGTATTCCTACTGTATTCCTGTAACTGTATTCCTAGCAGGTAGTGACGAAACTTCTTTATAACTGAATACGCTGCTTTTACTTCTAAGTAATACTATGTCGCTTTGATTCGGCTTCGGAAGTCTTCCTGCTCCAATAATAGACCGGCTGAAAACTGCCGTCTACCATATGCAGCAATACAGCTCCAAATCCATCCTTTGAAGCGTCAGTGTGTAGTTCTGTCTCTGCATCTCTTGTTTAAATATGCAGTACGGGACTGTCTGTGAGTCGTTCTTTTAACTGCTGCATAGCTTGATGTTCCAAGTCACCAATGTTAAGCATATCCTGGAACGAATTTTCTGAAAAATCCTATTAGCCCCAGAAATGATTGTACAGCCTTAATATTTTTTATCGGAGGAAAATGATTAACGGCTTTTTTCTTCTCCTTGCCTGGCCACATTTGCCCACCTTCAATGGTATGTCCCAAAAAGTCATATTCAGCTACTTTTTCCAATACTGTCTTAGTCTTTTGCATAGACAGTCCAGGTGATGGAGCATAAATGATTATGTCATCCATGTATAACTGCATCACGTCAGCATTAATCAACTCTTGGAAAATATGGTGAACAAACCTTATAAACGCAACTGGAGGGTTTTTGAAACCGAAAGGAGGTCAATTAAATTCGAACAATCCTTCTCTTGTGATGAATGCTGGGAACGACTTGCTACTTTCCTTGATTGGAACTTGGAAGAATCCATTTTCGAGGTCCGCTATAGTAAACCACTTGGAAATTGAAACTTTTGGATAGTTTTTTCCATCAATAGAACCGGAAAACCATCGATAAGAACCATACTGTTCCTGTGTTCAGTCCACACAGACGCGGAGCGTTCCATCCTTCTTTTTTACCAGTACCACTCTGCTCGCAATATTCGACGTTGACAAACGCACTACTCCTTGTTCAACCCATTTAAATGCTTGCTGCTTTACTACGTCAGCTTCATCCGTCGATAATCGTGCTGGGGCATGGCGAAATGACTGCACCACTCCCTCAAAAACTATTATCAACTCAATCGGGCATTTTGTTGCTAGATTTGGCATCGCTTCATAACTTTTTTTTATCAGCTGCACTGGCTTCCGATATTGAGGCGGTACTACATAAACAGGTTTTACGGCGACATTGTAGATTGTAGCATAATCGTGTATGAAACCAGTATTATTTTTATCGTCTCCCAGTAGAACGTCTGAATCTATCGACTCATTTGACACAACTAAAAACTGATGGTTAGTTTTTAATTGATACTTGAGTATCCAAACATTCCTCAGACTTCGTTGATTTGTTTCCTAAACCGAGTAGCATTGTCGTTTTTTTGGATTACTTTGTCCTCTTGCACCCATTCAACAACATCCTTTCGATTTAAGCTAACATCAGCCCCAGAATCTACAAGGCAATCCACTGAAATTTTGTTTCATTTAATTGTCTTCAAACGATTTCGTTCTGTTACCACTCAAATATTGTCAGTTTTATTTGGGCAGTTACTTGATATATGTATGCCCTTCTTGTTGCAACTAAAACATTTTGTAACCGCTGCGCAATCTTTCCGTTAATGCTCCGTTGAGCTACAATTAAAACAATGATATTTTTTCCCTTTTTCGATCGCACGTTTAGGATTTTGTTCTGTATTTTTATCATCAATGTTCAGTCGCTCATAAATTTTAAACTCTTCTCTCAGTTCTTTGTATGATTGGCAACGTAACATAGCGTACTTATATTCGTTTTTTATTTCTAGTCCATAGACGATATAACTGATCACTGCGATTTCCTCCATTTTACCAACAGCAGCAATTTTTTTCATCTGCAGAACATATTCGTGCAAGCCCTCGTATTTTTTCTTCTTTCTATCTTGTAATTGTTTGTGAAGGTCGGCACTGTTAAATTTACAGCCAAATTCTTTAATCAACAACTCTTCATATTCACATATACGTATTCATATTCATATTCACTCTTCATTCCTTCCAAGAACAGTTTTGCAGGTCCACGCATTTTGCCTCTTGCTTAAACATATTTTTGCTTTTCTGTTAATTCGTATGCATCCGCAATTTTTGTTCAAAAATGTCAAACTACTTTATGATGGGCAAAGATTTTCCATCACATTCACCAATTATTTTATCAAAATTGTTAACATTAATTATACCCTTGAAAAGGGTATTATTATTTTGTCCAGAAATATGTAACGCATTAAAGGAAGCATCTCCGACCCCGCAAAGTATATATATTCTTGATCAGCATCAACAGCCAAGTCGATATAGCCATGTCCGTCTGTCCGTCTGTTTCAATGCAAAAAATAGACAGTTGTTTTAAAGCTAGCGTTTTGATCAGATCATTACCAGATCATTATTTTTGTTGCACGCAAATCAAGTTTAAAAATTGGTCGGATCGGACCACTATATCATATAGCTGCCATACAAACGATCAATCAGATTTCAAGTCTTTGGATGGAAAACATTTATTCATTTGACATAGCCATACATGATTTTTGTAAGTATGGTCCGGATCGGACTACTATATCACATAGCTGCCATACAAACGACCGATATGAAAACAAGTCTTTGTATGGAAAACTTTTTTGTTCTCCAAAGTATCGCAACCAAATTTAACATTTATTCATTTGACATAGCCATACACTATTTTTTAAAGTTTGGTCCGGATCGGACCACTATACCATATAGCTGCCATACAAACGACCGATATGAAAACAAGTCTTTGTATGGAACATTTTCAGATGTTGAACTTTAGCTATATAACCACAACTTAACAACTTTTATGCATATAGTTCACTACTTTAACAAACTTTCGCCATTTTGTCTTCAACTTTAGCAACTTTTATTCACTGCAACATTTTTCGAAAACCGACACCAACATTAATTTTTTTAACACATTTTTCACACCATTAGTTCAGGACCGGTTGAGCCCCCATATGTGGAGTTTATTATAGTTTGTTTGAAAAGAGTTTATTATAATTATTAAATATTATTGTTTGATATTAAAGAAAGATCGCTCTTCTCTGCTTTCTGCCTTCATCGTCTCGTTCCGAGCCCCAGCTGTCGACTGCTCTGTAGTGCCAGGGCTGGCAACTCCACTGAAGTGCCAGGGCTAGCAACTCTTCTTAAATGCCAGGGCTGGCAACTCTTTTGATATCTTGCATCTTACATAAATAATCCGTTTTAATTTCGTGCTTTCAACATCATACCCTTTCCGTCCATTAAACGCGATTCATTCTTTTCTGACTGTACTTTAAATACATTTTTACTGGCTTTTAACGTATAAAACGTTGATCAAATCAAAACTATTCTCAAATATATATTCTGTGTTTGAAATAGTATAAACAATAGTTCAAACAAATAAAAAAGCACTATGAGCCATAACGAAACTCGCGCTCAGCGACAACGAGATCAAGACGATCGCCGGCTCTCATTGCAAGAAAACAACGCGTACTTCTCCTACGTCTCCGCGACATCTGAAGACAGAGTGCGGTCAACCACCCATACCTCGAAATATTTAACTATGCCAACAAATCAAGAAAGAGCGCGTTCTTGCTCTCCCTCACTAATAGTCTAGTTTGTATACAGACAGAAGGAGACTATTTCGAAGGCGAAAAATAGATTTTTCAAAAAAAACAAATAATATTCGTTATTTAATAAAAGTCCTAGAACTTTTGAATTGCACCTTAAAATACTCAACGATAAATACAAATAATAATCTTGCAACCTCACTGAACATGAAACTTAACATCCTTAAATGCCTTAAATGCTGCTTAAAAAATCTTCTTTTTTTTCCAATTTTATTTTATTTGCTGGATCTTCTCTTCTTAATAGAGACTAACAACAAGTTTTAAAATATTATAACTAAAATCCATTTTTTAGCGATGGGTTTAGTTTTAAGGACGGCTCTAATTATATCGGAACTGAGCGAGTGGATGATCGGCACGTTGAAGTCTACTCCAACTGGAAGTTCTGGTTAGCGAGCGTGCAAGAGGATTTGGATGAGATGTTAATTTAGCTTGGTGTTTTGCTTTTTGATGGAAAATTTTGTCAGAAACGGTGTTGATATTTAAGTCTCGATTAATGTTTTCGTTCCTTATATACCAAGGAGCAACAGTGATGATTCTAAGTGTCTTAGATTAAACTCTTTGAATTACTTCGATGTTACTACGACTGGCATTTCCCCAGAGTTCAGAGCCGTATTTCCATATTGGCTTGATCACGGTGTTATAGATAAGTATTTTGTAACCAAGGCAAAGAGGGATTGAGATTTGATTAGCCAATGGAGCTTGTTGGTCTTCACATTTAGTTGAGTTTTTTTGGCTGCTATGTGTGAGCGCCAGGTGAGTCTCCTGTCAAGATGGATACCCAAGTATGTGACGGTGTTTGACTGCGGGATTCATGCTCCGTTTAGAGTAAGCTGGGGACACGTTTGTCTGTTCAATGTGAATGTTACGTGTTTACATTTACTTTCATTTACTTTAATTCTCCAGTTAGCTAACCATTTTTCAAGAGATTTCAAATGATTTTATAGAATAACAGTTGCTCTAAGGGGAAATTTACTCCGGCTAAGAATGGCAGTGTCATCTGCAAAAGTTGATGTGGTATGTTGAATGTTTGTCGGAATGTCCGATGTGTATAGTGTATATAGAATGGGACCGAGAACGCTTCCTTGAGGGACTCCAGCTTTGATTTCACGCTCGGCAGATGTTGAGGCGCTGCATCTTACGAAGAATAATCTTTTATGCAGATAGGATTCGAGGAGTTTGTGCATACTATTGGGGAGTAATGTTTTGATTTTTTACATGAGTCCATCGAGCCACACCCTTGGGCAATATCAAGAAATAAAGCAGAGCAGTATTCTCGTTGTTCAAACGCAGAGCGTATTTCCGTGGTGATACGGTTTACCTGTTCTTTTGTACCATGTTTTTCTCGCAACCCAAATTGATGCATTGGGATTATGTTATTTATACTAAGATGGGGACTGATGTGCGATAAGATGAGTTTTTCGAATAGTTTTGATAAGCAGGACAGAAGACTTATTGGTCTATATGAAGATGCTTGTGTTTTGTCTTTACCAGGTTTTGGAATCATAACTATAGTTGACTTTTTCCATCTTTGAGGAAAATAACCATATTTAGTCATTGCGTTGAAAAGCGTGCATAAATGATTTACAGCACAGCTCGGTAGTTCTATGATCATTTTTGGAGTAATTCTATCGTGGCCCGGTTCTTTGTTCGGATTTAATTGCTCTTTGATTATTTGAGTAATTTCGCTTGATCGGAATTTCAGGGGCGTAGTGTGTATTATGTCAGGGCTTGAGAATTCCGGAAGCTCAAATAAATTTGTCGCAGGATTTGGTTGGAAGACTTCTTGGAGGTGTGTTTCAAACACGTTCGCCTTTTCGGAGTCACTTCTAGCCCATCTTCCTGTAAGACTACGGATAGGGCTGTCTGTTTCAATAGGGGCACTGAGACTGCGCGCTTTCCAGAGTGGGTTTTTGGCACATGTTGGAGAGAGTTGTTCGATGTATTGGTGTTGTGCAAGATTTTCTTCTTGTTTCAGTACTCTAGAGAGTTTTCGAGTTGCAGCTTTTAATTTCTCTTTGCTTGCTGGTGATCTGTTTTTTGGCCACTCTCGTTGTAAATGTCTTTTTTCTAAAAGAAGCTGTTGAATTTGCCTATTTGTACGGTACTGATGTACTACTTTTGGTTTCATTTGAGGTGTAGATACGCGTGTAGGAGTGGTGAGAATAAATTCAAAGGCATTTACAGAATTATCAATGTCAGCCTCGTGGTGCAGTGTTGGGCTTCGCTCAATGTGTGAGCTTATATATTTTTTGTAGCGGAGCCAGTTTGTTTGGTTGGATGTAATAATATCAGGCCGTTTTAACGTTGGTGGTTGTTCAAACAGTTAAAGAAGGATAGGAGAGTGGTCCGAGGACAAGTCGGCTATTACTTCTATCCGCATTAGTTGTTTTTGTATGTTTCGGGTTATAGCAAAGTCTATAAGATCCGGTTTTTTGTTTGGATCAGCTGGCCAATATGTAGGCCTACCCGGAGATATGAAGTCAAGTTTATTCGATCTTGTGATTAAAGCTTTGTATAATTGCCTTCCTTTTGGGTTTGTAAGACGGAAGCCCCAGTGCGTGTGTTTGGCATTATAATCGCCTGCTGATATGAAATGGGCACCTAGTTGGTTGAAATATTCCATGAAGTCTTCTTCCGAAATAGAAAACCGTGGTGGGCAGTATATTGAGGCAATACTAAGACTGCCGAAAGACACTTTAATACTTATTGACGTAGCTTGCAAGTTATTGGTTGCGAATGGTTGCAATTAATTGTGCTTGATGCGTCTCTTAATAAGGATGCCTGTTCCCCCATGAGTTTTTTCGTCTGGATGATTCGTTGAGTAAAAAGTGTACTCACTAAGGGAGAAGTCATTTTTATTTGTGAGATGGGTTTCGGAGATTAACATTATATCAATGTCGTGTTTCTTTAGAAATTGAATAAGTTCGTTTTTGTGCTGTGAAATGCCGTTAGCATTCCAGAAACATATCTTTAAAATAGTCATTTATGGTTTGGCGTGTTGGGATGCAAGCATTTCCATAAGTATGTTTTGATTTCGTATGAGGTCTTGCATTGTAGATTGCAAAAAACTGCATAAATTCCATCATGCTCTTATGAAGTGAACTAATTAGTGATTCAATTCCAGTTGATGGCTGTTCTAAGATGTGGTGTTTCTCTGATGTTGATTGGGTAGTTGGTGTTAGGGAGATTGCCGACTTAGAAAATGGCTTTACTATGCCTGTCAAGGCATTTGCAAATGATACTCCTGGAATTGTGCATACAGGTTCAAAGGAGGACCTAGTTGCTTTGGTGAAAAAGACTCCCGGTGTTGATTGAGATGGAGTTACAGAGTTCTGTTTGGGGAATGGTTGCTTAGAAACGCGACTTTTAAGGTCTTTGTAGACTGGACACCCTCTAAAGTTTGCTATGTGGTTTCCACCACAGTTGCCGTATTTCCTTAGATTAGGGTCGTTTTTATTATTTGGACAGATGCCAGAGTCGGGCAAGTCTCCGCAACCTACGCACACTGGGCGTTGTTCTGGTAGTAGGTTCTAGTATGTCCATACTCCTGGCAATTCGTGCATTGTACAGGAGGATTACTCTTATGTGGCTCCTCCACTGTTATTCTGCGGTGGAGTAGATACTGGAGTTTATAGATTGGATGGACGGAATTTTTGTTTTTGGGTTTGTTTTCAGGGCTTCATTCCACTTTGAAAAGAGGCTGTGGTATCTTAGCTCTATTTATAATATTGGTAGCCGATTTCACCTCAAATCCTTTCTCTTGTAGAGCAGAGATGATTTCCGCAGTTGACACAGTTGGTTCGATGCCTTTGATTACCACTTGAAGACCCTTACTGCTCTTTAATTGGTAGGTAAAGTAATCTTTCTTTGTAGCTCTTAGGTCTTTCTCAACGGTGCGGTAGTTATTTTCATTGTTAACTTGAAGCTTGACTTCGCGTATATTGCCCTTATTTATATGGGTCACATAAAAGTTGTTGGTGCCTATTATATACTTAAATTGTTCGACGATAGAAGAACAATTTGAGTCTCTTATGTAGATGGGAGGGGGTTTTGTCTTTGCAGGTTCTGTGGCCACTTCTTCGGGTTCATCTTCAAGGTGTTCGCCTAAAATTTTGAATCTATTATCGTTTGAAATGTTTTCTTTATTAGATGATTTTGATTCGGAGGTTTTATTTAGCTTTGGATTATTGCCCAACTTTTTATTGTGCGGGCTTAATTTGCGCTTGGTAACTTGTATGGATCGATCCATTCCGGTCTGTATAGTTGGGCGTGAGTTTAAAGTTGAGGTAGGTTGTTTGGGTGATTGACTCGGAAACTGCTAACTTTGCAGTCTTGGCCGGTCGGGCATAGCAGCAGTGGTCATTGACGTTGCCGTTGATGTTGTTGTTGCAGTCACTGTGGACTGAGACAGGGAGAACGAAGGTTGCGTAGTTGTTGTTGATGTTATTGGCAGAGAGAATGCCGCGCATTCTACACTCCAACTTTCTTTTGAGCCCAGGGGAGCGGGAGAGATAGATCGATCGCTTGCATTGTTTGTTGTTGCTGTTGGGGATATAATTGATAGGTAGGCATTATTGCGAGCCACTGAGAGACGACGCTCGTCTTGCTCTCTTTTCCGTTGCATTCTGATTTCGTCTTGAATACTTTTGTTGTTGGCACTTTTACCGATTGCTTTTCCATTATTATACATTGGCATTGTTGATTTTATGTTTTTCTTAGATTACTTAATAGAAGTAACACAAGGTTTTGTGTGCTTGCACATTGCACACAGTAGCGTCTTTTCGCTTGGTGGTGGTACCACTTTATATGTTTTTATGTAGAGTTTTACACTGTTGAGATTGTTAAATTCACGGAGCACAATTGTGAGACGTCTGCACTGCAAAAAATCTTTTGAAGAAAATATACAACCGGGAAAGTCACCTAAAGAGGAACCTAAGAAGGCCTTCTCCAATGCACATTAGCGAAAAAACTAAAGTGCGTTAGTAAACAAAATAGCCGCACTAATAGGAGAAAACTCATTCTAATAAATTATAATCCCCTTAAAAAAAAGGGAACATAAACGAATCAAAGGTCCAAGCTAAAACCGAGGATAGTCATTATCTAGTAACCAAAACCTTGGATGAAGCAGGAAAAAACTTTTGTGATTCTATTGCGCGTTAATAGCATTTTGTATAGATGGCCTGTGTCAGTTTGTGTATTTTTAGAAACTTTTAAAAGTTGATTGACTGTGTTGGGTAGTACGTTGATTTGAACTTGTGTTTTTGTATTGATCTCAATCTGACTATTGTGTGCATCAATTAATCGTGCTTCAGTGAATCTTCTCAAAATCTTCAGCGTCAGGTGTCCCTGCGACAACCTTCAACGCAGTTCCCAAGAAGTCTACGGTCCTGTCTACTCTGTGATGGATGCTCAACGAGTCAAGCATATCACGGAGGTGAGCGATTTTTTAATTTAAGTCAATGCTTGCGGTGTGAGGTTAGCAGGCTCTCACGTAACAAATTTAAAACGGCATTTAATTGCAAAACATACAGAACTATTTAATAAATTCGAGATTGACGACGACGAAATTCAACAGAATATGAAAAAAATAAAAATTTCATATGAAACCAGTGACGAATCAATCGTCTCTTCGATTATAAAGATTGTGACCACCGATGGAAAGCCTTTTTTATTTCTTGATAGCGAAGGGTTTCGACAGATATTAAACCCAATTTATAACGCGCTTTCGATGAATCCCATTCAGCTTAATGCTGAATAAGTAATAAATCTAATGTTTACATATAATAAATACATATGTTAAAATTGTTGCTAACCTTTGTTTAAAAGGCACTGAAATCAAAATACCGTTTACGATGAGCCTTTCGTTTTTTCGCTCATGTGCTGACCCTCAATGAGCGAGCGTTCAGTTGGATTGCTCTCTCTGAGTTGTTGTTCAGTGAGCATATCAAGAAAAACGCAACTGAGAGCAGTTAACCGAAAACCAAAACACAGAGAAACGAAAAGTTCTGTTCAGAGCGAGAGCACACGTGCATCGTGTTTTTCGGTTGTGTTAGAGAGCAGACCGCAAAACGAAAAACGGTCAACTGTTATTTGCGAGCTCTGAGTTCGACCAACATGCTATGGATGCGTTCCACCTGTCCGTTGGAGACGCTATGGAGGGGCGGTGCATTCGAGATGCTGACGCCGAAATGATTTTCCATCATGGCCACTATCGTATGCGATTTCAATGATGGTTCGTTGTCGCAGTAGATGGCCTTGGCTTTGGGGAAAACATTCATAAGTTGTAGCAGTGGTGCTTTCAGATCCTCTATGGATCTAGACGGAATCGGCTGTACCATAGCGAATTTCGAAAATTTGTCAATGCAGGTGAGAAAGTATTTCTTATCCGCCAATTTGGTCAGTTTTGGGAAGTAGTACTCGGAGAGTGCCTGCTTCACGTTTTCTTGGGCCGACCTGTGAGCCCAGTTATGCTCAGTGGTGAGGATTTATCTTCTTTCCACAACCGCGAAAATGTCGGTGACCCTATTTTTACAATACCAGAACTTTGTGGCTGGAAATTGTCCTGGATTAATGCCATTGTGTGAAGATCACAGTGGAAGGCATTTACACCATTAGGAATAATGGTGTTGGCAAGTTCCTCTAGCAAAGTCTGTTTGCACGAGAAATTGATTGAGTGCCGCTTCTTATTTCAAAACAGTATAAAAGTGCGTTTCCAAGGGGAGCGCGCCTCTTGTAAAATTATTTAGTTTTGGAAGCAATTCACGGGTTTGTCGGTAGACTCAATCGTGTTTGTAAGCGAAAGTTCGCTGTGTACCGTGGCCGCGCACGACTCTGGTTCCTAGTCTTCAACAACGTTGAGTTGTTGTCTCGAGAGGGCATCTGCAACGACGTTATTTTTTCCGGGCTTGTAAAAAGTTTGTGCGCTGGACTCATCGATGCGTGCTTTCCACCTCTTAATCTTGGCGTTCGGATTGGATTCTCATACCGCAAACGTCAAAGGTTGGTGGTCGGAAAAGATGTTTATTTCTTTGACCGCATGAGGTAGTGCCGTAACTTGGCCAGTGCCCAGACTATGGCTAACAGATCTCTTTCGTTGGTAGCATAGTTAACCTCTCTGTCGCTCAATGTTCAAGAGATCATTGTAATCGGACGTCCCTCTTGGGATAGCACTGCGTCAATGCCGTAGGCCGAAGCGTCTGTCGTAAGATCAAACGTTTTTTTGTAGTCAGGGTATCTGAGGATGACGTCCTCAGATGCCAGGATATTGCGTAGTTTTTCGAAGGCACGTTGTTGCGCATCGGAAAATTGTACCTGGATATTCCTGGACCTGAGTCGGCTAACACTCCCATTTTCGCCCTTCAGTATGTCTGAAATGGGTCTCGCTATTGATGCGAAATCTTTTATAAAGCATCGATAGTAGCTGGCCAAGCCCAAGAATGACCTTACCTTAAATACGTTTTTGGGTTCTGGAAATTCTTTTATGGCCTTTACCTTCTCTGGGTCAGTCGCCCCACCATTTTTGGTGACGATGAACCCTAGGAAGCGTAAGCTTTTCTTTAAAAAAACGCAAATTTTTTGCCGATATCCTTATGTTTGCATCATAAAGGCTCTTAGAACCCAATCTACGTGCCTAACATGGGCATTCTCATATTCTGAAAAGCTGATGACGTCGTCAACGTAAACGTAGCAGAACTTGCCGATCTGCTCTCGCATAATATCGTCAATTGTTCTCTGGAAGATGCTTGCAGCATTCCTGAGTCCGAATGTAAGTCTTCGGAACTCATACTTCCCTCCGTTCACTGAGAATGACGTCTTCTCACGGTCGCGTTCAGCGAGCGTGATTTGGTGATAGCCAGACTTCAGATCGAGTGTCGTGAAGTATTTGGCTTTTCCGGGGTTCCCCAATATAATTGAGATATTTGGTATGGGATATCTGTTTGGTACCGTTCTTTCGTTCAGTTTGCGGAAGTCCAGTACCAAACGCATTTTTTATTGCCCGTTTCGTCGGTGTCCTTTTTGTCTACGGCACATATTGGGTTATTGTAGGGGGACTTCGACTTCTGGATAATGCCATTTTTAAGCAGTTCCTAAATTTCGCCGTTGACGAAATCAGCTGATCCCTTGGGATATGGGTTCAATTTGGCATAAATGGCTCCTCGTCAATCGTCCCGATTGTGGCTACCACCGACGTATTGTAAGGAAGAGCCTCATTAGGATCAGCGAAAGCTTTTTTCCAACTCTCGAGCATTTTAAAAAAAGTGCCCTTAATTAAGGGCATCGGGGCAAGTTTGAAAATCAATAAGCTCTACTTCCGAGCCCCATTTGAGCTGACCGGAAGCTAGGCACAGCGACGCGCCGGCCTGTTTCAACAGGTCTAACCAACTGTCGCGTCGGAGGAAGTCAAATCTGGTAGTATAATAAACGTAGATTTTAGGTAAAAAATGGACACAAAACATTTTTTAGTGATTGCAGTCACACCATGAATCGAAGGGATTGCAAATGGGGACTCCACCGGGGGAACGCCTTTCAACCCCTTAAATGGTCAGATGAAATACACGAAAGTGGGACAAAATGCACACAATAGAATATAAATCACAAGTTAATCAATATTTAAAACTCAATATTTCTTCAGCGCATGGGCTGGAATATTTTAAATTTAATAGTAGCACGTAAATATAATTCACAAAAACATATAAATGTTTTAATTATTATGAAAATGCAGATTGCAATGTAACCGCAAAAATATTTAAATATTTTTATTTATTAAATGCAGCTTGTAGATTTGGGTATAGGTGCTCACATACATAATTCTGTGTCGTGGATTCTGTTGGTAGGGCGCCAATTAGAATAAATGGGGGGTCCTTTAGATTGAATAGTTTGATTTCCGGGAGGTCCCACGCAGCAGTCTGGAATGGCAGGCCTAGCGATTATGCGGGAATGATGGTTGTATTTCGCCAAGTGCGTGTTCTTCTCGATTTCCCACGCAGCTGTCTTTGCACTGTGAGTGCAAGATGTAATCCAATTGTAGAATTAGGACGATTAGGACGACTTTTGGCCTTGAGCCTCAGATAGCGGGATAATATAAAGATATAACGGCGGATCGCCGGAGTTTCGGTATGCTCTTTATTGAATAAGTATTCAGAACGAACTGACTTAAAAGCTAACATAGAAAAACCTTCATAGCGGCCCCTGCCAATGTGCAGAGCTTTGCCGGCTATGTAAGAGCTTCCGGCCAAATGCTTGGTCAGCAATTTGACCGGTGCTTATGAACGGACGATCGGTCCGGTTAACTTAGTTAACTTATATGATTGAATTTCTATTTTTTTTTTGGCGTTATGTTGGTTCTCATATCTGTCAATTATGCTGACAAGCTCGGCCACTTTGAATGTTCACTTAATTGTTGACAGCGGCTTTGCTTGCACGTATTTTGGATCGTCTTCGATTGCTCGTACCAAAATTTCTGAATTGCAACCAAAAACAGTATCGCATGAACATTGCTAAAGAGATGTTGGACTCTGTCCGCGACGACTCAAATTTGCTCCAGAGGGTCATAACTGGTGACGAATCGTGGGTTTATGATTATAACGTGAAAACCAAAGCTCAATCATCTCAATGGAAGCTGCCGCACGAAGTTTTGCTGACAGGTTTCTTCGATTGCAGAGGCGTGGTGCATCATGAGCTCTTACCACAGGGTAGAACGGTCAATAAGAAATATTACCTGCAAGTTATGCGTAATTTGCGCGATGCAATTCGCCAGAAACGCCCGGATTTGTGGAAGAACAAAAATTGGCTTTTGCACCACGACAACGCCCCTTCTCACACATCGTTGCTTGTGCGCGACTTTTTGGCCAAAAACAATACACTAATGATGCCGCAGCCACCGTATTCCCCCGTTTCGGCCCTCTGTGACTTTTTTTGTTCCCTAATCTGAAGAGGCCCATGAAAGGATGACGTTACGCAACGATTGACGAGATAAAGACGGCATCGAATGAGGAGCTAAGCAAGATAAAAAAAATGAATTTTTGAAGTGCTTCGAAGATTGGAAAAGTGCATAATATCTCATTGGGATTACTTTGAAGGTTACAAAATAGATATTCATGAATATCTAAAAAAATTGTTGAAAAAACACAAAATACGCTATATTTTTTGAACACATCTCGTATACCGACTGTCCGTATATACATATTTATTGATTTGTATAGAAACAGACGGACAGACGGACATGGCTATATCGACTCGGCTGTTGATGCTGATCAAGAATATATATACTTTGTGGGGTCGGAGATGCTTCCTTTAATGCGTTACACATTTCTGGACAAAATTATAATACCCTTTTCAATGGTATAAAAATACATACCAAAATATGGGGAATATTTTGCCGATTGATTCTTACAAAAACAATACACACTCAATATTTTTTTGTATTTCTTATGGAATAAATATATGTCGATTGTCCGTATATACCTATGTTTATTACAAAACAAGTAAGGTAGCAGCAGTCGAGTTTCCCGATTGCAAAATACCCTGTACCCTTAGGCATGCTTACAATTTATTTATGTAGTATCAATTAATAAATGAAACAATATTCTATTAGAAAAGAGCACCATAACAATATAAATTTGGTATGATTTTGGTTATAAAAATAAATTTCGTGTGTCATAAAGCCATACACATTTCGCTGTCAAAGTCGCAGTCGGCGTCGCGCAATGCGTGTTTTGCTGCGCTTCCCTTGCCATAGATTTTGCATGTGGCATAACTTCCGTGTTTCTTATTCGATTTGATTCAAATTCAAAAATCAAGATAGTTAAAAAATTAGATAGCTTTTATACGCACCAACGCATATGCCGAATTGCATAGCATTAGGATAATAATTGTGGGCGTGGCAGTTTTTTGAGGTTTGCGGGGGAGCGTGGTCGTGGCAGTTTTTTGCTGTTTTCGGGGGAACGGGGGGTGACATCAAAATAAAAAAAACAAACTTATACTGCGTATGGTAATTACCTATCCAACGATATATGGCACATAACTGCAGCTCTTGTAGTTTCTGAGATCTAGGCGTTGATACGGACAGACGGATGGACGGACGGACGGACAGACAGGCATGGCTATATCGACTCGGCTGTTGATGCTGATCAAGAATATATATACTTTATGGGGTCGGAGATGCTTCCTTCTGCCTGTTACATACATTTGCACCATATTATGATACCCTTTTCACTCATTTTTAATGGGTACAGGGTATAAAAAAAATACACAATGTATATTTATGTATTTCCGACCCCAAGGACCAATGTTTGTGGCAGGCGTTCCATTCTATTTAAAACGATGATGTTCCAGGTAATTCCCAGAGTATGATTCACAGTTGGTGAGTCCAAAAAAAAAAATTAATCCAATGTCCAAAGGTGGAAAGTAATTCGGCAGAAAGGAAAAGGTACCAGTCATCTCCCGATCTAGGATGAGCAGGAAAAATACCGACAGAGATCGATATAAAAATACTGACCATTAGACCAATTAGAGCAATATTTGAACAGCTGATAATGGACCACCTGTTCCAATATATATTGTCCACAACAACAACAAAATTAAAGTTAATTATATCGTAATAAATCGATATAGCTTTTTTAATTTTTGTACATTTTCTTATATTGATGTATTTTTTTAATGTGGCTGCACCTCCAGGTGTCCCGGATATCTTTCTGTTCATCTTCTTTTTAGGATCCTGGGACTCACTCAGAAATACGGGTGGGCCTTACAGAACTTTTAGTCCACTGATGGGCCAGTAGGTTGTTATTAACGACCTTAAGGAAGGAGACATCATGCTTCCAAAATATTTTAGAAAAGTTCTTGGAGGTCGACCTGTGCCAGCAATGTTGTGTTGCTGGTCCCTGCTCGGGCGCCAGTTATTGCTTTCTATAATTTTTGTTTGTTATAAACCCAAAATGGGTGTTTTTATTGCGGATCGTTTTTAGACTGATTTACATAAACTAAAATTAACCCTAAGCTAGATGTGGGTCACTGGCAGCGGCGCTGGCGGCAGAGCTGTTGGCAGAACAGTTGGACCGACATTCTTCACGCTGGCGTAGGCGGCGGGGCTATCTGCTGAATTGACGTTCTTCTGTTGCAATAATTTTTTGGAATTAATTTTCTTAGAAACTCAGCACTTGCAATAGTTGTAGCCGGGCGGATGTTAATGATTTCTTAGAATTTTCTTTATGATATTGAACTTTCATGGTTCGACAAACATGTATTTAACTTGTACATTAGCCTGTAAGCTAAAAGATAAACAAACAAAAAAATGTTACAAATCCCAGCCATTGGGAACAATATAAATTAAATATTGTTCATTTCAGAGAAGAATAGAATATAAATCCCAATTGAGAGAAATCAGAATTTATTAACTTATGTAAGGAATTGATGAATTAGCTAAAATTTTCGTTTATACAAGTACATTAAAATTTGTAGGTGGAAATTAAACTATGCTATGCACCCTTAGGGACATTTGTACATAGGAATAAAATCTGAATGATATCGAAATCAAAATGATTTGGTAAACTTGAATAATGAATAGACATAGCAGCTTAAACTAATAGTCGGATGCTTCCTATGCTATCTTTGGGTACAATAATTTTTTCAAAATAGATTATGGTAGGGTATGGTAGAGACAGCAAGGGTCGATCAACACTATACACCTCGCCCAATAGCTGCAGTCCTCTCCATTGGGGATGTGAAACAGCTGATCCTTAGTCAACGACAACGAGAACGAGAAGAGCAACCACTACAAATGAAGAGGGTGGCGAAATCGCAAAGACAACGATAAACGAGGAGCAAGAGCGCAACGCTACAAGAGCGAAGTGGTGCACGACGGCAGCAGAGTTGTTGTTTGCTCGTTGAAGAAGGAAGCTGTGCGTTCTGACTGTGAAGCTGCGAGAGCGGCAACAAGACGACGATGGTTATTATTATTATTTTTTTTTTTTTGATGTTCTTATTTTTAATTTAAAATCTATCCGAGTGGACAATCATTAAATGGTTTGGGGGTGACATTGACATAAGGAAGGTACATGGAATGTAAATTTAATGAGGTTGACTTAGGTGTCTATTGATGGGGGAGGTCAAACAGGTGTTTTGTCAACAGGCGTCTTAGGGGTTAGCTATTGTCTACGAGGTTGATGACCAGGTGGTTGGGGTGGTTGTCCAGTCTTTTTGTGTACCTTTCGCTGAGACGGGTGATCTCCTCTGCTACCCATGGAATTCCAAGCTCTTTATGAATGATGGAGTTTTCGTAGTACGGATGGGCGTTAGAAACTGTTCTCAGACATTTATTTTGAAACCGCTGGATTCTGATGCGGTTTGAACAACCTGCCGTGCCCCACATCTGTATCCCATAGGTCTAGATTGGCTTCAGGACTACTTTCTCTGAGCTTGGGCTTTCTCCCCAGGAGCCAATGCAGTTGCTTGAGTCGTAGGTTGGTCTGGTTGCGCTTGTTGATTAGGTGTGATCGCCATGTGAGCCTGCGGTCCAGGGTCAGCCCTAGATATTTGGGAGTGTTATTCATAGGGATGGTTTCCTCGTTGAGTGTGACGGGGGGCATTCCCCCCTGCGTAGTGCGAAGGTTGTGTGTAAGGATTTTCAGCTTCAGTTTGAGCCATGGATCGAGAGCATGTACAAGATGGGTCGAAGAACACTACTTTGAGGTACTCCTGCTCTTATGGGCCTAGGCGTGCTGATTGATGATCCGCATCTCACTCGGAATTATCTTCCCTCTGTGTATGACTTGAGGAAGGCGAAATGGGAACTTGGGAGGTGGGATTTAATTTTGAAAAGGAGTCCAGTATGCTCTCAACAAGCCGGTGGCATTGCTCAGGTGTTCCATGGAAGCGTCTGAAGCCAAACTGGTGATCAGAGATCAGTCCGGCCTCGACCAGTACTGGCAGTACTCTACGAAAAAATACTCTTTCAAGTATTTTGGAGAGGATTGCCAGCAAACTAATCGGACGATACAAGGCTAGATTGGCTTTAGGTTTTCCAGGCTTGAGGAGGACAATTACTTCCGCTCGCTTCCACTCTTAAGGGAAGTACCCTAGACGAAGGCAGCTGTTGAATATGTTGGCCAACCTTTGGGAACAGATTAAGGGCAACATTTTCAGTACTGTTGCATCGATTCGGTCAGGACCTGGCGACTTGCCATTTTTTAAGGAGGCGATCTCCTGCGCAATCTCCTCTTTTTCGACGGGCTGTATAGACGGGCCAGGAGCACTTGGGCTGTCTACGAACCTTATGGTGGCTGCTCTCTCTTCGCCAGTGCATCTGTCAAAAGGTGAGAATGCAATATGTAGATGGTCAGCAAAGTCTTCTGCTCTTTCGACCTCAGTACGACACCAGGTCCACTTTGCGCACGGGTGATATCTTTATATTTTTTTTATGTGCCTTGTGACATTCCACAGGTTGTGCTGCGGGTCTCCAGGTTCCAGCTCCTCAAGGAATCTATAGAAGGAGTCCTGCCGTAGGATGGATAGCTTGTCCTTCAGTTTCTTGGTGGCACGATTAAGTGCTGTCTTGTCCCTGGGGTTGCGCGAGGAAAACCACCCTCGTCTGAGGCGCCTTTTTTTTGGCCACGAGGGTCGCGATTTTCGGAGACCACAAGTGCACGTCTTTTTCAGGTATTCTTGGTGTAGTCGGAGGAAGTGGATTCGCAAACTCAGCGGCATTGTGCATCTCTTTAGTTGGTTTTTCGATAGCCGCATCTATGTTGCTTGGTGTGGAAAGAGGGGGATCTGGGTACAGGGAGAAAAGCATCCAGAACGTAAACTTGGGGACGTTTGTGTGTTTCCCGGTGAGTCTTCTAGGCGGGTTTTTCTGAGGACGGGGATGTTTAGGAGCAAGTTTACTGCGCTGTGGTCGGATAGCAGTATATCATAGCTTGAGCATGTTATCTTAGAGAGTCCTATGCCCTTGGAGACGGCGAAGTCCAGCAGATCCGGCTGCTTTGAAGGGTCGGTAGGCCAGTGTGTGGGTTCTCCAGTGGCATGGCAGTCCAGACTTTTCCGCTGCAGGTACTTATAGAGTTTTATGCCTTTGGGGTTGTTTGTGCGGGATCCCCACCAGGAGTGTTTGGCGTTAAAGTCTCCGGCTGCTATAAAGCGTGGACCGAGGGACTCGAAGAAGTCCTGAAGGTGGGTCTCGGTTATCGAGTGTCTGGGTGGGAAGTAAACCGCACCAATGGTGATTTCTCCCTGTGGTCTGAAAATCCTAATCACTACGCACTGTGCCCATTCCTCCTGAAACGCGGGAAGTTCCGGGTACTGAATGCCACTCCTGATGAGCATAACTGCTCCTCCGCGTTCTCTGCCAGATGGATGGTTGGCATGTATCAGTTCGTACCCCCTGATGTTAAAGTAGGATCTGGGACAAAAGTGGGATTCCGAAACTAGAAGAACATCAATATTGTCTGTTTTGATGAGATGCTCTACTTCGGCTTTGCTCCTCTGCAGGCCGTTTGCGTTCGAAAAAACTATATTAAGACTTATTTGCATTACTTTCTGTTGAGGATGGGAGCTATAAACTGCAACATCTGCGAGATCAACTTTTCCATCATCCTCTTAATCGTTCTTTCCATGCCGGCAATCATCGTTTCAAGCTGGTTGGGTTGTGGGGCTTTGGGAGTGGTTTGAGAGGTTTGTTGGGGATTCGTTGGCTGTGTAACTCATACCATTGATGATAGTTGGTATTTGGATAGGAGGTGGTTTGTTGCTACTCACAAAGGGTCTGGCTTTGGGGTCTGGCTATGCCTTTGCCTTTTTGTAGGCAGGGCATCTTCTGAACGACGCAGGGTGATCAGCTTGGCAATGTAAACAGCATGCTTTCTCGTCATCTTTTTTGGTGCATGACCTGGAGTCGTGAGGACCACCAAATTTCACGCAGCGATGTTCCAGGAAGCAGTAGTGCTGGGTGTGTCCGAAGCCTTGGCATCTGACACATTGTGGAACACGGCTGTACGGTGACGACTGACCTGAAAATCCTCTTTATTTTGAAAACCTGTGTTGCTCGCTGGTTCTAGATTTACAAAAAATATCTATATCTAAAAAATATATATAGTTGTTTGGATTTCCTGCCAATGGGATTGTGCAGATCCCTCACAGTATGGCCGTATTCGTGGAATTCTTCTTTAATTTCAGTCTGGTCCGTTGAGTGGTGGAGTCCGTTGATGACAGCCCTGTACGCTCTCTCGTCCTTTGGTTGGAAGGTGCGGTTCCTTTTATTATGTGCCACGAGCTGCTGGCGTAGGGCTGTGTAGGACTCCTTGTTCGGTATCATTACGCGTACTTTGTTTTTTCTCTCCGTTTTGTACGAGAAATCCTTTTTGGTACCCACGAGAGTCGTTATCATCTTGACAACGCGGTAATGTCGGTCACGACTGGGATATAGACAGGGGGTGGCTTCGGGATCGGGTTCGGTTTCTTTGATGTTTTGGATGCCACTACCTCTGCAGCAGGTTTGGGTTCGTCATGTTCGTCGTCATCTTCTTTGCTTGAGAGGAGGGCAAAGGAGTTGTTTGCCAGCTTGCTATTCAGAGCTGCGCTGGTGCTACATGTGACGTCAGGCTCCTCTCCTAGCCTTTTACGCGCGGACTTGCGCTTGATCTCGCCGGGCGCCGAGAAAGAAGAACTCGAACTTGAGTCGCTGCACGAGCTGCACTTCCTTGCTTTAAGAGCCTTCCTGCAGGGCGTTGTTTTGCCAAGCTTGCTGGCACGCGCGGGGGTCTGCCAATCCATGCTCTAGGCTGTGGATGATTGAGCGGGGGGAGGGGGAACTTGGCACCGTATGCCAACAGCACTTTGCTTCTGCTGAGTTGTACACAGCTTCTACAGCGAGAGAATGTGGTAGACAGCAGATGACACGCAAACTCAAATGTGCGTTAGAGTTTGTAGCAAACCGTTAGGTTCGCAGGTTGAACCAATCAGACACTATGTGACAGTTTCAAAATAGTGGAAGTGAAACCACGATAAGAAACTTGCTGTCGATCCGCAGGCACGTCTGCACTCTTTGAGTGTTAGATCGCGTTTGACAAAGACGATGGTGTTATACAGGGTATATTCAATAAGCAACGGGACTGCTTCGCTGTAGCTTCAACGAAGCGGGGGGTGGGGGGTCCGACTGGTGGGCTGGGTAGAAGGATCTCCCGCCAATAAAGCGCACTTTTTTTTTAACGATTACCTACATTCGTTTAGACAGGAGGTGAATTTTTGTGGCGCGAGATTTTGGGCGGCGCTCTGAGCGCTAAAATGGATAGTACTATTGAACAACGTTACGCTGTGAAGTTTTGCTTTAAACTCGGAAAATCAGCGTCGGAAAGCCTTGAACTCATTTAACGAGCTTATGGGGATAATTCCATAAGCCGTACAAGAGTTTTCGAGTGGCACAAAATGTTCAAGGAAGGCCGGGAGCTCGTTGAAGAGCGCCGCGTCGGACGCCCAACGACAGTTCGAACAAATTTTCAGTTGCCCAAAGTGAGAAGAGTTTTAAACTCTGACAGGCGTTTAACCATTGCCCTTATCAGTGAGGAGAACGGCATTTCTGTCAGAACTGTCTACACTATTGTAACTGACGATCTTGCGATAAGGACAGTGTGCGCAAGGCTGGTCCCAAAAATCTTGACCGAAGAACAAAAAGCTGGTGCAGCTGCTGGCGAAATACGGCGTGGCAACGTTGCCTCACCCCCACCTTACATCTTACATCTTAAACCTGGCTCCACCTGACTTTTTCCTATTTCCGCGAAGGAAAAGAGAGCTCAAGGGACATCGATTTGATTTTATAGAGGCAGTTCAAGCGGCTGTGACACAGGCTCTTATAAGCATTCCGGAAAACGATTTCCTGAGAGCTTTTGACGAGTGGCCGACACGCCAAATTAAGTGTATAAATGCAGGAGGGATGTATTTTAAAGAATATTATGTAACTGTAAAGATACCTACAATAAATTTTGATTTACGACACCAGTCCCGATACCTATTGAATAGACCATGTATAATAATTTTTCCTTAATACTAATAAAGTTAACGGTATTATAATAAAACTCTACATTTTGGGCGATCGTCCGGGAATGAGCAAATGTGAACTGTTTTGAACATAAGTGAACATAATTGATGACATTAAGGGGTAATATCCCCCAAATTTTTTTTTCATTTTTTTTTTAATGGATTGAATCATGCTAAAACTATCCTAGAATCAAATGCTACAACGCCCAAGTACAAATCTAAGCTCAAATTTCGTTTAAATACATTAATTAATAATAAAAATAACTAATAAATTTTTACCGAACAAGTTTTAGGCTGCTTGTATAGCATTTTGAAACTTTAAACGCGTTTTTCTAAAACCATGTTTTTAAAATTGGCGAGCAGGAGAACTAAAAAAGTTTACATCCGATTGACTTGAAATTTTAATTGTATCTTCTTTATTAGATTATCTAGTGAATTACACATTATTTTAGTAATTGATTAACAACAACGAAAGTACTTAGTCAAGTTTTTTGTCGAAAAAAAATTTATTTTTTCAAGCCATCGCCATTTTGCGAAAAGAAATCTAAAAGTCAATCGGGTGTAAAAATTATCAGTTCTACTGCTCGCCGTGGAAAACCCTTTTAAAAAAAAAGCGGGTCACGGCAATCGCTGCCCCTTGGTAAAAAAAATAACAATAAAAAATTTTTCTATTCTTCAAGAGTTGCTTAATCCAATGATATACTATTTACATACCTTAAAATTCTGACCTTTTTTTTACTACAATGACGTACTTAAATAGTTTCGTCAGTGCTAAACTACGCTCAAGCAAAAAAAAAAGCACTCCATTCGAAAATGTAGGAGACGGAAGTAATTTGACGCAGGCTGACCTTGTGTCAATATCTATTGGCTAGGCATCGGATATAGAAACGAAGACTTGCATATACACATTTTCCGCAACTTGAAGATGAACAGTTTACTGGCGTCAACCGAAGTCGACGAAGACGAAACAGACGATGAAACAGACGGTGAAGCAGAAAACGATATGTTTCAGACGCCAAACAGAGAAACGAACACCGAAAGAAGTGATGAAATCACTTCACCTTCATAGCGAACGGACGTGTTTTTTTATTGCGATCATTCGATTTTATTATTTTCTTCCAAAAGACAAACCGGCGTTTGTTGAGAAATTAATTATTTAAATCTTACACAGTCACCGACTATCTCTCTTCGAGTGCGGACGTCTGTGTCTTTCCAATTGTGTGCGCTTTGCTTATCGCGAAATTACCATCGCCCAGCTTTTCGCCGTTAGATTGATCTTCTTCATCTTCTTCATCCCATCTTATTTTCTTGATCTTCTTTTCAACGCGCACGTACAAATCCAAAAACACATTTGCAATATCAATAAATTTGTTAACCATGGCCCCCGGGCCACTCAATTTGGGGGATAATCGCTTTGCCAGCCTCAGCGTTAGCCCCAAAGCTAAGAAAAAAAGAACCTTTCAGAAATTACCAGTTGATTTCCCAGACCTCCCTGAAACACAGTGCAAGAGATTTTTAGTTGTCTCATTAAAAAACTCTCCGAAAACCATATCCGACTATAACTGCTTTGCCGTCCATAGAGCCCTTAAGTATATCACCAAAGACATCATATCCATCTCTAATCTTCGCTATGGTAACCTTCTCATGCTGGTCAACTCCAAGGAAGTAAGTGACAAATTTATCAAAGTAACCTCTTTACCCGGCCTATGCGAAATCGAGTACAAGCTCCACAACACTCTTAACTTTGTCGAAGGCACCATTTACGCACCTTGTCTTATTAACATTCCAGAAAACGAAATTGTTGAGGAACTAAAATCTCAAAATGTACACAGCGTCTTCAAATTCACCAAAATGATCGACGGCACCCCCATACCATTTGGAAAAATTCTCGTAACGTTTGACCGTTTCACTCTTCCCAGTAAACTAACGGTTTCCTGGCACACAGTCAAGGTTACAGAATATATACCCAACCCGATGAGATGTAAGTCTTGTCAATTATTGGGCCACACATCAAAACACTGCAAGAACTCACCCGCCTGTGTATCATGCAATCTCACCCCCCACCTTCCCGTGCCATGCACTCGCATTTTCTGTGCAAACTGTACCGGCGAACACCCAGCCTCCTCACCCGAATGCCCACAATATCAAATACAAAAACAACTTCTTCAAATCAAAACAAGCAAAAAATGCAGTTTCCGTGAAGCTCGCACGATCCTAAAACAACAACAAAACACAACAACTAACTCCACGCTTACCTACTCGACCGTCGCAAACCTTAACCCAGCATCCGTTATTTTTGTCAAAAAACCCCGAAACCCAGACACGATTACAAACACCGACCTGCCCACCAGCTCGACAAAAGCACCAACTCCCCTTTCACCAACATATCCCACTTCTCGTGCCAACTCTTTGACTCTCGAAAAGAATCTTACTTCCTCACCAAGCACCTCTGCCAAAACTGATTTCTCTCACTTAAGCCCAACAAGTGAACTGAATACATGTATGGAACAATCTCGCTCCCTTAGGTCGGAAGCAAATGCTCTAATCAGACAAAACTACAACGACGACAATACAACAATGACTTCAAGATCCAACTCAAACGAATCCATTAATTCACACACCTCAAACCTACAAACAATAATCAACACAACAGACTCAGATAACACTATGGATGATTCCGACTCTTAGTCCTGATCCTCTCACCCTTACTTTCTTATGCACAAACTCATACACTCACACCACAAATTAAAAAATCCAATAAAATTTAATCATGACAATTACTATATTACAATGGAACATCCACGGTATTTTTAATAATTACAACGAACTGACACTACTTATAAAAGACCACGCACCCGACATTGTATTTTTGCAGGAAACCAACCTTCCATGTAATTCCACAAATTTTATTTGCCCCAAAGAATATACTGGTTATTTCTACAATTTTTCTTATAACACCTCAGCCAAACAAGGCATTGGTGCACTTATTAAAAGGAATGTCCCACATACATACAGTAACATTAACTCCAGCATACTCTGCTCCGCATTGCAGCTTAATTTTGAACAAGTTATTAATATTGTTAATGCGTACATCCCACCAAGTCAAACCTTTTCATCCTCTGACATATCAGAAATCCTACACAATCTTAGTGGATCCACAATACTCCTGGGTGACCTAAACTCATGGAGTCCTTTATGGGGTTCGCCGCGCACAAACACAAGGGGTAAAAAAATTTAAAGCGTAATTCTTGAAAACAGCCTAATTGTTCTAAACGACGGTTCCCCGACTCACCTTTCAACTCACAACACTTTCACTCACATCGATATCTCACTGATATCTCCACAGATAGCCCATATGTGCAGCTGGTCTATATCAGATAATCTCCATGGAAGTGACCACTTCCCCATAATCATCCACATAAACACACCTACCCGTCCCGATAATACTTTACCCCTGCCTAAATACAAGACGCTTTAATGAAACTTGCGAAAAATCAGCAGCATATTCGACTGACGGTTGCCTAAATCAGCAAGTCGCACAAATGACGAAAGTCATACGAGCAGCTGCAAACTGCAGCATTCCCCAAACGAAAAGAGTGATCCACAAAGCCAAAGTGCCATGGTGGAACGCTAACCTTCAACAGCTTAGGGACCAAAAGCAAAGCTTGTTCTCGTCCTACAAAGCGAATATGAATGATACAAACCTCATCAGCTATAAAAAAGCAAACGCCATTTTCAAAAAAGCCGTACTTTCGGCCAAGCGTAACTCCCTTGAAAAATTTACTTCCAAAATCTCCCCAGTATCCTCCACAAAAAAAGTCTGGTCCGATATAAAACGCCTAGCCGGCATCCCTCCCACACCGTTCAAATATATCAAATCCAACTCAGGCACTCTAACTGGATCATTTAATATCGCCGAAGAGTTTGCCTTATCTTGGTCTGAATACTCTTCTGACCAAAATTTTCCAACAGAATATATACGAGAAAAAAATCGGTATCTTTCAGAGCCCTATCTCATCGACTCAATTTCCTTATCGGCTACATGCTTAGATTCCAAAATCACATTGCTTGAAATAGAAAATGCAGTAACAAAAACAAAAGGAAAAAGGCTTGGGGCCGACAGAGTATCATACCCTATGCTCAAAAACCTATCTTCCCACCTAAAAACAAAACTTTTGGACATCTTTAATCAAATACTGAACACTGGAAAATACCCACATACATGGAGATCGGCTACCATTATCCCTATCCCAAAACCTAACAAACCGCCTTCCGATATTAACAGCTACCGTCAAATTTCCCTGTTATCCTGTCTAGGAAAAACACTAGAAAAAATAATAGCACAAAGACTTATCTGGTTCACAAACGCCACAACCTAATTTCCCATAATCAAGTTGCTTTCAAAAGAAACCATAGCACGATGGACGCGTTATTGCGTATCCAACACTTCGCGTCGAACGCTCTTTCGACCAAAAATCATGTCTCTATCTTGGCGACGGATTTTGAAAAAGCCTTCGATCGCGTGGGGATTCACGCCGTACTTTGCAGACTCGAGCGCTGGGGCATTGGTCCAAGGCTTTATAACTTAATTAAAGCCTTCATGACCAATCGGTCCTTCAGGGTTCGAATAAACAATGTCACATCGAACTCCCACATTTTACACAACGGAATTCCGCAGGGTTCGCCACTTTCTGTAGTTTTATTTATAATAGCAATTGAAGATATAAATGACATTGTAACCCGGCATAAAAGAAATCTACATCTCACTATACGCAGACGACGCCATCATCTTTACAAAAATAAAAAATATTAACACAGTCCGAGCAAAATTTTTAGATATATTGCAAGAAATTAACTTGTGGGGAGCAACCTCTAGGGCCTCCCTTGCCATTGAAAAATGCCAAATATTACATATTTGTCGGAAACAACGTTGCAACCTTTCCGACATTGACTTTAACAGCCGCACAATAAAATATGTAAACTTTTTAAAAATCTTGGGAATAACCTTCGACTCCAAACTACTTTTCCAACAGCACTGTCAGACTCTAAGAAAACAACTAGAAACTAGATTTAACATTATTAAATTCCTATCATCAAAATACTCCTACATACATATTAAGACTCTCATAGATATTACGCGCACATTAATCCTATCTAAAATTGACTACGGTCTGCCAATCTTCGGTTGGTGTGCTAAAACTCACTTAAAAAAGCTACAAGCCCCATACCACGGAGCGGTCCGTCGCGCCATTCACACATTTCCCACATCTCCAGTAGCGTGCACATTGGCAGAATCCGGTCTTCCGAGTATTCAATCACGAGTAGAAGAAACCACATTAATGCTTATCCCGAAGCTGTACACCACGTCCAATTGCATACTAACCAAAGACTTCGGAGCCATTTTTAAACAAAAGCGGAATTTTAAGTGCATATCCACTCTAAGACGTTGCGCCAACTACATCAAGCTACTTGACCTTCCCCTCCCTAAGCCCAGGAGATCCTTCAAATCGCCAGCACATTGGAGTTCCAAACAGCCTAACATAAACCTACAAATCTACAATACTGCCAAAAACGATACATGCTGCTTAGAATACCAAAAACGTTTTTTGAGCGCACAAGAAGACCTTGGTGAGAAAAACTGGATTTACACTGATGGTTCCAAAGTCACCGACGCAACCACGTTTGCGGTTGTTGACTGCAACCGTAAAATAATTGCAGGAGGTAGGCTCCCGTCATACAACTCCATATTCACAGCCGAAGCTTTCGCCATTCTCAAAGGATGCCAATTCGCCTGCAAAAACGCTGGTAAATCTGTTATCTGCACAGACAGTCTCTCCTCACTTTCCGCTATACGCAACTGGAATCATAATGACCCCACAATACAAGAAGTTAGGCACATCCTAAGTTGTCATCCCACAAAAATCACCTTACTCTGGGGTCCCAGTCATCAAGGAATCTATGGAAATGAACTCGCTGACAAAGCCGCCCAAGAGATGAGACTTACACCATCAATCCTTTTCACTCCGTTTAACTGCAAGGATATCCAAAGTCGAATTCAGTTATATCTCAAAGAAAAGAAACTATCCGAATGGGCACTCTTCATGCACAGGTATCACATTATAAACCCAAATTGCATCAGTTTCAAGCCACCAACGAACGTACATAAACGGGAATGCGCGACCTTCATCCGCCTACGCATCGGGCACACCCAATCCACACACCCAATCCACAACACTTACTGAAGAGAACGGCGCGACCAACATGCCATCTATGCGGGGACGAGCTCACCGTTGACCATATTCTCGACGCCTGCAGTCGATTGCACTCAATCAGATCTCAATTATTTGGTACACATAGTCTTTCGAATTGTTTAAGTAACCCATCTTGTGTAAATATCTCAAAAATTTACAAATTTGTCCAAAAAGCTCAGTTTTTTATATAAGGAAATAACACTTAAGTCTCGAGTCGAAGGCCCCCGTCGCTAGTACTCATTAAGTTTATTAGGTTTAGTATTGTATACTAGATTTAATGTTGTTAAATAAATAAATAAATAAATCTTACACTTTAAACGTTTCCATTCGCACTCGCGTCTGCGCGGTACCGTATTTGGTGTGTTTTAAGTTATTTTATTATTTACCCAAGTAAGGTACTGTGCCCTATTTATTTCTATTCCCTTTTCTTACGTTTACTGCAATTTCTACTTTTGCAATAACTCTCTCTCCTAGTTTGCACTCTTATTTTCCAATTACCTCTTATTAACAAGTTCTCTTATTAACACAGTGTTAAGTACAGTGGTTCAAGGCTACTAGTTTGTCTAATATTAATTATTTCTTGTTAACATATTTCTTATATATCTTAAATTTCTAGTTCTTACCATAAATTTTTTATAATGGAATTTTATAGCATCTGCGCTATAAAATCGTGCAATAAGCCGATTTCCGCGTCCCAGCCTAGCATCCCCTGTTGGCTGTGTAAAAATGTTGTGCATACGAAATGTGCAGGTTTCACCGCCTCAGTTTCGGATGCAATCTCTAGAAACGCTGGTTTCCACTTTTGCTGCAGTGGATGTCGCGCGGTTCAGAAAGAAATGCGAACGTTCATGCGGCAAACTAAAAACGGTTTTAAAGAGTTGATCGGTGGTTTCCGTAAAATCAATGACCAACTCTCTGCGCTGGATTTCCAATTTAGCAGCCTACAGCTACTAAATGAATCCCCAAAGCGCAAAAAAACCGCTATTAGGGACTCCGTATGCACTGATATCGCTATTCAGCCCGATCAGCCGACGACCATGCAGCCGCTCATAACTCTTACTACCCCAAGAGCTGGAGTTCGAAACACAAACGTGGTTTCGGAATTTGACTCCATAGTTGAGCATAACTCGTCTGAAATACCACCCAGGGTATCACTCCAAGTGATTCCACCGGCACGAGTAGAGTCGACCCCCTTAAAATCCACTGCCAAGGGTAAACCACCGTCCGGACCCCCGGTACGGACTGATGTCACGGTCTTACCAACCGTAACACAAAAGCCCTTACAGGTGATTCTCCCCTCTAAACATATATTTATTTTACGGCTGGCCCCTGACACCTCAGAGATTGATATCTCGGCTTATATCCAAGCCAAATCCAAGGCCGTTGTTAGAGTGGAGGACACTAGGAAATTTAAATATTCTTATTTAAGGCTTACGTCATCTTTTAAGATACGTGTACCTTTGCCGATGTTCGATACGATCTGTTCGCCCAGCTTTTGGCCGGAAAACGTATTCGTACAAGAACATCAGCCGAGTATAGTAAAAAAAAAGTTAATAAGCCTGTGGGAGTTAAACACCCAAAGCCTAAAAACCCTGTACCATCTTCGCCCCCCGTACCTAAACCTTCATCCTCAAAAAACTCACAACATCTTACCTATCCCTTACCTATCAAAATACTAGGGGGTCTTCGGAGTAAGCTCCCTAAACTGTATTCTGATAGTTTATCTTTTGCATCCCAGATTTTAGTTTTCACAGAGACCTGGTTAAAGCCGGAGATTTTCAGTTCGGAAATTTTCCCAGACAGGTACACCACCTAAAGACGGGACCGACCACTACGAAGGGGAGGAGGCGTCCTAATCTCTGTGGACTCCGACTTCGCTTCTGAAGAGGTTAGGTTACCGAATCTTGGTGATATTAAATTCCTATGTGTCAAAATCACTATGTCGCTTCAATCAATATTCATAACATGCTCATATTTACCACCCTCTTCTGAACCACCTACGTACTGGCACCACTTATCTGCCATTCAGCTGGTTTCAAACCGCATGTCTGACAGTGACCTTTTAGTGACTCTAGGAGATTTCAATTTACCTGAACTTATCTGGTCAAACATCGAGAATTCACCATCTTTAACACTCTCAACACATCACGATTTTACTGAGGGTATGTTCGACATATCCCTTGGTCAAATAAACCACGTAAGGAATTCTTTAGGTCGGCTTCTAGATCTATGTTTCGTCTCTGACCCAGATGGAACAACCGTTTCCAGAGCCATGCCACTTTCGCTCCCAGGAGATCCTTACCACCCAACGCTTGAGGTGTCGATTGAAACCCTTACTGCTAGCAACCTCCAGTCTCGCCATGGAGTTCATAAAACTCGCTGCTTTCGTAAGGCTGATTTTCAGAGATTAAGCAATTTAATTTCTTTATTTGATTGGTCCGATCTCTGGGAATGCTCCGATATTAATATCGCTTTAGAAACATTCTACAAAACGCTTAACGCTTTCTTCGACTCTGGCGTGACATGGAAGTATCCATCCACCTCGACCGACCCTCCTTGGTTTACAAGGAGCCTTAAAAACTTAAAATACATGAAAAATAGACTCCTTAAGAGACATTAGAAAACTGGCTGTAACGTAACTTTTTCCAGATTCTTAGTAGCTCGGTCAAATTTCACCGTGCATAACGCTGAGTGTTATAAGAATTATATATACCGCTGTCGGATTCAGTTCACTCAGGATCCGAAGCAGTTTTATAATTTTGTTAACACTAAGCGTAAGCAGGTATCTTCTCCCCCCTAATTTCGTTTGAAAATGTATCTGCGACTACTGATCAGGGTATTGCCGATCTATTCGCAACTTTCTTTCAAACAACGTACTCATTTCCTACAATTATGGATCAGCCTTATTCATATAACATTCAATCAGCTAATCTTATTTTCAGACCAACTTTCTCCGAAAGCACTGTGTTATCGGATCTTCTGAGGGTGAAACCAGTCTATTCGCCAGGTCTTGATGGTGTTCCTGGCTGTGCACTGAGAAACTGCGCTAAGCCATTGTGCAGACCCCTTCTTAAACTTTTCTCTTTGTCTCTGGAAACTTCGATTTTTCCCCAAATGTGGAAAAATCCTATATAATTCCCCTAAACAAAAAAGGGAAAAAATCGGATGCTGCAAACTATTGAGGAATCTCTAAATTGTCGGCAATTCCAAAGCTATTTGAAAAATTGGTAACACCACATCTTCAACATCTCTGCAGTTCAATTATTTCTCCATGTCAGCATGGTTTTATAAAGCGTCGCTCCACCACCACAAACCTCTTGGAGCTGACCTCCTTTATTATAGATGGCTTCCGTAAAGGCCTTCAAACAGATGTCATCTACACTGACTTTAGTAAAGCATTTGACTCTGTCAACCACTCACTCCTTTTGAGTAAACTTAGTATCCTAGGATTTCCCTCAGACCTTCTCACGTGGATTTCTAGCTACTTCGCTGGGAGAACCCAACGTGTTCCTTTTAAGGATGTACACTCTCGTCTTGTTAGTGCTACATCGGGAGTCCCCCAAGGAAGCCATATTGGGCCACTACTTTTCACTATCTTTATTAACGACCAACCCCCTGCCATAACGAACTCCCTGCTTTTTATGTATGCAGACGACGTTAAGCTTTGTCTTCAATACAAATCCCCTTCTGCCCAATATAAACTTAAGTCAGATTTGGACAATTTTCAAAAGTGGTGTTCCACCAATCTCTTAAAACTTAATGGGTCAAAATGTAAACTTATGTCTTTCTATCGCTCGTGCCCTAACCAGGCGACATACTTTCTCTATGGGATCCCCTTAGATAGATTAACCCAGGTTAACGATCTTGGTGTCCTATTAGATACTAAACTTAAATTTTCCGACCACATTTCTACGATGGTTAATAAAGCCAAGGCCGTGCTTGGCTTCATTAAAAGATGGTCCAAGGAATTCAATGACCCTTATATTACTAAAACTTTATACGTATCTTTAGTACGTCCAATTCTGGAGTACGGGTCATGCGTCTGGAGCCCTCAGTATGGGGTTCATCAAGATCGCATTGAATCCGTTCAAAAGAATTTCTTGATGTTTGCACTTAGGGGACTCAACTGGGATGCAAATCTTCACCTCCCATCTTACTCTAACAGACTCCTTCTAATTAATTTACCTTCCCTAACCAATCGTAGAAAGATTCTGGGGGTCGTTTTCCTTTATAACCTTATTAATGGTAATGTAGACAGCCAGCATCTACTAACACGACTAACATTTAACATTCCAAATAGACGTACTAGAAATTTTAGTCCCCTATTCCTAAGTTGTTGTAGATCTACATATGCCCAGCATGAGCCTTTCAGGGTTTTATGTTCTGACTACAATGACTTATACTCTATTACTTCACTCTGCACGTCCACTTCTATCAAATCCTCAATTCTCACCTACCTTTCAGAGCAACAAACGAACTCTACTTTTTACTCGTAATCTTTTCTAAACTTTATTCTCTCAGGTCTATCCCCGCGATCCGAGCCGTACAATAAACGGCAGGGCCCCTCGGTCGGTTGGGCGGGAGGTGGGCTGTACGTTATGCAGTGGGAGCCGCGCGAAAAAAGAAAAAAAAAAAAATGTACAAGGAGCAGGCGAAACGAATACCAGGCGCAACGTATTTACAGAAAACGACAGAATATCGACGCCACGCTTTGCGATCAGTTTTCGAGACCTAGAAGCGACGCAGCTATGATGGCACTAAAAGTACTCCAGTCGTATGGATAGAAGAATTCAAAAACAGGCGACGCTCATGTATTGGAACGACTTCCAGAAGTCGCAAACGAAACGTGCCAACAACGAGTGTGTTTTCGAATACTTTTATAGAATGAAGCATATTGCTTCTCGTAGTAAATTGCAGAAAGACGCGGAAAAAAATTTCAAATGCTACAATTATGGTTAATGGGGCATGGGGTGAAAAATTGTCGGAATAAAGTGTTACAAATGTAGTCAGTACGAACATATTTCTTAAGAGTGCGCAAAAATGTATAAAAATGTTTTAAATACGAATACGCGCAGCTTGATTTCTAAAAATGCTTTGACCAGCAAAGAAGTTTATATTGAAAATAAAAAGTGTACGGCGTTATTCGATACGGGCAGTAAATTCTATGTCATACGGGAAGATTTTTATTGTGATATTGGCAAGTCGAAGCTGAATAGCTGCAATATTGTTTTAATTGGATTCGGTAGTGACCGCGACTCCAATAAATAAATAATAAAGAAATAATAAAGAAAACCAATTGGACAATTTAAACAACGAATTCTAGTTGATAAGGAGGATTATGTGTTAAATTTGTATGTCGTTCCAATCAAATTCCTTGATATGCAATTAATTATCGGAGAACGACTATGTTTACACGCAGAGATTCTTTTTAATTGTAATGGCTGTCAAGTGCAAAAAAATAAAATTAATAACGAAAAAAATATTCTAAGCTTTTGAGTTGAAGTCCACTTCATGATTTGTTTGACATTGACGAGACTGCCAGAAAAAATGCTAAGCACGAGTTGGGTGAGATAATTTCGAGCTACGGACCATTCAAAACAAAAACTGTAAAAATGCGTTTTTTGCTAAATGATGAATCGCCTATTTTTTCACGTTCATGCAGACTGGCTTTTACGGAAACGCATATTGCTGATGAACAGATTGAAGAGTGGCTTGAGAATGATTAAATACATGAGTCAACACCCGAGTTTATAAGTCTCATAATACTCGTAAAAAAGCATGACGGTTCAGCAAGGTTGTCTGTAGATTATCGCAGAATTATGAAGGTAATTGTAAAAGACCATTTCCCATTTCCGCTCATTGAGAATAAGTTGCATCGTCTGCAAGAGGCATAAATATTCAGTACAATCGATTTGAAAAACGGATTTTTCCACGTTCGTCGTTTGTGACACACCGAGGCCAATACCAGTTTTTGAAAGTACCCTTCGGATTTTCAAATTCGCCAGGCGTTTTTTAGCGCCACGTCAATGCGATATTTCGGGACCCTATGTAGATAATATAATTATCCCCGCTAAGACCGAATAAAACGCTGTACAACACTTGAAGGAAGATATAGCGACGTACACAGAATATGATCTGCAGCTCAATTTGAAAAAATTAAATTTTCTGAAGACGGCCATTCAATTTCTGGGCCATGTTATAGAAAATATAAAAAGTGTACCCCTCACCGAGAAAATCGAAGCTTTATCCAAGTGTAAGACTCCACTAACTACTAAGCAAATAGATAGTTTTTTGAGCCAGACGAGATATTTCAGACATTACCCCGTCAGAATTTCAGAAATTACCAAATTACGCCGGCATAGTTAGACGTTTAACTGAGTTACCAAAAAAAAGCTAAAGTTGGATTTGGTTTAGACAAAAGTTACAAATTGAGAACCCTGTTTCAAGTATTTATAATCGGAATTACGAGACGGAAGTGCATACAGATGAGTCTATTGATGGATTCGGAGAAGTTTACAGATGAACGTCGACGATGGTCAACTGCATCCTGTGTATTTTATGTCAAAAAAGACCACAAATGCACAGCGTAAATACAGCAGCTATGAGATAGAAATATTGGCAGTCATCGAAACTTTGACTAAGTTTAGGGTGCATTTGTTAGGCATTCTTTTTTAAACTGGTAACTGACTGCAACGCTAAAACTTTAGAAAATCATAGTTTATGTAGCAGGGTGGCTCGTTGGATTCGTTTTCTACAGGAATATAATTATACAGTTGAACATCGATCTAGCGGTCGAATAAAGCATGTCGATGCTCTCAGCCGGTATCCAGTGATGATTATAAGAGAAGATAGCATAAACACTGTTTTGAAAGATGCGCAAGCACACGACGAAAAGATTAGAGCCATCAAAGAAGTTTATACTTTACTTTATATTACTTATGTACCTTAGCCTACCTTAGAATGCATTATAGCCCACCGATTTATCGACCATAATAAGTAATTTAAAAAAAAATAAACAAAATTAAACACTTTTTCAACAATGCTTAATCGACTTTTATATAATCCAAAGTAATTCAAATTTAGTTTGTTATTAATCTTAAAATTAGCAATTTCACAATTTCGAAAGTTCGTATAGACCACAGGATGGACTTTTTTTCAAAACTAATTAGGTTTCACGAATCGATTAGAATATTTAAACATAAAAAATGAACAAGTCCATTTAAAAAATAAATTTAAAATCTCTTACTTCTTTTGGAACATTCTTCCTTTCCGAGCATCCATAACAGCGGCTATACTCACGGCGCGGCTTGCGGCTAGTGTGATAATGTATTGCAAATATTCTTGACTACGCAGTTGATCATTACGGGCTCCAGCATCATAGAAGATGCTGTCAAGCGATTTGTTGCCATCCATCAACACGGTAGCGCCAATGCGTTGTTTCTTTAAAATATGTTGCGACATTTTCTTACGCCAGAACTTTAAGCCAGCGGATTTTGGGGAGCGCCGACGGAAGCCTACCCTGCTCAGCGGATTTCCTGTTCTGGTATAGAAGTTGCGTGCCTGCATCGCAGACCTCGTCGTGGCAGTGTCGTGACACCCCTAATTGCCGCTCAACTAAACGGTACTGAAATACCCATAGAGAGAACAAAACAAATTTCTCCAAATCAAAAACGGTGATGGGGGAACAGCGCAGTAACAGTGGAAAAAACACAATAATAAGCCCAAGTTTATGAATTGATATACTAAGAGAAATTTATCAGTACCAGTACCAGTACAGTTTGCCGGTTTTTCGATAAAGAAAGCACTTAATTTTTAGAGGAATCTCAAAATTTTTGCATTCAAAGTATTGACCATTGGTTTCTACACATTTCGCCCATCTTTCAGGCAAATTATGGCTACCATTCCAAAAAAACTCTTTTCTCTTTCGAGGCAAACCATTCGACGAGTCATTTTTCGACTTCTTCAAAATTAGCAAAGCACTGCTCTGCAAGCAAGTGTCCCATCGATGCGAAAAGGTGATAGTCGGACGGGGCGAGGTCTGAATAGTACGGCGGGTGCGATAATATCTCCGAATTAGTTGTTTTTAATGTGTCTTTCACCAGTTTAGCGGTATGAGAAGGTGCGTTGTCATGTTGCAAGATAAGTTTGCCATGTCTTCGGGCCCATTCCGACCGTTTTTCGATCAACGCACATTCAAATTGATCATTTATTGTCGGTAGCAATCCGTGTTGACCGTTTCAACAGGTTTTAACAACTTTTTTTTTTTATGATATAGGAAAAGCAACGCATGCCGCAAAGAAGCTCGTCATATTCACTGAGGTAAACAAATGTGACGCTATTATTTTGCCGAAATGTGACTTGCGTTTTTTTGTGGGTTAATGTCAATAGAAAAAAATTACATACATGCCAAATCATAGAAATTTATAGATATTGCTAGCGACATCCACTAGTAAAACCGGCAAACTTCATCTAACACCCCTGGTAAATAAAAAGCAACAAAAATCATGGTAATTTAGGTAAATGTACGTGAGCATTTTTTGTAAATATTATCTAGAAAAAATGTACATTAAAAGGTTTAAGATATCAAACACAATATACTTTATTGGAAACATCTCAAAAAATTTTTTTCGAAAATGTACTTCTGCAACTCTATAAAATTACATACAATTATGATTTATTAAAAAATAAAGATGTTAAAACGGCTTCAAGAACTTATGAGATCAATAATATAGGTATAGATATCGTAGTTAAATTTCGTTTCAACAATTTGATATCTCCCGCGTTATCTCACATGATTTATCATATTATTTTTATTTAATTACTCCAATTTTTGTGCAACAGCTCCTATATTCGCCAAACTTGTATTTTATTAATTTTGACCATATTCATCGAATATATTGTGAATCCATTGGCCAAACAAGAAAGCCCAAACCAGCTAAGGAAACAACAGAAACAACAACAACCAATTGATTCACTGAACGTCCAGGTGGTAGAGTTACGTGCCACACCTACCGCAGCCCCATTCCTGACCACAGAAATAAGAGTGTACGAGGCCATAAAAATAAGGGACGACGTTCAGTGCAACGAACGCCTAGACGCCGTCAAGTGCCTACCCGAATCAAGAAACATATGGCTCTTAAAGGCAAACGGCTGTTACTGCTTACCACATATGAAGACGATATGATAATAGCATACGCCACTATTAAGCGTGAGCTCATTATGAGCAAGATTAGGGGCCCCACTGGTGTATTGTCCTCGTTTGGAACGGTTCTAAATGTCGATAATAGATTACATAGACAAGCGACACATGTACTTCATTAAGTAGGAGCTAGGCACCTCCAGACAAGGTGGCCTGATACTGTATCTTGACATCTGATCTGACATACCTGTACGTGTTTGATGTCAGCTGGCATCTTTCGTCTCTGTTTGGTTTGGCAATTCATGATTAATAGGGGAACAGCTGCGCATTTTCGACTTAGCTCTTGTATGACTAGGACGCGTTTGGTTGTTCCGGTTTACCTATATCTGTACCACTTCAACAAAGACTGACACTGAGTTACTTATATGGACAAGTCCACGGTTGTGGCATTATTTTTATTAATCTGCGAGTGCAGAAAGTGCAAACAAAGTGATTTAGTTGACTGTATCATTTATATCAAATCATCATTTATATTTTGTCGCCGCGCCTGGTCTCTGGTAGCCCGCGTGGCGATCAGCAGTTAAGGCTTAAGATTTAAGCTTGATCGGCCGATATAGCTCTTGTCTGATCTACAAGTTTAGCCCATTTTAGAATCTTCTCTGCAAATGTACTTCTGAACCTCAAAAGACACATCAGGAGGCGTTTAATAGCAACATGAGATCCTGCAACTAATCAGTCTCTCAAATGTCACAAACAGACTGCGTCGGATGCTTGCCAAAAACCGCCAGGAAAACCTCAACAGCCTACTTGAGGGAGCTGGCCCTGACAACAGCAGTGACTTCTCAGTATGGAAGCTAGCGAGAGGAATAAAGAGGGAGCCGCTCTGCCAATCGCTCGTTTTGGGACACAGTGGCCTATAGCTCAAAACAGATTTTGACAAAGCAAACGCATTTGCTGAGCACTTATTTTCTTAAGTCGCAAGCTTTTTGGATGTGCCTACTCAACCAGCCCATCCCATAAAACATACCACGCCGCAAGAAGTCATCCTGCAGTTAGAGGGCCTCTATCTAAAGAAGGCACCTGGATCCGATGCTATTGACAACCGTGCAACCAAATACCTTCCACACAAAGAAGTTATGGCATTAGTAAAAATTTGCTATGCTAAGACTAGGGCACTTCCCTAACCAATGGAAGCGTGCGAGGATCGTTATGACACCCAAACCCGACAAACCTCCAACGCAGATAGACTCGTACCGCCCAATAAGTCTTCCAACCTTTTCAAAGGTCTTTAAACGCATTCTGATGAAGCGATTGATGGATCTGCCGCAGGTATCAGGCTACATTTCCCAACATCAATTTGGCTTCAGGAAGTCACACGGTTGCCCGGAACAAGTCCACCGTCTAGTCAATCGCGTAACGCACGCCCTTGAGTCCAAGCTCTACACGGTGGCAGTCTTCCTCGATGTTAAGCAAGCTTTTGGATAAGGTATAGCACAAGGGACTCCAATATAAAGTTAAGGTTCTTCGTTCAGGACCCCACTATAATATACTGAAATCCTTCATCACCGATCGGACTTTCGAGGTGGCAGTGAGAGACTCTTGATCGAGAATGCTGGTCATGAACGCAGAAGTTCCTCAAGGAAGTGTACTCGAACCCTTTCTGTACACCCTCTACACAGCAGATATGCCAGTTCTGTCCCCCAGTGCTCCCTCGGCTGATGTACTAGTGGCTACATACGCCGACGACACAGCTATGCTTGCGCCCCACATGTCTTTGGACATTTACAGGAATGACTGCTCGACATTCAAGTCTGGGCAGGCAAGTGGATCTTCACGCTCCTTCCCGGCATCTGCACTGGCCTAACATTAAACGGTGTTTTGATAGGCAATGTCAATTCCCACTGTTACCTGGGAGTCCACCTGAATCGTAAACTCATCTGGCGGGCCCATATCACAGCAGTCAAGGCCAAGTGCCTTCTAAAGCTTAAAAAACTGGACTGGCTTGTACTGTTTAACGGTGGGTTGATAGGCAATGTCAATTCCCACTGTTACCTGGGAGTCCACCTGGAAACTCATCTGGCGGGCCAATATCATACCGGTCAAGGCCAAGTACCTTGTAAAGCTTAAAAAACTGGACTGGCTCCTACGGTCAAGCAAACTTCAACTGCCTACTAAAGTCCTACTTATTAAGGTAATACTAAACCCTACTTGGACCTATGCCATCCAATTATGGGGAACGGCCTCCAAGCACCAAACACGTGCTGCTCGGCTTGAGTCCGGGCTCCCCTGGTACGTATCCAATCACGCTATCCTAAGGGATCTCCGGATTTCTCTCATTGGTGATCAGATCAACATCTACAGTAGCCGATACTTTGGGTGTGTCGCTAATTTTTCCGCGTAACGGAAAGCGACACACCCAAACTCTATGGCAAGTGATATCGCCAATACTCTCCGCCTCCAAGAGGACCCATCCCTCTGATCTCCCTACCCGCATAATATCATCAAATTCAAATTTCACACTAAACTGTTAAATTTAAGTTAGTTAAGTATCTATGTAACAAAATATAATCCTCCATCTCCATCTGCGCAGCGATACCAAATCGATTAATTTTGTTTGTGTTTGTGAAAGTGTTCGGTAAAAGCGTTATCTCCAAAAATGGCCCTACGGCCCAAGATGCTTGAAAAATGGTCCAGAATTGGACTTCCAGGATGCAGTTTCTGAAAAATTTACGTGGTGGCCATTTGCCCGAATTTATATTCCATCATTAATGCCTTCGAATTATCTTTCAAATAAAATAAAATCAGCTTTCTACCGCAACCTGTACATTTTCTTGTTCAATTTCAAAACATAAACCACCTAAAAAAATACCCGTTATGTGCTGTCGAAGAAAGCATAAATGTTAGCTAAAGCTAACTCCTGCTTCCCAAAGACCACCCACATGTGGAGCCCCAGGTGGATTGAAACGCCATGTAATCTTCTGGTGGCTATAGTGACCCATATCTAAACCACTGGTGGCTATAGTAACCAAGAAGTCTTGGGCTAGCACATTTGAGGCCCCCCACAACCGTTTTCCCCATAATCGAAGAAAATTTAAGCAGGGCAATTACGTCTCTAGATGGATGGCTCTAGTGATGAAACATACGAATACATACCCTTTAGTAATAAGACACGTTCTGCCGGTATAATTTTTGATATCGAAAGGTCCGGCAAAGTCGACACCTGTATGCGTCAAGGGCTGAAAGAACGTAGATCGTTCGAAAGCGAGGGCTTCCTTGAGCTAAGATTGAAGCCTATTCCTTTTAGATTGTGCAGACGCGAGACGATTTTGTAATAGCTTTTAGCAAGTTTTTTAACTTTGGAACCCAGAATTTGGATTGGATCAGCCGCTTCATAAGTTGATTCCCTCCATGCAACGACCTGTGAGGTTGGCACCGTATGGAAAAATGATCGGATGCCTTTCGTCGTGACTCAAGGAGTCCGACCCCTTTACACGTCCACATGCTCTGAGAATTCCCTTTGATTAAGCCGGATGAGGCTATCTTGCACCTCTGACAGCTCATTTGCGTGAAATTCGGACGGAGTTTCAGTATCTGCATCGATTAAACAAGCGGTATATGACTGCTGTTACTCGGATCGCTCTATGAAAGCTGTAAAAGCAAGCGTGAAAGTGTGGTTGAGTAGAGACAGCCAAATAACATTGCTTAGCTGGCCGTTTCTCCAAATCAGTATTGACCGCGTCGGATGAGTTGTGTGGCCAGAGCTCTCGCGTTGCTATTTGGCATTCAGGTCCTTACTACCACAGGTTGCCACCGCAGGGCGCGTGCTGATACCTCTCAGCTAGCAAAATCGGCAGGATTATACTCGAAACGGACATTCTGCCAAATCCCTTTAACTGGCCTTTGGAAGATCTTGGCAACTCGATTAGCGATGAATGCCGTCCAAAAGGATAGAGGTTTTTTGAGCCATGCCAAAACAATCGTGGAGTCGATCCCCAAGTAAACGCCGGAGGACAGCCCTAAGCGAGGTAGAGATACTGTTTTGATGAGCGCAACTCTGGTCTTCGCTGCAAGGAGATGAGTGGAAATACAGTTAACATATTTTACGCGAATATATACCACTGTACCATATGCGCTTTAGGATGCGTCACTCAACCTATCGTACTGAATGGACGCCTTTGGACGGAATTGTACCTACCTGGGGACACGAATGTCGCCAAGAAGATCACTATTCTTTTGAAATTCCTACCATTTGTTCTAGGGACAACTTGGCAAGGGTAGATCCTAGCTGAGCTTTTGCAACCAGAACTGGTTGCACTTAATAAAAGCTTTGCCCGTTAGAGGAAGCACTGGAAGCATTGTGGTGGTGCTTTCTGGCTTAATCACTGCATCATGCGGCAAGTAAAAATTGTCGCTGTCATTGCTTGGAGGAACTTCTCGCATATTATCTAAATCCAAGTACTCTTTAATTACCGAGTCATATTGCAGTTTTAGCTCAGGATTCCTTTTGATCCTTTTCTCATTCCGGAGAAATTGAGAGAGTGCTATGTATCTGGAACGATCCAAGCTCACGCATTCAGGATTTTTAAAAGGGAGTGTGACAACGTATCTTTCATCATTATCCCTGGAGGAAGTGGAAGGACGGATATCTGCGCCAATCAGCACATAAATCAGCGAACTCCTTAAAAAAAAAGGATCAGCCAAGTGGAGATCAGAAAGCCTACTTAGAAAATTGGGTGACATCGGATATAAAGGTAAGTTTCATGCGAGTGGAGGGAAAACGAACGCTGAGGCTTTGATCTTGATGCAAGGTTTGGAGGAAGAGCCAATGTCGAAGTGACATAACTTCTCAGGCTTTGCAACAAGTGCCTGATTAAGGCCAGCGACTTGAAGAAAATTTGGTCAGATTAAACATGCGCCCAGAAAAAAAGGTGGCTTTTATTTCGGAATCGATCAAAGCACGCGGCTTATAGTTTGCTCCACGATGTTCGAGATTGATAACTGCGGCTTCTAGAGAACACTTTGAGTGCTGGATGCAAAGTAGTTCTACAGATTTGAAGGAGTTGTGAACAGTAATGTTTCGCCGGCAATGTTTGAAGTCGAGGGAACCGCAGGAAAATAGGGAGTGTCATCACGGTGAAGCATGTGAAGCAGTTATAGATACTCGTACAGCTCGAGACTTGATGTTGTCTTGCGAAACAATTCAAACATAATTTCTGTTGTTTATACATATGCAGCGATCTTGAACGGACATCTGCAAGAATTTCGTAAACATCCTTATAGGATAGTTCTCTTTCGAACATAGCTTACAGGATTGTGGTTAATTTCAAATTAGCCCTATTTTGAAGGGATTGAATACGATTTGGAGGAACGTCTTTTCTTTGTTTCTGAGCATGACTTTGTGCTGGAAAATGTTTAATATCTTCAATGGCTTCGAGAGTGCGATACCTCTCTTGGAGAAAGGAATTCAGTTTAGTCCAGAAAACAATATCTGTATTACCGTGGAGTGACTGTTCCCAAACAAAAGGGTAAGTTTTAGCAACTTTAGCACAGCCTTTGTAGACGGAGTAACAGTAGTCATACTTGGACTGTTGCGTCTTCGCCATCAGCTGTAAGAATAGAGGCACATGCGTCGTATTCTTGTTCGACCTTCCTCGAAGCGCTCGCATTTGATCCAATCGGAACTTGCATGCTTGGCGCGAGGGAGCAGCGCCGCCGGTACTTCCACTCGTCGTGTTGAAGCGCTCTTCAAAATGGCTGACGCGATTCGTGACCGAATGAATTTGATCAACGCTGCAAATCGGGCTTGGCACATTTTGACGGAAGATCTGGTGGTGATCGGAGTGAAGAAGGACGGGGTCGGAAGGTCGGTTTTTTTTGTGCCAAAGAGAGCATGGACTTGCTCTTTGCTGATATTGCTGACCTACTAACGACTATCGTGGTACTGGACCGTTGAGTTAGTCTGCTCGAGGAAGATGCAGATGACTCACTCTTTGGTCTGGGCCTCGTCGAGGAGCTCGACGAAAAGGACAATTTTGATTTTTCGATGCCTCCTATAAGCATAGTAGGCTCCACACAGTACCAGTACAGTATTTATGGGAACAGTTGGACACAAAAACGAGAGCTCAGAGGAGATACTATCGTAGTCCCGCTTTATTTTTGTGGATAATTGTACTTTTGTAACTTCGATTTAGTGGAAATTTATTTGGATTCGGCGGGGATTTTTTTAAAAGGATAAATTGATGTTTATACAAGCATATATTTATATGGTTGAATATTGATGGAAAGTAAAGTAAAGCCCTTATGGAGGGAGAAAAAATAACGAAAAGGAGCCGGCAAGCAAGGGATTACATACATATGTACATACACACGGACTCTGGACTTATCTGTGATCCGGTCGAAGGTCCAATGTTTGAGGAAGAGCGTTTTATTTCCAGTTGTTGAGCTTCCAGATAAGCAGATGTTACAACGATGTTGTGATAGCGCATAACTAAGTATAACAACAAGATGTTGCTGGTGGTGTAGGCTCCGTCTTTATTGTAACAGGGCAAGATGAATTGATCTAATACAAGTCATCCGCCGATAGGGGCGGAGCAGGAAAAATACGGACAATGATCGATAAAAATACTGAACATTGAATTGAGCTGAAATGAATTGAATTGAACTGAATTGAACTGAACGTTGCCTGACCAAAAACTAATTGAGCTAAAATTAGTTGTCTATCCATTTTTTGCATTGTAAGAATATTTTGCGTTGTGTTGCTTGATCAATTTTGTGGGTTATTATGGTGGTGTTTTTTAGAGGAAGTTGCAACACGTTGGTTATCGACAGCTTATAAAGATCCATATAAATTTTATTTTTGATCTGTTTGGCCATACGACATTTGAATTGTTGGTCTTTTTATTATTTATTAACATCTATAATAATAGAATATTGCGTGACTCATTGCAAATTAATAAAATTACACCATTACCACTACCACTATTACACCATTTTAAACCAGTTAAGAAAAACATATTATGTTTTATGTGCTTTAAAGATTATCGACTACCTTAATTATAATAAAAGTAACAATTTTCATTGCAGTTTTAAAAATAACGTATTTGTTCCACAAATAGTTGTGGCTTATGCACCTAATCAAAATGCAGAAATACAGAAACTTTTGGAAGTGGCTCTAAGAAAACTATATATAGATGTAAACCAGATTCAAGGCTTTGAAAACTGTGATGTTTTGCGTGAAAATGCTTTTTCCGAAAATTACTTTGCAAGCGTATGCTTTTATAATTTAAGTGTGTCAAGAAAAAAGCTTCCTTATAATTTACATTTTGCGATAATTATGCCGTTGGAGCTCCGTAATTATGAGAATACTTGGGTAGGTGAAAAGTGGGACATCACTGCCCGTTCTTATCGCAAACAAGGTATTACAAATAAAGAGATTGAAGACGGTGGACCTACAAAATATTTAATGGAGGGCTTTGTATCTTTGCAGTATGTTATTAGTATGGTGTACATTAATGCACTTTGCAAAGCCGCAAAGCTTCCAAAACTGATTTTCCGCTCACTAAATGCATTTGACAGTGCACATTTACAAAACGATGAAAAACTTATAATTTCACCCATATTATGTTTGCAACTTGGTCTTATGTTTCCTGTAACTACACTAATAAGGGTATGATATTAAAAATAATAATTATTTTTATTTTATGTATGTGTATGTCATCTTCTTATAATTTCGAGGTCATACAAGTACATATAACTTGTTTTGTGTATCTTTTATTATATTTATTTATTATTATATTTTTTAGTATATTTATACTTTTAATATTTTTTATATATTTATGTATTATTCTATTTTTTTATAATATTTTTTTTTTTAACTTTGCTGTATTTATTGGATCTTTTTAGGAAATTTGAGTTGCTGTTTTCAAATATTAATTTTAAGCGATATTCGACAGTCGTTTTACGAGGGCGGGTCAATAAGTCCGTGACTTTTTGAATATCCCGCCTCTTAATTGAAATGGTAACACTACTCCCGTCAACAGTCATCTGTCAGTTGACTCTTGTCAAAAATTGAACAAGCTGCGACATTTAGTTTGTTTTTGACAGCCGTTAATATCAGACTACCGCGTTGACTGAGAAGAAAATGGAAAAAAGTGAATTTCGTGTGCTCATTAAGCATTATTTTTTGAGGAAAAAATCTATTACGCAAACCAAGGCCAAGCTTGATAAATATTATGGAGAATCTGCACCATCCATTTCCATGGTAAAAAAGTGGTTCACTGAATTCCGATGTGGCCGTACAAGCACGGAAGATGCCGAACGTTCTGGACGCCCAGTTGAGGTTTCCACATTCGAAACAATTGAAAAAATCCACGATATGGTTTTAGCCGATCGGCGATTAAAAGTGAGAGAGATTGTGGAAGCCGTAGGCATTTCACATGGCTCAGTGGTTTCAATTTTGAATGATCATTTGGGTATGAGAAAGCTTTCCGCAAGATGGGTGCCGCGTTTGCTCACAATCGACCACAAATGCAACCGTGTGACAATTTCGCAGGAATGTTTAGCGTTGTTCAATCGCAATGCGCCGTTTCGTAACCGTAGACGAAACGTGGATCCACCACAACACACCGGAGACCAAACAGCAGTTAAAACAGTGGGTTTCTCGGGGTGAATCGGCGCCAAAGAAGGCAAAGGTGGGTTTGTCAGCCAATAAAGTCATGGCGACTGTTTTTTGGGATGCAAGCGGTATTATCCACATTAACTACCTTCAAAAAGGAAAAACAATCAATGGTGAATATTACAGCAACTTATTGGAAAAAAAAGCGATCGCACTTGGCCAAGAAAAAGTTCTTTTCCACCAGGACAATGCACGGGTGCACACATGTGCAGTTTCCATGACAAAATTCCATAAAATGGGCTACGAATTGCTCCCTCATCCGGCCTATTCACCCGATCTGGCCCCGTGCGACTATTTCTTGTTCCCAAAGTTGAAGAAATGGCTCGGCGGAAAGAGATTTGCCTCCAATGACGAAGTCATCTCACAAACAAATGCCTATTTTGAAGACCTCGACAAATCATATTTTTTGGAAGGGATAAAAAAATTGGAGAAACGTTGGGCTAAGTGTATAGAGCTTAAAGGAGACTACGTTGAAAAATAAAATAAATTTTTATCTAAAAACCTGTGTTTCATTCAAATAGTCACGGACTTATTGACCCGCCCTCGTAACTTTGCTCTGGAAAAAAAGGACCTAATGATCAGCGCTGGGTTTGAAGGTGCTTGCGATGAAGGGATCGGGATCTGTCTCAAACCCGTGCTTAACTTATCGCAAAGTGGCTAGGGTGTGACGTTAATTTGCTCATGTACTTTTGTTTTTGATGGGTTATTTCATCTTTGACGGATCTGATATTAAGGTCTCTTTGTATACCTATTTTCATTTCTGATATACCAGGGTGCTCCAGTGATTGTTCTCAGTATCTTTGATTGGGCCCTTTGCATGATCTCAATGTTTATACTGCTGGCAATTCCCCCAAGTTGGAAGCCGTACGGAGTTGTATAGTAGGTCCCTGTAGTCCAGACAGAGGGGTGACCGAGAGTTGATAAACCAGTGGAGACTACTTGCCTTAAGCTTAAGGTGTGTTCTTTTGGCTTCGATGTGCTTGCGCTAGGTAAGACGTCGGTCGAGGTGCATTCCGAGATACGTCATTCATTTTTATACCCTGTACCCATTAAAAATGGGTGAAAAGGGTATCATAATATGGTGCAAATGTATGTAACAGGCAGAAGGAAGCATCTTCGACCCCATAAAGTATATATATTCTTGATCAGCATCAACAGCCGAGTCGATATAGCCATGTCCGTCCGTCCGTCTGTCCGTCTGTCTGTCCGTATCAATGCCTAGATCTCAGAAACTACAAGAGCTGCAGTTATGTGCCACATATCGTTGGATAGGTAATTACAATTATTAACCTTATGCTGTGCAATTCGGCATATGTGTTGGTGCTTATAGAAGCTATCTAATTTTTAAATTTTAACCAAATCGGATAATAAAACACGGAAGTTATGCCACATGCAAAATCTATGGCAAGGGAAGCAGAAGCGCAGCAAAACACGCATTGCGCGACGCCGACTGCGACGTTGGCAGCGAAATTTGTATGGCTTTATGACACACGAAACTTATTTTCATAACCAAAATCTTACCAAATTTATATTGTTATGGTACTCTTTTCTAATAGAATATTGTTTCATTTATTTATTGATATTAAATAAATAAATTGTAAGCATGTCTAAGGGTACAGGGTATTTTACAATCGGGAAACTCGACTGCTGCTTCCTTACTTATTTTTCGTTAGTACGGTGTTGTTTGTTTAAAACGATTGAAGAACGATTAAGTGTAAATGTTACATGCTTACATTTTTCTTCGTTTGTTTTGATTCGCCGGTGAGACAGCCACTTCTCCGCGAATACTAGGTGAGAAGAGAGTTGATTTATTGTTTGTACCGGGCATTTGGATCGACTTAAAATCGCTTTGTCATCGGCAAACGTAGAATTTGTTGGTAGTCTGCTTGTGTGTATGTCTGCTGTATAAAGGACGTACAGCATTGGGCGAAGTACGCTACCTTAGGGAACTCCAACGTTTATAGCGTGTTTGTCGGACATGTCAGAGTTGCATCTCACAGCAAAGGTTCTGTTGTAGAGATACGACTTCAGGAGTTTATGGGTGTTTTGAGAAAGCATTTTTTTAATTTTGAACATTAATCCATCAAGCCAGACCTTGTCAAAAGCCTGAGAGACATCCAGAAATATTGAGGTAACTGAGTGTTCCTTGCCTGCCTTTGGTATCATTACTATGACCGATTTTTTCCATCTCTCTGGATAGTACCCGAATTTTGTGATAGCGTTAAAAAGCAAAAAGTATTGCATACAGCACAGTATGGAAGCTCGATAATCATATTTGGACTAATTAGATCACACCCTACGAATTTTTTTTGGATTTAGTTTATCCTTGATGATTTTGAAATTCCATTCGCTTGAAATCCGATTGGCTCATGTGCTGCTTGGTCGTCGTCTGTTACCGTGGGCAATACAAACGAGCTTGTAGCAGGGTTCGGGTGGAACACACGTTGAAGATGCGTTGCAAATGTGGTAGCTCTATCTTTATCGCTGCGGACCCAACCACCAATGATATTCGTTAATGGTGATATAGTTTCTGCCGGTGTGGTTAAACTGTGATGGCCTTTCCATAGTGAATTTTTTGCTGCCTGATATTCAAAGTTTCTGCATGTAGCGAAGTTGGGCGTTTTTACCTTCTTTCTTCGGCGCATTGGAGATATTTTGAGAGGCATTTTTGAATCGTTGCTTTGCGATTGGCGATCTATGAGCTTGCCACTCCCGTCGCATACGTTATTTTTCGAGTACGAGTTGCTCGATGTTTACGTTTGTCATCCTGGGCCTGCTAATTTGTTAAATTTCTATTTGAAGTGTTGAGATTGTGGCGGCTGGTATTTGCTGCTGATTCTCGGCATCAAAGTTTGGCCTTGGATTCAGTTCAATGTGTGAACTTGTATATTTTCTGTATTTCACCCAGTTTGTTCTCTTTGATGTTAATCTGTTAGTCTGCATTGTAGTCTCAGGACGTTGGAGAAGGTTGAGATTTAAGAGAACTGGCGAGTGGTCAGATGATAGATCCGGTAGAGATTCGGCACTGACGAGGTTTCGAGGAAAATTTTTAGTTACAGCGATCAAGTCAGGAATTTTGTTCGGGTCGGTAGACCAGTATGATGGTCTGCCTGAAGAGACGTAGTCAAGCTTTATGTTTGCCCTTATGATGGTGTTATACACCTGTTTCCCTTTAGGGGTGACGAGGCGTGATCCCCAGTGGGTGTGTTTGCCGTTGTAGTCACCTGCAGCAATGAAGTGGTCCCCTATGGAGTTGAAGAAGTCCAGAAATTGGAACGAAGGGGCAATATACCGCTGCGAGGGTAAGATTTCCGCTTCCAAGTTGTACATTTATGGAAATGGCCTGCAAGTAGTTTTTTTCAAACTCGCTATGGTTGTGGTGTTTGATGCAGTTCCTAATCAGAATACCGGTTCCGCCATGTACTTTTTCATCTGGATGATATGTTCCGTAGAACAAAAAGCCACTTATTTAAAAGTTGTACTTAAAAGTGAGAGTATTCCTAATCAGAATACCGGTTCCGCATGTACTTTTTCATCTGGATGATTTGTTCCGTAGAACAAAAAGCCACTTATTTAAAAGTTGTACTTAAAAGTGAGATGTGTTTCTGACAGTAGCAGGACGTCAATATGATTGTCATGCAGGAATTGAGTTATCTCAAGCTTATGTAGTGAAACGCCGCTGGCGTTCCACAATGATATTCGCAGTCGTTGATTATTTGGAGTTTTGGGATACAAGCACCTCTGTAAGGATATTTTGGTTTAGCATAAGGTCTTGCATGGTCATCCTCATAGTTTCAAAGCTATTTTGTTTTAGGGCCGATGATAGGGGATTCGGTGTCCAATCAGTTTGGGCAGCATGCAGAATTGTTGTCGTAGAGCTTGGTTTTGTAAGTCCCAATTCTAGGACGTTTGCGAAGGTCACATTTTGGAGGGTGGTTGCCAAATGGACCAAATGAGGACCGTTTGCCGTTGCGAAAAAAGCTTTTGGGGATGCTTTTGATGGTATAGGGATATTTTGTGCGATATAGAGGCAAGCAGACGTTACTCGTCGATTAATCCGGCTTTGTATATTTGACAGCCTCTTTAGTTTGCTGGGTGGTTACCTCAACAATTTCCGCAGTAATTCTACGATGCAAAAGAAACTGTAGCTTGTAAATAGGATGCGGTTCAGTTTTTCCAGATAGCTGTAGTGTCAGGGTCCAGCTCGACTTTAAAAAGTGGTTGTAGTTTTCTGTCTTTTTCTGTTCAGGATGTGAAAGACAGTTTTCGCCTTGAAATTTTTATCGTTTAATGCCTGTATGATTTATTTTAAGTTGGTACGTGTAGTAGTTTTTGTTAGTTTTGCTTAAGTAGAGTGTAAGAGTCCTAAAGTTCTCTTTGTTTTTTACTTGGACCTTGGTTTCGTGGATGCTGCCCTTTTATGTGGAAATTGTATTTTCCAACAAGTTCAATTATATATTTTTTATCCGGATTATTCGAGCTTTACTCTCGAATGTATATAAGTGGGGGCTTTGGCTTCTTTTTGTCCCCTTCGTAAGTGCTGCGGGGCAGATCCATATTGGTATCTGCCAGTATTTGAAATCTGTTGGGCTCTTGGGTCTCAGTTCGCTGATTGATTTTTATTTTATTTCCTGCCGCAGAATTTTTTTGTGGGCTCAATTTTCTTTTAATTTGGATGTAGCGATCCAACCCAGTTTGCATTATTGCTGGTTGCAGGAGAAACGAGCGTTACAGTCGCCACCGTGCGTACGGTTGATACCGTTGCAGTATATGTTGGGCCGATCGACGTTTGCATTTACTTCGTGGACTTTCGCGGGTTGCGAAGACACATATAAGAAATACGCGTTGTTTCGTATCGATGAGAGAAGACGTTTGTCTTGCTCTTGTTGACGTTGAGCGCGAATGTCGTTTCGACTCATTGTGAGAGTTCGTGGTTGGTTTTTTTTTTGTTAATTTTCTTTAAAATATAAAAGTTGTTTGCACAACTATTTTAATGAGCGCTTATACATCGCAATGGGCGTCTTTTCGCTAAATTTTTCTGGTAAATTGTTGGTAGGTATTCACTTTGAGTATTTTGTATATTTTTGGAGCACAGAAAATAAACACGTCCGCTACAAACTAAATGACATTTATTGTCTATATACAATTCAATATTCTTATAATACAAAATATATTAATTACAAAAAAGCATTTTCTGGACCCCGTAGCAGTGGCATTGATAGGGTTTATTGACCAGAAAGCGCATCGTTAACAAAATCGAATTTTATAGAAATGTTTATTCATTGCCTGGAGATTTTTACGGCTCGATTCCATAGACATCATCCAATGAACTTGAAAGCTGGTAGTCGTTTTTAGTTGGTAGTCGTTAGTGTTAGGAGATCCAAAGCCGTCTATCAACACTAGGCCCTTTTCTAAACAGCAAGACAAAAAGCTTGCAGGGCATCAGAAATGAGCATACCGCCATTACACTACCGAGCCACAATGCCAGTATTCTTTATAGGTGGCGAAATCAAGCTCTCCAACATAATCTTTAAAAAAAAACCAACGGATACCAGGCAACCGGTATATCCGTCACTGGACCGAGGGACGGCCACTACCGCATCGCTGGACCAACACTTCCACTTATTTTGCATATGATAGGCATTCGCCACCGCTATAATAGAGATTACAACACGAAAATTATACCCATCGTAGTTCTCTGGAAGTAATAACCAAAAGTTCTTTTGTACAGATTAGCCCCATATCGTTGGCGCCAGATGCATGACCCGTTCTCAAGTATCGGATGGACTAAAGATATATATAAGATTTTAGTAATAAAAGCGTCATTAAATTCTTTTGACCATCTTGTAATGCTGTCAAGTACACCCTAAAGTGGTCCGATCCGGACCAAACTTTCACAAATCATATATGGCTATGTCAAATAAACAAATGTTGAATTCGGTTGCAATAGCTTAGAAAACAAAAAAGTTTCCCATACAAAGACTTCTTTTCATATCGGTCGTTTGTATGGCAGCTATGTGATATAGTAGTCCGATCCGGACCAAACTATCACAAATCGTGTATATGTATGTCAAATAAACAAATGTTTAATTCGGTTGCAATAGCTTGGAAAACAAAAAAGTTTTCCATACAAAGACTTGTTTTCATTTCGGTCGTTTGTATGGAAGCTATATGATAAAGTGCTCCGATCCGGACCAAACTTAAAAAAATCATGTGTGGCTATGTTAAATAAATAAATTTTTAATTCGGTTGCAATAGCTTGGAGAACAAAAAATTTTTCCATACAAAGACTTGAAATCTGATTGATCGTTTGTATGGCAGCTATATGATATAGTGGGCCGATACGACCGATTTTTAAACTTGATCTGCGACAAAAATAATGATCTGGTAAAAATTTCAAAACGCTAGCTTTAAAACTACTGTCTAGAACTAACTACTGCATAGAAACAGACCGACAGACGGACAGACGGATAGACGGACAGACGGACATGGCTATATCGACTCGGCTGTTGATGCTGATCAAGAATATATATACTTTGTGGGGTCGGAGATGCTTCCTTTAATGCGTTACACATTTCTGGACAAAATTATAATACCCTTTTTCAAGGGTATAAATATAATATTGAACAGCATCAAATTTTGTGTTTCGAACCAAATTACGTGTGCGGAATCCTTTCGAATGTTGGAAACGGCTTACGGCGAATCTATTCTATCGAAAACACAAGTCTACGACTGGTACAATGCTTTTAAGGATGGTCAAGAAACCATCGAAGACATACCTCGTTCCGGTCGTCCTTCGACGTCTAACACTGACGATAACATCAAAAAAGTGAAGGAAATCGTGCGCGAAAATCGTCATGCGAGTGTTAAAAAGATAGCACATAAACAAAACATCAGCCATAAAATGGCGTGTTTGTTTTTGACGCATAATTTGGCATGAGACGCGTCAATGCTCGGCTTGTTCCAAAAGAGCTGACACGCCATCGCACCGAACTCTGTTTGTGAACGATTTTAAGGCCTAAAACTCGTTCAATACCATCAATCAACCACCGCATTCACCGGATTTGGCCCCATGTAAATTTTTTTTGTTTCCAAAACTCAAATTACCACTTCGTGGGACTCGTTAAAGGCCGTAAAAGAAAAAAGGCGATCCCGGACAGCGTTTACAAGGCATGATGATTGGAAAAAGAGGTGGTATATGTGTATTGCTTCAGAAGGAGCATATTTTGAAGGCAATAAAACAAATATTGATAAAAATTGAAAATTTTGCATTTTATTCACAAATTTCCGGAAACTTTATTGTCTTAGCGAATATCTAAAGAAATAAAACACCGTATTTTTAAATTTTCCAAATCTGACTGAAATGGGCAGAAGAGCATTTATATTGGAGACAATGCTTGATGTCTGCGTACACAATTACTATTGAATTTGTTATAGCAAGTCATTAATTAGTTAAGTCATTAATAAGAAGTAGTAAGAGCAACGGCCCAAGATGGCTTTCTTGGGGGAACCTCGATTTATCTCGGAGAAGGTTTGAGTGGACAACTTTAAAAGTGACGTTTTATGCTCTTCCAGTTGTGTAGGAGAAAATCCACATGAGACAGCCTATAGGAAATCCCATGAGATGAAGTTTACCCAAAAGGAGTGACTGATTATCACAGTCCAACGCTTTGCGAAAGTCAGTGTGGATAACATTTGTGTGAAGGTTATTTCGGAGGCCATTTGTAAAAAAGGACGTCAGCTCGAAAATGCTAGTGGTGTTGGCGAGACGCTTTTGAAAACCATATTGGCTTGTACCATGTTCAACTGCGAAGTTGATGTGATTGTAGTATATTATTGGTAGCAAATAATTTTTTTATATACAGATATAGAATAATAAAGGATTCTATTACATACACAAATGAGGATAAATCGTAGTTTCCATAGATACAAATTTGTAAAAAAAAAGTTTGCGAAATACAGGCAATCAGGCATACAGCCATACACGCATACAGGGATACAGGCATACAGGCACATAGGCATACAGCCATACAGGCAAACAGGCACATAGCCATACAGACATACAGGCATAGAGGAACACAGGCATACAGGTATACAGGCATACAGGCATGCAGACATAAAGGGATACAGGCATACAGACATACAGGCATACAAGTTATCTAACCCGTAAACATAGCACTCTACCCCAGTTTATAAACAAATTTCAAATTCCAGTTTATAAACAAATTTCAAATTCCAATCTCGGCGGCATTTCATTGGTCTTTGTTTTTGTCATTGCCTTTGCCAGCACTTAGCTACCCGATAGGATAAATAACTAAACTTAAAGTAAACACAGCTTCCGCTTGGAGACCAAGCCATGATCAACTTATTGCGCTTCAATCAAACTGCATCAGTCAGCAAATTTCAATTACACAATGCAGTGAACTAATTTCAGCATAAAGCTTTTTTTCTAAACATAATTGAAAGTTCAAGAAGATCCTGAAGAATAGCTTCTGGCCTATTGTAAACATAATTGAAAGTTCAAGAAGTTTCTAAATAAAAGCTTCTGGACGAGGTTGATTAGATTAGGATTAAGAATTATAAGATCAGTCTGATTCGGGTCAAGATCGAAAACAGTCTCAAATTAAGGATAAGTATAAAACCAGTGTCTTGTAATAGTGTGTTAAGTGAAAAAGTTTATCTTCAAAAATAAATAAAAAATTATATAAAAATAAAAAATATTTTTTTAAATAATTTAACAATAACAATTTTAATTGGCGCCCAACCTGGGGCTGTGTACTTCAAGAGTTCTAAATAAATATTCATGATAATAAGTTAAATATAAAACGGAACTCGCTCCGCCAACAACTCATATTTTTAGGGAAAAAAATCAAAACATCCACATTAATCCAACGACATCTTACTACTGTGACAGTGATCGTAGAAAAACTTAATTGGAAATTAATTAATGCAATAATCCAATTAAAAGTTTAATATTTAAAAAAGTGGACTGAATACCTAATACAAATTACAAGAACACAAGAATAATAAAAATCAGACTCAACAACAAACACAATTAAAACCAAACCAAAAACTATAACCCAAATATTCCAAAAATAAAAAAATTAACACCAAAAAGGAAGGAAGAGCTGACGGCAATCCCCCGCCACAGATAAATACAAAAAATTGAAGGAAGACCCAAACAGAAAATAATCAGGACAACTAAACTGTAGGAAGACCCCAACAGAAAATAATCAGGACAACTAAACTTAAGGAAGACCCCAACAGAAAGTAATCAGGACAACCAAACTGAAGAAAGAAAAGTATCGTAAGCAGAAAATAATATTAAGTCAATTATATTAGGAAATTAATAAAATAGGAGCGAAATACAGGGAATACTATAAAGTTTAAAAGTAAACATTACAAAATCAATTTTAACAATTAATTAAAGAAAACAATCTGGAAAATTTAATAAATAGTTTTGAAGATTTAAATTTAACAATGGCAACCGGAGGTTCAGCACCAACCTCTTCTGCGGGCGGTATATCAAGCGCCACCAATCTGACAATAAAATAAGTTAACGGATTAATAAATGTACAATTGGGTGAAGTGACAGGAAAAATTAAAGGGATAGAAGGGCAGTTAAACGCTAGCAGAAATGAAGTGGAAGATTATAAAATCCAAGCAATTGACCCAACTATAAAATGCGAAACTACCCTACAGGTAGTTAAATCTTTATCAAAGTTCACAGGTGAAATAACTCAATATGTAGGCTGGAGAGAAGCGGCATAAACTGCTATAAGTCTTTATAAAATTCAAAGCGAACAATATTTTATCGCTTTAACAATTCTACGTAATAAAATCATGGGAGCAGCACATGATGCTCTAACTAACCATGGTACAGTGTTCAACTTTGAATACTCTTCAGATTGGATTTTATTTTTAACGATAAAAGACCAATCCATATTCTCGAATCAGAATTAAGCATCCTTAGATAAGGACGCTTAAACATTACAGAATTCTACAACGAAATGAACAAGAAAATGACATTACTCATAAATAAAACTGTAATGACATATGGAAAAGACAGCGAAATAACCAACACACTCTAAACACTCTTTTCTCTAAACCCATCAGACTTTCCAAATGCTCTGGCAAAGTGTCAGGAATTAGAATCTAACAACCTTCGATCCCAATTTGCAAATAGGTATTATGGATTTAGGAATTAAAATAATAATCAGGGAAACAACCTAAGATTTAATCGAGTGGATTCCAAAATAATAATTGGAATTCAAATAACAATTCTAAGTTACAACCCCCACCAGAACCAATGCGTGTAGATAGTTCCATAAGGTATAAAAAACGTCTGAATAATTATTACTATCGTCGGAGTATAATAATAACAGACAGAACTATAATAATTTTTCGTAAAGAAATAATTTTAATCAATACCAAGCACAAGAAACTGAACCACAAATCCCATTAAAAAGGGAAGCAACTGGGACCGTAAGTCACCCAGTGTTTGGGATATACCGTTCGATCAGGACAACCGTTATGTGCTTCTAGACCGACCGAACAAATAAACACAAGAACGTAGTGGTGTAGTTGACGGTTTAATTGAAACTGAATAATAGGAATTTCACAATGACTTCTTACGCTATAATTGAGCGTTGCCAGATCAAAATATATAAAGCTTATTTAAATTATAACGTAATTTCAACACTTCCTCTTAAGCTATATATATGTGATGTAAAACGAAAATTAATTTAATCCAAGCAACTTAGCAAAATTCTGTTGATTTTGCACAAGCCTTTCGTTAGTACATCTGCAACATTTTTATCAGTGGGTACATATTCAAGAATTATTTCATTACATTCTACTTTTTCACGAACAAAATGATACTTAATATCTATGTGCTTAGTGCGTTTATGGTGTACTGGATTCTTCGCAATATGATGAGAACTTATGTTGCCGCCACATATGGTTATTGGCCCATCTAATGACCATCCAATCTCTAAAAGCAAACGGCGAAGATACACCGCTTCTTTTGCAGCCGTGGATAAAGCAACGTACTCTGCTTCTGTGCTGCTCATGGCGACGACGCTCTGCTTAGCTGAAGTCCATGAAAACGCACTGCCTCCAAGGAAGAATGCATACCCACTGTATGATTTGCGATCTGACAGGTCGTTTGCACAGTCTGCGTCGGCGAAGCCCATTACCTGTTCGCCGGACTTGCTGTATGTGATTTTGAGATCAACCGTGGCTGAAAGGTATCTCAAAACATGTTTCGCTGCAGTCTCGTCTTCACTGTGTGGATCAGTATTTCTTTGCGACAGTTTTCTCACTGTATGCAAAATGTCTTGTCGGCTCAAGACTGCTAAATACATAAGGGAACCGATTAATGATTGAAATTGTGTTATATTTACCTTGACACAATTCTCATTTCTACAACCCATCTTATAACCAGGGTCTAGCGGCGTAGCTGCGAGACGACAATTTTGCATGCCATATTCATCCAATAGGTTTATGATGAACTGCTTCTGGCATAGCGAAATCAACCCTCTTGTACCTTCTCGTTGGATTTCCATGCCAAGGAAATAATTTAGTTGGCCGCCATCTTGTAGGTCGAATTTATTTGCGATCTTCCTCTTAATCGCGCTGATCTCGTTCTCGTCATAGCTGATGATGATTAGATCGTCGACATATACTGCAATGTAGCTGTGTTGTATACACTTCTTCTTGAAGTCTGCTGTTTAAATATGCGTTTGATATGTCAACCTGGTGCATGCATAGCTGTTTTTCTGCTGCTATAGCGAATAGCATTCTGATGGTTTCGTAGCGGATTACTGGAGAAAACGTTTCCGAATAGTTGACGCCCATATTTTGCCCACAACCTTGAGCAACAAGTCTTGATTTAAACTTTTGTATATTTCCCTCTTTATCCTTTTTGACACGGAAGACCCACTTGGATCCTATGACCTTCTGTCCTGGAGGTAATTCACACAATGTCCATGTGTTATTTGAAATGAGGGCATCATATTCTTTCTGCATTGACGTCTTCCAGTCTTGGGCATGTTCGCCCCGTAAAGCGTCTCCAACGCACTGTGGCGTCTCAATGTCTTCAATGTAATTTGGGCTGTTGTATTGTTTTCTGGGTCTACCGGGCTTACCACTGAGAATAATTTTTGGTCTGCCGGGTCCACGTCGAGATGCGTTGCTTTCTTGCTCTTGTACGTCTGGTACGATCTCCTCCTCAGTGAGAATTTGCTCTTCATCGCTTGCGCTTACAAACTCCTCCTCCTCTTTACCGGAGTCATAGCTGTCGTAAGAATTATTGCTCTGCTCGACCACCATGGGCTTAGCTCTGGTACTTGGATGTTTGACTCAAGGTGAATGATGTTTGTAGCGAAGTCATTATTTTGTTCTAAAATAGTGCATTTTTCAGATTCAGTGTTATCAAACTCACCCTCTACAAATTTGACATCACGACGTGCAACAATGATACGTTTTTCCCGATCCTATAAACGGTAAGCTTTAGCTGTTGAAGAGTATCCTACAAATATATACTCTTTTCCCTTTGCCTGGAACTTGCTTTTTCTTGTCTTATCCAGGGCAAACGCGCAAGATCCGAACACTCGCAAATGTTTAACAGATGGCTTCCTATTTTGCCATATTTCGAAGGGTGTAGCGCCCATGAGTGCTTTGGAAGGGCACCTGTTACGCAAATATGAAGCTATGGACACGGCCTCGGCCCACAAAAACTCCCCTAATTTCGCATGAATCAGCATACTTTTGGCCATCTCGACGATCGTTCGATTAGCGCGTTTCGCGACGCCGTTTTGTTGTGGTGTATACGGAACCGTTAATTGCCTTTTTATGCCGCACGTGTTCAAATACTCTGTAAACTGCCGGTTTACATATTCTGTCCCGTTGTCACTTCGCAAAGATTTTATTTTCTTGCCCGTTTGGCACTCGACATATGATTTGAACAATTTGAATTTATCAAACACTTCGTTTTTCGCATGCATAAAATATATAAATATTTTCCGTGAATAGTCGTCTATGAACGTGACGAAATACCTGTTGCCGCCTAAAGAACTAACATTCATTGGCCCGCACACGTCACTGTGGAATCGTTCCAGTACGCTTTGCGTAGCTCTCTCGCTTTTCTGTGGGAATGGCAATACGTGTATTTTTGCCATATTGCATGTGTCGCAATTAATATTCACTGTCATATTTTTAACGTCCATGCCAATTACTAGCTCTTTTTCTTTGATTTCTTTTAAACATTGAACATTTAAATGACCAAACCGATTGTGCCATGTTGCCGTGCGAGAAGAATCATTCAACAAATGAACCGCACTGTTTTTAGAGCTACTTGTAAATAAATACAAATTTTCTTCTTGCATTGCTCTCATCATCACTTCACCTTGTTTGTTTTTTATCACCGCCGCCTTTTTATCAAAAGAGGTTATGTTTTCGTACTCCGCGGACTGATAAAAAATTCATATGCAATGATGGAACGTAAATTATATCTCGTAATTCAATGTTTACATTTTGTGATTTAAGCATAACAGTCCCGATGACGCTCGATTTCACGAACTTATCAGCTGCTAGCATAATCGATGTTTCCTTATTAATGAAATATGTAAACAATTCCTTGTCACAACACATATGCGACGTGGCACCACTATCAACACACCATATGTTTTTCCTTTGAGTGGTAGCACTAATATGCATCAAGCAGTTTGATTTCTCCTTACTTTACCCTAGTTTTTTATGCCTCTCTTTGCTCGGGCATTCTCGTGCTCGGTGACCGAATTTCTCGCAAATGTAGCATTTGCCCTTGAAACTACGCTTTTCAAGGTTCTTTTTCACGGTCGTTGCACAGATGCCGTGACATTCTTCGCGTTGTTTTTGCTTTGCAGTTCCATGTAATTTTGTATGTACATACACGGCTTGGACAGAACCTTCGCTATCGTCCCTCTCTTGCTTGCGCGCTCCCTCTTCCAGAAGCTTCACTTTTACCGTTTCGAACGTCGGCAGCGTGTCGCGTGCTTCGATCGCTACGACGAAATTTTCCCACGAATTTGGTAAATTGGATAACAACATGATGCTTTTTAATTCATCATTAATTATTTTGTCCATCTCAGCTAATTTGTCGACTGTTTCAGCAAATTTATTGACATATTGAACAACGTTATCCCCTTCCAACATTCTCAGCCTTGATAGTTTTTGATATAACTGCACTTTTCTGATCGGGCCACCTGGCAAATGTACATCACGCAATTTTTTCCATGCGTCTGCTGCTGTTGTGCATGCCTTTATATGCATTAACTGCGTTGCTTTTAAATTTAAAAACAAACTTGCCAGGGCCTTTTGATCGAGCATATTCCATTTTTCGGAATCTTCAGAGCCATCTTCTGGCTTTACATATTGGCCACAAACGACTTTCCATAGATCTGCTGTTATAAGCACACTACGCATTAAAATGCTCCATACGTCATAATTATCATCGCCTAATTTTTCTATTTGAATTGACACACTCATTTTGTCGAATTCCGCAAATTAGTTTTTATTTATTTTGAGTTTCAACCGGACGCGTTTTAGTCCATTTAATTACTTTTAATTATTCAAACCGAAAACTTAGCTTGCTGAAGGCCCATAACCAACTGTTAGGGATATACCGTTCGATCAGGACAACCGTTATGTGCTTCTAGACCGACCGAACAAATAAACGCAAGAACGTAGTGGTGTAGTTGACGGTTTAATTGAAACTGAGTAATAGGAATTTCACAATGACTTCTTAAGCTATAATTGAGCGTTGCCAGATCAAAACATATAAAGCTTATTTAAATTATAACGTAATTTCAACACCCAGCCCAGAAAGGTATGAGAATAAATGACATTGATGAAGATCATTTTTGAGATCAGAATGCCACATATAACAAGAGTAGACAGAAATACAAAAAAACAACAACTAAAAATATTGGTTGACACAGGAGCCTCATCTTGCAATATCAAAAAGAGAATTTATGAAAATAAAAAGAATTGCCAACTTACAAGAGAGTATCTACAATTCATGGATACTTAATTATAAAATGTTACCATATAGTGACAATATTTGAAAAAAAACATATATTTTATGTAATAGAAGGTTTAGAATCTGACTTACTAATTGGGTACAATCTATTAAGGAAAATTGGAGCTAAAATTGATGTAGAAAAGGGTATTATGGAATATAATGGAAAAAAAGAAAAAATCAAATATTATGACAATGAGGAAAAAAACGATTTGTGTTTAATTGGGGAAAAAAATGCGCTTCCATTAAGAGAATATATTATAAAAAAATACTTTGATGATCAAAAAGTATTTAAAACCGAAACGGTAATTGGTAAGGGAAGTTTATATAGCTTGGGATCAAAGAATCCTGAACACGCCGTCGTTGAATTTTCCGACAAAGAAAAATTTTATAATCTAATAATATTTTCAAATCAAATAAAAGATTTCGAAAATAAGATTATGAATAAAATTGAAAAGAAGCATTCTAAAATAAACATGCAACTTCCTTTTCGAACCGATATTCGAGGAGAAATACATACTGACAATGATAGGGCGATTTATAGCAAACAATATCCTTATGCTATGTCAGTCTCAGATTTCGTTAATAATGAAATCGATAGAATGCTAAAGGAACAAATTATAAGACCAAGTAGAAGCCCTTATAATTCACCAGTCCTAGTAGTACCCAAAAAGGGTCAAAACGAAGATGGAACTCTAAAACATCGACTAATTATAGACTATAAAAAATTAAACGAAAATACAATACCAGACAGATATCCGATGCAAGACCCCTCTGTTATATTATCTATCTTAGGAAAGTCAAAATATTTCTCAACAATTGATTTGGAATCAGAATTCCACCAAATTTTAATGAAAGATTCAGATATTGAAAAAACAGCACTTTCTATTAACAATGGGTAATTTGAATTCCTACGTATGCCATTTGGGTTAAGAAACGCCCCTAGAATATTTCAAAGGGCAATGGATGATATATTGAGAGAACAAGTCGGATAAACTTCTCATGTTTATATGGATGATATAATATGATATGATCTTTTTAAATACAATTGAACAACATTATACTGATCTAATTGAAATAATTAATATTTTACAACAAGCACATATGAAAACTTCTCTTGAAAAATCTAAATTCTTAAAATTTAGAAACAGCATTTCTTGGTTATATTGTTTCTCACAATGTAATTAAAACAGATCCTGAAAACATTTCCACAATTATGAAGTATCCGATTCCACAAAACATTAGAGAGCTTCGAAGTTTTTTAGGCCTCACTGGCTATTACCGAAAATTTGTCCGAAATTATGCAAAAATTGCCAACCCTTTAACCAAATGTTTAGGAGGAGATAATGGTAAAATTTCTAGGAGAATGTTTACAAAAATTACAATACAGTTAGATGACCCAGCTGTAAAAGCTTTTAACGAACTTAATAATAATTTAATAGCACAAGTTGAATTAGTTCGACCAGATTATAAGAAACAAGTATAAAAAAGTTATCTTCGGCTTGCCGAAGATGGTATACCCTTGAAGACAAAAAAGTTTTCCATACAAAGACTTGTTTTCGTATCGGTCGTTTGTATGGCAGCTATATGATATAGTGATCCGATCCGGATCAGACTTTCAAAAATTTTGTATGGGTATGTCAAATGAATAAATGTTGAATTCGGTTGCAATAACTTCGAAAACAAAAAAGTTTTCCATACAAAAACTTGTTTTCATATCGGTCGTTTGTATGGCAGCTATATGATATAGTCTTTGTATGGAAAACTTTTTTGTTTTCAAGGGTATACCATCTTCGGCAAGCCGAAGATAACTTTTCTCACTTGTTATACCCTTAAAAAGGGTATTATAATTTTGTCCAGAAATTTATAACGCATTAAAGGAAGCATCTCCGACCTCACAAAGTATATATATTCGTGATCAGCATCAACAGCTGAGTCGATATAGGCATGTCCATCTGTCCGTCTGTCCATCTGTCCATCTGTCCTTCTGTCCGTCTGTTTCTATGCAAAAAATAGACAGTAGTTTTAAAGCTAGCGTTTTAAAATTTTTACCAGATCATTATTTTTGTTGCACGCAGATCAAGTTTAAAAATCGGTCGGATGGGATCACTATATCATATAGCTGCCATACAAACGATCAATCAGATTTCAAGTCTTTGTATGGAACAATTTTTTGTTCTCCAAGCTATTGCAACCGAATTAAAAATTTATTTATTTAAAATAGCCACACATGGATCGGAGCACTTTATCATATTTCAAGATCGAAAATCCTTCGAATGTTTCCTTAGGGAGCATAGCTCCGTTTACTATACCCTTGAAAAAGGGTATTATAATTTTGTCCAGAAATGTGCAACGCATTAAAGGAAGCATCTATGACCCCACAAAGTATATATATTCTTGATCAGCATCAACAGCCGAGTCGATATAGCCATGTCCGTCTGTCCTTCTGTCCGTCTCTTTCTATGCAAAAAATAGACAGTAGTTTTGAAGCTAGCGTTTTGAAATTTTTACTAGATCATTATTTTTGTAGCACGCATATCGAGTTTAAAAATCGGTCGGATCGGACCACTATATTATATAGCTGCCATACAAACGACCGATATGAAAACAAGTCTTTGTATGGAAAACTTTTTTTGTTTTACAAGCTATTGCAAACGAATTCCACATTTATTCATTTGACATAGCTATACATGATTTTTTAAGGTTTGATTCGGATCGGACCACTATATTATATAGCTGCAATACAATCGACCGATATGAAAACAAGTCTTTGTATGGAAAACTTTTTGTTTTCAAGGGTAATCTTCGGCAAGCCGAAGATAACTTTTCTCACTTGTTGTCATTGCCTTTGCCAGCGCTTAGTAACCAAACTGAAAGTAAACGTAGCTTCCGCTTGGAGACCAAGCCATGATCAACTTAGTGCTCTTCAATCAAACTGCATCAGTCAGCAAATTTCAATTCCACAATGCAGTGAAATAATTTCAGCATAAAGCTTTTATTCAAAACATATTTGTAAGTTCAAGAAGTTTAAAGAAAAGCTTCTGGCCTATTCTAAACATAATTGAAAGTTCAAGTTTTTAAAGAAAAGCTTCTGGCCGAGGTGATTGGATTAAGATTAAGAATTATAAGATCAGTCTGATTCAGGACAAGCTCGACAACGGTTTCCAATTAAGGATAAGCAAAAAACCAGTGTCTTGTAATAGTGTAAGTGGAAAAGTTTATCATCAAAAAATATTAAAATTATATTAAAATAAAATTTTTTTTTTAAATAATTAAACAATAACAATTTTAATTTGTATGCCTGTGTATGCCAGTTTATGCCTGTGTATGCCTTAGTATGCCGGTGTATGCCTGTATACCTGTATGCCTGTATGCTTCTAAGCCTTTTTTTTTTTTTTTTTTTTAATTACTATTTATTGAGACATACAGGGTATCTTAAAACCCCTTTGTGGCCTTGGCATCTATTAATACTGCCCGAGGGGCTCGCCGGCTAAGTGTGCTTAGCGTTACCAGTTATAACTAAATTTAAACTTACAGACTAACAATATTTACAAAACTTCAGAACAAAAAATATAAAAGAAAGAAAGACGATGGGGAGTATATCGTTTAGCTTATCCTCATCTTGCTGTGCGTCTTGTTGGCAGCCGGTCAATTAGGTCCCTAGGGAGTCGCCTGTTGAGCCTTTTTTGTGGGCGGGGTCTGGTGAGACCCTTAGCGAGTCGGTTGCGATGCGCAGTGGCTTCATTTTGTCGCTGTCTGCGCGTGTATAGCAGTGAGCAGTTGGATCATCTGCCCTTGCTGTAGTAGCATCATCCTCGTTTGTTCCATCTGCTGTTCCTGAAGGGAGCGCAGAGCTTACATGTTTTCGTTTAGCGCCTGCAGGATGCTAAAAGTGTTATTGTCCAAAGGGGGCTGATGTCCGCCTCTAGACCGACTCCTTTGCCGGCTGTGTTTCCTGGTCTCAGGTTGCTGCTGGAAGGGCTGCGGCACCTGTTGCTGATCCTGCGTGGGGCCCATCCAGGCTTTAGCTACACCTGCGTAGGAGACTCCGCTTCGGAGAGGTGCAATCGGCATGCATCCAGTAGGAACGTCGGACATAGGTCGATTGTTGACTTCGCTTCTTCCGCCCACACCTCTTTTTGGCCTAGAGCGCTGAAGGAATGCCTGGAGTTTGGAGCATCCGGAATAATTCGCTGGATGCTGTTCACCACAGTTATAGCAAGTGCATGGCTCGCTTCGTGGTCGCGTACAGTCTTTGGCAGGATGTTCGCCGGCGCATTTGAGGCAGATGTGCGCTTTACGGCAGTACTTGGCCGTGTGACCAAATTGCTGGCATCGATGGCATTGGGTTGTCGTATTTCGCTTGCGAAGGGGCTCGATGACCACTCTCATGTGGCATAAGCCCTTAAGAGCCAGGATCTCCTTGTTGTTTGTGGCAGCAGCGATGTTCAAAAAGAACATGTTTATGGGATTGGAAACAGGAGCACCAGGCTCGTTTCGCCTTTTCGGCGTATAAACGTCTAGCACCTTGTGGCCGAGACTTTTCAGTTCATCAATGTTTTGATGATGGAGCGTACTGTGGTGGAGTCCTTTAACGCAGACTCGGTATGGCCTGTCCTCCTTGAGTTGGTAACAGTGAAACTCAAGCTTTTCGGTCTCGAGCCAGCTGACTAGCTGCGGAAGGTGCTAGCGTCTGCCGCGTAGAGCCTCAGAACTCCGCCCATCGATGCCTTGGCAGAGACCTTGCTCAGATCAGTGATTTTTGAGATTTTGTCCATCAGCTGGGGTACGCTTTCCATACCTTCCAAAACTATTGGAGGAGGTTTAGGTTGCGCCTTGGTAGTAGCACGGATGATGCCAGAAGAGGCTGCATCATGTTTGGCAGCAGCAATAGCTGCTTGATGGCTGGTACTGGGCTGCTCGCTCAGGTCCTCGGTTTGCGCTAGCAACCCAAAGCAGTTTGAGCTGCCGCTGTAGGTGGGCACAGGAATTTTGTTATCCAGTATTGCCTTCTTCTTGGCATTCATTGGAGATCCACTTGCCTTCCTCTTGATGACTTGCATCCGCTGAGGCGCTGGCTTAATAGTGTTGGCCACTTTGGACGTCCGTTTCGTCTCATAGGCTTTGTTCACTGCGATATTAAAGAGCTCCCCGAGGCTGAGTAAGCGCTCGGTAGGAGCGGGCATCATAGTTTTTGCATTTGGGTCCATAAATGCAATTTCAAAGTTTATAAACAAACTTCGATCAGCTGTGAACAGCTGCTTTCAACAGCTGAATTTTTGTTGTGGCCGCTGTTCAGCGGCCCACGATGTAAATTGTTTGCAGCAAGGTTTTATCTCTGCGCTTGAGTGTTTTTTACCTGATAGTGAGTCCAGGGGACACTCTTCACAGTTTTGCCACTATTGTGGGCTTTGCTTGGTATATTACGTCGAAATTAATATTTTCCCGCTTGTGTTGCTAATAAGGTGCAACTCGTCGCAAGGCTTCTAAGCCTGTAAGCCTTTGCGCCTGTTTGCCTGTATAAGTTAACAACACGCTTTACCAAAAGCTTATAAAGCTTATAAAGTAAAGCTTAGGTCAGCGTCTGCATTATTTCGTGCACGCGCCAAAATAAAGTAAACGAATCATCAAATCACAGAGCAGTGAACTGCAGTTCACACGGGCACCTGCAATTCCGAAGAAATAACAACAGGAAATGGATTGCAGTCACACGGGCACATTTCACGAGAAGTATTGACGACAACAGGGAAAAGACAAATCATCAGCAGAACTGCAATTAACCAATTACAGCCGACTGCACCAGCGCTGTCACCTTCGCTGCCCTGACACAATATTTGATTCGTCGCTGCCACCGTCGCTGCCACCGTCGCTGCCACCGTCGCTGCCACTGATTCACAAAAGTCCAGATTAGGGAGCTAGAGTAGAAATTAAATTTAGTCTAAATTTTGCATTCGATCAATAAAGTCAAAAAAATAAAATTGTAAATTTATTTTTTTATTTTATTTATAACTAAATAAATTAACTTATACCTGTATTCCTGTTTACATGTATGCCTGTACACATGCATGTCTGTATACCTGTATGCCTGAATGCCTGCACGCCTGTATTTTGCAAACTTTTTGCTTTTTATTTTTTTGATCTACTTCATACCTAACATACAAGTGAATTTCATATGCTTAACTTTACACAGATTTTTAGTTCGGATATCAGCTATCATATTTTTAGTAGGTACATAGTTAATTTCCACAAAATTTATTCTTAACCATTTCCCGTACATGGTGATATTTGATGTCAATGTGTTCGCTGCGTGCATGGAATTTCGAGTCCTTAGCTAGACACTGTGCACTTGGATTATCGCTGTTGATTTGTGTGGCGTAGTCGTCACCAAATCCCATTTCACGCATCACCTTGCGTATGTACGTTGCTTCTTTTGCAGCCGTCGATAGTGCGACGTACTCCGCCTCAGTGCTGTTCAAGGCTACCACACCTTGTTTGTTGCTTTCCCATGAAAAGGCTGCCCCGGCTGCGATGAAGGTCCAGCCACTGAAAGATTTTCGGTCCGTGCTGTCTCCAGCCCAATCAGCATCGACGAAGCAATATACAGGCTTTCCAGTCTTCTTATACTGTAGACATAATTCGGCAGTACCCCTCAAGTACCTCAGTATTCTTTTAGCAGCTGCCTCGTGCTCCTGAAGTGGATCCGTATTCTGCTGTGCAAGTTTTACCGTGTTGTTATTGCCATATACATTAGAGAGTCTATCAGTGATTTATAGCTCGTTTGGTCTACACGCTTGCAGTCGTCGTGATCGCATTTCACTTGAATTCCTGCTTCGAGAGGTATAGCATTAGATTTGCAGTTTTGCATACCATACTCACGTAAGAGATTTTCAATATATTGCTTATGGCCAACATTTAGGTTGCCAGTCTCGCCTTCAAGATCTATTTCCATTCCAAGAAAATGGTTTAACTGACCGCCATCAGTGACGTCGAATTCGTCAGCAATCGACATCTTTATTCTTTTTAGGTCATCTTTGCTGGTACTGGCCACAATCATGTCATCTACATACACCAGTATGATGCCCAATGTTTGACCTTGTCGCCGTATAGACCGCATGTATAGACACGGCTCGCTGGCGCAGGGGTTGAAGTCCATCTTCATCAAAACAGAATTTAGCTTCTCATTCCACTCACGGCCACTCTACTTTAAGCCGTACAAAGATTTGTTCAGCTTTAACACACGCTCAGGGAACTTCTGGTCAACAAATCCCTCTGGTTGGCGCATATTCACCGAATCTCGCAGTTCACTGTTGAGATAAGCAGAAGAAACATCCATTTGATGAACATACATACCATGCTCAACTGCCAGAGCAATCACCAGCTTGATCGTACAATACCTCGCCACTGGTGAGAAAGTTTCACAGTAGTTTATGCCAAAGCGCTGCGCACAGCCTTTAGCCACTAAACGGGACTTGAATTTATCCACCTCTCCTTCTGCAACGATGCCTGCCAAAATTTGGCATGATGACAATTCAAAGCTGCATCGACAGTTGCAGGCACTGATATATCATCAGTTGTCAAAACATTGAGTATGTTATACTGCTTGCGAGGGCGTCCGAGTTGCCCAATGTAGATAAGCTTTGGTCGTCCAGGTCCTCTCTTCACGCAATCATCAGCTGTGTTGACTTCCAAATCTTCTTCTCCAATATTAGCTGCTTCTTGTTGCTGTTCATGATGATTCATACTGTCCTGTGACACATCTTCAACATTGTCGTCTATGTTACATGCAGAATTAGACTCGTTCATCACCAACGTGACCTCAGTACTGTTTGTTGATCCCTGATCTCTCATACTGTCGTCTGTAAGGGAATCTTTAAGAAATATAACATCTCGTGCCTCTGTTACCTTCCTTGTTTTTAGGTCAAACATACGATATGCCTTTGCTGTTGCAGAATAGCCAATCAACACTCGCTCCTCACCTTCAGGTTGAAACTTCTTGCTGTGCGTCTTGTTAAGTACGATAGCTCTACTTCCAAATTTTCGTAGATGATGTACGCCTGCTTTCTTGCCATTCCATGACTCGTAAGGTGTCATATCGGTCAACGTCGAAGTCTCAGAGCGGTTGGGCAGATATGCAGCTGTATTTATGGCCTCTCCCCAAAAACTCTCGTCGAGATCAGCATGAATCAGCATGCTGCGTGCCATCTCCACCAACGTGCGGTTCGCTCGTTCTGCCACACCATTTTGCTGCGGTGTATGAGGTACAGTAAGCTGCCTCCTTATACCATTGCTGTTTAGAAATTGTTGAAATGCGCTACTCAAATACTCGCGCCCGTTGTCAGTTCTCAGACACTTTATTTTTCTACCAGTTGATGTTTCCGCAATTGCTTTAAATTCTTTGACCTTATCAAAAATTTCACTTCGCGTCTTCAAAAAACATACGTAAACGTAAAGTGATTTGTCGTCAATAAAAGTAGCAAAGTAACGAGCACCGCCAACCGAACTCTTATGCATTGGTCCACAAATGTCTGTATGGATGAGATCTAATACGTCCTTTGCCCGATTATAAGACTGCTTAGGAAATTGCTTCTCACTTATTTTGCACTTTGCGCAAGTCTCACACACATAGTTTTGCATATTTATACATTGTTCGGATGTTAAGCCATGAGCCATATAATTTTTCAACATTTTATTTATACTGGCAAAATTTAAATGGCGAAAGTGATAGTGCCATTTAATAAGTCCGTTTTTATCAGTATGTGCGCTGAAACATTTTTGTTTGCTCGTTTCAAACAAAAACAAATCGTTTTGATTCTTGGCAACACAAACAACATCGCCCGTGCGATTTTCTATGCGTGCACAGTCATTCGAAATATTTACTGTGAATCCCTTGTTCACCAGTTTCGCCACGGAAATAAAATTACATTGAATGTTTTCAACCGGAAGTACATCGGTCAAATCAATTGTACTATATTTTTGCACTGTATACGCACTGTTCCGATACCGATCGCTTCAATATAATTTTTTCCGGCCAAAACAATTCTTTCTTTGCGCTGTTTGATGTGCATAAAAAGCAATTTATCGTTACACAAATGTGCAGTCGCCCACTGTCCAAGCTACAAATATTATCGAAAAACTGTAGTTGTGGTTCGCAGCAGAAAACACAGAATATGACTTTTTATTATCACTCTCTTCATTGTTTCTCTTTTCTTTTGTTTTCTTTGAACTTTTACAGTTAGCCGCGATATGCCCTTGACGATCATAACACCAGCACACTCGCTGCTTAAAGTTTTTATTTTGCGATACTGTACTTTTCTTACGTCGCGACGAAAACATTTTCTGCGATCCGTTTTGTTCTGTATCTATATTTCGGCGCTCACACTCTTCGAGTAATTTGATTTTTTACGTAGCCAACGTAGGTAACGAATCACGGAATTCAATGGCAACTACAAAATTATCAAAAGATTCCGGCAAACTAGACAAAATCAATATGCACAGACACTCATCGACCAATGTAAAATCAATTTCAGACAGTTTTTCAATTAAGTCTGAAAATTTAGCTATGTGCGATGCTATATTTTTTGAGTCTGTCAACTTTATATATAACAGTTGTCTCAGCAAGTGGACACGACGCGCGGGACCTGCGGGTATTTCTGTTAGTTTTTTCCAAGCACTTGCAGAAGTTACACAATTCTTGACATTGTTTATTTGTGATGCCTTAATGCAGAGCATAATGTTCGCGAGAGCCTTCTCATCTTTGGCATAAAAATCCAATTTTTTCTCGGGACTATCACTTTCAAGTTTCACTTTTAGTCCACAAACGTAGCCCCATAACTCGGAATGTATGAGCACGCTTTTCATTTGCACGGCTCACGCAACATAATTATTGTCGTCCAATTTCTCTATCGAGTTCATTATTGAATTCATTGTTACAAATAAGAAAGTCCAGAATATTTGCTATTCACTTTCTTTACTAATTCTATATAATAACTTCGCGCACAATTGTATTTATTGAGCTCCTTGGGCCCATAACCTGATGAATTTATTATATATAGTTCTTCATGTGATGAAGAACTTAATTTGACTTTGATCTTCAACCCCGACGAACGTGTTTCTAACAAAGCTCCAGTTAATATTGAAGTCTAAGTGCAAAATTCAATCCCAAGTGAAAACCATTACATAAAAGCGAAAAGACGCTAATACATATTTATATGTGTTTTTAAAAAACCCTATATACTCCTGTGATTAAATAAACAAGAAACAAGTGAAAACAATAAACTAAACAAAATATGAGCGCACCCGGCGCTCAAAATCAGAAGCGAGAGCTTCAAGCAAAACAAAAACAAAAACAACTCCTACATCTCACTCACCCACATATCAAATCATGCAAACAATTATCAAAACTTGCACCCGCAGAGTGATGAAAGAGCTCTTGCTCTCCAGCATTGGAGAGACCCAACAATTACTCTCAGCAACGAAGACCAGAATGCGCGCCAAATTTACCCGCGCGTATACCAACAACAACTTCCGCGATACTAATGAACACACACTCAACTCTCCCGCTCACAGCAGTTACGCTCTCAGCTCTCCCACTCTCAACTCTTCCGCTTTCAACAACCTCAGACACAAATACCACAACTACAGCAACTATAGCAACAACAACTACAGTTTGCTATGCTTCAATGCCGATACGCTCTTTCTCAGCGAATATTAAAACACCCACAACCTCAATACCCGCTCCAACAACAACAAACAAAACTCAATCCTCTCTCCCAAAACAACAAAACTTAAAACGTCACCGAGAAAATCAGTCTCCAAACGGTTCCAAAGATCTTTTAAATGGCAACAAGAAACAGAAGAATAAAACCCAAACCGCCACTCAAAAAACACTCAAAGAGTACTGGCTAGCCGAGCCAAACTCAAGCAACCGCTTTGAGTTACTAGCACAAGATGAAGACGAAAACCAAACTGACAATGGGACAAATGCAACCATAAATGCGCAAATGCAAATTGAGCACAAAAAAGCAAACCCCCCCCCCCCCCATATATGTTCAAAATGTTGAAAACATATACGCACTAACTACAGCTTTAAATTCATTGGAAGAAACACGATATGAACTTAAAGCACTGTCAACTAATGAAATAAAAATACAGCCACTAGAAACTACTCACTATCACAACATATTAGGACTATTAAAAGATAAATCGACCAAATACTACACCTTCAGACCAAAAGACCAGAGAGGATTTAAGGTAATCCTTCGTAACGTCCATCATGCTACAAACAAAGACGATATTATAAATAAACTAGCTCAGCAAGGACATGAAGTTATAAATTTACACAACATCCAGCGCTACGACTCCAAACAACCATTGCCTCTATTCTATATTGAACTCAAAATGAAAGAAAATAATAAAGACATCTATAAAATTGAGCACCTTCTTCATTGCAAAGTCATTTTTGAGCCACCGCGACCAAAGCGAACACTTCCCCAATGTACAAACTGCCAAAAATATGGACATACCAAAAACTACTGCACCAAAGACCCAACTTGTGTAAAATGCGCTGGAAAACACAGCTCATCATCCTGTACTATTAATACAATATCGGACCGAACAAGTATTAAATGTGCACTAGCACTATGCAGCGAAAACCACACTGCAAACTATAAAGGTTGTATGGTGTACAAAGCACTGCAAATCCAAAAATACCCAACTCTCCGGAAAAAAGAAATACCGGTAACAGAAACAAATCATCAAACGACACAATACAGTACAACAAATAACGTAGCAAGCTTAAAGACGCCAGCTATATCCTATGCCGAAGTCTTAAATAGAAACCAAGTAACTAGCCATCAAACCAACTCAGCAATCCAAACTGCTAGTGTACCTGATATACAGCCTGCTCCAACTCAAATAAGCCAAGTAACTAGCCATCAAACCAACTCAGCAATCCAAACTGCTAGTGTACCTGATATACAGCCTGCTCCAACACAAAATGATTTTGACGAACTAAAACAATTGATGAAACAATTAATAGCGCAAATGACAAATATGCTGAACATAGTCACGATTCTAGTATCTAAACTTGACAAATAAACACCTAAAAATCGCCATCTGGAATGCTAACGGACTTTCACGCCATTTACTTGAATTAAAAACATTCTTAAATGAAAAACTAATTGACGTCATGCTCATTTCTGAAACACACTCAACTGACAAAACATATATAAACATACCAAACTATAATATATTCTCTACTAATCACCCGGACGGTAAGGCCCATGGTGGTACTGCAGTAATAATTAAAAAAAGCATAAAGTGCATAGAGCTTGATGAATTCAAAAAGGACTACATACAGGCTACTACTATATCGACCTCAGACACAACGGGTCCAATAAATATATCTGCAGTCTATTGCCCACCTAAATTTAACAACACAAAAGACCAATACCTCGATTTTCTAAAATCACTGGGAAATCGGTATCTGGCAGGAGGTGACTATAATGCCAAACACATAACATGGGGGTCCAGACTTACCACTGCAAAGGGAAGACAACTGTATGAAGCAATAAGAAGCAATAATAGCCATGCCCTAAGCACAGGCGAGCCGACGTACTGGCCAACTGACACAAACAAGCTACCGGACTTAATTGACTTCTGTATTACAAGAAATATAACTTGCGATAACCTAACAATAAAATCATGCCTAGACCTCTCCTCCGACCACTCGCCAATATTAATTACACTACATGGTGGAGTAGAAGAAAACAACAATGACCCCCCTTTATTTAACCACAAAACAAACTGGAATATGTTTCGCGAGATTTTGGAACAGAACATGAAAATAAATTTCTCTCTAAAGACAAACAACGAACTGGACTCCGCAATAGCATATTTAAATGACAACATCATATATGCAGCAACGCAATCGACACCATCTATAAAAATGACTGCATCAAAGAAAACTCCCGCCTTTATTAAAGACAAAATCAGACAAAAGCGCAACCTTAGGAAGATATGGCAAAGGACTAGGCATCCAGAAGATAAAAACAAACCTAATAGAGCAACAGACGAGCTCAAGAGAATTCTCAGGGCAAACAAAGGAAACCGGCTACAATACTACCTTAGCAACCTCGGAACCTCCTTATCGACAAATTATTCTCTGTGGAAAGCGACCAAAAAATTGACGAACTCAACTATACACAAGCCGCCTATAAAAAGAAACAACAACACATGGGCGAGATCAAACAAAGAAAAAGCAGACACTCTTGCTGAACACTTTAAAACATCATTTACAAATGACATGGACAACGGCAACGCTGAGCTTCCAACACAAATCACCAACCCAAATTGTGCAATTAAAACTATAACAAAGGCAGAAATTAAATCGCACATAAAACAAATTAAAAACAAGAAAGCTTCCGGATATGACTTAATCGGAGGAAAAATTCTGAAAGGACTACCAGACGCTATAATCACCTATATTAGAAACCTGTTTAACGGAATCCTTCGACTACAATACTTTCCCATAACTTGGAAGGTAGGCCAAATTAAAGCAATTCCGAAACCAAATAAAAACGCCAATACTGTAAGTTCGTACAGACCAATCACGTTATTACCTGTCCTCTCAAAAGTATTTGAAAAAGTCCTATTAAATAGAATCGAGCCAACCCTAAAACAGAAAAATATAATACCTCCTCACCAATTCGGCTTTCGGAAGCAGCACTCGACTGTCCAACAGGTCCATCGAGTAATTAATAAAATAACAGCAGATTTTGACAAAAAGAAGTTTTGCTATGCCGAGTACTTGGACATTGCTAAAGCATTTGACAAAGTATGGCACAAAGGACTGCTGCATAAGCTAAGAAATATACTACCAGACAACCTGTATACCATCCTACAAAGCTATATAACGGACAGATATTTCTATATCAAATATGACAATGAATGCTCAGATGTTATGCCAGTGTCAGCGGGTGTTCCCCAAGGTAGTGTGCTTGGGCCCATCTTATACTTGATTTACACCTCCGATATTCCAGAGCCAACTATCCCTGGATCAATGATTGCTACGTTCGCAGATGATACTGTATTAATGTCGTCAAGTGCGTGTGAAAAAACAGCTGCAAGTACGCTACAACAAATCATGACACAAACAGTATCCTGGTTTGAGAGATGGGGTATCGAAATAAATAAAGACAAAACTCAACGAGTAATATACACAAAACGACAACCCAAAAACTACGCAATTAAAATCAACAACAATCAAATATTGTTACGCCCATATGCCAAGTACCTTGGACTAACTATCGACGCAAAACTGACATGGAAGCAGCACCTTCTAAATAAACGAAATGAAATAAAAAAAAAATTTCGACAACCTAACTGGCTAATAGGAAAACACTCTAAACAAAAATTACATTACAAAATTGCAATATACAAGGCGATAATAAAACCAATATGGACGTATGGTATAGAAATCTGGGGAACTGCCAGTAAATCTCACTTACAGCTAATTCAGCGAACGCAATCGAAAATGCTTAGAACAATGACAAATGCCGAATGGTATATTAGAAATGAAGATATCCATAAAGATCTAAACATAGAGACAGTCAACGAAACTATTAAAAAAAAGCAGCAAAAAACACACAAATCAACTACTTAACCACCAAAACCCAAACCTGAGACAAATACCGATGAGAGAGCTGGAACCGAGAAGATTAAAACGTAAAACTCCAACAGAATTAAATTATTAGTAAACTATTAAAGTATTAGCGTATCCTTGCAATGGGAAGGGCCGCTACCTTTTTTTCCTTTCTTCAACTATTACTCATTGTTATTCTTTATAAAAAACAAAATGTAATTTAAAGAAAATTAATAAAAAAAAAAAATGTGATGAATGTTCAACTTAGACTAAGACAATATTGCTGACAATGATAATGACTTATACTTATACAAATGTGTAGAAACAATGAAGAGTGCGTATAAGAGTGCGTTGCCAATAGCAATATGTATATTTCTGACAATATACTTCAATCACATCAATTTCGCAGTTAAGCATGGTTCAAGCCATGATGGTTTTCAAAAGCGTCTCGCCAACACCACTAGCATTTTCGAGCTGATGTCCTTTTTTACAAATAGCTTCCGAAATAACCCTTATACAAATGTTATCCACACTGACTTTCGCAAAGCGTTTAATTGTGATAATCAGTCTCGATCTTGTCCCGAATCAGACTGATCGTATAATTCTTAATCCTAATCCAATCAACCTCGGCCAGAAGCTTTTCTTTTAGAAACTTCTTGAACTATTAATTATGTTTAGAATAAAAGCTTTATGCTGAAATTATTTTACTGCATTGTGAAATTCAAATTTGCTGACTGATGGAGTTTGATTGAAGCGCAATGAGTTGACCATGGCTTGGTCTCCAAGCGGGAGCTGTGTTTACTTTAAGTTTGGTTATTAAGCGCTGGCAAAGGCAATGACAAAAAAAACAAAGACAAAGGAAATGCCGCCGAGATTGGAATATAAAATTAGTTTATAAACTGGGGTAGTTTGCTATGTTAGAGGGTTGGATAACTATCCCCCTTCTAAAATGACGCGCCCGCTTCATTATGAATTTCGTTTAAACGCTCTCTTAATTCTGTTAAAAATTTTTCCTCAGAATTTGGTTTTTCTAGTTCTGGCCGTTTTTGTTTGGTTAAAAATATAATATAATACATATTATTATACATTTTGTATAATCATACAAAATGATTAAACTTAATAATATAAATGAAATTGATATTTTCCAAATGTAAATTTCAATAAATGGGTTTAAAATATTAATGTTGTCAAGTAAGTTCTGAATTGTTGGATTTTATATAGTCTGATATTTCCAGATTCTTAAAGTGGTAAGTGGTTATGTACTCAAGTATTTTGTTTTCCAAATTGGTGTATGAAATATTATTTATTGTAGTTGTGCCGTTGAATGTTATTTAATATGACCCGTCAAAATGACAATTGTTTACAATATTATTTCCATTTAGTAGAATGGCACCTTCTTGAATGATATCTATATTCATATTTTTATACCCTTGAAAAAAGAGTATTATAATTTTGTCCAGAAATGTGTAACGCATTAAAGGAAGCATCTCCGACCCGACAAAGTATATATATTCTTGATCAGCATCAACAGCCGAGTCGATATAGCCATGTCCGTCTCTCCGTTTGTCCGTCTGTTTCTATGCAAAAAATAGACAGTAGTTTTAAAGCTAGCGTTTTGAAATTTTTACCAGATCATTATTTTTGTTGCACGCAGATCAAGTTTAAAAATCGGTCGGATGGGATCACTATATCATATAGCTGCCATTCAAACGACCAATATGAAAACAAGTCTTTGTATGGAAAACTTTTTTGTTCTCCCAACTATTGCAACCGAATTCAACATTTATTCATTCCACATAGCCATACATGATTTTCTTAAGTTTGGTCCGGATCGCACCACTATATCATATAGCTGCCATACAAACGACCGATATGAAAACAAGGCTTCGTATGGAAAACTTTTTTGTTTTCTAAACTATCGCAACCGAATTAAACATTTATTCATTTGACATAGCCATACACGATTTGTGAAAGTTTAATCCGGATCGGATTACTATATCATATAGGTGCCATACAAACGATCCAACGATTCCAAGCTATTGCAACCAAATTCAACATTTATTTATTTGACATAGCCATACACGATTTGTGAATGTTTGGTCTGGATCGGCAAACTATATCATATAGGTGCCATACAAACGACCTATATGAAAACAGGTCTTTGTATGGAAATCTTTTTTGTTTTCCAAACTATCGCAACCGAATTCAACATTTATTCATTAGACATAGCCATACACGATTTGTAAAACTTTTGGTCCGGATCGGACCACTTTATCATATATCTGCCATACAAACGACCGATATAAATACAAGGCTTTGTATGGAAAACTTTTTATACCCTTGAAAAAGGGTATTATAATTTTGTCCAGAAATGTGTAACGCATTAAAGGAAGCATCTCCGACCCCACAAAGTATATATATTCTTGATCAGCATCAACAGCCGAGTCGATATAGCCATGTCCGTCTGTCCGTCTGTCTGTCTGTCCGTCTGTCCGTCTATCTGTCTGTCCGTCTCTCCGTCTGTTTCTATGCAAAAAATAGACAGTAGTTTTAAAGTTAGCGTTTTAAAATTTTTACCAGATCATTATGTTTGTTGCACGCAAATGAAGTTTAAAAATCGGTCGGATCTCCAAGCTATCGCAACCGAATTAAAAATTTTTTTATTTAACATAGCCACACATAATTTTTTTAAGTTTGGTCCGGATCGGAGCACTTTATCATATAGCTTCCATACAAATGACCGAAATGAAAACAAGTCTTTGTATGGAAAACTTTTTTGTTTTCCAAGCTATTGCAACCGCATTCAACATTTGTTTATTTGACATTTATATACACGATTTGTGATAGTTTGGTCCGGATCGGACTACTATATCACATAGCTGCCATACAAACGACCGATATGAAAAAAGTCTGTATGGGAAACTTTTTTGTTTTCCAGGCTATTGCAACTGAATTCTACATTTATTTATTTGACATAGCCATACATGACTTGTAAAAGTTTGGTCCGGATCGGACCACTTTATCATATATCTGCCATACAAACGACCGATATAAATACAAGGCTTTGTATGGAAAACTTTTTATACCCTTGAAAAAGGGTATTATAATTTTGTCCAGAAATGTGTAACGCATTAAAGGAAGCATCTCCAACCCCACAAAGTATATATATTCTTGATCAGCATCAACAGCCGAGTCGATATAGCCATGTCCGTCTGTCCGTCTGTCTGTCTGTCCGTCTGTCCGTCTATCTGTCTGTCCGTCTCTCCGTCTGTTTCTATGCAAAAAATAGACAGTAGTTTTAAAGCTAGCGTTTTGAAATTTTGACCAGATCATTATTTTTTTTGTTGCATGCAGATTAAGTTTAGGAATCGGTCGGATCGGAGCACTTTATCATATAGGTGCCATACAAACGACCGATATGAAATGAAGTCTTTGTATGGAAAAATTTTTTCTTTTCCAAGCTATTGCAACCGAATTCAACATTTATTTATTTGACATAGCCGTACATAATTTGTCCGGATCGGACCACTATATCATATAGCTGCCATACAAACGACCGATATCAAAACAAGTCTTTGTATGGAAAACATTTTTGGTTTCCAAGCTACTGCAGCCGAATTCAAGATTTATTTATTCGACATAAGCATACACGATTTGCGAAAGTTTGGTCTGGATCGGACCACTATATCATAAAGGTGCCATACAAACGACCGATATGAAAACAAGTCTTTGTATGGAAAACTTTTTTTCCAAGCTATTGCAACCGAATTAAAAATTTATTTATTTAACATAGCCACACGTGATTTCCTAAAGTTTGGTCCGGATCGGAGCACTTTATCATATAGCTGCCTGTTCACACTATAAACTTGTGTGTACATTTAATGAGTTCAATTCGGGTGTTTGAATCTAACTGACTCGCTACTGCGAGGGCTTCGCCTTTTATTCACTCTTACATAGGTTCTTATCATCTAATTATATAATGCACCGCTTGTAAGACGCCGCAGTCTGCGTTTGTAAATGCAGCCGAGTTTTATTCTTAAATCTATGTTTGAAGCCTATGACCGCGCTAATCACCTCGCGCGTGGTCACATCTCTTGACACTTCGGCAATAGGCCGGTGCAATCGTATTTATCTGTGGTTGCCACTCATGCTATCCAGTGACATATTTATTCCAGCCCATAAATAGAATATATTTATAGTTTGCCTACTTATCATGTCTAAACACATATTTAGACATTCTCCAGGGGGAAAAATTTACGGCCAGTAGTCGTCTCTCATTTATGCGTTGCCTCCGGATATAAATGGCCAATATAATTATGATAATCGTTGTCAACCCTAAAGCCGAGTGTCCACTTGCAGTGTGGAAAATCAAGTCATCAATGTGTACCTTGTTATTTTTCAGAGTCTTGATGCGCATTTGAAGATTTTGCAGTTCATTAGTGTTGTTGATAATCAAATGCTTCAGCGGGACCACGTTCCATGTCTCCTTGTCATCTATAATTCGTAAACTGGGAAAGATAGACATTTCAGACGCTGTCGAAATTACTTTTTGAGGAGTAATTATTGTTGTATCCCCTAATATTGCTGTGCATCCTGCAAGTAGTTGTATAATGCATTAATTGGGCAGTCTTATAACTTGATACTGTTCGTTGCCTCTTATATTAGCTGTTGTATTCCGAAACAGTCTAAATAGCCAACGGTTGGATCCACTTATCTCTTTGATGAACGAATTTCCTTGGAATTCCATCATTTCGCATGAGTGTGCCTTGCTTTGAAGTTCATGGCACTCGTTGACTGTGTCTCCACCAGTTATGAGGTCATCCATATAAAAGTCGTCTCTAATTGTTTCTGCTAAGACGCTATCCTCTTGGCAAAAGCGATCTGCTAACTCTCGTAGACATCGGACTGCTAAGAAAGGTGCTGCCGATGTGCCATAAGTTACGGTTGTTAACTTAAACTCACTGATCGGCAATTTTGGATCATCTCTCCATAGGATGTATTGGTATTCTTGGTCTTTCTCAGCAACCTTTATTTGGCGATACATTTTTTCAATGTCCGCTACAACAACATATTGCCACTTGCGCCATTTAATTAGAATATCGAATATATCCTTCTGAATCTTAGGACCAGCTATAATAACGTCATTTAGGCTTAGTCCATTTGTCGTCTTTGCGGATGCATCAAAAACTACTCGTAGCTTCGTAGTTAAGCTTCCAGGCCTGATGATTGCTTGATGGGGTAAATAGTATTTACCTTGATCCGTTGTCTTTACCGATTCCATATGTCTTAAGGTATTCTTTCATGAATTCGTTGTATGCAGCCCAGTTCTTTGGGTTTCTTTGAAACTTCTTTTCCATTTGCATAAGCCTTGACATTGCCTGTTTGCGAGAATCTCCCAGCTTTGCCTCTTTGTGGAATGGAATTGAAACCACAAATCTGCCTTCCTCGTTGATGACAGTTGTTTCTTGGAATTTTCTTTCGCATTCTGCATTGTCTGTAATCGTCTCATCGGCTTCATTTTCCAATTCCCAAAAGCGTTTCAGGTCCTTTAGATTTATTGTTGTAGTGGTACTTATAATTTTTTGTTTTGCTGCTCGAGTTATATTTCCGGACACAATCGATCCAAATCTGGTTTTTTGTCCCAAGATTCCATTCACGGTTTTTATTTTCTCCATCATAATCAGGGGAAACAGATCCACACCTATCACCATGTCAATTCTGCCTGGCTCGTTGAATCGTGGATCTGCTAGCTTGTAGCCCTTCCACTCTTTGTTGATATCAATATCAAAGTTTTTGCTGGGAAGGGCTCTATGGAGTGTTGGTAAAACCAATGCTTCCGTTGATGTTTTGAAGCTGCTTGGAATTTTTTGGTTTGGTCGTCAGGTGGACGCTATTTTTTGATAATTGAGTAGTCTGGGAGATACCTTCGACCTCTACAGTACCCCTTACTCTGGGAATCCTTAATATTTGTGCTGCCTCCTCTGAAATCAACGTCTTCTGGGATCCACCGTCAATAAGCGCCCTCAACTCGTTGTAACCTCCAGCTTTGTTTTTAACTAAAACAACAGCTGTAGCCAATAGTGTGTCTTGGCCTTGCTTGAGGCTATTGCTGTTGATACTGCGTTTTGTGTCTTCATGAAGAAGGCTGTTCAAAGGATACATTTGTTCCAACTTCATTTGAAGTACCATCTCTAGTGCGGCAACTTTAGATTGCAGAATGTCCGCCTCATCTTGATCAAAGGCAGTTCTGTCATACTTGTTTTCAAGCAGTTTCAGTGTGTCCGTCATGTTGGACCAATGACTATTCATCATTGCCAGCTGCTTGACTAGTTCAATCTCACTTGAACTATCTAGGGTGTCGTAGATTAGGCTCATCTGTTGCCTCACCCTGTCCGCTCTTCTAACCACCAGTTGAACCAGATTATCAACTGGACTGGAGCTCCGAGCTGATGCGGTATCCGATAATTTTGATCCGCTTGGTAGATTTATCTCTTCAAGTGTTTCTACCTTTAATTGTGACTCCTTGTAGGCCTTGATAGCATCCATAGTTTTAATAAATATTTTATCATTAAAATATTGATGATCGCCAACTCCCAATTTTACCAGCGCATTGTTGTTAGTAGTAAATCGGACTACCAATACTTCTAGCTGGTACAGATGCCTTTTCCTTGATCGCTTGCAGTATTTTGTTCTGCAGCTGTGGTCTTGCATCAATTTTACAGATCTTTCCGACAACGTCTTGGGAAAACAATCACTGTGACTTTTTTGTGCTTTCTGCTTGTATTCTTTGGCGTGATCCGTTGGAGGATTTTTCGATTGGTCGCCCGGTTGACCTAACTGTGCCTCGACTCACAGCTGATTGATCAGCCAAAGAAAAGCAAGAACACAATGTTTCACCTTATAGTCCTAGTACTTAAAGGCGTGGTCTTTTATTCTGTGTTTCTTACCACTGGTGGGGGAAACAACAGAATCACAGAAACCTTGCTATTTTTACTTTGAAGCGCTGGTTTTTTATTCTGTGTTTCTTACCACTGGTGGGGGAAACAACAGAATTTCTCGAAGGACCAAAATCTTCACACTATAAACTTGTGTGTACATTTAATAAATCAATTCGGGTGTTTGAATCTAACTGACTCGCTACTGCGAGGGCTTCGCCTTTTATTCACTCTTACATAGGTTCTTATCATCTAATTATATAATGCACCGCTTGTAAGACGCCGCAGTCTGCGTTTGTAAATGCAGCCGAGTTTTATTCTTAAATCTATGTTTGAGGCCTATGACCGCGCTAATCACCTCGCGCGTGGTCACATCTCTTGACACTTCGGCAATAGGCCGCTGCAATTGTACTTATCTGTAGTTGCCACTCATGCTATCCAGTGACATGTTTATTGCAGCCTATAAATAGAATATATTTATAGTTTGCCTACTTATCATGTCTAACACATATTTAGACACTGCCATACAAACGACCGATATGAAAACAGTCTTTGTATGCAAAACTTTTTTCTTTTCCAAGCTATTGCAACCGAATTCAACATTTATTTATTTAACATAGCCATACATGATTTGTGATAGTCTGGTCCGGATCGGACCACTATATCATATAGCTACTATATAAACGACCGATATGAAAATAAGTCTTTGTATGGAAAACTTTTTTGTTCTCCAAGCTATCGCAACCGAATTCAACATTTATTTATTTGACAAAGCCATACATGATTTTTTTAAGTTTAGTCCGGATCGGACCACTTTATCATATAGCTGCCATACAAACGACCGATATGAAAACAAGTCTTTGTATGGAAAACTTTTTTGTTTTCCAAGCTATCACAACCGAATTAAACATTTAATTATTTGACATAGCCATACATAAGTTGGAAAAGTTTGGTCCGGATCGGCCCACTATATCATATAGGTGCCATACAAACGACCGATATGAAAACAAGTCTTTGTATGGAAAAATTTTTGTTTTCAAGTGTATACCATTTTCGGCAAGCCGAAGATAACTTTTCTCACATATTTTTGTATATAGTAGAGGATGTATACTTTTTGTCGGTTGTCGTACAGATTTCATACGAATTTCGTGCGAACAACATTCCTTGAATTACAATTTTGCTTAGTTTTTGTAGTTTTTTATAAAAAAAAGTATTCAACATTTATTCATTTGACATAGCCATACACGATTTGTGATAGTTTGGTCCGGATCGGACTACTATATCACATAGCTGCCACACAAACGACCGATATGAAAACAAGTCTTTGTATGGAAAACTTTTTTGTTTTCCAAGCTATCGCAACCGAATTAAACATTTATTCATTTGACATAGCCATACACGATTTGTGAAACTTTGGTCCGGAGCGGACCACTATATCATATAGCTGCCATACAAACGACCGATATGAAAACAAGTCTTTGTATGGAAAACTTTTTGTTTTCAAGTGTATACCATTTTCGGCAAGCCGAAGATAACTTTTCTCACTTGTTCTTGTATATAGTGGGGAATGTTTACTTTTTGTCGGTTGTCGTACAGATTTCATATGAATTTCGTACAAACAACATGCCTTGAATTACAATTTTTCTTGGTTGTTGTAGTTTTTTATAAAAAAAGTACACATAAAATACAATTAAAATAAGGTAAGAAAAAAAATTATTTCTTAAGCATAAAAATTATATACTTTTGCGATTTTTTTGTGGTTTTTATACCTTTGAAAAAGGGTATTAAAATGTTGTCCAGAAATGTGTAACGCATTCAAGAAAGCATCTCCGACCCCACAAAGTATATATATTCTGGATCAGCATCAACAGCCGAGTCGATATAGCCATGTCCGTTTGTCCGTCTGTCCTTCTGTCCGTCTGTTTCCATGCAAACAATAGGCAGTATTTTTAAAGCTAGCGTTTTGAAATTTTTACCAGATCATTATTTTTGTTGCACGCAGATCAAGTTTAAAAATCGGTCGGTTCGGACCACTACATCATATAGCTGCCATACAAACGATCCAACGATTCCAAGCTATTGCAACCGAATTCAACATTTATTCATTTAACATAGCCATACATGATTTGTGATAGTTTGGTCTGGATCGGACCACCTTATCATAGAGCTGCCATACAAACGACCTATATGAAATCAAGTCTTTGTATGGAAAACTTTTTGTTTTCCAAGCTATCGCAACCGAATTCAACATTTATTTATTTGACATAGCCGTACATGATTTGTAAAACTTTGGTCCGGAGCGGACCTCTATATCATATAGCTACCATACAAACGACCGATTTGAAAACAAGTCTTTGTATGGAAAACTTTTTTGTTTTCAAGTGTATACCATTTTCGGCAAGCCGAAGATAACTTTTCTCACTTGTTCTTGTATATAGTGGGGGACGTTTACTTTTTGTCGGTTGTCGTACAGATTTCATACGAATTTCGTACGAACAACATGCCTTGAATTACAATTTTTCTTGGTTTTTGTAGTTTTTTACAATATCACTATATCATATAGCTGCCATACAAACGATCCAACGATTCCAAGCTATTGCAACCGAATTCAACATTTATTCATTTAACATAGCCATACATGATTTGTGATAGTTTGGTCTGGATCGGACCACCTTATCATAGAGCTGCCATACAAACGACCTATATGAAATCAAGTCTTTGTATGGAAAACTTTTTTGTTTTCCAAGCTATCGCAACCGAATTCAACATTTATTTATTTGACATAGCCGTACATGATTTGTAAAACTTTGGTCCGGAGCGGACCTCTATATCATATAGCTACCATACAAACGACCGATTTGAAAACAAGTCTTTGTATGGAAAACTTTTTTGTTTTCAAGTGTATACCATTTTCGGCAAGCCGAAGATAACTTTTCTCACTTGTTCTTGTATATAGTGGGGGACGTTTACTTTTTGTCGGTTGTCGTACAGATTTCATACGAATTTCGTACGAACAACATGCCTTGAATTACAATTTTTCTTGGTTTTTGTAGTTTTTTACAATATCACTATATCATATAGCTGCCATACAAACGATCCAACGATTCCAAGCTATTGCAACCGAATTCAACATTTATTCATTAAACATAGCCATAGATGATTTGTGATAGTTTGGTCCGGATCGGACCACTATATCATATTGCTTTATAAAAAAAGTACACATAAAATACAATTAAAATAAGGTAAGAAATAAAAAATTATTTGTTAAACATAAAAATTATATACTTTTGCGATTTTATTGTGGTTTTTATACCCATAAAAAAGGTATTATAATTTTGTCCAGAAATGTGTAACGCATTAAAGGAAGCATCTCCGACCCCACAAAGTATATATATTCTTGATCAGCATCAACAGCCGAGTCGATATAGCCATGTCCGTTTGTCCGTCTGTCCGTCTGTCCTTCTGTCCGTCTGTTTCCATGCAAACAATAGGCAGTATTTTTAAAGCTAGCGTTTTGAAATTTTTACCAGATCATTATTTTTGTTGCACGCAGATCAAGTTTAAAAATCGGTTGGATCGGACCACTACATCATATAGCTGCCATACAAACGATCCAACGATTCCAAGCTATTGCAACCGAATTCAACATTTATTCATTAAACATAGCCATAGATGATTTGTGATAGTTTGGTCCGGATCGGGCCACTATATCATATTGCTTTATAAAAAAAGTACACATAAAATACAATTAAAATAAGGTAAGAAATAACAAATTATTTGTTAAACATAAAAATTATATACTTTTGCGATTTTTTTGTGGTTTTTATACCCATAAAAAAGGTATTATTTAGGTATAAAGGTATTATAATTTTGTCCAGAAATGTGTAACGCATTAAAGGAAGCATCTCCGACCCCACAAAGTATATATATTCTTGATCAGCATCAACAGCCGAGTCGATATAGCCATGTCCGTCTGTTTCTATGCAAAAAATAGACAGTAGTTTTAAAGCTAACGTTTGAAATTTTTACCAGATAATATTTGTTGCACGCAGATCAATTTTTAAAAATCGGTTTGATCGCACCACTATATCATATAGCTGCCATACAAACGACCGATATGAAAACAAGTCTATATATTCACAAAGTATATATATTCTTGATCAGCATGAACAGCCGAGTCGATATAGCCATGTCCGTCTGTTTCTATGCAAAAAATAGACAGTAGTTTTAAAGCTAGCGTTTGAAATTTTTACCAGATAATATTTGTTGCACGCAGATCAATTTTTAAAAATCGGTTTGATCGCACCACTATATCATATAGCTGCCATACATACGACCGATATGAAAACAAGTCTTTGTATGGAAAACTTTTTTGTTTTTCAAGCTATTACAAGCCATACACAATTTGTGAAAGTTTGGTCCGGATCGGATCACTATATCATATAGCTGCCATACAAACGACCGATAAGAAAACAAGTCTTTGTATGGAAATTTTTTTGTTTTCCAAGCTATCGCAACCGAATTCAACATTTATTCATTAGACATAGCCATACACGATTTGTAAAACTTTTGGTCCGGATCGGACCACTTTATCATATATCTGCCATACAAACGACCGATATAAATACAAGGCTTTGTATGGAAAACTTTTTATACCCTTGAAAAAGGGTATTATAATTTTGTCCAGAAATGTGTAAAGCATTAAAGGAAGCATCTCCGACCCCACAAAGTATATATATTCTTGATCAGCATCAACAGCCGAGTCGATATAGCCATGTCCGTCTGTTTCTATGCAAAAAATAGACAGTAGTTTTAAAGCTAACGTTTGAAATTTTTACCAGATAATATTTGTTGCACGCAGATCAATTTTTAAAAATCGGTTTGATCGCACCACTATATCATATAGCTGCCATACAAACGACCGATATGAAAACAAGTCTTTGTATGGAAAACTTTTTGTTTTTCAAGTTTTTACAAGCCATACACAATTTGTGAAAGTTTGGTCCGGATCGGATCACTATATCATATAGCTGCCATACAAACGACCGATAAGAAAACAAGTCTTTGTATGGAAATTTTTTTTGTTTTCCAACCTATTGCAACCGAATTCAACATTTATTCATTTGATATAGCCATACACGATTTGTGAAAGTTTGGTCCGGATTTTTGTTTTCAAGGGTATACCATCTTCGGCAAGCCGAAGATAACTTTTCTCACTTGTTTCAAAATATGATTGTGTGTCTGTGTAATCTAGCTGATAGTCGTTGGAGTCTGGGTAAGGGATTATTTTAATTGTGTTTATTTGTAAATGTAAAATGTAAAAGTAAATGGGTATGTGGGATATGATTAATAATTGGTTATCATTGTAGTTAATTCAAGTGGATGTTTTTGGCTGTTCACATTCTCAAGTTTGTCATAGTTTAGTAATTTGGGGTTAAACAGTCCAAGTCTGGAAAGCTGCATAGCCATTTCCAAATCTTCCATGTATTCCGTAAACTGCATTAGTTCGAACAAAAGACTGTTAATGATGGTGTGGTTATTTTCGTAGTTTTGTATCTTTTGCATTCCGTCATTTATCAATCGTATAGCGTCGTTGAGTTCATGTAATTTTACTTAGTTATGGGCGTTGATGTCAAGTTTTTGCTGTATTTCGAATCTATCATTTTCATCGAGTGTTCCAAATAGGTATTTAAAAACTGAGCCCACAATGTTAATAAGTCCACATTCGTTTCTATGTTTTAGGGTTATTCCGGCTAGTTCTCTTTTCATTTCGAATTTTGCATTTTGTATTTTTGTTTTTTTCTTTCGATCATTCATAAATGTAACGTCTAATTATACCCTTAAAAAAGGGTATTATAATTTTGTCCAGAAATGTGTAACGCATTAAAGGAAGCATGTCCGACCCCACAAAGTATATATATTCTTGATCAGCATCAACAGCCGAGTCGATATAGCCATGTCCGTCTATCCGTCTGTTTCTATGCAAAAAATAGACAGTAGTTTTAAAGCTAGCGTTTTAAAATTTTTACCAGATCATTATTTTTGGTGCACGCAGATGAAGTTTAAAAATCGGTCGGATCGGACATCTATATCATATAGGTGCCATACACAACGACCGATATGAAAAAAAGTCATTGTATGGAAAACTTTTTTTGTTTTCAAGGGTATACCATCTTCGGCAAGCCGAAGATAACTTTTCTCACTTGTTTCTTATAATCTGGTTGAACTAATTCAACTTGTGCTATTAAATTATTATTAAGTTCGTTAAAAGCTTTTACAGCTGGGTCATCTTACTGTATTGTAATTTTTGTAAACATTCTCCTAGAAATTTTACCATTATCTCCTCCTAAAAATTTGGTTAAAGGGTTGGCAATTTTTGCATAATTTAGACAAATTTTCGGTAATAGCCAGTGAGGCCTAAAAAACTTCGAAGCTCTCTAATGTTTTGTGGAATCGGATACTTCATAATTGTGGAAATGTTTCCAGGATCTGTTTTAATTACATTGTGAGAAACAATATAACCAAGAAATGCTGTTTCTAAATTTTAAGAATTTAGATTTTTCAAGAGAAATTTTCATATGTGCTTGTTGTAAAATATTAATTATTTCAATTAGATCAGTATAATGTTGTTCAATTGTATTTAAAAAGATCATATCATATTATATCATCCATATAAACATGAGAAGTTTATCCGACTTGTTCTCTCAATATATCATCCATTGCTCTTTGAAATATTCTAGGGGCGTTTCTTAACCCAAATGGCATACATAGGAATTCAAATTACCCATTGTTAATAGAAAAGGCTGTTTTTTCAATAAATGAATCTTTCATTAAAATTTGGTGGAATTCTGATTCCAAATCAATTGTTGAGAAATATTTTGACTTTCCTAAGATAGATAATATAACAGAGGGGTCTTGCATCGGATATCTGTCTAGTATTGTATTTTCGTTTAATTTTTTATAGTCTATAATTAGTCGATGTTTTAGAGTTCCATCTTCGTTTTGACCCTTTTTGGGTACTACTAGGACTGGTGAATTATAAGGGCTTCTACTTGGTCTTATAATTTGTTCCTTTAGCATTCTATCGATTTCATTATTAACGAAATCTGAGACTGACATAGCATAAGGATATTGTTTGCTATAAATCGCCCTATCATTGTCAGTATGTATTTCTCCTCGAATATCGGTTCGAAAAGGAAGTTGCATGTTTATTTTACAATGCTCCTTTTCAATTTTATTCATAATCTTATTTTCGAAATCTTTTATTTGATTTGAAAATATTATTAGATTATAAAATTTTTCTTTGTCGGAAAATTCAACGACGGCGTGTTCAGGATTCTTTGATCCCAAGCTATATAAACTTCCCTTACCAATTACCGTTTCGGTTTTTAATACTTTTTGATCATCAAAGTATTTTTTTATAATATATTCTCTTAATGGAAGAGCATTTTTTTCCCCAATTAAACACAAATCGTTTTTTTCCTCATTGTCATAATATTTGATTTTTTCTTTTTTTCCATTATATTCCATAATACCCTTTTCTACATCAATTTTAGCTCCAATTTTCCTTAATAGATTGTACCCAATTAGTAAGTCAGATTCTAAACCTTCTATTACATAAAATATATGTTTTTTTTCAAATATTGTCACTATATGGTAACATTTTATAATTAAGTATCCATGAACTGTAGATACTCTCCTGTAAGTTGGCAATTCTTTTTATTTTCATAAATTCTCTTTTTGATATTGCAAGATGAGGCTCCTGTGTCAACTAATATTTTTAGTTGTTGTTTTTTTGTATTTCTGTCTATTCTTGTTATATGTGGTATTCTGATCTCAAAAATGATCTTCATCAATGTCATTTATTCTCATACCTTTCTGGGCTGAGTGTTGAAATTACGTTATAATTTAAATAAGCTTTATATGTTTTGATCTGGCAACGCTCAATTATAGCTTAAGAAGCCATTGTGAATTTCCTATTACTCAGTTTCAATTAAACCGTCAACTACACCACTACGTTCTTGTGTTTATTTGTTCGGTCGGTCTAGAAGCACATAACGGTTGTCCTGATCGAACGGTATATCCCAAACACTGGGTGACTTACGGTCCCAGTTGCTTCCCTTTTTAATGGGATTTGTGGTTCAGTTTCTTGTGCTTGGTATTGATTAAAATTATTTCTTTGCGAAAAATTAATATAGTTCTTTCTTTAGTTAGTTAGTTCTTTTAGTTATTATTATACTCTGACGATAGTAATAATTATTCAGACGTTTTTTATACCTTATGGAACTATCTACATGCATTGGTTCTGGTGGGGGTTGTAACTTAGAATTGTTATTTGAATTCCAATTATTATTTTGGAATCCACTCGATTAAATCTTAGGTTGTTTCCCTGATTATTATTTTCATTCCTAAGTCCATAATACCTATTTGCAAATTGGGATCGAAGGTTGTTAGATTCTAATTCCTGACACTTTGCCAGAGCATTTGGAAAGTCTGATGGGTTTAGAGAAAAGAGTGTTTAGAGTGTGTTGGTTATTTCGCTGTCTTTTCCATATGTCATTACAGTTTTATTTATGAGTAATGTCATTTTCTTGTTTATTTCGTTGTAGAATTCTGTAATGTCTAAGCGTCCCTGTCTAAGGATGCTTAATTCTGATTCGAGAATATGGATTAATCTTTTATCGTTAAAAATAAAATCCCATCTGAAGAGTATTCAAAGTTGAACACTGTACCATGGTTAGTTAGAGCATCATGTGCTGCTCCCATGATTTTATTACGTAGAATTGTTAAAGCGATAAAATATTGTTCGCTTTGAATTTTATAAAGACTTATAGCAGTTTATGCCGCTTCTCTCCAGCCTACATATTGAGTTATTTCATCTGTGAACTTTGATAAAGATTTAACTACCTCTAGGGTAGTTTCGCATTTTATAGTTGGGTCAATTGCTTGGATTTTATAATCTTACACTTCATTTCTGCTAGCGTTTAACTGCCCTTCTATCCCTTTAATTTTTCCTGTCAGTTCACCTAATTGTACATTTATTAGTCGGTTAACTAATTCTATTGTCAGATTGGTGGCGCTGGATATATTGCCCGCAGAATAGGTTAGTGCTGAACCTCCGGTTGCCATTGTTAAAGTTAAATCTTCAAAACTATTTATTAAATTTTTCTGTTTGTATGTCTGTATGTCTGAATGTCTGTATGTCTGTATGTCTGTATGTCTGTATGTCTGTATGTCTGTATGTCTGTATGTCTGTATGTCTTTATGTCTGTATGTATGTCTGTATGTCTGTATGTCTGTACGTCTGTATGTCTGTATGTCTGTATGTCTGTATGTCTGTATATCTGTATGTCTGTATATATGTATGTCTCTATGTCTCTATGTCTCTATGTCCCTATGTCTGCATGTCTGTATGTATGTCTGTATGTCTGTATGTCTGTATGTCTGTATGTCTGTATGTCTGTATTTCTGTATTTCTGTATGTCTGTATGTCTGTATGTCTGTATGTCTGTATGTCTGTATGTCTGTATGTCTGTATGTCTGTATGTCTGTATGTCTGTATGTCTGTATGTCTGTATGTCTGTATGTCTGTATGTCTGTATGTCTGTATGTCTGTATGTCTGTATATATGTATGTCTGTATGTCTGTATGTCTGTATGTCTGTATGTCTGTATGTCTGTATGTCTGTATGTCTGTATGTCTGTATGTCTGTATGTCTGTATGTTTGTATGTCTGTATGTCTGTATATGTCTGATTGTTTTCATTAATTAATTATTCAAATTGATTTTGTTATGTTTAATTTTAAACTTTATAGTATTCCCTGTAGCTTGCTCTTATTTTATTAATTTCTTAATATAATTGACTTAATAATATTTTTGCTTACGATACTTTCCGTTGGAGTCTTCATTCCGTTTAGTTGTCCTGATTACTTTCTGTTTGGGTCCTTCAATTTTTTGTATTTAGCTGTGGCGGAGGATTGCCCTCAGCTCTTCCTTCCTTCTTGGTGTTGAATTTTTAATTTTTGGAATATTTGGGTTATAGTTTTTGGTTTGGTTTTAATTGTGTTTGTTGTTGAGTCTGATTCTTGTGTTCTTGTAATTTGTATTAAGTATTCAGTCCACCTTTTTAAATATTAAATTCTTAATTGGATTAATGCATTAATTAATTTCCAAATAAGTTTTTACGATCACTGTCACAATAGTTAGATGTCGTTGGATTATGGTGGATGTTTTGATTTTTCACCAAAAATATGAGTTGTTGGCGGCGCCAATACCGTTTTATAATTAACTTATTATCGTTAATTTTTATTTAGAAATTTGTTCGCCAAAAAAAGTTGTTATTGTTAATTATTTTAAACAAATAATTTTTATTTCAATATATTTTAATATTTTTTGGTGATACACTTTTAAACTAACAATATTACAAGACACTGCGTTTTTACATGCATGCATGCATACACGAAAAACACAGGCTTTTTTTTTTCGCGCGGCTTCCACTGCATAACGTACAGCCCACCTCCCGCCCAACCCACCGAGGGGCGCTGCCGTTTATCGTACGGCTCGGATCGCGGGGATAGAGCCGAGAGAATAAAGTTTAGAAAAGATTACGAGGAAAAAGTAGAGTTCGTTTGTTGCTCTGAAAGGTAGGTGAGAATTGAGGATTTAATAGAAGTGGACGTACAGAGTGAAGTAATAGAGTATAAGTCGTTGTCGTCAGAACATAAAACCCTGAAAGGCTCATGCTGGGCATACGTAGATCTACAACAACTTAGGAATAGGGGACTAAAATTTCTAGTACGTCTATTTGGAATGTTAAATGTAAACCCCCAGCATCTTTCTACGATTGGTTAGGGAAGGTAAATTAATTAGAAGGAGTCTGTTAGAGTAAGATGGGAGGTGAAGATTTGCATCCCAGTTGAGTCCCCTAAGTGCAAACATCAAGAAATTCTTTTGAACGGATTCAATGCGATCTTGATGAACCCCATACTGAGGGCTCCAGACGCATGACCCGTACTCCAGAATTGGACGTACTAAAGATACGTATAAAGTTTTAGTAATATAAGGGTCATTGAATTCCTTGGACCACCTTTTAATGAAGCCAAGCAGGCCCTTGGCTTTATTAAAAATCGTAGAAATGTGGTCGGAAAATTTAAGTTTAGTATCTAATAGGACACCAAGATCGTTAACCTGGGTTAATCTATCTAAGGAGATCCCATTGAGAAAGTATGTCGCCTGGTTAGGGCACGAGCGATAGAAAGACATAAGTTTACATTTTGACCCATTAAGTTTTAAGAGATTGGTGGAACACCACTTTTGAAAATTGTCCAAATCTAACTGAATATATTGGGCAGAAGGGGATTTGTATTGAAGACAAAGCTTAACGTCGTCTGCATACATAAGAACCAGGGAGTTCGTTATGGCAGGGGGTAGGTCGTTAATAAAGATAGTGAAAAGTAGTGGCCCAATATGTCTTCCGGGGGGGACTCCCGATGTAGCACTAACAAGACGAGAGTGTACATCCTTAAAAGAACACGTTGGGTTCTCCCAGCTAAGTAGCTAGAAATCCACGTGAGAAGGTCTGAGGGAAATCCTAGGATACTAAGTTTAATCAAAAGGAGTGAGTGGTTGGCAGAGTCAAATGCTTTACTAAAGTCAGTGTAGATGACATCTGTTTGAAGGCCTTTACGGAAGCCATCTATAATAAAGGAGGTCAGCTCCAAGAGGTTTGTGGTGGTGGAGCGACGCTTTATAAAACCATGCTGGCATGGAGAAATAATTGAACTGCGCAGAGATGTTGAAGATGTGGTGTTACCAATTTTTCAAAAAGCTTTGGAATTGCTGACAATTTAGAGATTCCTCTATAGTTTGTAGCATCCGATTTTTTTCCTTTTTTGTGTAAAGGAATTATGAACGATTCCTTTCACATTTGGGGAAAAATCGAAGTTTTCAGAGACAAAGAGAAAAGTTTAAGAAGGGGTCTGCACAATGGCTTAGCGCAGTTTCTCAGTACACAGCCAGGAACACCATCAGAACCTGGCGAATAGACTGGTTTCACCCTCAGAAGATGCGATAACACAGTGCTTTCGGAGAAAGTTGGTCTATAAATAAGATAGGCTGATTGAATTTTATATGAATAAGGCTGATCCATAATTGTAGGAAATGAGTACGTTGTTTGAAAGAAAGTTGCGAATAGATCGGCAATACCCTGATCAGTAGTCGCAGATACATTTTCAAACGAAATTAGGGGGGAGAAGATACCTGCTTACGCTTAGTGTTAACAAAATTATAAAACTGCTTCGGATCCTGAGTGAACTGAATCCGACAGCGGTATATATAATTCTTATAACACTCAGCGTTATGCACGGTGAAATTTGACCGAGCTACTAAGTATCTTGAGAAAGTTACGTTACAGTCAGTTTTCTTATGTCTCTTAAGGAGTCTATTTTTAATGTATTTTAAGTTTTTAAGGCTCCTTGTAAACCAAGGAGGGTCGGTCGAGGCGGATGGATACTTCCATGGCACGCAAGAGTCGAAGAAAGCGTTAAGCGTTTTGTAGAATGTTTCTAAAGCGATATTAAAATCGGTGCATTCCCAGAGATCGGACCAATCAAATAAAGAAATTAAATTGCTTAGTCTCTGAAAATTAGCCTTACGAAAGCAGCGAGTTTTATGAACTCCATGGCGAGACTGAAGGTTGCTAGCAGTAAGGGTTTCAATCGAAACCTCAAGCGTTGGGTGGTAAGGATCTTCTGGGAGCGAAAGTGGCATGGCTCTGGAAACGGTTATTCCATCTGGGTCAGAAACGAAACATAGATCTAGAAGCCGACCTAAAGAATTCCTTACGTGGTTTATTTGACCAAGGGATATGTCGAACATACCCTCAGTAAAATCGTGATGTGTTGAGAGTGTTAAAGATGGTGAATTCTCGATGTTTGACCAGATAAGTTCAGGTAAATTGAAATCTAGAGTCACTAAAAGGTCACTGTCAGACATGCGGTTTGAAACCAGCTGAATGGCAGATAAGTGGTGCCAGTACGTAGGTGGTTCAGAAGAGGGTGGTAAATATGAGCATGTTATGAATATTGATTGAAGCGACATAGTGATTTTGACACATAGGAATTTAATATCACCAAGATTCGGTAACCTAACCTCTTCAGAAGCGAAGTCGGAGTCCACAGAGATTAGGACTCCTCCTCCCCTTCGTAGTGGTCGGTCCCGTCTTTAGGTGGTGTACCTGTCTGGGAAAATTTCCGAACTGAAAATCTCCGGCTTTAACCAGGTCTCTGTGAAAACTAAAATCTGGGATGCAAAAGATAAACTATCAGAATACAGTTTAGGGAGCTTACTCCGAAACCCCCTAGTATTTTGATAGGTAAGGGATAGGTAAGATGTTGTTAGTTTTTTGAGGATGAAGGTTTAGGTAAGGGAGACGAAGATGGTACAGGGTTTTTAGGCTTTGGGAGTTTAACTCCAACAGGCTTATTAACCTTTTTTTTACTATACTCGGCTGATGTTCTTGTACGAATATGTTCTCCGGCCAAAAGCTGGGCGAACAGATCGTATCGAACATCGGCAAAGGTACACGTATTTTAAAAGATGACGTAAGCCTTGAATAAGAATATTTAAATTTCCTAATGTCCTCCACTCTAACAACGGCCTTGGATTTGGCTTGGATATAAGCCGAGATTTCAATCTCTGAGGTGTCAGGGGCCAGCCGTGAAATAAATATATGTTTAGAGGGGAGAATCACCTGTAAGGGCTTTGGTGTTGCGGTTGATAATACCGCGACATCAGTCCGTACCGGGGGTCCGGACGGTGGTTTACCCTTAGCAGTGGATTTTAAGGGGGTCGACTCTACTCGTGCCGGTGGAATCACTTGGAGTGATACCCTGGGTTGTATTTCAGACGAGTTATGCTCAACTATGGAGTCAAATTCCGAAACCACGTTTGTGTTTCGAACTCCTGCTCTTGGGGTAGTAAGAGTTATGAGCGGCTGCATGGTCGTCGGCTGGCCGGGCTGAATAGCGATATCAGTGCATACGGAGTCCCTAATAGCGGTTTTTTTGCGCTTTGGGGATTCATTTAGTAGCTGTAGGCTGCTAAATTGGAAATCCAGCGCAGAGAGTTGGTCGTTGATTTTACGGAAACCACCGATCAACTCTTTAAAACCGTTTTTAGTTTGCCGCATGAACGTTCGCATTTCTTTCTGAACCGCGCGACATCCACTGCAGCAAAAGTGGAAACCAGCGTTTCTAGAGATTGCATCCGAAACTGAGGCGGTGAAACCTGCACATTTCGTATGCACAACATTTTTACACAGCCAACAGGGGATGCTAGGCTGGGACGCGGAAATCGGCTTATTGCACGATTTTATAGCGCAGATGCTACAAAATTCCACTATAAAAAATTTATGATAAGAACTAGAAATTTAAGATATATAAGAAATATGTTAACAAGAAATAATTAATATTAGACAAACTAGTAGCCTTGAACCACCGTACTTGTTAATAAGAGAACTTGTTAATAAGAGGTAATTGGAAAATAAGAGCGCAAACTAGGAGAGAGAGTTATTGCAAAAGTAGAAATTGCAGTAAACGTAAGAAAAGGGAATAGAAATAAATAGGGCACAGTACCTTACTTAGGTAAATATTAAAATAACTTAAAACACACCAAATACGGTACCGCGCAGACGCGAGTGCGAATGGAAACGTTTAAAGTGTAAGATTTAAATAATTAATTTCTCAACAAACGCCGGTTTGTCTTTTGCACGAAAATAATAAAATCGAATGATCGCAAGAAAAAAACACGTCCGTTCGTTATGAAGGTGAAGTGATTTCCTACACCGGCATACACAGGCATACACAGGCATACACTTGCATACACAGGCATACACAGGCATACAGGGGCATACACAGTCATAAACTGGCATACACAGGCATACACAGGCATACACAGCCATACACGGGCATACACAGGCTTACACAGGCATACACGGGCATGCACAGGCATACACAGGCATACACAGACATATACAGGCATACACAGGCATACACAGGCATACACAGTCATACACAGTCATACACAGGCATACACAGGCATACAGGGGCATACACAGTCATAAACTGGCATACACAGGCATACACAGGCATACACAGCCATACACAGGCTTACACGGGCATACACAGGCTTACACAGGCATACACGGGCATGCACAGGCATACACAGGCATACACAGACATATACAGGCATACACAGGCATACACAGGCATACACAGTCATACACAGTCATACACAGGCATACACAGGCATACACAGTCATACACGGTCATACATAGGCATACACAGGCATACACAGGCATACACAGGCATACACAGGCATTCACAGGCATACACAGGCATACACTGGCATACACTGGCATACACAGGCATACACAAGCATTCACAGGCATACACAGTCATACACAGGCATACACAGGCATAAACTGGCATTCACAGGCATACACAGCCATACACTGGCATACACAGGCATCCACAGCCATACACAAGCATACACAGGCATACACAGCCATACAGTGGCATACACAGGCATCCACAGTCATACACAAGCATACACAGGCATACACAGGCATACACGGGCATACACAGGCATACACAGGCATACACAGGCATACACAGGCATACACAAGCATACACAGGCATTCACAGGCATACACAGGCGTACACAGGCATACACAAGCATACACAGGCATTCACAGGCGTACACAAGCATACACAAGCATTCACAGGCTTACACAGGCATACACAGGCATAGACTGGCATACACAGGCATACACAGGCATAAACTGGCATACACAGGCTTGAACAGGCATACACAGCCATACACAGACTTATACATGCATACCCAGGCATACACAGGCACACACAGGCATACACAGCCATACACAGGCATAGACTGACATACACTGGCATACACTGGCATACACTGGCATACGTACGCGTACACAGCCATACACAGGCATAGACAGGCATACACTGGCATACACAGGCATACACGGGCATACACAGGCTTACACAGACATATACGGGCATGCACAGGCATACACAGGCATACACAGGCATACACAGACATATACAGGCATACACAGGCATACACGGGCATACACAGGCATACACAGGCATACACAGGCATACCCAGGCATACACAGGCATATAGAGGCATACACAGGCATACACAGGCATACACAGGCATACACAGGCATACACAGGCAAACACAGGCATACACAGGCATACACAGGCATGCACAGGCATACACAGGCATACACAGGGCATTCACAGGCTTACACAGCCATACACTGGCATACACAGGCATACACAGGTATACACAGGCAGACACAGGCATACACAGGCATACACAGGCACACACAGCCATACACAGGCATACACAGGCATATACAGGCATACACAGGCATACACAGGCATACACAGGCATTCACAGGCATACACAGGCATACACAGGCATAACTTGGCATATACAGGCATACACAGGGCATTCACAGGCTTACACAGCCACACACTGGCATACACAGGCATACACAGGTATACACAGGCATACACAGGCATACACAGGCATACACAGGCACACACAGCCATACACAGGCATACACAGGCATATACAGGCATACACAGTCATACACAGGCATACACAGGCATTCACAGGCATACAACAGGCATACACAGGCATAAACTGGCATATACAGGCATACACAGGGCATTCACAGGCTTACACAGCCATACACTGGCATACACAGGCATACACAGGTATACACAGGCATACACAGGCATACACAGGCATACATAGGCATACACAGGCACACACAGCCATACACAGGCAGACACAGGCATATACAGGCATACACTGGCATACACAGCCATACACAAACTTATACAGGCATACCTAGGCATACACAGGCATACACAGGCATACACAGCCATACACAGGCATAGACTGGCATACACAGGCATACACTGGCATACGTACGCGTACATAGCCATACACAGGCATAGACAGGCATACACTGGCTTACACAGGCATACACGGGCATACACAGGCATACACAGACATATACAGGCATACACAGGCATACAAAGGCATACACAGGCATACACAGGCATACACAGTCAAACACAGGCATACACAGGCATACACAGGCATCACACAGGCATACACAGGCATACACAGGCATACACAGGCATACACAGTCATACACAGGCATACACAGGCATACACAGGCATACACAGGTATACACAGGCATACGCAGGCATACACAGGCATACACAGGCATACGCAGGCACACACAGGCATAAACTGGCATATACAGGCATACAAGGGCATTCACAGGCATACACAGCCATACACTGGCATACACAGGCATACACAGGCATACACAGGTATACACAGGCATACACAAGCATACACAGGCATACACAGGCATACACAGGCATACACAAGCATACACAGGCATACACAGGCATACACAGGCAAACACAGGCAAACACAGGCATACACTGGCATACACAGGCACACACAGGCATACACAGGCATACACAGGCATACACAGGCATACACAGGCACTCACAGGCATATACAGGCATACACTGGCATACACAGCCATACACAAACTTATACAGGCATACCCAGGCATACACAGGTATGCACAGGCATACACAGGCATACCCTTAGCTGCACCCTCTCATCCATGAACCTGAAGCAGTGCATGAGTACATGCTCTGCTGTTTCCTCAGCATCGGGGCAGTGGAGGCATTGAGCTGCCTCTACGTGGTGGAACCGGAGTAGGTACGCCCGAAAGCAACCATGGTCCGTGAGGAACTGGGTGAGGTGGTAGTCCAGTTTTTTGTGGCGACAGTTGGCCCACTCCGTTAAATCGTGGATGAGTTGGTAGGTCCACCTCCCCCGTTGCGATGTTATCTATCTGGTCTGCCACTCTCCCATCAGTCGCTCGTGAGCCTCCAGCCGGGTAGCTCCTTCTCGGACCTGGCAAATAGCCTTTATCTCCAGGTCGATTGGCGGCAAGCCTGCCAGTGCTAGTGCTGCGTCTCCAGATATGGTCCTGAAGCCTCTAATGAGCCTAAGGGCCATAGACCGTACCGCCGCTCGTGCTCCTTTCAAGTAAGTGCCTTTCTTGGTGGCGTTGCTCCATATTGGTGCAGCATAGAGCAGCGTTGCCTTGGCCGCCATAGAGTGGTCTGCCTTGGGAATAGTTCTGCTACTATGCTAGCCAGAACATCCGGGTCAGTTGGAGTTGCCTCTCTCTTCTTTAGCTTGTTAGCTACGAGTTTGTAGGGGAGTCCCCATGGCTCTCTATCCACGGTCTCTAGCAGTTCCTTATAGGCCCGCGCTTTGGCTGCCAATATGCCGTGCTTGAACTCTGAGCGTTTGCTTCTGAAGGCCTCGATGAGTTCTGCGTGCTGGGTGCTGCCTCTGGCTCGTTGCGCCCTTCTCCTTGCCCTTAGGCATTCCGAGCGTAGCTTGCTTAAGTTGGCGCTCCACCAGTACACTGGGGGCTTGCGCTGCTCTTTTTTCCTCCTTGGCATGGTTGCGTCGCACGTTGCCTCAAGCATCTTCATGAGGTCGGCCGCCATTGAATCTGCGTGTCCATTTGTGATCCGAAGTGAGTCGATTTGGTATTCCAGCATATCCTCGTCCATCTTCCTTGAGTCCCAGGCTTGCCCGACTGATCTTCTCTGCCGCCTCCCAGTCGTGCCCTTCGGTAGGATGCAGAAGGAAATCAGTGCGTGGTCACTCAGCGTTACAACGTCGTGGACCGTCCAGCTCGCGTTCGCCACTAACCCTCTGCTGGTGTAGGTGATGTCTATATAGGACGAACCCCTATCGTTATTAAACGTTGGTTTGCAGCCGTCGTTCAGCAGTACCAGGTCCAGCATAAGCATTGTGTTTATAACTGCTCGGCCTCTGAGATTGGATAGCCTGCTGCCCCATTCTTCTGCCCATGCATTGAAGTCGCCCGCGATGATCTTCGGGCCGCGCCCTCTCGCATGGCTGCCCAGCACCTCCATCATATCCTCGAACTGGTCTGGGGTGTCGCTAGGGGGGGCGTAGCAGCTGTAAAAATGCACTCCTTTTATTTTTGCATATGCTATTCCGCGCATAGGCGAGGCCGCCAATTCCTGTATGTGCAGGTTGCTGCAACACTTGATGGCTGCTTTACCGGTCTCGTCCAATATCATCGTGGGGTTGCCTCGGGCCGGGTAATAGGGCTCGCTCAGAAGCATGATGTCTACCTTGCGCTCCGCCGCAGTTTGGGCCAGGAGGCTCTGAGCAGCTGCGCAATGGTTAACATTAAGCTGGACAATCTTAATTTGCTCCTGCATTATGCTGGGACTTTACTTCTTTGAGGCTGGCTCTGTATGTCGGGCAAGCGAAACAGCCCGTCGGGTGGTTTTTGTCCACTTCGTCGCTGCATATTAGGCACTTTGGTGGTGCAACACATACCCTTGCCTTGTGTCCTCGTTCGCCGCATCGCATGCAGCAGTCTGATCGGTCGATCGCCTTGCAGGACGTTGCTCGGTGCCCGTAGCCCAGGCACTTGTAACATCTCGTGGGCCGGACGTCCTGGATGATGCGGCACCTTGACCACCCCACGGTTACCGTGCCCTTCTTTAAGACCGCGATCGCATCATTCGCGGTCATCAGGACAGAGGCTATCTGAGTCCCATCCCGCATCCTACGTAGTCCTTTGATGTCCTCTGGTTTCAGCTGGATGCCTTGGTATTGGGAGACCAGGCAGCTGTGGAGATCTTCCGCTGTCGTGGCCTCGTCCAGTCTACTGCAGGATAGTGCTATCCTATGGGTTCCCGTGCGTACCGAAGCCATGTCCTTTAACGTTGCTTCCAGCGCGGTCTTGAATTTGGGGACGCTGTCTGAGACTTTTCCCTCTACTTCCAGCAGTAGTTCCCCTTGCTGAGTTCTGCGGACTTTGCGAACATGTTTGCCCAGTTCGCTGAGGTTCAGGTCCGCTTTCAGTGTCCGTAGCATATCCGCATACGAGGCCTCTCCCGTCTTCTTTAATATAAGTGCCTCGGGCTTCTTCCTCAGGCGTTTAGGCTGCACTTTTTTCCACTCGCCTCCGGTGCTAGCCTCCTTGGCGACGGATGCATAGCTGCGCGGCTTGGGCGCATTTTCTTTGGGTTTTGCTGTACTCTCTGAGCTCACCGCGGGGTGGTTGCCGCGTTTGGGTGCCTGTACTTTAGGCTCCTGAACTTTGGGCATCTGTCCCTTTTGCGGTTCCCTTGCTGGTGTAGCCTTTTTTCCAGACTTTTGGGGCTCGGTTTGGGTTGAAGCGTTCTTGGAAAGATTCTCTGTAGCGCCGCCTTCGTGAAGCTCGATGGCCCTGTTGCTGAGAGCCGAGAGTTCCAGGAGTACGCTCTTGTCTTCTATGATAACATGACGCCGAATTTCGAACGCGGATAGTATCGCGTTAATTTTGCTTCCCATCCTGGCGAGGATACTCCGTAGATCTTCATTTTTGAATCCCGCGGCGAAGTCCAAAGGCCTTATGGGCGATCCCGTTGGAGATTTTCTTCCTTTTTTATTCGATGGCACGCTGATGACGTCCTTTGCCTTCGGGTTGCACGCATTATTATCGCTGCTGGCTACAGGGACCGAGTTGTCCAGCTCTGCCGCACTTCGGGGGCTAGTCGGTATATCCTCCAACACAACCGCCACAACCGCCGGCGTAGGGGTTCCCGCGGCTAGGTCTAAAGGCCCAATAGGCGATCCGATTGGTGATATCCTTGCTTTCCTGAGTGACGGCACGCTGATGGTGTCCTTTTCCTTCCAGTTACACGTATTGATGGCGCTGCTGGCTGCAGGGGCCGGGTTGTCCAACGCTGTATCACTGCGGCGGCAAGTTGGTAAATCCTCCAGCACAACCGCCGGCGTAGGGGTTCCCGCGGCTAGGTCTAAAGGCCCAATAGGCGATCCGATTGGTGATATCCTTGCTTTCCTGAGTGACGGCACGCTGATGGTGTCCTTTTCCTTCCGGTTACACGTATTGATGGCGCTGGTGGTTGCAGGGGCCGGGTTGTCCAACGCTGTATCACTGCGGCGGCAAGTTGGTAAATCCTCCAGCACTACCGCCGGCGCAGGGGTTCCGGCGTCCTGCACCGCGATTCCTCCTCCTTTTGTTGGTGACCTTGACATTCTGGAGCTCCTCCTGAATGGGTCATCCTCGGTGGGGGCGGGGCCCCCCGCTGCTCTGTCCATTTGGTTCCTGATCTCCCGATCTGGCAGCACTGTTGGTCTGCGACGAGTTGACAGCTCCCACCGGCTGATTTAACAGGTGGGCCTCCCACCGCAAATAGTGCACTCGGGAAAGGAAAAAATGAAAAATTGTTTTTTTTACCTTTTTAACACACTTGCTTTTGTTGGTTCGCACAGCCGAACATTTGCACGTTCCCACGGTGTGGCTCTGTGCAGTTTAGTTCTGTTCCAGCTGGGCTGTCTCCGTTTTTTCTGGTTTTTTCGCGCTGCTACTGTTGATCACGTCCGTGTTCATCAGAATCTCAAGAGAGAGCTAAGGGCGCTGATCGGTGCCCCGCTCAGCCCTGGCAGCTTGATCGCGGCCATGATGGAGAACAGCGACTCGTGGGAGCGGGGACATAATATCACCAGGGACATGATGAAGCGGGTCCGAGCCGACGAGATGACCAACAGAACTGAAGGCTAATACAGGCGACGTACATCTATACGAAGGCGGGAGGAAAACTACCCAGCGAAACCAGGGATGAAGGACGGGCGCCTCTAGGCCGTATAACAAGGAAGGGAGTACAAACAGGCTCCACATCCTGCTCACCGACGAAATAACTTGACTGGCAGTCCCGGTGAGCATGTAAAGGACAGAAGAGCATACGGAGGTTTTTGTTTTTAGTACGTAGGCATAATCTATACTAGCAGGGTTATGAATCGTGCATGCCACCTATGGACGGTAGGTGGTATCTTTGCAAGATTTTAATTTTCCTACCGTAAGGCATAATAAAAAAAAAAAAAAAAAAAATACACAGGCATACACAGGCATACACAGACATATACAGGCATACAAAGGCATACATGGGCATACACAGGCATACACAGGTATGCACAGGCATACACAAGCATAAACAGGCATACACAGTCAAACACAGGCATACACAGGCATACACAGGCATGCACAAGCATACACAGGCATACACAGGCATACACAGTCATACACAGGCATACACAGGCATACACAGGCATACACTGGCATACACAGTCATACACAGGCATACATAGGTTTTCACAGGCATACACAGGCATACACAGGCATACACAGGCATACGCAGGCATACACAGGCATTCACAGGCATACACAGGCCTACACAGGTATAAACTGGCATATACAGGCATACACGGGCATTCACAGGCATATACAGCCATACACTGGCATACACAGGCATACACAGGAATACACAAGCATACACAGGCATACACAGGCATACACAGGCATACACAGGCATACACAGGCATACACAGGCATACGCAGGCACACACAGGCATAAACTGGCATATACAGGCATACAAGGGCATTCACAGGCATACACAGCCATACACTGGCATACACAGGCATACACAGGTATACACAGGCATACACAAGCATACACAGGCCAACACAGGTATAAACTGGCATATACAGGCATACACGGGCATTCACAGGCATATACAGCCATACACTGGCATACACAGGCATACACAGGCATACACAGGCATACACAGGCATACACAGGCATACACAAGCATACACAGGCATACACAGGCTTACACAGGCATACACAGGCATACACAGGCATACACAGTCATACACAGGCATACACAGGCATACACAGGTCTACACAGGCATACACAGTCATACACAGTCATACACAGGCATACATAGGCTTTCACAGGCATACACAGGCATACACAGGCATACACAGGCATACACAGGCATACACAGGCATACGCAGGCATACACAGGCATTCACAGGCATACACAAGCCTACACAGGTATACCCAGGCATACCGAGGCATACACAAACTTATACAGGCATACCCAGGCATACACAGGCATACACAGGCATACACAGCCATACACAGGCATAGACAGGCATACACTGGCATACACAGGCATACACAGGCATACACAGGCTTACACAGACATACACGGGCATGCACAGGCATACACAGGCAGACACAGACATATACAGGCATACAAAGGCATACATAGGCATACACAGGCATACACAGGCATACACAGGTATGCACAGGCATACACAAGCGTACACTGGCATAAACAGGCATACACAGGCATACACAAGCATACACAGGCATACACAGGCATACACAGGCATACACAGGCATACACAGGCATACGCAGGCACACACAGGCACAGATTGGCATACACTGACATATACAGGCATACACAGGCAGTCACCGGCATACACAGGCGTACACAAGCATACACAAGCATTCACAGGCTTACACAGGCATACACAGGCATACACAGGCATACACTGGCAAACACAGGCATACACTGGCATACACAGACACACACAGACTTATGCAGGCATACCCAGGCATACACAGGCATACACAGGCATACACAGCCATTCACAGGCATAGACTGGCATACACGGGCATTCATAGTCATATACAGTCACATATACAGACATACACTGACATATACAGACATACATAGGCATACACAGGCAGTCACAGGCATTCACTGGCATACACAGGCTTAAACAGGCATACACAGGCACACACAGGCATAAACAGGCATAGACTGGCATACACAGGCGTACACTAGCATACGTACTCGTACACAGCCATACACAGGCATAGACAGGCATACACTGACATACACTGGCATACACGGGCATACACAGGCATAAACAGGCATACACAGGCAAACACAGGCATACACACACGCATACACAGGCATACACAGGCATACACAGGCATACACAGGCATACACAGGCATACACAGGCATACACAGGCATACACAGGCATACACAGGCATACACAGGCATACACAGGCATACACAGGCACACACAGGCATACACAGGCATACACAGGCATACACAGGCATACAGAGGCATACACATGCATACACAGGCATACACAGGCATACACAGGCATACACAGGCATACACAGGCATACACAGGCATACACAGGCATACACAGGCATACGCAGGCATACAAAGGCATACACAGTTATACGCAGGCATACAAAGGCATACACAGGCATACACAGGCATACGCAGGCATACAAAGGCATACACAGGCATACACAGGCATACACAGGCATACACAGGCATACGCAGACATACAAAGGCATACACAGGCATACACAGGCATACACAGGCATACACAGGCATACACAGGCAAACACAGGCATACACAGGCATACACAGGCATACACAGGCATACACAGTCATACGCAGGCATACAAAGGCACACACAGGCACACACAGGCATACACAGGCATACACAGGCATACACAGGCATACACAGGCATACACAGGCATACACAGGCATACACAGGCATACACAGGCATACACAGGCATACACAGGCATACACAGGCATACACAGGCATACACACGCATACACAGGCATACACAGGCATAAACAGGCATACACAGGCATACACAGGCATACACAGGCATACACAGGCATACACAGGCATACACGGGTATACAAAGGCATACACAGGCATACACAGGCATACACAGGCATACACAGACTTATGCAGGCATACCCTGGCATACACAGGCATACACAGGCATACGCACGCATACACAGCCATTCACAGGCATAGACTGGCATACTCAGGCATTCATAGTCATAAACAGGCATACACTTGCATATACAGACATACACTGACATATACAGACACACACTGACATATACAGGCATACACATTCAGTCACAGGCATTCACTGGCATACACAGGCTCACACAGGCATACACAGGCACACACAGGCATACACACGCACAGGCATACACAGGCATACACACGCATACACAGGCATAGACAGGCATACACAGGCATACACAGGCACACACAGGCATACACAGGTATACACAGGCATACGCAGGCATACACAGGCATACGCAGGCATACACAGGCATACACAGGCATACACAGGCATACACAGGCATACACAGGCATACACAGGCATACACAGGCATACACAGGCATACACAGGCATATACAGGCATTCACAGGCATACACAGGCATTCACAGGCTTACACAGGCATACACAGGCATACGCAGGCATACACAGGCATTCACAGGCATACACAGGCCCTACACAGCCATAAACTGGCATATACAGGCACACACGGCATTCATAGGCATATACAGGCATTCACTGGCATACACAGGCATACACAGGCATACACAGGCATACACAGGCATACACAGCATACACATGCACTAAACTGGCATACACAAGCATACACAGGCATAGACAGGCACACACTGGCATACACAGGCATACACGGGCATACACAGGCTTACAAAGGCATACACGGGCTTACACAGACATACACGGGCATACACAACCATACACAGGCATAGACTGGCATACACAGGCGTACACTGGCATACGCACGCGTACACAGCCATACACAGGCATAGACAGGCATACACTGACATACACTGGCATACACGGGCATACACAGGCATTCATAGGCATACACAGCCATTCACAGGCATACACAGGCATACACAGGCATACACACGCATACACAGGCATACACAGGCATACACAGGCACACACAGGCATACACAGGCATACACAGGCATACACAGGCATACACAGGCATACACAGGCATACACAGGCATACACAGGCACACACAGGCATACACAGGTATACGCAGGCATACACAGGCATACACAGGCATACACAGGCATACAAAGGCATACACTGACATACACAGGCATACGCAGGCATTCATAGGCATACACAGCCATTCACAGCCATTCACAGGCATACACAGGCATACACACGCATACACAGGCATACACAGGCATACGCAGGCACACACAGGCATACACAGGCATACACAGGCATACACAGGCATACACAGGCATACACAGGCATACACAGGCATACACAGGCACACACAGGCATACACAGGCATACACAGGCACACACAGGCATACACAGGCATACACAGGCATACACAGGCATACGCAGGCATACAAAGGCATACACAGGCATACGCAAGCATACAAAGGCATACACAGGCACACACAGGCATACGCAGGCATACAAAGCCATACACAGGCATACACAGGAATACACAGGCATACACAGGCATACACAGGCATACACAGGCATACACAGGCATACACAGGCATACACAGGCATACACAGGCATACACAGGCATACAAAGGCATACACAGGCATACACAGGCATGCACAGGCATACACAGGCATACAAAGGCATACACAGACTTATGCAGGCATACCTGGCATACACAGGCATACAAAGGCATACACAGGCATACGCAAGCATACAAGGCATACACAGGCACACACAGGCATACGCAGGCATACAAAGCCATACAAGTCATACACAAGGCACACACAGGCATACACAGGCATACACAGGCATACACAGGCATACACAGGCATACACAGGCATACACAGGCATACACAGGCATACACAGGCATACGCAGGCCATACAAAAGGCATACACAGGCATACGCAAGCATACAAAGGCATACACAGCACACACAGGCATACGCAGGCATACAAAGCCACACACAGGCATACACAGGCATACACAGGCACACACAGGCATACAAAGGCATACACTGACATACACTGGCATACACAGGCATACGCAGGCATTCATAGGCATACACAGCCATTCACAGGCATACACAGGCATACACACGCATACACAGGCATACACAGGCATACGCAGGCATACACAGGCATACACAGGCATACACAGGCATACACAGGCATACACAGGCATACACAGGCATACACAGGCATACACAGGCATACACAGGCACACACAGGCATACACAGGCATACACAGGCATACACAGGCATACGCAGGCATACAAAGGCATACACAGGCATACGCAAGCATACGCAGGCATACACAGGCATACGCAGGCATACAAAGGCATACACAGGCATACACAGGCATACAAAGGCATACACAGGCATACACAGGCATACACAGGCATACACAGGCATACACAGGCATACACAGGCATACACAGGCATACACAGGCATACACAGGCATACACAGGCATACACAGGCATACGCAGGCATACAAAGGCATACACAGGCATACGCAAGCATACAAAGGCATACACAGCACACACAGGCATACGCAGGCATACAAAGCCATACACAGGCATACACAGGCATACACAGGCATACACAGGCATACACAGGCATACACAGGCATACACAGGCATACACAGGCATACAAAGGCATACACTGACATACACTGGCATACACAGGCATACACAGGCATTCATAGGCATACACAGCCATTCACAGGCATACACAGGCATACACAGGCATACACACGCATACACAGGCATACACAGGCATACGCAGGCATACACAGGCATACACAGGCATACACAGGCATACAAAAGCATACACAGGCATACACAGGCATGCACAGGCATACACAGGCATACGCAGGCATACAAAGGCATACACAGACTTATGCAGGCATACCCTGGCATACACAGGCATACAAAGGCATACACAGGCATACGCAAGCATACAAGGCATACACAGGCACACACAGGCATACGCAGGCATACAAAGCCATACAAGGCATACACAGGCACACACAGGCATACACAGGCATACACAGGCATACACAGGCATACACAGGCATACACAGGCATACACAGGCATACACAGGCATACACAGGCATACGCAGGCATACAAAGGCATACACAGGCATACGCAAGCATACAAAGGCATACACAGCACACACAGGCATACGCAGGCATACAAAGCCATACACAGGCATACACAGGCATACACAGGCATACACAGGCATACACAGGCATACACAGGCATACAAAGGCATACACACTGACATACACTGGCATACACAGGCATACGCAGGCATTCATAGGCATACACAGCCATTCACAGGCATACACAGGCATACCACAGGCACACACACGCATACACAGGCACACACAGGCATACGCAGGCATACACAGGCATACACAGGCATACACAGGCATACACAGGCATACACAGGCATACACAGGCATACACAGGCATACACAGGCATACACAGGCACACACAGGCATACACAGGCATACACAGGCATACACAGGCATACGCAGGCATACAAAGGCATACACAGGCATACGCAAGCATACGCAGGCATACACAGGCATACGCAGGCATACAAAGGCATACACAGGCATACACAGGCATACAAAGGCATACACAGGCATCCACACAGGCATACACAGGCATACACAGGCATACACAGGCATACACAGGCATACACAGGCATACACAGGCATACACAGGCATACGCAGGCACACAAAGGCATACACAGGCATACGCAAGCATACAAAGGCATACACAGCACACACAGGCATACGCAGGCATACAAAGCCATACACAGGCATACACAGGCATACACAGGCATACACAGGCATACACAGGCATACACAGGCATACACAGGCATACAAAGGCATACACTGACATACACTGGCATACACAGGCATACGCAGGCATTCATAGGCATACACAGCCATTCACAGGCATACACAGGCATACACAGGCATACACACACGCATACACAGGCATACACAGGCATACACGCAGGCATACACAGGCATACACAGGCATACACAGGCATACACAGGCATACACAGGCATACACAGGCATACACAGGCATACACAGGCATACACAGGCACACACAGGCACACACCTGGCATACACAGGCATACACAGGCATACGCAGGCATACAAAGGCATACACAGGCATGCACAGGCATACACAGGCATACGCAGGCATACAAAGGCATACACAGACTTATGCAGGCATACCCTGGCATACACAGGCATACGCACGCATACACAGCCATTCACAGGTAAGACTGGCATACACAGGCTTCTCATAGTCATAAACAGGCATGCACTGGCATATACAGACATACACTGACATTTACAGACATACACTGACATATACAGACATACACAGGCATACACAGGCAGTCACAGGCATTCACTGGCATACACAGACATACACAGGCATACACAGGCACACACAGGCATACACAGGGATACACAGGCATACACAGGCATACACAGGCATACACAGGCATACACCGGCATACACAGGCATACACACGCATACACAGGCATACACAGGCATACACAGGCATACACAGGCATACACAGGCATACATAGGCATACACAGGCATACACAGGCATACACAGGCATACACAGGCATACGCAGGCATACACAGGCATACGCAGGCATACAAAGGCATACACAGGCATACACAGGCATACAAAGGCATACACAGGCATACACAGGCATACACAGGCATACACAGGCATACACAGGCATACACAGGCATACACAGGCATACACAGGCACACACAGGCATACACAGGCATACACAGGCATACACAGGCATACACAGGCATACACAGGCATACACAGGCATACGCAGGCATACAAAGGCATACACAGGCATACGCAAGCATACAAAGGCACACACAGCACACACAGGCATACGCAGGCATACAAGGCCACACACAGGCATACACAGGCATACACAGGCATACACAGGCATACACAGGCATACACAGGCATACACAGGCATACACAGGCATACACAGGCATACACAGGCACACAAAGGCATACACTGACATACACTGGCATACACAGGCATACGCAGGCATTCATAGGCATACACAGCCATTCACAGGCATACACAGGCATACACAGGCATACACACGCATACACAGGCGTACACAGGCATACGCAGGCATACACAGGCATACACAGGCATACACAGGCATACACAGGCATACACAGGCATACACAGGCATACACAGGCATACACAGGCATACACAGGCACACACAGGCATACACAGGCATACACAGGCATACACAGGCATACGCAGGCCCACAAGGCATACACAGGCATACGCAAGCATACAAAGGCATACACAGGCACACACAGGCATACGCAGGCATACAAAGCCATACACAGGCATACACAGGCATACACAGGCATACACAGGCATACACAGGCATACACAGGCATACACAGGCATACACAGGCATACACAGACACACACAGGCATACACAGACACTACACAGGCATACACAGGCATACACAGGCATACACAGGCATACACAAGCATACACAGGCATGCACAGGCATACACAGGCATACAAAGGCATACACAGACTTATGCAGGCATACCCTGGCATACACAGGCATACGCACGCATACACAGCCATTCACAGGCATAGACTGGCATACACAGGCTCTCATAGTCATAAACAGGCATGCACTGGCATATACAGACATACACTGACATTTACAGACATACACTTACATATACAGACATACACAGGCATACACAGGCAGTCACAGGCATTCACTGGCATACACAGACATACACAGGCATACACAGACACACAGAGGCATACACAGGCATACACAGGCATACACAGGCATGCACACAGGCATACACAGGCATACACAGGCATACACCGGCATACACAGGCATACACACGCATACACAGGCATACACAGGCATACACAGGCATACACAGGCATACACAGGCATACGCAGGCATACACAGGCATACGCAGGCACACAAAGGCATACACAGGCATACACAGGCATACGCAGGCATACAAAGGCATACACAGGCATACACAGGCATACACAGGCACACACAGGCATACACAGGCATACACAGGCATACACAGGCATACACAGGCATACACAGGCATACACAGGCATACACAGGCATACACAGGCATACACAGGCACACACACAGGCATACGCAGGCACACGCAGGCATACACAGGCATACGCAGGTATACAAAGGCATACACAGGCATACACAGGCATACGTAGGTACACACAAAGGCATACACAGGCATACACAGGCATACACAGGCATACGCAGACATACAAAGGCAGACACAGGCATACACAGGCATACACAGGCATACACAGGCATTCACAGGCATACACAGGCATACACCAGCATACACAGGCATACACAGGCATACACAGGCACACACAGGCTTAGACTGGCATACACTGACATATACAGGCATACACAGGCAGTCGCTAGGCCTACAGAGGCATTCACTGGCATACACAGGCATACACAGGCATTCACAGGCATACACAGGCATTCACAGGCTTACACAGGCATACACAGGCATACGCAGGCATACACAGGCATTCACAGGCATACACAGGCCTACACAGGCATAAACTGGCATATACAGGCATACACGGGCATTCACGGGCTTTCCACAGGCATTCACTGGCATACACAGGCATACACAGGCATAAACTGGCATATACAGGCATACACGGGCATTCACGGGCATTCACAGGCATTCACTGGCATACAGGCATACACAGGCATACACAGGCATACACAGGCATACACAGGCATACACATGCATAAACTGGCATACACAAGCATACACAGGCATAGACAGGCATACACTGGCATACACAGGCATACACAGGCATACACAGGCTTACAAAGGCATACACGGGCTTACACAGACATACACGGGCATACACAACCATACACAGGCATACGACTGGCATACACAGGCGTACATGGCATACACACGCGTACACATAGGCATACAAAGGCATACACAGGCATGCACAGGCATACACAGGCATACGCAGGCATACAAAGGCATACACAGACTTATGCAGGCATACCCTGGCATACACAGGCATACGCACGCATACACAGCCATTCACAGGCATAGACTGGCATACACAGGCTCTCATAGTCATAAACAGGCATGCACTGGCATATACAGACATACACTGACATTTACAGACATACACTGACATACACCAGACATACGCAGGCATACACAGGCAGTCACAGGCATTCACTGGCATACACAGACATACACAGGCATACACAGACACACAGAGGCATACACAGGCATACACAGGCATACACAGGCATACACAGGCATACACAGGCATACACAGGCATACACCGGCACACACAGGCATACACACGCATACACAGGCATACACAGGCATACACAGGCATACACAGGCATACACAGGCATACACAGGCATACACAGGCATACGCAGGCATACACAGGCATACGCAGGCACACACAAGGCATACACAGGCATACACAGGCATCACGCCAGGCATACAAAGGCATACACAGGCATACACAGGCATACACAGGCATACACAGGCATACACAGGCATACACAGGCATACACAGGCATACACAGGCATACACAGGCATACACAGGCATACACAGGCATACGCAGGCATACACAGGCATACGCAGGCATACAAAGGCATACACAGGCATACACAGGCATACGCAGGCATACAAAGGCATACACAGGCATACACAGGCATACACAGGCATACGCAGACATACAAAGGCATACACAGGCATACACAGGCATACGCAGGCATACACAGGCATTCACAGGCATACACAGGCATACACCGGCATACACAGGCATACACAGGCATACACAGGCACACACAGGCTTAGACTGGCATACACTGACATATACAGGCATACACAGGCAGTCGCAGGCCTACAGAGGCATTCACTGGCATACACAGGCATACACAGGCATTCACAGGCATACACAGGCATTCACAGGCTTACGCAGGCATACACAGGCATTCACAGGCATACACAGGCCTACACAGGCATAAACTGGCATATACAGGCATACACGGGCATTCACGGGCTTTCACAGGCATTCACTGGCATACACAGGCATACACAGGCATAAACTGGCATATACAGGCATATACAGGCATACACGGGCATTCACGGGCATTCACAGGCATTCACTGGCATACAGGCATACACAGGCATACACAGGCATACACAGGCACACACAGGCATACACAGGCATACACATGCATAAACTGGCATACACAAGCATACACAGGCATAGACAGGCATACACTGGCATACACAGGCATACACGGGCATACACAGGCTTACAAAAGGCATACACGGCTTACACAGACATACACGGGCATACACAACCATACACAGGCATAGACTGGCATACACAGGCGTACACTGGCATACGCACGCGTACACAGGCATACACAGGCATAGACAGGCATTCACAGCCATTCACAGGCATACACAGGCATACACAGGCATACACACGCATACACAGGCATACACAGGCATACACAGGCATACACAGGCATACACAGGCATACACAGGCATACACAGGCATACACAGGCATACACAGGCATACACAGGCATACACAGGCATACACAGGCATACACAGGCATACACAGGCATACAGAGGCTTACACAGGCATACACAGGCATACGCAGGCAGACACACACAGGCATACGCAGGCATACAAAGCCATACACAGGCATACACAGGCATACACAGGCATACACAGGCATACACAGGCATACACAGGCATACACAGGCATACACAGGCATACACAGGCATACACAGGCATACACAGGAATACACAGACATACACAGGCATACACAGGCATACAAAGGCATACACAGGCATGCACAGGCATACACAGGCATACGCAGGCATACAAAGGCATACACAGATTTATGCAGGCATACCCTGGCATACACAGGCACTACGCACGCATACACAGCCATTCACAGGCATAGACTGGCATACACAGGCTCTCATAGTCATAAACAGGCATACACTGGCATATACAGACACACACTGACATATACAGACATACACTGAGCATATACAGACATACACAGGCATTCACAGGCAGTCACAGGCATTCACTGGCATACACAGGCATACACAGGCATACACAGGCACACACAGGCATACACAGGCATACACAGGCATACACAGGCATACACAGGCATACACAGGCATACACAGGCATACACCGGCATACACAGGCATACACACGCATACACAGGCATACACAGGCATACACAGGCATACACAGGCATACACAGGTATACACAGGCATACGCAGGCATACACAGGCATACACAGGCATACACAGGCATACACAGGCATACACAGGCATACACAGGCAAACACAGGCATACACAGGCATACACAGGCATACACAGGCATACACAGGCATACACAGGCATACACAGGCATACGCAGGCATACACAGGCATACGCAGGCATACAAAGGCATACACAGGCATACACAGGCATACGCAGGTATACACACGCATACACAGGCATATACACAGGCATAAACTGGCATACGCAGCCATACACAAACTTATACAGGCATACCCAGGCATACACAGGCATACACAGGCATACACAGCCATACAAAGGCATAGACAGGCATACACTGGCATACACAGGCATACACAGGCATACACAGGCTTACACAGACATACACGGGCATGCACAGGCATACACAGGCATACACAGACATATACAGGCATACAAAGGCATACATAGGCATACACAGGCATACACAGGTATGCACAGGCATACACAAGCATACACTGGCATACACAGGCATACACAGGCATACACAAGCATACACAGGCATACACAGGCATACACAGGCATACACAGGCATACACAGGCATACGCAGGCACACACAGGCATAGATTGGCATACACTGACATATACAGGCATACACAGGCAGTCACCGGCATACACAGGCGTACACAAGCATACACAAGCATTCACAGGCTTACACAGGCATACACAGGCATACACAGGCATACACTGGCAAACACAGGCATACACTGGCATACACAGACACACACAGACTTATGCAGGCATAACCAGGCATACACAGGCATACACAGGCATACACAGGCATTCACAGGCATAGACTAACATACACGGGCATTCATAGTCATAAACAGGCATACACTGGCATATATAGACATACACTCACATATACAGACATACACTGACATATACAGGCATACATAGGCATAAACAGGCAGTCACAGGCATTCACTGGCATACACAGGCTTAAACAGGCATACACAGGCACACACAGGCATAAACAGGCATACACCGGCATACACAGGCATACACAGGCATACACAGGCATACACAGGCATACACAGACATACACAGGCATACACAGGCATACACAGGCATACACGGGCTTACACAGACATACACGGGCATACACAGCCATACACAGGCATAGACTGGCATACACAGGCATACACTGGCATACGTACTCGTACACAGCCATACACAGGCATAGACAGGCATACACTGACATACACTGACATACACGGGCATACACAGGCATAAACAGGCATACACAGGCAAACACAGGCATACACACGCATACACAGGCATACACAGGCATACACAGGCATACACAGGCATACACAGGCATACACAGGCATACACAGGCATACACAGGCATACACAGGCATACACTGGCATACACAGGCATACACAGGCATACACAGGCATACACAGGCATACACAGGCATACAGAGGCATACACAGGCATACACAGGCATACACAGGCATACACAGGCATACACAGGCATACACAGGCATACACAGGCATACGCGGGCATACAAAGGCATACACAGGCATACGCAGGCATACAAAGGCATACACAGGCATACACAGGCATACGCAGGCATACAAAGGCATACACAGGCATACACAGGCATACACAGGCATACACAGGCATACGCAGGCATACAAAGGCATACACAGGCATACACAGGCATACACAGGCATACACAGGCATACACAGGCATACACAGGCATACACAGGCATACACAGGCATACACAGGCATACGCAGGCATACAAAGGCATTCACAGGCACACACAGGCATACACAGGCATACACAGGCATACACAGGCATACACAGGCATACACAGGCATACACAGGCATACACAGGCATACACAGGCATACACACGCATACACACACAGGCATACACAGGCATACACAGGCATACACAGGCATACACAGGCATACACAGGCATACACAGGCATACACACGCATACACACATAGGCATACACAGGCATACACAGGCATACACAGGCATACACAGGTATACAAAGGCATACACAGGCATACACAGGCATACACAGGCATACAAAGGCATACACAGACTTATGCAGGCATACCCTGGCATACACAGGCATACGCACGCATACACAGCCATTCACAGGCATAGACTGGCATACACAGGCATTCATAGTCATAAACAGGCATACACTTGCATATACAGACATACACTGACATATACAGACACACACTGACATATACAGGCATACACAGGCATACACATTCAGTCACAGGCATTCACTGGCATACACAGGCTTACACAGGCATACACAGGCACACACAGGCATACACAGGCATACACAGGCATACACAGGCATACACAGGCATACACAGGCATACACAGGCATACACCGGCATACACAGGCATACACACGCATACACAGGCATACACAGGCATACACAGGCATACACAGGCATACACAGGCATACACAGGCATACACAGGTATACACAGGCATACGCAGGCATACACAGGCATACGCAGGCATACACAGGCATACACAGGCATACACAGGCATACACAGGCATACACAGGCATACACAGGCATACACAGGCATACACAGGCATACACAGGCATACACAGGCATACACAGGCATACACAGGCATACACAGGCATACACAGGCATACACAGGCATACACAGGCATACACAGGCATACACAGGCATACGCAGGCATACACAGGCAAACACAGACAGACAAAGGCATACACAGGCATACACAGGCATACGCAGGCATACAAAGGCATACACAGGCATACACAGGCATACACAGGCATACGCAGGCATACAAAGGCATACACAGGCATACACAGGCATACACAGGCATACGCAGGCATACAAAGGCATGCACAGGCATACACATGCATACACAGGCATACACAGGCATACACAGGCACACACAGGCATACACAGGCATACACAGGCAGTCACAGGCATTCACTGGCATACACTTGCATATACAGACATACACTGACATATACAGACACACACTGACATATACAGGCATACACAGGCATACACATTCAGTCACAGGCATTCACTGGCATACACAGGCTTACACAGGCATACACAGGCACACACAGGCATACACAGGCATACACAGGCATACACAGGCATACACAGGCATACACAGGCATACACAGGCATACACCGGCATACACAGGCATACACACGCATACACAGGCATACACAGGCATACACAGGCATACACAGGCATACACAGGCATACACAGGCATACACAGGTATACACAGGCATACGCAGGCATACACAGGCATACGCAGGCATACACAGGCATACACAGGCATACACAGGCATACACAGGCATACACAGGCATACACAGGCATACACAGGCATACACAGGCATACACAGGCATACACAGGCATACACAGGCATACACAGGCATACACAGGCATACACAGGCATACACAGGCATACACAGGCATACACAGGCATACACAGGCATACACAGGCATACACACAGGCATACGCAGGCATACACAGGCAAACGCAGACATACAAAGGCATACACAGGCATACACAGGCATACGCAGGCATACAAAGGCATACACAGGCATACACAGGCATACACAGGCATACGCAGGCATACAAAGGCATACACAGGCATACACAGGCATACACAGGCATACGCAGGCATACAAAGGCATGCACAGGCATACACATGCATACACAGGCATACACAGGCATACACAGGCACACACAGGCATACACAGGCATACACAGGCAGTCACAGGCATTCACTGGCATACACAGGCATACACTGGCATACACTGGCATACATAGGCATTCACAGGCATACACAGGTATTCACAGGCTTACACAGGCATACACAGGCATACGCAGGCATACACAGGCATTCACAGGCATACACAGGCCTACATAGGCATAAACTGGCATATACAGGCATACACGGGCATAAACTGGCATATACAGGCATACACGGGCATTCACAGGCATATACAGGCATTCACTGGCATACACAGGCATACACAGGCATACACATGCATAAACTGGCATACACAAGCATACACAGGCATAGACAGGCATACACTGGCATACACAGGCATACACGGGCATACACAGGCTTACAAAGGCATACACGGTCTTACACAGACATACACGGTCACACACAACCATACACAGGCATAGACTGGCATACACAGGCGTACACTGGCATACGCACGCGTACACAGCCATACACAGGCATAGAAAGGCATACACTGACATACACTGGCATACACGGGCATACACAGGCATTCATAGGCATACTCAGCCATTCACAGGCATACACAGGCATACACAGGCATACACACGCATACACAGGCATACACGGGCATACACAGGCTTACAAAGGCATACACGGGCTTACAGAGACATACACGGGCATACACAACCATACACAGGCATACACAGGCATACACAGGCATACACAGGCATACACAGGCATACACAGGCACACACAGGCATACACAGGCATACACAGGCATACACAGGCATACGCAGGTATACAAAGGCATACACAGGCATACGCAGGCATACAAAGGCATACACAGGCATACACAGGCATACGCAAGCATACACAGGCATACACAGGCATACACACGCATACACACGCATACGCAGGCATACAAAGGCATACACAGGCAAACAGGCATACACAGGCATACACAGGCATACACAGGCATACACAGGCATACACAGGCATACACAGGCATACGCACGCATACAAAGGCATACACAGGCACACACAGGCATACACAGGCATACACAGGCATACACAGGCATACACAGGCATACACAGGCATACACAGGCATACACAGGCATACACAGGCATACACAGGCATACACAGGCATACACAGGCATACACAGGCATACACAGGCATACACACGCATACACAGGCATACACAGACATACACAGGCATACACAGGCATAGACTGGCATACACAGGCATTCATAGTCATAAACAGGCATACACTGGCATATATAGACATACACTCACATATACAGACATACACTGACATATACAGGCATACATAGGCATAAACAGGCAGTCACAGGCATTCACTGGCATACACAGGCTTAAACAGGCATACACAGGCACACACAGGCATAAACAGGCATACACCGGCATACACAGGCATACACAGGCATACACAGGCATACACAGGCATACACAGGCATACACAGGCATACACAGGCATACACAGGCATACACGGGCTTACACAGACATACACGGGCATACACAGCCATACACAGGCATAGACTGGCATACACAGGCGTACACTGGCATACGTACTCGTAAACAGCCATACACAGGCATAGACAGGCATACACTGACATACACTGGCATACACGGGCATACACAGGCATAAACAGGCATACACAGGCAAACACAGGCATACACACGCATACACAGGCATACACAGGCATACACAGGCATACACAGGCATACACAGGCATACACAGGCATACACAGGCATACACAGGCATACACAGGCATACACAGGCATACACTGGCATACACAGGCATACACAGGCATACACAGGCATACACAGGCATACACAGGCATACAGAGGCATACACAGGCATACACAGGCATACACAGGCATACACAGGCATACACAGGCATACACAGGCATACACAGGCATACGCAGGCATACAAAGGCATACACAGGCATACACAGGCATACGCAGGCATACAAAGGCATACACAGGCATACACAGGCATACACAGGCATACACAGGCATACGCAGACATACAAAGGCATACACAGGCATACACAGGCATACACAGGCATACACAGGCATACACAGGCATACACAGGCATACACAGGCATACACAGGCATACACAGGCATACAAAGGCATTCACAGGCACACACAGGCATACACAGGCATACACAGGCATACACAGGCATACACAGGCATACACAGGCATACACAGGCATACACAGGCATACACAGGCATACACAGGCATACACACGCATACACACACAGGCATACACAGGCATACACAGGCATACAAAGGCATACACAGACTTATGCAGGCATACCCTGGCATACACAGGCATACGCACGCATACACAGCCATTCACAGGCATAGACTGGCATACACAGGCATTCATAGTCATAAACAGGCATACACTTGCATATACAGACATACACTGACATATACAGACACACACTGACATATACAGGCATACACAGGCATACACATTCAGTCACAGGCATTCACTGGCATACACAGGCTTACACAGGCATACACAGGCACACACAGGCATACACAGGCATACACAGGCATACACAGGCATACACAGGCATACACAGGCATACACAGGCATACACCGGCATACACAGGCATACACACGCATACACAGGCATACACAGGCATACACAGGCATACACAGGCATACACAGGCATACACAGGCATACACAGGTATACACAGGCATACGCAGGCATACACAGGCATACGCAGGCATACACAGGCATACACAGGCATACACAGGCATACACAGGCATACACAGGCATACACAGGCATACACAGGCATACACAGGCATACACAGGCATACACAGGCATACACAGGCATACACAGGCATACACAGGCATACACAGGCATACACAGGCATACACAGGCATACACAGGCATACACAGGCATACACAGGCATACGCAGGCATACACAGGCAAACGCAGACATACAAAGGCATACACAGGCATACACAGGCATACGCAGGCATACAAAGGCATACACAGGCATACACAGGCATACACAGGCATACGCAGGCATACAAAGGCATACACAGGCATACACAGGCATACACAGGCATACGCAGGCATACAAAGGCATGCACAGGCATACACATGCATACACAGGCATACACAGGCATACACAGGCACACACAGGCATACACAGGCATACACAGGCAGTCACAGGCATTCACTGGCATACACTTGCATATACAGACATACACTGACATATACAGACACACACTGACATATACAGGCATACACAGGCATACACATTCAGTCACAGGCATTCACTGGCATACACAGGCTTACACAGGCATACACAGGCACACACAGGCATACACAGGCATACACAGGCATACACAGGCATACACAGGCATACACAGGCATACACAGGCATACACCGGCATACACAGGCATACACACGCATACACAGGCATACACAGGCATACACAGGCATACACAGGCATACACAGGCATACACAGGCATACACAGGCATACACAGGTATACACAGGCACACGCAGGCATACACAGGCATACGCAGGCATACACAGGCATACACAGGCATACACAGGCATACACAGGCATACACAGGCATACACAGGCATACACAGGCATACACAGGCATACACAGGCATACACAGGCATACACAGGCATACACAGGCATACACAGGCATACACAGGCATACACAGGCATACACAGGCATACACAGGCATACACAGGCATACACAGGCATACGCAGGCATACACAGGCAAACGCAGACATACAAAGGCATACACAGGCATACACAGGCATACGCAGGCATACAAAGGCATACACAGGCATACACAGGCATACACAGGCATACGCAGGCATACAAAGGCATACACAGGCATACACAGGCATACACAGGCATACGCAGACATACAAAGGCATGCACAGGCATACACATGCATACACAGGCATACACAGGCATACACAGGCACACACAGGCATACACAGGCATACACAGGCAGTCACAGGCATTCACTGGCATACACAGGCATACACTGGCATACACTGGCATACATAGGCATTCACAGGCATACACAGGTATTCACAGGCTTACACAGGCATACACAGGCATACGCAGGACATACACAGGCATTCACAGGCATACACAGGCCTACACAGGCATAAACTGGCATATACAGGCATACACGGGCATAAACTGGCATATACAGGCATACACGGGCATTCACAGGCATATACAGGCATTCACTGGCATACACAGGCATACACAGGCATACACATGCATAAACTGGCATACACAAGCATACACAGGCATAGACAGGCATACACTGGCATACACAGGCATACACGGGCATACACAGGCTTACAAAGGCATACACGGTCTTACACAGACATACACGGTCATACACAACCATACACAGGCATAGACTGGCATACACAGGCGTACACTGGCATACGCACGCGTACACAGCCATACACAGGCATAGAAAGGCATACACTGACATACACTGGCATACACGGGCATACACAGGCATTCATAGGCATACTCAGCCATTCACAGGCATACACAGGCATACACAGGCATACACACGCATACACAGGCATACACGGGCATACACAGGCTTACAAAGGCATACACGGGCTTACAGAGACATACACGGGCATACACAACCATACACAGGCATACACAGGCATACACAGGCATACACAGGCATACACAGGCATACACAGGCACACACAGGCATACACAGGCATACACAGGCATACACAGGCATACGCAGGTATACAAAGGCATACACAGGCATACGCAGGCATACAAAGGCATACACAGGCATACACAGGCATACGCAAGCATACACAGGCATACACAGGCATACACACGCATACACACGCATACGCATGCATACAAAGGCATACACAGGCAAACAGGCATACACAGGCATACACAGGCATACACAGGCATACACAGGCATACACAGGCATACACAGGCACACGCACGCATACAAAGGCATACACAGGCACACACAGGCATACACAGGCATACACAGGCATACACAGGCATACACAGGCATACACAGGCATACACAGGCATACACAGGCATACACAGGCATACACAGGCATACACAGGCATACACAGGCATACACAGGCATACACAGGCATACACACGCATACACAGGCATACACAGACATACACAGGCATACACAGGCATAGACTGGCATACACGGGCATTCATAGTCATAAACAGGCATACACTGGCATATATAGACATACACTCACATATACAGACATACACTGACATATACAGGCATACATAGGCATAAACAGGCAGTCACAGGCATTCACTGGCATACACAGGCTTAAACAGGCATACACAGGCACACACAGGCATAAACAGGCATACACCGGCATACACAGGCATACACAGGCATACACAGGCATACACAGGCATACACAGGCATACACAGGCATACACAGGCATACACAGGCATACACGGGCTTACACAGACATACACGGGCATACACAGCCATACACAGGCATAGACTGGCATACACAGGCGTACACTGGCATACGTACTCGTAAACAGCCATACACAGGCATAGACAGGCATACACTGACATACACTGGCATACACGGGCATACACAGGCATAAACAGGCATACACAGGCAAACACAGGCATACACACGCATACACAGGCATACACAGGCATACACAGGCATACACAGGCATACACAGGCATACACAGGCATACACAGGCATACACAGGCATACACAGGCATACACTGGCATACACAGGCATACACAGGCATACACAGGCATACACAGGCATACACAGGCATACAGAGGCATACACAGGCATACACAGGCATACACAGGCATACACAGGCATACACAGGCATACACAGGCATACACAGGCATACGCAGGCATACAAAGGCATACACAGGCATACACAGGCATACGCAGGCATACAAAGGCATACACAGGCATACACAGGCATACACAGGCATACACAGGCATACGCAGGCATACAAAGGCATACACAGGCATACACAGGCATACACAGGCATACACAGGCATACACAGGCATACACAGGCATACACAGGCATACACAGGCATACACAGGCATACAAAGGCATTCACAGGCACACACAGGCATACACAGGCATACACAGGCATACACAGGCATACACAGGCATACACAGGCATACACAGGCATACACAGGCATACACAGGCATACACAGGCATACACACGCATACACACACAGGCATACACAGGCATACACAGGCATACACAGGCATACACAGGCATACACACGCATACACACATAGGCATACACAGGCATACACAGGCATACACAGGCATACACAGGTATACAAAGGCATACACAGGCATACACAGGCATACAAAGGCATACACAGACTTATGCAGGCATACCCTGGCATACACAGGCATACGCACGCATACACAGCCATTCACAGGCATAGACTGGCATACACAGGCATTCATAGTCATAAACAGGCATACACTTGCATATACAGACATACACTGACATATACAGACACACACTGACATATACAGGCATACACAGGCATACACATTCAGTCACAGGCATTCACTGGCATACACAGGCTTACACAGGCATACACAGGCACACACAGGCATACACAGGCATACACAGGCATACACAGGCATACACAGGCATACACAGGCATACACAGGCATACACCGGCATACACAGGCATACACACGCATACACAGGCATACACAGGCATACACAGGCATACACAGGCATACACAGGCATACACAGGCATACACAGGCATACACAGGTATACACAGGCATACGCAGGCATACACAGGCATACGCAGGCATACACAGGCATACACAGGCATACACAGGCATACACAGGCATACACAGGCATACACAGGCATACACAGGCATACACAGGCATACACAGGCATACACAGGCATACACAGGCATACACAGGCATACACAGGCATACACAGGCATACACAGGCATACACAGGCATACACAGGCATACACAGGCATACACAGGCATACGCAGGCATACACAGGCAAACGCAGACATACAAAGGCATACACAGGCATACACAGGCATACGCAGGCATACAAAGGCATACACAGGCATACACAGGCATACACAGGCATACGCAGGCATACAAAGGCATACACAGGCATACACAGGCATACACAGGCATACGCAGGCATACAAAGGCATGCACAGGCATACACATGCATACACAGGCATACACAGGCATACACAGGCACACACAGGCATACACAGGCATACACAGGCAGTCACAGGCATTCACTGGCATACACTTGCATATACAGACATACACTGACATATACAGACACACACTGACATATACAGGCATACACAGGCATACACATTCAGTCACAGGCATTCACTGGCATACACAGGCTTACACAGGCATACACAGGCACACACAGGCATACACAGGCATACACAGGCATACACAGGCATACACAGGCATACACAGGCATACACAGGCATACACCGGCATACACAGGCATACACACGCATACACAGGCATACACAGGCATACACAGGCATACACAGGCATACACAGGCATACACAGGCATACACAGGTATACACAGGCATACGCAGGCATACACAGGCATACGCAGAGCATACACAGGCATACACAGGCATACACAGGCATACACAGGCATACACAGGCATACACAGGCACACACAGGCATACACAGGCATACACAGGCATACACAGGCATACACAGGCATACACAGGCATACACAGGCATACACAGGCATACACAGGCATACAAGGCATACGCAGGCATACACAGGCAAACGCAGACATACAAAGGCATACACAGGCATACACAGGCATACGCAGGCATACAAAGGCATACACAGGCATACACAGGCATACACAGGCATACGCAGGCATACAAAGGCATACACAGGCATACACAGGCATACACAGGCATACACAGGCATACAAAGGCATGCACAGGCATACACATGCATACACAGGCATACACAGGCATACACAGGCACACACAGGCATACACAGGCATACACAGGCATTCACAGGCATACACAGGTATTCACAGGCTTACACAGGCATACACAGGCATACGCAGGCATACACAGGCATTCACAGGCATACACAGGCCTACACAGGCATAAACTGGCATATACAGGCATACACGGGCATAAACTGGCATATACAGGCATACACGGGCATTCACAGGCATATACAGGCATTCACTGGCATACACAGGCATACACAGGCATACACATGCATAAACTGGCATACACAAGCATACACAGGCATAGACAGGCATACACTGGCATACACAGGCATACACGGGCATACACAGGCTTACAAAGGCATACACGGTCTTACACAGACATACACGGTCATACACAACCATACACAGGCATAGACTGGCATACACAGGCGTACACTGGCATACGCACGCGTACACAGCCATACACAGGCACACGCAGGCATACAAAGGCATACACAGGCATACACAGGCATACACAGGCATACACAGGCATACAAAGGCATGCACAGGCATACACATGCATACACAGGCATACACAGGCATACACTGGCATACACTGGCATACATAGGCATTCACAGGCATTCACAGGCATACACAGGTATTCACAGGCTTACACAGGCATACACAGGCATACGCAGGCATACACAGGCATTCACAGGCATACACAGGCCTACACAGGCATAAACTGGCATATACAGGCATACACGGGCATAAACTGGCATATACAGGCATACACGGGCATTCACAGGCATATACAGGCATTCACTGGCATACACAGGCATACACAGGCATACACATGCATAAACTGGCATACACAAGCATACACAGGCATAGACAGGCATACACTGGCATACACAGGCATACACGGGCATACACAGGCTTACAAAGGCATACACGGTCTTACACAGACATACACGGTCATACACAACCATACACAGGCATAGACTGGCATACACAGGCGTACACTGGCATACGCACGCGTACACAGCCATACACAGGCATAGAAAGGCATACACTGACATACACTGGCATACACGGGCATACACAGGCATTCATAGGCATACTCAGCCATTCACAGGCATACACAGGCATACACAGGCATACACACGCATACACAGGCATACACGGGCATACACAGGCTTACAAAGGCATACACGGGCTTACAGAGACATACACGGGCATACACAACCATACACAGGCATACACAGGCATACACAGGCATACACAGGCATACACAGGCATACACAGGCACACTCAGGCATACACAGGCATACACAGGCATACACAGGCATACGCAGGTATACAAAGGCATACACAGGCATACGCAGGCATACAAAGGCATACACAGGCATACACAGGCATACGCAGGTATACAAAGGCATACACGGGCATACACAGGCATTCATAGGCATACTCAGCCATTCACAGGCATACACAGGCATACACAGGCATACACACGCATACACAGGCATACACGGGCATACACAGGCTTACAAAGGCATACACGGGCTTACAGAGACATACACGGGCATATACAACCATACACAGGCATACACAGGCATACACAGGCATACACATGCATAAACTGGCATACACAAGCATACACAGGCATAGACAGGCATACACTGGCATACACAGGCATACACAGGCATACACAGGCATACACAGGCATACACAGGCATACACAGGCATACACAGGCATACACAGGCATACACAGGCATACACAGGCATACACAGGCATACGCAGGCATACACAGGCAAACGCAGACATACAAAGGCATACACAGGCATACACAGGCATACGCAGGCATACAAAGGCATACACAGGCATACACAGGCATACACAGGCATACACAGGCACACACAGGCATACACAGGCATACACAGGCATACACAGGCATACACAGGCATACACAGGCATACACAGGCATACACAGGCAGTCACAGGCATTCACTGGCATACACAGGCATACACTGGCATACACTGGCATACATAGGCATTCACAGGCATACACAGGCATACACAGGCATACACAGGCATACACAGGCATACACAGGCATACACAGGCATACACAGGCATACACAGGCATACACAGGCATACACAGGCATACACAGGCATACAAAGGCATACACAGGCATACACAGGCATACACAGGCATACACAGGCATACACAGGCATACACAGGCATACGCAGGCATACACAGGCAAACGCAGACATACAAAGGCATACACAGGCATACACAGGCATACGCAGGCATACAAAGGCATACACAGGCATACACAGGCATACACAGGCATACACAGGCACACACAGGCATACACAGGCATACACAGGCATACACAGGCATACACAGGCATACACAGGCATACACAGGCATACACAGGCATACACAGGCATACACAGGCATACGCAGGCATACACAGGCAAACGCAGACATACAAAGGCAGACACAGGCATACACAGGCATACGCAGGCATACAAAGGCATACACAGGCATACACAGGCATACACAGGCATACACAGGCATACACAGGCACACACAGGCATACACAGGCATACACAGGCATACACAGGCATACACAGGCATACACAGGCATACACAGGCATACACAGGCAGTCACAGGCATTCACTGGCATACACAGGCATACACTGGCATACACTGGCATACATAGGCATTCACAGGCATACACAGGCATACACAGGCACACACAGGCATAGACTGACATACACTGACATATACAGGCATACACAGGCAGTCACAGGCCTACACAGGCATCCACTGGCATACACAGGCATACACAGGCATACACAGGCATACACAGGCATTCACAGGCATACACAGGCATACACAGGCACACACAGGCATACACAGGCATACACAGGCAGTCACAGGCATACACAGGCATACACAGGCATACACACGCATACACAGGCATACACGGGCATACACAGGCTTACAAAGGCATACACGGGCTTACAGAGACATACACGGGCATACACAACCATACACAGGCATACACAGGCATACACAGGCATACACATGCATAAACTGGCATACACAAGCATACACAGGCATAGACAGGCATACACTGGCATACACAGGCATACACAGGCATACACAGGCATACACAGGCATACACAGGCATACACAGGCATACACAGGCATACACAGGCATACACAGGCATACACAGGCATACACCGGCATACACAGGCATACGCAGGCATACACAGGCAAACGCAGACATACAAAGGCATACACAGGCATACACAGGCATACGCAGGCATACAAAGGCATACACAGGCATACACAGGCATACACAGGCATACACAGGCACACACAGGCATACACAGGCATACACAGGCATACACAGGCATACACAGGCATACACAGGCATACACAGGCATACACAGGCAGTCACAGGCATTCACTGGCATACACAGGCATACACTGGCATACACTGGCATACATAGGCATTCACAGGCATACACAGGCATACACAGGCATACACAGGCATACACAGGCATACACAGGCATACACAGGCATACACAGGCATACACAGGCATACACAGGCATACACAGGCATACAAAGGCATACACAGGCATACACAGGCATACACAGGCATACACAGGCATACACAGGCATACACAGGCATACACAGGCATACGCAGGCATACACAGGCAAACGCAGACATACAAAGGCATACACAGGCATACACAGGCATACGCAGGCATACAAAGGCATACACAGGCATACACAGGCATACACAGGCATACACAGGCACACACAGGCATACACAGGCATACACAGGCATACACAGGCATACACAGGCATACACAGGCATACACAGGCATACACAGGCATACGCAGGCATACACAGGCAAACGCAGACATACAAAGGCATACACAGGCATACACAGGCATACGCAGGCATACAAAGGCATACACAGGCATACACAGGCATACACAGGCATACACAGGCACACACAGGCATACACAGGCATACACAGGCATACACAGGCATACACAGGCATACACAGGCATACACAGGCATACACAGGCAGTCACAGGCATTCACTGGCATACACAGGCATACACTGGCATACACTGGCATACATAGGCATTCACAGGCATACACAGGCATACACAGGCATACACAGGCATACACAGGCATACACAGGCATACACAGGCATACACAGGCATACACAGGCATACACAGGCATACGCAGACATACAAAGGCATACACAGGCATACACAGGCATACACAGGCATACACAGGCATACACAGGCATACACAGGCATACACAGGCATACACAGGCATACGCAGGCATACACAGGCAAACGCAGACATACAAAGGCATACACAGGCATACACAGGCATACGCAGGCACACAAAGGCATACACAGGCATACACAGGCATACACAGGCATACACAGGCACACACAGGCATACACAGGCATACACAGGCATACACAGGCATACACAGGCATACACAGGCATACACAGGCATACACAGGCATACACAGGCAGTCACAGGCATTCACTGGCATACACAGGCATACACTGGCATACACAAGCATACACAGGCATAGACAGGCATACACTGGCATACACAGGCATACACAGGCATACACAGGCATACACAGGCATACACAGGCATACACAGGCATACACAGGCATACACAGGCATACACAGGCATAGACAGGCATACACTGGCATACACAGGCATACACAGGCATACACAGGCATACACAGGCATACACAGGCATACACAGGCATACACAGGCATACACAGGCATACGCAGGCATACACAGGCAAACGCAGACATACAAAGGCATACACAGGCATACACAGGCATACGCAGGCACACAAAGGCATACACAGGCATACACAGGCATACACAGGCATACACAGGCACACACAGGCATACACAGGCATACACAGGCATACACAGGCATACACAGGCATACACAGGCATACACAGGCATACACAGGCAGTCACAGGCATTCACTGGCATACACAGGCATACACTGGCATACACAAGCATACACAGGCATAGACAGGCATACACTGGCATACACAGGCATACACAGGCATACACAGGCATACACAGGCATACACAGGCATACACAGGCATACACAGGCATACACAGGCATACACAGGCATACACAGGCATACACAGGCATAGACAGGCATACACTGGCATACACAGGCATACACAGGCATACACAGGCATACACAGGCATACACAGGCATACACAGGCATACACAGGCATACACAGGCATACACAGGCATACACAGGCATACACAGGCATACGCAGGCATACACAGGCAAACGCAGACATACAAAGGCATACACAGGCATACACAGGCATACGCAGGCATACAAAGGCATACACAGGCATACACAGGCATACACAGGCATACACAGGCACACACAGGCATACACAGGCATACACAGGCATACACAGGCATACACAGGCATACACAGGCATACACAGGCATACACAGGCAGTCACAGGCATTCACTGGCATACACAGGCATACACTGGCATACACTGGCATACATAGGCATTCACAGGCATACACAGGCATACACAGGCATACACAGGCATACACAGGCATACACAGGCATACACAGGCATACACAGGCATACACAGGCATACACAGGCATACACAGGCATACACAGGCATACAAAGGCATACACAGGCATACACAGGCATACACAGGCATACACAGGCATACACAGGCATACACAGGAATACACAGGCATACACAGGCATACGCAGGCATACACAGGCAAACACAGACACACAAAGGCATACACAGGCATACACAGGCATACGCAGGCATACAAAGGCATACACAGGCATACACAGGCATACACAGGCATACACAGGCACACACAGGCATACACAGGCATACACAGGCATACACAGGCATACACAGGCATACACAGGCATACACAGGCATACACAGGCAGTCACAGGCATTCACTGGCATACACAGGCATACACTGGCATACACTGGCATACATAGGCATTCACAGGCATACACAGGCATACACAGGCATACACAGGCATACACAGGCATACACAGGCATACACAGGCATACACAGGCATACACAGGCATACACAGGCATACACAGGCATACACAGGCATACACAGGCATACACAGGCATACACAGGCATACGCAGGCATACAAAGGCATACACAGGCATACGCAAGCATACAAAGGCATACACAGCACACACAGGCATACGCAGGCATACAAAGCCATACACAGGCATACACAGGCATACACAGGCATACACAGGCATACACAGGCATACACAGGCATACACAGGCGTACACAGGCATACAAAGGCATACACTGACATACACTGGCATACACAGGCATACGCAGGCATTCATAGGCATACACAGCCATTCACAGGCATACACAGGCATACACAGGCATACACACGCATACACAGGCATACACAGGCATACGCAGGCATACACAGGCATACACAGGCAAACACAGGCATACACAGGCATACACAGGCATACACAGGCATACACAGGCATACACAGGCATACACAGGCACACACAGGCATACACAGGCATACACAGGCATACACAGGCATACGCAGGCATACAAAGGCATACACAGGCATACGCAAGCATACAAAGGCATACACAGGCACACACAGGCATACGCAGGCATACAAAGCCATACACAGGCATACACAGGCATACACAGGCATACACAGGCATACACAGGCATACACAGGCATACACAGGCATACACAGGCATACACAGGCATACACAGGCATACACAGGCATACACAGGCATACACAGGCGTACACAGGCATACAAAGGCATACACTGACATACACTGGCATACACAGGCATACACAGGCATACACAGGCATACACAGGCATACGCAGGCATACACAGGCAAACGCAGACATACAAAGGCATACACAGGCATACACAGGCATACGCAGGCATACAAAGGCATACACAGGCATACACAGGCATACACAGGCATACACAGGCATACACAGGCATACACAGGCATACACAGGCATACACAGGCATACACAGGCAGTCACAGGCATTCACTGGCATACACAGGCATACACTGGCATACACTGGCATACATAGGCAATCACAGGCATACACAGGCATACACAGGCATACACAGGCATACACAGGCATACACAGGCATACACAGGCATACACAGGCATACACAGGCATACACAGGCATACACAGGCATACACAGGCATACACAGGCATACACAGGCATACACAGGCATACACAGGCATACACAGGCATACACAGGCATACACAGGCATACACAGGCATACGCAGGCATACAAAGGCATACACAGGCATACGCAAGCATACAAAGGCATACACAGCACACACAGGCATACGCAGGCATACAAAGCCATACACAGGCATACACAGGCATACACAGGCATACACAGGCATACACAGGCATACACAGGCATACACAGGCATACACAGGCGTACACAGGCATACAAAGGCATACACTGACATACACTGGCATACACAGGCATACGCAGGCATTCATAGGCATACACAGCCATTCACAGGCATACACAGGCATACACAGGCATACACACGCATACACAGGCATACACAGGCATACGCAGGCATACACAGGCATACACAGGCATACACAGGCATACACAGGCATACACAGGCATACACAGGCATACACAGGCATACACAGGCATACACAGGCACACACAGGCATACACAGGCATACACAGGCATACACAGGCATACGCAGGCATACAAAGGCATACACAGGCATACGCAAGCATACAAAGGCATACACAGGCACACACAGGCATACGCAGGCATACAAAGCCATACACAGGCATACACAGGCATACACAGGCATACACAGGCATACACAGGCATACACAGGCATACACAGGCATACACAGGCATACACAGGCATACACAGGCATACACAGGCATACACACGCGTACACAGGCATACAAAGGCATACACTGACATACACTGGCATACACAGGCATACACAGGCATACACAGGCATACACAGGCATACACAGGCATAAACAGGCATACACAGGCATACACAGGCATACACAGGCATACGCAGGCATACACAGGCAAACGCAGACATACAAAAAGGCATACACAGGCATACACAGGCATACGCAGGCATACAAAGGCATACACAGGCATACACAGGCATACACAGGCATACGCAGGCATACAAAGGCATACACAGGCATACACAGGCATACACAGGCATACGCAGGCATACAAAGGCATACACAGGCATACACAGGCATACACAGGCATACACAGGCACACACAGGCATACACAGGCATACACAGGCATACACAGGCATACACAGGCATACACAGGCATACACAGGCATACACAGGCATACACAGGCATTCACAGGCATACACAGGCATACGCAGGCATACACAGGCAAACGCAGACATACAAAGGCATACACAGGCATACACAGGCATACGCAGGCATACAAAGGCATACACAGGCATACACAGGCATACGCAGGCATACAAAGGCATACACAGGCATACACAGGCATACACAGGCATACGCAGGCATACAAAGGCATACACAGGCATACACAGGCATACACAGGCATACACAGGCACACACAGGCATACACAGGCATACACAGGCATACACAGGCATACACAGGCATACACAGGCATACACAGGCATACACAGGCAGTCACAGGCATTCACTGGCATACACAGGCATACACTGGCATACACTGGCATACATAGGCATTCACAGGCATACACAGGCATACACAGGCATACACAGGCATACACAGGCATACACAGGCATACACAGGCATACACAGGCATACACAGGCATACACAGGCATACACAGGCATACACAGGCATACACAGGCATACACAGGCATACACAGGCATACACAGGCATACACAGGCATACGCAGGCATACAAAAAGGCATACACAGGCATACGCAAGCATACAAAGGCATACACAGCACACACAGGCATACGCAGGCATACAAAGCCATACACAGGCATACACAGGCATACACATGCATACACAGGCATACACAGGCATACACAGGCATACACAGGCATACACAGGCGTACACAGGCATACAAAGGCATACACTGACATACACTGGCATACACAGGCATACGCAGGCATTCATAGGCATACACAGCCATTCACAGGCATACACAGGCATACACAGGCATACACACGCATACACAGGCATACACAGGCATACGCAGGCATACACAGGCATACACAGGCATACACAGGCATACACAGGCATACACAGGCATACACAGGCATACACAGGCATACACAGGCATACACAGGCACACACAGGCATACACAGGCATACACAGGCATACACAGGCATACGCAGGCATACAAAGGCATACACAGGCATACGCAAGCATACAAAGGCATACACAGGCACACACAGGCATACGCAGGCATACCAAAGCCATACACAGGCATACACAGGCATACACAGGCATACACAGGCATACACAGGCATACACAGGCATACACAGGCATACACAGGCATACACAGGTATACACAGGCATACACAGGCATACACAGGCATACACAGGCATACACAGGCATACACAGGCATACACAAGCATACACAGGCATGCACAGGCATACACAGGCATACAAAGGCATACACAGACTTATGCAGGCATACCCTGGCATACACAGGCATACGCACGCATACACAGCCATTCACAGGCATAGACTGGCATACACAGGCTCTCATAGTCATAAACAGGCATGCACTGGCATATACAGACATACACTGACATTTACAGACATACACTGACATATACAGACATACACAGGCATACACAGGCAGTCACAGGCATTCACTGGCATACACAGACATACACAGGCATACACAGACACACAGAGGCATACACAGGCATACACAGGCATACACAGGCATACACAGGCATACACGGGCATACACAGGCATACACAGGCATACACCGGCATACACAGGCATACACACGCATACACAGGCATACACAGGCATACACAGGCATACACAGGCATACACAGGCATACACAGGCATACGCAGGCATACACAGGCATACGCAGGCACACAAAGGCATACACAGGCATACACAGGCATACGCAGGCATACAAAGGCATACACAGGCATACACAGGCATACACAGGCATACACAGGCATACACAGGCATACACAGGCATACACAGGCATACACAGGCATACACAGGCATACACAGGCATACACAGGCATACACAGGCATACACAGGCATACGCAGGCATACGCAGGCATACACAGGCATACGCAGGCATACAAAGGCATACACAGGCATACACAGGCATACGCAGGCATACAAAAAGGCATACACAGGCATACACAGGCATACACAGGCATACGCAGGCATACAAAGGCATACACAGGCATACACAGGCATACGCAGGCATACACAGGCATTCACAGGCATACACAGGCATACACAGGCATACACCGGCATACACAGGCATACACAGGCATACACAGGCACACACGAGGCTTAGACTGGCATACACTGACATATACAGGCATACACAGGCAGTCGCAGGCCTACAGAGGCATTCACTGGCATACACAGGCATACACAGGCATTCACAGGCATACACAGGCATTCACAGGCTTACACAGGCATACACAGGCATACGCAGGCATACACAGGCATTCACAGGCATACACAGGCCTACACAGGCATAAACTGGCATATACAGGCATACACGGGCATTCACGGGCTTTCACAGGCATTCACTGGCATACACAGGCATACACAGGCATAAACTGGCATATACAGGCATACACGGGCATTCACGGGCATTCACAGGCATTCACTGGGCATACAGGCATACACAGGCATACACAGGCATACACAGGCATACACAGGCATACACAGGCATACACATGCATAAACTGGCATACACACAAGCATACACAGGCATAGACAGGCATACACTGGCATACACAGGCATACACGGGCATACACAGGCTTACAAAGGCATACACGGGCTTACACAGACATACACGGGCATACACAACCATACACAGGCATAGACTGGCATACACAGGCGTACACTGGCATACGCACGCGTACACATAGGCATACAAAGGCATACACAGGCATGCACAGGCATACACAGGCATACGCAGGCATACAAAGGCATACACAGACTTATGCAGGCATACCCTGGCATACACAGGCATACGCACGCATACACAGCCATTCACAGGCATAGAACTGGCATACACAGGCTCTCATAGTCATAAACAGGCATGCACTGGCATATACAGACATACACTGACATTTACAGACATACACTGACATATACAGACATACGCAGGCATACACAGGCAGTCACAGGCATTCACTGGCATACACAGACATACACAGGCATACACAGACACACAGAGGCATACACAGGCATACACAGGCATACACAGGCATACACAGGCATACACAGGCATACACCGGCATACACAGGCATACACACGCATACACAGGCATACACAGGCATACACAGGCATACACAGGCATACACAGGCATACACAGGCATACGCAGGCATACACAGGCATACGCAGGCACACAAAGGCATACACAGGCATACACAGGCATACGCAGGCATACAAAGGCATACACAGGCATACACAGGCATACACAGGCATACACAGGCATACACAGGCATACACAGGCATACACAGGCATACACAGGCATACACAGGCATACACAGGCATACACAGGCATACACAGGCATACGCAGGCATACACAGGCATACGCCAGGCATACAAAGGCATACACAGGCATACACAGGCATACGCAGGCATACAAAGGCATACACAGGCATACACAGGCATACACAGGCATACGCAGGCATACAAAGGCATACACAGGCATACACAGGCATACGCAGGCATACACAGGCATTCACAGGCATACACAGGCATACACCGGCATACACAGGCATACACAGGCATACACAGGCACACACAGGCTTAGACTGGCATACACTGACATATACAGGCATACACAGGCAGTCGCAGGCCTACAGAGGCACTCACTGGCATACACAGGCATACACAGGCATTCACAGGCATACACAGGCATTCACAGGCTTACGCAGGCATACACAGGCATTCACAGGCATACACAGGCCTACACAGGCATAAACTGGCATATACAGGCATTCACAGGCATACACAGGCATACACCGGCATACACAGGCATACACAGGCATACACAGGCACACACAGGCTTAGACTGGCATACACTGACATATACAGGCATACACAGGCAGTCGCAGGCCTACAGAGGCATTCACTGGCATACACAGGCATACACAGGCATTCACAGGCATACACAGGCATTCACAGGCTTACACAGGCATACACAGGCATACGCAGGCATACACAGGCATTCACAGGCATACACAGGCCTACACAGGCATAAACTGGCATATACAGGCATACACGGGCATTCACGGGCTTTCACAGGCATTCACTGGCATACACAGGCATACACAGGCATAAACTGGCATATACAGGCATACACGGGCATTCACGGGCATTCACAGGCATTCACTGGCATACAGGCATACACAGGCATACACAGGCATACACAGGCATACACAGGCATACACAGGCATACACATGCATAAACTGGCATACACAAGCATACACAGGCATAGACAGGCATACACTGGCATACACAGGCATACACGGGCATACACAGGCTTACAAAGGCATACACGGGCTTACACAGACATACACGGGCATACACAACCATACACAGGCATAGACTGGCATACACAGGCGTACACTGGCATACGCACGCGTACACATAGGCATACACAAGGCATACACAGGCATGCACAGGCATACACAGGCATACGCAGGCATACAAAGGCATACACAGACTTATGCAGGCATACCCTGGCATACACAGGCATACGCACGCATACACAGCCATTCACAGGCATAGACTGGCATACACAGGCTCTCATAGTCATAAACAGGCATGCACTGGCATATACAGACATACACTGACATTTACAGACATACACTGACATCTACAGACATACGCAGGCATACACAGGCAGTCACAGGCATTCACTGGCATACACAGACACACACAGGCATACACAGACACACAGAGGCATACACAGGCATACACAGGCATACACAGGCATACACAGGCATACACAGGCATACACCGGCATACACAGGCATACACACGCATACACAGGCATACACAGGCATACACAGGCATACACAGGCATACACAGGCATACACAGGCATACGCAGGCACGTACACAGGCATACGCAGGCACACAAAGGCATACACAGGCATACACAGGCATACGCAGGCATACAAAGGCATACACAGGCATACACAGGCATACACAGGCATACACAGGCATACACAGGCATACACAGGCATACACAGGCATACACAGGCATACACAGGCATACACAGGCATACACAGGCATACACAGGCATACGCAGGCATACACAGGCATACGCAGGCATACAAAGGCACACACAGGCATACACAGGCATACGCAGGCATACAAAGGCATACACAGGCATACACAGGCATACACAGGCATACGCAGGCATACAAAGGCATACACAGGCATACACAGGCATACGCAGGCATACACAGGCATTCACAGGCATACACAGGCATACACCGGCATACACAGGCATACACAGGCATGCACAGGCACACACAGGCTTAGACTGGCATACACTGACATATACAGGCATACACAGGCAGTCGCAGGCCTACAGAAGGCATTCACTGGCATACACAGGCATACACAGGCATTCACAGGCATACACAGGCATTCACAGGCTTGCACGCAGGCATACACAGGCATTCACAGGCATACACAGGCCTACACAGGCATAAACTGGCATATACAGGCATACACGGGCATTCACGGGCTTTCACAGGCATTCACTGGCATACACAGGCATACACAGGCATAAACTGGCATATACAGGCATACACGGGCATTCACGGGCATTCACAGGCATTCACTGGCATACAGGCATACACAGGCATACACAGGCATACACAGGCATACACAGGCATACACAGGCATACACATGCATAAACTGGCATACACAAGCATACACAGGCATAGACAGGCATACACTGGCATACACAGGCATACACGGGCATACACAGGCTTACAAAGGCATACACGGGCTTACACAGACATACACGGGCATACACAACCATACACAGGCATAGACTGGCATACACAGGCGTACACTGGCATACGCACGCGTACACAGCCATACACAGGCATAGACAGGCATTCACAGCCATTCACAGGCATACACAGGCATACACAGGCATACACACGCATACACAGGCATACACAGGCATACACAGGCATACACAGGCATACACAGGCATACACAGGCATACACAGGCATACACAGGCATACACAGGCATACACAGGCATACACAGGCATACACAGGCATACACAGGCATACACAGGCATACACAGGCATACAGAGGCTTACACAGGCATACACAGGCATACGCAGGCACACACAGGCATACGCAGGCATACAAAGCCATACACAGGCATACACAGGCATACACAGGCATACACAGGCATACACAGGCATACACAGGCATACACAGGCATACACAGGAATACACAGACATACACAGGCATACACAGGCATACAAAGGCATACACAGGCATGCACAGGCATACACAGGCATACGCAGGCATACAAAGGCATACACAGACTTATGCAGGCATACCCTGGCATACACAGGCATACGCACGCATACACAGCCATTCACAGGCATAGACTGGCATACACAGGCTCTCATAGTCATAAACAGGCATACACTGGCATATACAGACATACACTGACATATACAGACATACACTGACATATACAGACATACACAGGCATACACAGGCAGTCACAGGCATTCACTGGCATACACAGGCATACACAGGCATACACAGGCACACACAGGCATACACAGGCATACACAGGCATACACAGGCATACACAGGCATACACAGGCATACACAGGCATACACAGGCATACACCGGCATACACAGGCATACACACGCATACACAGGCATACACAGGCATACACAGGCATACACAGGCATACACAGGTATACACAGGCATACGCAGGCATACACAGGCATACACAGGCATACACAGGCATACACAGGCATACACAGGCATACACAGGCATACACAGGCAAACACAGGCATACACAGGCATACACAGGCATACACAGGCATACACAGGCATACACAGGCATACACAGGCATACGCAGGCATACACAGGCATACGCAGGCATACAAAGGCATACACAGGCATACACAGGCATACGCAGGTATACACAGGCATACACAGGCATACACAGGCATACACAGGCATACACAGGCATACACAGGCATACACACGCATACACACACAGGCATACACAGGCATACACAGGCATACACAGGCATACACAGGCATACACAGGCATACACAGGCATACACAGGCATACACAGGCATACACACGCATACACACATAGGCATACACAGGCATACACAGGCATACACAGGTATACAAAGGCATACACAGGCATACGCGGGCATACAAAGGCATACACAGGCATACGCAGACATACAAAGGCATACACAGGCATACACAGGCATACCCAGGTATACACAGGCATACACAGGCATACACAGGCATACACAGGCATACACAGGCATACACAGGCATACACACGCATACACACACAGGCATACACAGGCATACACAGGCATACACAGGCATACACAGGCATACACAAGCATACACAGGCATAGACAGGCATACACTGGCATACACAGGCATACACGGGCATACACAGGCTTACAAAGGCATACACGGGCTTACACAGACATACACGGGCATACACAACCATACACAGGCATAGACTGGCATACACAGGCATACACAGGCATAAACTGGCATACGCAGCCATACACAAACTTATACAGGCATACCCAGGCATACACAGGCATACACAGGCATACACAGCCATACAAAGGCATAGACAGGCATACACTGGCATACACAGGCATACACGGGCATACACAGGCTTACACAGACATACACGGGCATGCACAGGCACACACAGGCATACACAGACATATACAGGCATACAAAGGCATACATAGGCATACACAGGCATACACAGGTATGCACAGGCATACACAAGCATACACTGGCATACACAGGCATACACAGGCATACACAAGCATACACAGGCATACACAGGCATACACAGGCATACACAGGTATGCACAGGCATACACAAGCATACACTGGCATACACAGGCATACACAGGCATACACAAGCATACACAGGCATACACAGGCATACACAGGCATACACAGGCATACACAGGCATACGCAGGCACACACAGGCATAGATTGGCAAACACTGACATATACAGGCATACACAGGCAGTCACCGGCATACACAGGCGTACACAAGCATACACAAGCATTCAGAGGCTTACACAGGCATACACAGGCATACACAGGCATACACTGGCAAACACAGGCATACACTGGCATACACAGACACACACAGACTTATGCAGGCATAACCAGGCATACACAGGCATACACAGGCATACACAGGCATTCACAGGCATAGACTAACATACACGGGCATTCATAGTCATAAACAGGCATACACTGGCATATATAGACATACACTCACATATACAGACATACACTGACATATACAGGCATACATAGGCATAAACAGGCAGTCACAGGCATTCACTGGCATACACAGGCTTAAACAGGCATACACAGGCACACACAGGCATAAACAGGCATACACCGGCATACACAGGCATACACAGGCATACACAGGCATACACAGGCATACACAGGCATACACAGACATACACAGGCATACACGGGCTTACACAGACATACACGGGCATACACAGCCATACACAGGCATAGACTGGCATACACAGGCGTACACTGGCATTCGTACTCGTACACAGCCATACACAGGCATAGACAGGCATACACTGACATACACTGGCATACACGGGCATACACAGGCATAAACAGGCATACACAGGCAAACACAGGCATACACACGCATACACAGGCATACACAGGCATACACAGGCATACACAGGCATACACAGGCATACACCGGCATACACAGGCATACACAGGCATACACAGGCATACACTGGCATACACAGGCATACACAGGCATACACAGGCATACACAGGCATACACAGGCATACAGAGGCATACACAGGCATACACAGGCATACACAGGCATACACAGGCATACACAGGCATACACAGGCATACACAGGCATACGCGGGCATACAAAGGCATACACAGGCATACGCAGGCATACAAAGGCATACACAGGCATACACAGGCATACGCAGGCATACAAAGGCATACACAGGCATACACAGGCATACACAGGCATACACAGGCATACGCAGGCATACAAAGGCATACACAGGCATACACAGGCATACACAGGCATACACAGGCATACACAGGCATACACAGGCATACACAGGCATACACAGGCATACGCAGGCATACAAAGGCATTCACAGGCACACACAGGCATACACAGGCATACACAGGCATACACAGGCATACACAGGCATACACAGGCATACACAGGCATACACACGCATACACACACAGGCATACACAGGCATACACAGGCATACACAGGCATACACAGGCATACACAGGCATACACAGGCATACACAGGCATACACAGGCATACACACGCATACACACATAGGCATACACAGGCATACACAGGCATACACAGGTATACAAAGGCATACACAGGCATACACAGGCATACACAGGCATACAAAGGCATACACAGACTTATGCAGGCATACCCTGGCATACACAGGCATACGCACGCATACACAGCCATTCACAGGCATAGACTGGCATACACAGGCATTCATAGTCACAAACAGGCATACACTTGCATATACAGACATACACTGACATATACAGACACACACTGACATATACAGGCATACACAGGCATACACACTTCAGTCACATGCATTCACTGGCATACACAGGCTTACACAGGCATACACAGGCACACACAGGCATACACAGGCATACACAGGCATACACAGGCATACACAGGCATACACAGGCATACACAGGCATACACAGGCATACACCGGCATACACAGGCATACACACGCATACACAGGCATACACAGGCATACACAGGCATACACAGGCATACACAGGCATACACAGGCATACACAGGCATACACAGGTATACACAGGCATACGCAGGCATACACAGGCATACGCAGGCATACACAGGCATACACAGGCATACACAGGCATACACAGGCATACACAGGCATACACAGGCATACACAGGCATACACAGGCATACACAGGCATACACAGGCATACACAGGCATACACAGGCATACACAGGCATACACAGGCATACACAGGCATACACAGGCATACGCAGGCATACACAGGCAAACGCAGACATACAAAGGCATACACAGGCATACACAGGCATACGCAGGCATACAAAGGCATACACAGGCATACACAGGCATACACAGGCATATGCAGGCAGACAAAGGCATACACAGGCATACACAGGCATACACAGGCATACGCAGGCATACAAAGGCATGCACAGGCATACACATGCATACACAGGCATACACAGGCATACACAGGCACACACAGGCATACACAGGCATACACAGGCAGTCACAGGCATTCACTGGCATACACTTGCATATACAGACATACACTGACATATACAGACACACACTGACATATACAGGCATACACAGGCATACACATTCAGTCACAGGCATTCACTGGCATACACAGGCTTACACAGGCATACACAGGCACACACAGGCATACACAGGCATACACAGGCATACACAGGCATACACAGGCATACACAGGCATACACAGGCATACACAGGCATACACCGGCATACACAGGCATACACACGCATACACAGGCATACACAGGCATACACAGGCATACACAGGCATACACAGGCATACACAGGCATACACAGGCATACACAGGCATACACAGGCATACGCAGGCATACACAGGCATACGCAGGCATACACAGGCATACACAGGCATACACAGGCATACACAGGCATACACAGGCATACACAGGCATACACAGGCATACACAGGCATACACAGGCATACACAGGCATACACAGGCATACACAGGCATACACAGGCATACACAGGCATACACAGGCATACACAGGCATACACAGGCATACACAGGCATACACAGGCATACACAGGCATACACAGGCATACGCAGGCATACACAGGCAAACGCAGACATACAAAGGCATACACAGGCATACACAGGCATACGCAGGCATACAAAGGCATACACAGGCATACACAGGCATACACAGGCATACGCAGGCATACAAAGGCATACACAGGCATACACAGGCATACACAGGCATACGCAGGCATACAAAGGCATGCACAGGCATACACATGCATACACATGCATACACAGGCATACACAGGCACACACAGGCATACACAGGCATACACAGGCAGTCACAGGCATTCACTGGCATACACAGGCATACACTGGCATACACTGGCATACATAGGCATTCACAGGCATACACAGGTATTCACAGGCTTACACAGGCATACACAGGCATACGCAGGCATACACAGGCATACACAGGCATTCACAGGCATACACAGGCCTACACAGGCATAAACTGGCATATACAGGCATACACGGGCATAAACTGGCATATACAGGCATACACGGGCATTCACAGGCATACGCAGGCATTCACTGGCATACACAGGCAAACACAGGCATACACATGCATAAACTGGCATACACAAGCATACACAGGCATAGACAGGCATACACTGGCATACACAGGCATACACGGGCATACACAGGCTTACAAAGGCATACACGGTCTTACACAGACATACACGGTCATACACAACCATACACAGGCATAGACTGGCATACACAGGCGTACACTGGCATACGCACGCGTACACAGCCATACACAGGCATAGAAAGGCATACACTGACATACACTGGCATACACGGGCATACACAGGCATTCATAGGCATACTCAGCCATTCACAGGCATACACAGGCATACACAGGCATACACACGCATACGCAGGCATACAAAGGCATACACAGGCATACACAGGCATACACAGGCATACACAGGCATACGCAGGCATACAAAGGCATACACAGGCATACACAGGCATACACAGGCACTACACAGGCATACACAGGCATACACAGGCATACACAGGCATACGCAGGCATACAAAGGCATTCACAGGCACACACAGGCATACACAGGCATACACAGGCATACACAGGCATACACAGGCATACACAGGCATACACAGGCATACACAGGCATACACAGGCATACACACGCATACACACACAGGCATACACAGGCATACACAGGCATACACAGGCATACACAGGCATACACAGGCATACACACGCATACACACATAGGCATACACAGGCATACACAGGCATACACAGGCATACACAGGTATACAAAGGCATACACAGGCATACACAGGCATACAAAGGCATACACAGACTTATGCAGGCATACCCTGGCATACACAGGCATACGCACGCATACACAGCCATTCACAGGCATAGACTGGCATACACAGGCATTCATAGTCATAAACAGGCATACACTTGCATATACAGACATACACTGACATATACAGACACACACTGACATATACAGGCATACACAGGCATACACATTCAGTCACAGGCATTCATTGGCATACACAGGCTTACACAGGCATACACAGGCACACACAGGCATACACAGGCATACACAGGCATACACAGGCATACACAGGCATACACAGGCATACACAGGCATACACCGGCATACACAGGCATACACACGCATACACAGGCATACACAGGCATACACAGGCATACACAGGCATACACAGGCATACACAGGCATACACAGGCATACACAGGCATACACAGGTATACACAGGCATACGCAGGCATACACAGGCATACGCAGGCATACACAGGCATACACAGGCATACACAGGCATACACAGGCATACACAGGCATACACAGGCATACACAGGCATACACAGGCATACACAGGCATACACAGGCATACACAGGCATACACAGGCATACACAGGCATACACAGGCATACACAGGCATACACAGGCATACACAGGCATACACAGGCATACGCAGGCATACACAGGCAAACGCAGACATACAGAGGCATACACAGGCATACACAGGCATACGCAGGCATACAAAGGCATACACAGGCATACACAGGCATACACAGGCATACGCAGGCATACAAAGGCATACACAGGCATACACAGGCATACACAGGCATACGCAGGCATACAAAGGCATGCACAGGCATACACATGCATACACAGGCATACACAGGCATACACAGGCATACACAGGCACACACAGGCATACACAGGCATACACAGGCAGTCACAGGCATTCACTGGCATACACTTGCATATACAGACATACACTGACATATACAGACACACACTGACATATACAGGCATACACAGGCATACACATTCAGTCACAGGCATTCACTGGCATACACAGGCTTACACAGGCATACACAGGCACACACAGGCATACACAGGCATACACAGGCATACACAGGCATACACAGGCATACACAGGCATACACAGGCATACACAGGCATACACCGGCATACACAGGCATACACACGCATACACAGGCATACACAGGCATACACAGGCATACACAGGCATACACAGGCATACACAGGCATACACAGGTATACACAGGCATACGCAGGCATACACAGGCATACGCAGGCATACACAGGCATACACAGGCATACACAGGCATACACAGGCATACACAGGCATACACAGGCATACACAGGCATACACAGGCATACACAGGCATACACAGGCATACACAGGCATACACAGGCATACACAGGCATACACAGGCATACACAGGCATACACAGGCATACACAGGCATACACAGGCATACGCAGGCATACACAGGCAAACGCAGACATACAAAGGCATACACAGGCATACACAGGCATACGCAGGCATACAAAGGCATACACAGGCATACACAGGCATACACAGGCATACGCAGGCATACAAAGGCATACACAGGAATACACAGGCATACACAGGCATACGCAGGCATACAAAGGCATGCACAGGCATACACATGCATACACAGGCATACACAGGCATACACAGGCACACACAGGCATACACAGGCATACACAGGCAGTCACAGGCATTCACTGGCATACACAGGCATACACTGGCATACACTGGCATACATAGGCATTCACAGGCATTCACAGGCATACACAGGTATTCACAGGCTTACACAGGCATACACAGGCATACGCAGGCATACACAGGCATTCACAGGCATACACAGGCCTACACAGGCATAAACTGGCATATACAGGCATACACGGGCATAAACTGGCATATACAGGCATACACGGGCATTCACAGGCATATACAGGCATTCACTGGCATACACAGGCATACACAGGCATACACATGCATAAACTGGCATACACAAGCATACACAGGCATAGACAGGCATACACTGGCATACACAGGCATACACGGGCATACACAGGCTTACAAAGGCATACACGGTCTTACACAGACATACACGGTCATACACAACCATACACAGGCATAGACTGGCATACACAGGCGTACACTGGCATACGCACGCGTACACAGCCATACACAGGCATAGAAAGGCATACACTGACATACACTGGCATACACGGGCATACACAGGCATTCATAGGCATACTCAGCCATTCACAGGCATACACAGGCATACACAGGCATACACACGCATACACAGGCATACACGGGCATACACAGGCTTACAAAGGCATACACGGGCTTACAGAGACATACACGGGTATACACAACCATACACAGGCATACACAGGCATACACAGGCATACACAGGCATACACAGGCATACACAGGCACACACAGGCATACACAGGCATACACAGGCATACACAGGCATACGCAGGTATACAAAGGCATACACAGGCATACGCAGGCATACAAAGGCATACACAGGCATACACAGGCATACGCAAGCATACACAGGCATACACAGGCATACACACGCATACACACGCATACGCAGGCATACAAAGGCATACACAGGCAAACAGGCATACACAGGCATACACGGGCATACACAGGCATACACAGGCATACACAGGCATACACAGGCATACGCACGCATACAAAGGCATACTCAGGCACACACAGGCATACACAGGCATACACAGGCATACACAGGCATACACAGGCATACACAGGCATACACAGGCATACACAGGCATACACAGGCATACACACGCATACACAGGCATACACAGACATACACAGGCATACACAGGCATACACAGGCATACACAGGCATACACAAGCATACACAGGCATACACAGGCATACAAAGGCATACACAGGCATACACAGGCATACACAGGCATACACAGACTTATGCAGGCATACCCTGGCATACACAGGCATACACAGGCATACGCAGGCATACACAGCCATTCACAGGCATAGACTGGCATACAAAGGCATACACAGACTTATGCAGGCATACCCTGGCATACACAGGCATACACAGGCATACGCAGGCATACACAGCCATTCACAGGCATAGACTGGCATACATAGGCATTCATAGTCATAAACAGGCATACACTGACATATACAGACATACACTGACATATGCAGGCATACACAGGCATACACAGGCAGTCACAGGCATTCACTGGCATACACAAGCTTACACAGGCATACACAGGCACACACAGGCATACACAGGCATACACAGGCATACACAGGCATACACAGGCATACACAGGCATACACAGGCATACACAGGCATACACAGGCATACACAGGCATACACATGCATACACAGGCATACACAGGCATACACAGGCACACAGGCATACACAGGCATACACAGGCATACACAGGCATACACAGGCATACACAGGCATACACAGGCATACACAGGCATACACAGGCATACAAAGGCATACACAGGCATACGCAGGCATACAAAGGCATACACAGGCATACACAGTCATAGGGAGGCATACAAAGGCATACACAGGCATACACAGGCATACACAGGCATACGCAGGCATACAAAGGCATACACAGGCATACACAGGCATACGCAGGCATACAAAGGCATACACAGGCATACACAGGCATACACAAGCATACACAGGCACACAGGCACACACAGGCATAGACTGACATACACTGACATATACAGGCATACACAGGCAGTCACAGGCCTACACAGGCATTCACTGGCATACACAGGCATACACAGGCATACACAGGCATACACAGGCATTCACAGGCATACACAGGCATTCACAGGCTTACACAGGCATACACAGGCATACGCAGGCATACACAGGCATTCGCAGGCATACACAGGCCTACACAGCCATAAACTGGCATATACAGGCACACACGGGCATTCACAGGCATATACAGGCATTCACTGGCATACACAGGCATACACAGGCATACACAGGCATACACATGCATAAACTGGCATACACAAGCATACACAGGCATAGACAGGCATACACTGGCATACACAGGCATACACGGGCATACACAGGCTTACAAAGGCATACACGGGCTTACACAGACATACACGGGCATACACAACCATACACAGGCATAGACTGGCATACACAGGCGTACACTGGCATACGCACGCGTACACAGCCATACACAGGCATAGACAGGCATACACTGACATACACTGGCATACACGGGCATACACAGGCATTCATAGGCATACACAGCCATTCACAGGCGTACACAGGCATACACAGGCATACACAGGCATACACAGGCATACACAGGCATACACAGGCATACGCAGGCATACAAAGGCATACAAATGCATACACTGACATACACTGGCATACACAGGCATACGCAGGCATTCATAGGCATACACAGCCATACACACGCATACACAGGCATACACAGGCATACGCAGGCATACACAGGCATACACAGGCATACACAGGCATACACAGGCATACACAGGCATACACAGGCATACACAGGCATACACAGGCATACACAGGCATACACAGGCATACACAGGCACACACAGGCATACACAGGCATACACAGGCATACACAGGCATACGCAGGCATACAAAGGCATACACAGGCATACGCAAGCATACAAGGCATACACAGGCACACACAGGCATACGCAGGCATACAAAGCCATACAAGGCATACACAGGCACACACAGGCATACACAGGCATACACAGGCATACACAGGCATACACAGGCATACACAGGCATACACAGGCATACACAGGCATATACAGGCATACACAGGCATACGCAGGCATACAAAGGCATACACAGGCATACGCAAGCATACAAAGGCATACACAGCACACACAGGCATACGCAGGCATACAAAGCCATACACAGGCATACACAGGCATACACAGGCATACACAGGCATACACAGGCATACACAGGCATACACAGGCATACACAGGCATACAAATGCATACACTGACATACACTGGCATACACAGGCATACGCAGGCATTCATAGGCATACACAGCCATACACACGCATACACAGGCATACACAGGCATACGCAGGCATACACAGGCATACACAGGCATACGCAGGCATACACAGGCATACACAGGCATACACAGGCATACACAGGCATACACAGGCATACACAGGCATACACAGGCATACACAGGCATACACAGGCATACACAGGCATACACAGGCATACACAGGCACACACAGGCATACACAGGCATACACAGGCATACACAGGCATACGCAGGCATACAAAGGCATACACAGGCATACGCAAGCATACAAAGGCATACACAGGCACACACAGGCATACGCAGGCATACAAAGCCATACACAGGCATACACAGGCATACACAGGCATACACAGGCATACACAGGCATACACAGGCATACACAGGCATACACAGGCATACACAGGCATACACAGGCATACAAAGGCATACACAGGCATGCACAGGCATACACAGGCATACGCAGGCATACAAAGGCATACACAGACTTATGCAGGCATACCCTGGCATACACAGGCATACGCACGCATACACAGCCATTCACAGGCATAGACTGGCATACACAGGCTCTCATAGTCATAAACAGGCATACACTGGCATATACAGACATACACTGACATTTACAGACATACACTGACATATACAGACATACACAGGCATACACAGGCAGTCACAGGCATTCACTGGCATACACAGGCATACACAGGCATACACAGGCACACACAGGCATACACAGGCATACACAGGCATACACAGGCATACACAGGCATACACAGGCATACACAGGCATACACAGGCATACACCGGCATACACAGGCATACAAACGCATACACAGGCATACACAGGCATACACAGGCATACACAGGCATACACAGGCATACACAGGCATACACAGGCATACACAGGTATACACAGGCATACGCAGGCATACACAGGCATACACAGGCATACACATGCATACACAGGCATACACAGGCATACACAGGCATACACAGGCATACACAGGCATACGCAGGCATACACAGGCATACGCAGGCATACAAAGGCATACACAGGCATACACAGGCATACGCAGGCATACAAAGGCATACACAGGCATACACAGGCATACACAGGCATACGCAGGCATACAAAGGCATACACAGGCATACACAGGCATACGCAGGCATACACAGGCATTCACAGGCATACACAGGCATACACCGGCATACACAGGCATACACAGGCATACACAGGCACACACAGGCTTAGACTGGCATACACTGACATATACAGGCATACACAGGCAGTCACAGGCCTACAGAAGCATTCACTGGCATACACAGGCATACACAGGCATTCACAGGCATACACAGGCATTCACAGGCTTACACAGGTATACACAGGCATACGCAGGCATTCACAGGCATACACAGGCCTACACAAGCATAAACTGGCATATACAGGCATACACGGGCATTCACGGGCATTCACAGGCATTCACTGGCATACACAGGCATACACAGGCATACACAGGCATACACATGCATAAACTGGCATACACAAGCATACACAGGCATAGACAGGCATACACTGGCATACACAGGCATACACGGGCATACACAGGCTTACAAAGGCATACACGGGCTTACACAGACATACACGGGCAAACACAACCATACACAGGCATAGACTGGCATACACAGGCGTACACTGGCGTACACTGGCATACGCACGCGTACACAGCCATACACAGGCATAGACAGGCATACACAGCCATTCACAGGCATACACAGGCATACACAGGCATACACACGCATACACAGGCATACACAGGCATACACAGGCATACACAGGCATACACAGGCATACACAGGCATACACAGGCATACACAGGCACACACAGGCATACACAGGCATACACAGGCATACACAGGCTTACACAGGCATACACAGGCATACACCGGCATACACAGGCATACACACGCATGCACAGGCATACACAGGCATACACAGGCATATACAGGCATACACAGGCACACACAGGCATACACAGGCATACACAGGCATACACAGGCATACAAAGGCATACAAAGGCATACACAGGCATACACAGGCATACACAGGCATACACAGGCATACACAGGCATACACAGGCATACACAGGCATACACAGGCATACACAGGCATACACAGGCATACACAGGCATACAAAGGCATACACAGGCACACACAGGCATACACAGGCATACACAGGCATGCGCAGGCATACAAAGGCATACACAGGCATACACAGGCATACGCAGGCATACAAAGGCATACACAGCCATACACAGGCATACACAAGCATACACAGGCAAACACAGGCATACACAGGCACACACAGGCATAGACTGGCATACACTGACATATACAGGCATACACAGGCAGTCACAGGCCTACACAGGCATACACAAGCATACACAGGCAAACACAGGCATACACAGGCACACACAGGCATAGACTGGCATACACTGACATATACAGGCATACACAGGCATACACAGGCCTACACAGGCATTCACTGGTATACACAGGCATACACAGGCATACACAGGCATTCACAGGCTTACACAGGCATACACAGGCATACGCAGGCATACACAGGCACTCACAGGCATACACAGGCCTACACAGGCATAAACTGGCATACACAGGCATACACAGGCATACGCAGGCATACACAGGCATAGACTGGCATACACAGGCGTACACTGGCATACGCACGCGTACACACCCATACACAGGCATAGACAGGCATACACAGCCATTCACAGGCATACACAGGCATACACAGGCATACACACGCATACACAGGCATACACAGGTATACACAGGCATACGCAGGCATACACAGGCATACACAGGCATACACAGGCATACACAGGCATACACAGGCATACACAGGCATACACAGGCACACACAGGCATACACAGGCATACACAGGCATACACAGGCATACGCAGGCATAAACAGGCATACGCAGGCATACAAAGGCATACAAAGGCATACACAGGCATACACAGGCACACGCAGGCATACAAAGGCATACACAGGCATACGCAGGCATACACAGGCATTCACTGGCATACACAGGCATACACAGGCATACGCAGGCAGTCACAGGCATTCACTGGCATACACAGGCATACACAGGCATACACAGGCACACACAGGCATACACAGGCATACACAGGCATACACAGGCATACACAGGCATACACAGGCATACACAGGCATACACCGGCATACACAGGCATACACACGCATGCACAGGCATACACAGGCATACACAGGCATACACAGGCATACACAGGCATACACAGGTATACACAGGCATACGCAGGCATACACAGGCATACACAGGCATACACAGGCATACACAGGCATACACAGGTATACACAGGCATACGCAGGCATACACAGGCATACACAGGCATACACAGGCATACACAGGCATACACAGGCATACACAGGCATACACAGGCATACACAGGCATACACAGGCATACACAGGCATACACAGGCACACACAGGCATACACAGGCATACACAGGCATACACAGGCATACGCAGGCATAAACAGGCATACGCAGGCATACAAAGGCATACAAAGGCATACACAGGCATACACAGGCATACGCAGGCATACAAAGGCATACACAGGCATACACAGGCGTACACAGGCATATGCAGGCATACAAAGGCATACACAGGCATACACAGGCATACACAGGCATACACAGGCATACACAGGCATACACAGGCATACACAGGCATACGCAGGCATACAAAGGCATACACAGGCATACACAGGCATACACAGGCATACACAGGCATACACAGGCATACACAGGCATACACAGGCATACACACGCATACACACGCATACACAGGCATACACAGGCATACACACGCATACACAGGCATACACAGGCATACACAGGCATACACAGGCATACACAGGCATACGCAGGCATACATACACTGGCATATACAGACATACACTGACATATACAGACATACACTGACATATACAGGCTAACATAGGCATACACAGGCAGTCACAGGCATTCACTGGCATACACAGGCTTACACAGGCATACACAGGCACACACAGGCATACACAGGCATACACAGGCATACACAGGCATACAAAGGCATACAAAGGCATACACAGGCATACACAGGCATACACATGCATAAACTGGCATACACAAGCATACAAAGGCATACACAGGCATACTCAGGCATACACAGGCATACACAGGCATACGCAGGCATACAAAGGCATACACAGACATACACAGGCATACAAAGGCATACACAGGCATACACAGGCATACACAGGCATACACAGGCAAACACAGGCATACACAGGCATACACAGGCATACACAGGCATACACAGGCATACACAGGCATACACAGGCATACACAGGCATACACAGGCATACACAGCCATACACAGGCATACAAAGGCATACACAGGCACACACAGGCATACACAGGCATACACAGGCATACACAGGCATACACAGGCATACACAGGCATACACAGGCATACACACGCATACACAGGCATACACAGGTATACACAGGCATACACAGCCATACACAGGCATACACTGGCATACACAGGCATACACAGGCATACAAAGGCATACACCGGCATACACAGGCATACACAGGCATACACAGGCATACAAAGGCATACAAAGGCATACACAGACTTATGCAGGCATACCCTGGCATACACAGACATACACAGGCATACGCAGGCATACACAGCCATTCACAGGCATAGACTGGCATACACAGGCATTCATAGTCATAAACAGGCATACACTGGCATATACAGACATACACTGACATATACAGACATACACTGACATATACAGGCATACACAGGCATACGCAGGCAGTCACAGGCATTCACTGGCATACACAGGCTTACACAGGCATACACAGGCACACACAGGCATACACAGGCATACACAGGCATACACAGGCATACACAGGCATACACAGGCATACACAGGCATACACAGGCATACACAGGCATACACAGGCATACACAGGCATACACAGGCATACACAGGCATACACAGGCATACACAGGCATACACAGGCATACGCAGGCATACAAAGGCATACACAGGCATACAAAGGCATACAAAGGCATACACAGGCATACACAGGCATACACAGGCATACAAAGGCATACACAGGCATACACAGGCATACAAAGGCATACACAGGCATACACAGGCATACACAGGCATACAAAGGCATACAAAGGCATACACAGGCATACACAGGCATACACAGGCATACAAAGGCATACACAGGCATACACAGGCATACACAGGCATACACAGGCATACACAGGCATACACAGGCATACACAGGCATACACAGGCATACACAGGCATACACAGGCATACACAGGCATACACAGGCATACACAGGCATACACAGGCATACGCAGGCATACAAAGGCATACACAGGCATACAAAGGCATACAAAGGCATACACAGGCATACACAGGCATACACAGGCATACAAAGGCATACACAGGCATACACAGGCATACAAAGGCAAACACAGGCATACACAGGCACACACAGGCATAGACTGGCATACACTGACATATACAGGCATACACAGGCAGTCACAGGCCTACACAGGCATACACAAGCATACACAGGCAAACACAGGCATACACAGGCACACACAGGCATAGACTGGCATACACTGACATATACAGGCATACACAGGCATACACAGGCCTACACAGGCATTCACTGGTATACACAGGCATACACAGGCATACACAGGCATTCACAGGCTTACACAGGCATACACAGGCATACGCAGGCATACACAGGCACTCACAGGCATACACAGGCCTACACAGGCATAAACTGGCATATACAGGCATACACGGGCATTCACAGGCATATACAGCCATACACTGGCATACACAGGCATACACAGACATACACAGGCATACACAGGCATACACAAGCATACACAGGCATACAGGGGCATACACAGGCATACACAGGCACACACCGGCATAGACTGGCATACACTGACACACACAGGCACGCACAGGCATACACAGGCATACACAGGCATACACAGGCATACACAGGCATACACAGGCATACACAGGCATACACAGGCATACACAGGCATACACAGGCATTCACAGGCATACACATGCATAAACTGGCATACACAAGCATACACAGGCATAGACAGGCATACACTGGCATACACAGGCATACACGGGCATACACAGGCTTACAAAGACATACACAGGCATACACAGGTATACACAGGCATACACAAGCATACACAGGCATACACAGGCATACACAGGCACACACAGGCATACATAGGCATACACAGGCATACACATGCATTCACGGGCATACACAGCCATACACTTGCATACACAGGCATACAAAGGCATACACAGGCATACACAGGCATACACAGGCATACACAGGCATACGCAGGCATACACATGCATAAACTGGCATACACAAGCATACACAGGCATACACAGGCATACACAGGCATACACAGGCATACAAAGGCATACACAGGCATACGCAGGCAAACGCAGGCATACGCAGGCATACAAAGGCATACACAGACTTATGCAGGCATACCCTGGCATACACAGGCAGACACAGGCATACGCACGCATACACAGCCATTCACAGGCATAGACTGACATACACAGGCTCTCATAGTCATACACAGGCTTACACAGGCATACACAGGCACACACAGGCATACACAGGCATACACAGGCATACACAGGCATACACAGGCATACACAGGCATACACAGGCATACACAGGCATACACAGGCATACACCCGCATACACAGGCATACACACGCATACACAGGCATACACAGGCATACACAGGTATACACAGGCATACGCAGGCATACACAGGCATACACAGGCATACATAGGCATACACAGGCATACACAGGCATACACAGGCATACACAGGCATACACAGGCATACGCAGGCATACACAGGCATACGCAGGCATACAAAGGCATACACAGGCATACACAGGCATACGCAGGCACACAAAGGCATACACAGGCATACACAGGCATACACAGGCATACGAAGGCATACAAAGGCATACACAGGCATACACAGGCATACGCAGGCATACACAGGCATTCACAGGCATACACAGGCATACACAGGCATACACAGGCATACACAGGCATACACAGGCACACACAGGCTTAGACTGGCATACACTGACATATACAGGCATACACAGGCAGTCACAGGCCTACAGAGGCATTCACTGGCATACACAGGCATACACAGGCATTCACAGGCATACACAGGCATTCACAGGCTTACACAGGCATACACAGGCATACGCAGGCATACACAGGCATTCACAGGCATACACAGGCCTACACAGGCATAAACTGGCATATACAAGCATACACGGGCATTCACGGGCATTCACAGGCATTCACTGGCATACACAGGCATACACAGGCATACACAGGCATACACATGCATAAACTGGCATACACAAGCATACACAGGCATAGACAGGCATACACTGGCATACACAGGCTTACACAGACATACACGGGCATACACAACCATACGCAGGCATAGACTGGCATACACAGGCGTACACTGGCATACGCACGCGTACACAGCCATACACAGGCATAGACAGGCATACACAGCCATTCACAGGCATACACAGGCATACACACGCATAAACAGGCAGACACAGGCATACACAGGCATACACAGGCATACACAGGCATACACAGGCATACACAGGCATACACAGGCATACACAGGCATACACAGGCATATACAGGCATACACAGGCACACACAGGCATGCACAGGCATACACAGGCATACACAGGCATACACAGGCATACGCAGGCAAACAAAGGCATAAACAGGCATACGCAGGCATACAAAGGCATACACAGGCATACACAGGCATACGCAGGCATACAAAGGCAAACACAGGCATACACAGGCATACACAGGCATACACAGGCATATGCAGGCATACACAGGCATACACAGGCTTACACAGGCATACACAGGCATACACAGGCATACACAGGCATACACAGGCATACACAGGCATACACAGGCATACACAGGCATACACAGGCATACACAGGCATACACAGGCATACACAGGCATACACAGGCATACACAGGCATACACAGGCATACACAGGCATACACAGGCATACACAGGCATACACAGGCATACACAGGCATACACAGGCATACACAGGCATACGCAGGCATACAAAGGCATACACAGGCATACGCCGGCATACAAAGGCATACACAGGCATACACAGGCATGCGCAGGCATACAAAGGCATACACAGGCATACACAGGCATACGCAGGCATACAAAGGCATACACAGGCATACACAGGCATACGCAGGCATACAAAGGCATACACAGCCATACACAGGCATACACAAGCATACACAGGCAAACACAGGCATACACAGGCACACACAGGCATAGACTGGCATACACTGACATATACAGGCATACACAGTCAGTCACAGGCCTACACAGGCATACACAAGCATACACAGGCAAACACAGGCATACACAGGCACACACAGGCATAGACTGGCATACACTGACATATACAGGCATACACAGGCCTACACAGGCATTCACTGGTATACACAGGCATACACAGGCATACACAGGCATTCACAGGCTTAAACAGGCATACACAGGCATACGCAGGCATACACAGGCACTCACAGGCATACACAGGCCTACACAGGCATAAACTGGCATATACAGGCATACACGGGCATTCACAGGCATATACAGCCATACACTGGCATACACAGGCATACACAGACATACACAGGCATACACAGGCATACACAGGCATACACAAGCATACACAGGCATACAGGGGCATACACAGGCATACACAGGCACACACCGGCATAGACTGGCATACACTGACACACACAGGCACGCACAGGCATACACAGGCATACACAGGCATACACAGGCATACACAGGCATACACAGGCATACACAGGCATACACACGCATACACAGGCATACACAGGCATTCACAGGCATACACATGCATAAACTGGCATACACAAGCATACACAGGCATAGACAGGCATACACTGGCATACACAGGCATACACAGACATACACAGGCATACACAGGCATACACAGGCATACACAAGCATACACAGGCATACAGGGGCATACACAGGCATACACAGGCACACACAGGCACACACCGGCATAGACTGGCATACCCAGGCATACACAGACATACACAGGCATACACAGGCATACACAGGCATACACAAGCATACACAGGCATACAGGGGCATACACAGGCACACACCGGCATAGACTGGCATACACTGACACACACAGGCACGCACAGGCATACACAGGCATACGCAGGCATACACAGGCATACGCAGGCATACAAAGGCATACACAGGCATACACAGGCATACGCAGGCATACAAAGGCAAACACAGGCATACACAGGCATACACAGGCATATGCAGGCATACAAAGGCATACACAGGCATACACAGGCATACGCAGGCATACACAGGCATACACAGGCATACACAGGCATACACAGGCATACACAGGCACACACAGGCTTAGACTGGCATACACTGACATATACAGGCATACACAGGCATACACAGGCAGTCACAGGCCTACAGAGGCATTCACTGGCATACACAGGCATACACAGGCATTCACAGGCATACACAGGCATTCACAGGCTTACACAGGCATACACAGGCATACGCAGGCATACACAGGCATTCACAGGCATACACAGGCCTACACAGGCATACACAGGCATACACAGGCATACACATGCATACACATGCATAAACTGGCATACACAAGCATACACAGGCATAGACAGGCATACACTGGCATACACAGGCATACACGGGCATACACAGGCTTACAAAGGCATACACGGGCTTACACAGACATACACGGGCATACACAACCATACACAGGCATAGACTGGCATACACAGGCGTACACTGGCATACGCACGCGTACACAGCCATACACAGGCATAGACAGGCATACACAGCCATTCACAGGCATACACAGGCATACACACGCATACACAGGCATACACAGGCATACACAGGCATACACAGGCATACACAGGCATACACAGGCATACACAGGCATACACAGGCATACACAGGCACACACAGGCATACACAGGCATACACAGGCATACACAGGCATACACAGGCACACGCAGGCAAACAAAGGAATAAACAGGCATACGCAGGCATACAAAGGCATACACAGGCATACACAGGCATACGCAGGCATACAAAGGCAAGCACAGGCATACAAAGGCATACACAGGCATATGCAGGCATACAAAGGCATACACAGGCATACACAGGCATACACAGGCATACACAGGCATACACAGGCATACACAGGCATACACAGGCATACACAGCCATACGCAGGCATACAAAGGCATACACAGGCACACACAGGCATACACAGGCATACACAGGCATACACAGGCATACACAGGCATACACAGGCATACACAGGCATACACAGGCATACACAGGCATACACAGGCATACACAGGCATACACAGGCATACACAGGCATACACAGGCATACACAGGCATACACAGGCATACACAGGCATACACAGGCATACACAGGCATACACAGGCATACACAGGCATACACAGGCATACACACGCATACACAGGCATACACAGGCATACACAGGCATACACAGGCACACACAGGCATACACAGGCATACGCAGGCATACATACACTGGCATATACAGACTTACACTGACATATACAGACATACACTGACATATACAGGCGTACATAGGCATACACAGGCAGTCACAGGCATTCACTGGCATACACAGGCTTACACAGGCATACACAGGCACACACAGGCATACACAGGCATACACAGGCATACACAGGCATACAAAGGCATACACAGGCATACACAGGCATACACAGGCATACACATGCATAAACTGGCATACACAAGCATACAAGGGCATACACAGGCATACACAGGCATACGCAGGCATACAAAGGCATACACAGGCATACACAGGCATACGCAGGCATACAAAGGCATACACAGGCATACACAGGCATACACAGGCATACACAGGCATACACAGGCATACACAGGCATACATACACTGGCATATACAAACTTACACTGACATATACAGACATACACTGACATATACAGGCATACATAGGCATACACAGGCAGTCACAGGTATTCACTGGCATACACAGGCTTACACAGGCATACACAGGCACACACAGGCATACACAAGCATACATAGGCATACACAGGCATACAAAGGCATACACAGGCATACACAGGCATACACAGGCATACACATGCATAAACTGGCATACACAAGCATACAAGGGCATACACAGGCATACACAGGCATACACAGGCATACGCAGGCATACACAGGCTTACACAGGCATACACAGGCACACACAGGCATACACAGGCATACACAGGCATACACAGGCATACACAGGCATACACAGGCATACACAGGCATACACAGGCATACACATGCATAAACTGGCATACACAAGCATACAAGGGCATACACAGGCATACACAGGCATACGCAGGCATACAAAGGCATACACAGGCATACACAGGCATACGCAGGCATACAAAGGCATACACAGGCATACACAGGCATACACAGGCATACACAGGCATACACAGGCATACACAGGCATACACAGGCATACACAGGCATACACAGGCATACAAAGGCATACAAAGGCATACACAGGCATACACAGGCATACACAGGCATACACAGGCATACACAGGCATACACAGGCATACACACACGCATACACAGGCATACACAGGCATACACAGGCATACACAGGCATACACAGCCATACACAGGCATACACTGGCATACACAGGCATACACAGGCATACAAAGGCATACACAGGCATACACAGGCATACACAGGCATACACAGGCATACACAGGCATACAAAGGCATACAAAGGCATACACAGACTTATGCAGGCATACCCTGGCATACACAGACATACACAGGCATACGCAGGCATACACAGCCATTCACAGGCATAGACTGGCATACACAGGCATTCATAGTCATAAACAGGCATTCACTGGCATATACAGACATACACTGACATATACAGACATACACTGACATATACAGGCATACACAGGCATACGCAGGCAGTCACAGGCATTCACTGGCATACACAGGCTTACACAGGCATACACAGGCACACACAGGCATACACAGGCATACACAGGCATACACAGGCATACACAGGCATACACAGGCATACACAGGCATACACAGCCATACACAGGCATACACTGGCATACACAGGCATACACAGGCACACAAAGGCATACACAGGCATACAAAGGCATACACAGGCATACACAGGCATACACAGGCATACACAGGCATACAAAGGCATACAAAGGCATACACAGACTTATGCAGGCATACCCTGGCATACACAGACATACACAGGCATACGCAGGCATACACAGCCATTCACAGGCATAGACTGGCATACACAGGCATTCATAGTCATAAACAGGCATACACTGGCATATACAGACATACACTGACATATACAGACATACACTGACATATACAGGCATACACAGGCATACGCAGGCAGTCACAGGCATTCACTGGCATACACAGGCTTACACAGGCATACACAGGCACACACAGGCATACACAGGCATATGCAGGCATACAAAGGCATACACAGGCATACACAGGCATACACAGGCATACACAGGCATACACAGGCATACACAGGCATACACAGGCATACACAGGCATACACAGGCATACACAGGCATACACAGGCATACACAGGCATACGCAGGCATACAAAGGCATACAGAGGCACACACAGGCATACACAGGCATACACAGGCATACACAGGCATACACAGGCATACACAGGCATACACAGGCATACACAGGCATACACAGGCATACAAAGGCATACACAGGCACACACAGGCATACACAGGCATACACAGGCATACACAGGCATACACACGCATACACAGGCATACACAGGCATACACAGCCATACACAGGCATACACTGGCATACACAGGCATACACAGGCATACAAAGGCATACACAGGCATACACAGGCATACACAGGCATACACAGGCATACAAAGGCATACAAAGGCATACACAGACTTATGCAGGCATACCCTGGCATACACAGACATACACAGGCATACGCAGGCATACACAGCCATTCACAGGCATAGACTGGCATACACAGGCATACACAGGCATACACAGGCATACACAGGCATACACAGGCACACACAGGCATACACAGGCATACACAGGCATACACAGGCATACACAGGCTTACACAGGCATACACAGGCTTACACAGGCATACACAGGCACACACAGGCATACACAGGCATACACAGGCATACACAGGCATACACAGGCATACACAGGCATACACAGGCATACACAGGCATACACAGGCATACACAGGCATACACATGCATAAACTGGCATACACAAGCATACAAGGGCATACACAGGCATACACAGGCATACACAGGCATGCGCAGGCATACAAAGGCATACACAGGCATACACAGGCATACGCAGGTATACAAAGGCATACACAGGCATACACAGGCATACACAGGCATACACAGGCATACACAGGCATACACAGGCATACACAGGCATACACAGGCATACACAGGCATACACAGGCATACACAGGCATACACAGGCATACGCAGGCATACAAAGGCATACACAGGCACACACAGGCATACACAGGCATACACAGGCATACACAGGCATACACAGGCATACACAGGCATACGCAGGCATACACACGCATACACAGGCAGACACAGGCATACACAGGCATACACAGCCATACACAGGCATACACTGACATACACAGGCATACACAGGCATACAAAGGCATACACAGGCATACACAGGCATACACAGGCATACACAGGCATACACAGGCAAACAAAGGCATACAAAGGCATACACAGACTTATGCAGGCATACCCTGGCATACACAGACATACACAGGCATACGCAGGCATACACAGCCATTCACAGGCATAGACTGGCATACACAGGCATTCATAGTCATAAACAGGCATTCACTGGCATATACAGACATACACTGACATATACAGACATACACTGACATATACAGGCATACACAGGCATACGCAGGCAGTCACAGGCATTCACTGGCATACACAGGCTTACACAGGCATACACAGGCACACACAGGCATACACAGGCATACACAGGCATACACAGGCATACACAGGCATACACTGGCATACACAGGCATACACAGGCATACACAGGCATACACAGCCATACACAGGCATACACTGGCATACACAGGCATACACAGGCATACAAAGGCATACACAGGCATACACAGGCATACACAGGCATACACAGGCATACAAAGGCATACAAAGGCATACACAGACTTATGCAGGCATACCCTGGCATACACAGACATACACAGGCATACGCAGGCATACACAGCCATCACAGGCATAGACTGGCATACACAGGCATTCATAGTCATAAACAGGCATACACTGGCATATACAGACATACACTGACATATACAGACATACACTGACATATACAGGCATACACAGGCATACGCAGGCAGTCACAGGCATTCACTGGCATACACAGGCTTACACAGGCATACACAGGCACACACAGGCATACACAGGCATATGCAGGCATACAAAGGCATACACAGGCATACACAGGCATACACAGGCATACACAGGCATACACAGGCATACACAGGCATACACAGGCATACGCAGGCATACAAAGGCATACACAGGCACACACAGGCATACACAGGCATACACAGGCATACACAGGCATACACAGGCATACACAGGCATACACAGGCATACACAGGCATACACAGGCATACAAAGGCATACACAGGCACACACAGGCATACACAGGCATACACAGGCATACACAGGCATACACAGGCATACACAGGCATACACACGCATACACAGGCATACACAGGCATACACAGGCATACACAGCCATACACAGGCATACACTGGCATACACAGGCATACACAGGCATACAAAGGCATACACAGGCATACACAGGCATACACAGGCATACATAGGCATACAAAGGCATACACAGACTTATGCAGGCATACCCTGGCATACACAGACATACACAGGCATACGCAGGCATACACAGCCATTCACAGGCATAGACTGGCATACACAGGCATACACAGGCATACACAGGCATACACAGGCATACACAGGCATACACAGGCACACACAGGCATACACAGGCATACACAGGCATACACAGGCTTACACAGGCATACACAGGCACACACAGGCATACACAGGCATACACAGGCATACACAGGCATACACAGGCATACACAGGCATACACAGCCATACACAGGCATACACAGGCATACACAGGCATACACAGGCATACACAGGCATACACAGGCATACACAGGCATACACAGGCATACACAGGCATACACAGGCATACACAGGCATACACAGGCATACACAGGCATACACAGGCATACACAGGCATACACAGGCATACACAGGCATACACAGGCATACACAGGCATACACAGACATACGCAGGCATACAAAGGCATACACAGGCATACGCCGGCATACAAAGGCATACACAGGCATACACAGGCATACGCAGGCATACAAAGGCATACACAGGCATACACAGGCATACAAAGGCATACAAAGGCATACACAGGCACACACAGGCATACGCAGGCATACAAAGGCATACACAGCCATACACAGGCATACACAAGCATACACAGGCAAACACAGGCATACACAGGCACACACAGGCATAGACTGGCATACACTGACATATACAGGCGTACACAGGCAGTCACAGGCCTACACAGGCATTCACTGGCATACACAGGCATACACAGGCATACACAGGCAATCACAGGCTTACACAGGCATACACAGGCATACACAGGCACTCACAGACATAAACAGGCCTACACAGGCATAAACTGGCATATACAGGCATACACGGGCATTCACAGGCATATACAGCCATACACTGGCATACACAGGCATACACAGGCATACACAAGCATACACAGGCATACAGGGGCATACACAGGCATACACAGGCACACACCGGCATAGACTGGCATACACTGACACACACAGGCACGCACAGGCATACACAGGCATACACAGGCATACACAGACATACACAGGCATACACAGGCATACACAGGCATTCACAGGCATACACATGCATAAACTGGCATACACAAGCATACACAGGCATAGACAGGCATACACTGGCATACACAGGCATACACGGGCATACACAGGCTTACAAAGACATACACAGGCATACACAGGCACACACAGGCATACATAGGCATACACAGGCATACACATGCATTCACGGGCATACACAGCCATACACTTGCATACACAGGCATACAAAGGCATACACAGGCATACACAGGCATACACAGGCATACGCAGGCATACACAGGCATACATATGCATAAACTGGCATACACAAGCATACGCAGGCATACACAGGCATACACAGGCATTCACAGGCATACACAGGCATACACAGGCATACACAGGCATACACAGGCATACACAGGCATACACAGGCATACACAGGCATACACAGGCATACACAGGCATACGCAGGCATACACAGGCATACACAGGCATACGCAAGCATACACAGGCATACACAGGCATACACAGGCACACACAGGCATTGACTGGCATATACAGGCATACACAGGCAGTCACAGGCCTACACAGGCATTCACTGGCATACACAGGCATACACAGGCATACACAGGCATGCACAGGCATACGCAGGCATACACAGGCATAGACTGGCATACACAGGCATACACAGGCATACACAGGCATACACAGGCATACACAGGCATACACAGGCATACACAGGCATACACAGGCATACACAGGCATACACAGGCATACACAGGCATACGCAGGCATACACAGGCATACACAGGCATACGCAAGCATACACAGGCATACACAGGCATACACAGGCACACACAGGCATTGACTGGCATATACAGGCATACACAGGCAGTCACAGGCCTACACAGGCATACACAGCCATACACAGGCATAGACAGGCATGCACTGGCATACACAGGCATACACGGGCATACACAGGCTTACACAGGCATACCCAGGCATACCCAGGCATACACAGGCATACACAGGTATACACAGGCAAACACAGGCATACACAGGCATACACAGGCATACACAGGCATACACAGGCATACACAGGCATACACAGGCACACACAGGCATACACAGGCATACACAGGCATACACAGGCATATACAGGCATACACAGGCATACGCAGGCATACACAGGCATTCACAGGCATACGCAGGCATACACAGGCATTCACACGCATACACAGGCATACACAGGCATAAACTGGCATATACAGGCATACAATGGCATACACAGGCATACACAGGCATACACAGGCATACACAGGCATACACAGGCATACACAGGCATACACAAGCATACACAGGCATACACAGGCATACACAGGTATGCACAGGCATACACAAGCACACAGGCATACACAAGCACACAGCCATACACAGGCATACACGGGCATACACAGGCTTACACAGCCATACACGGGCATGCGCAGGCATACACAGACATATACAGGCATACACAGGCATACACAGGCATACACAGGCATACACAGGTATGCGAAGGCATACATAGTCATACACAGGCATACACAGGCATACATAGTCAAACACAGGCATACACAGGCATACACAGGCATACACAGGCATACACAGGCATACACAGGCATACACAGGCATACGCAGGCATACACAGGAATTCACAGGCATACATAGGCATACACAGGCATAAACTGGCATATACAGGCAGACACGGGCATCCACAGGCATACACAGCCATACACTGGCATACACAGGCATACCCAGGTATACACAAGCATACACAAGCATACACAGGCATACACAGGCATACACAGGCACACACAGGCATACACAGGCATACACAGGCATACACAGGCATACACATGCATTCACAGGCATACACAGCCATACACTTGCATACACAGGCATACAAAGGCATACACAGGCATACACAGGCATACACAGGCACTCACAGGCATACACAGGCATACACAGGCATATACAGGCATACAGTGACATATACAGGCATACACAGGCAGTCACAGGCATACACAGGCATTCGCTGGCATACACAGGCATTCACAGGCTTACACAGACATACACAGGCATACCCAGGCATACCCTGGCATACCCAGGCATACACAGGCATACAATGGCATACACAGGCATACACAGGTATACACAGGCATACACAAGCATACACAGGCATACACAGGGATACACAGGCACACACAGGCATACATAGGCATACACAGGCATACACATGCATTCACGGGCATACACAGCCATACACTTGCATACACAGGCATACAAAGGCATACACAGGCATACACAGGCATACACAGGCATACAAAGGCACTCACAGGCATACACAGGCATACACTGACATATACAGGCATACACAGGCATACAAAGGCATACACAGGCATACACAGGCATACACAGGCATACACATGCATAAACTGGCATACACAAGCATACAAGGGTATACACAGGCATACACAGGCATACACAGGCATACGCAGGCATACAAAGGCATACACAGGCATACACAGGCATACGCAGGCATACAAAGGCATACACAGGCATACACAGGCATACACAGGCATGCACAGGCATACACAGGCATACACAGGCATACACAGGCATATACAGGCATACACAGGCATACGCAGGCACACAAAGGCATACACAGGCACACACAGGCATACACAGGCATACACAGGCATACGCAGGCATACACAGGCATACACAGGCATACACAGGCATACACACGCATACACAGGCATACACAGACATACACAGGCATACACAGCCATACACAGGCATACACTGGCATACACAGGCATACACAGGCATACAAAGGCATACACAGGCATACACAGGCATACACAGGCATACACAGGCATACAAAGGCATACAAAGGCATACACAGACTTATGCAGGCATACCCTGGCATACACAGACATACACAGGCACACGCAGGCATACACAGCCATTCACAGGCATAGACTGGCATACACAGGCATTCATAGTCATAAACAGGCATTCACTGGCATATACAGACATACACTGACATATACAGACATACACTGACATATACAGGCATACACAGGCATACGCAGGCAGTCACAGGCATTCACTGGCATACACAGGCTTACACAGGCATACACAGGCACACACAGGCATACACAGGCATACACAGGCATACACAGGCATACACAGGCATACACAGCCATACACAGCCATACACAGGCATACACTGGCATACACAGGCATACACAGGCATACAAAGGCATACACAGGCATACACAGGCATACACAGGCATACGCAGGCATACACAGCCATTCACAGGCATAGACTGGCATACACAGGCATTCATAGTCATAAACAGGCATACACTGGCATATACAGACATACACTGACATATACAGACATACACTGACATATACAGGCATACACAGGCATACACAGGCACACACAGGCATACACAGGCATATGCAGGCATACAAAGGCATACACAGGCATACACAGGCATACACAGGCATACACAGGCATACACAGGCATACACAGGCATACACAGGCATACACAGGCATACACAGGCATACACAGGCATACACAGGCATACGCAGGCATACAAAGGCATACACAGGCACACACAGGCATACACAGGCATACACAGGCATACACAGGCATACACAGGCATACACAGGCATACACAGGCATACACAGGCATACACAGGCATACACAGGCATACAAAGGCATACAAAGGCATACACAGACTTATGCAGGCATACCCTGGCATACACAGACATACACAGGCATACGCAGGCATACACAGCCATTCACAGGCATAGACTGGCATACACAGGCATTCATAGTCATAAACAGGCATACACTGGCATATACAGACATACACTGACATATACAGACATACACTGACATATACAGGCATACACAGGCATACGCAGGCAGTCACAGGCATTCACTGGCATACACAGGCTCACACAGGCATACACAGGCACACACAGGCATACACAGGCATATGCAGGCATACAAAGGCATACACAGGCATACACAGGCATACACAGGCATACACAGGCATACACAGGCATACACAGGCATACACAGGCATACACAGGCATACACAGGCATACACAGGCATACACAGGCATACGCAGGCATACAAAGGCATACACAGGCACACACAGGCATACACAGGCATACACAGGCATACACAGGCATACACAGGCATACACAGGCATACACAGGCATACACAGGCATACACAGGCATACACAGGCATACAAAGGCATACACAGGCACACACAGGCATACACAGGATACACAGGCATACACAGGCATACACAGGCATACACAGGCATACACAGGCATACACACGCATACACAGGCATACACAGGCATACACAGGCATACACAGGCATACACAGGCATACACAGGCATACACAGGCATACACAGGCATACACAGGCATACACAGGCATATACAGGCATACACAGGCATACACAGGCATACACAGGCATACACAGGCATACACAGGCATACACAGGCATACACAGGCATACGCAGGCATACAAAGGCATACACAGGCATACGCCGGCATACAAAGGCATACACAGGCATACACAGGCACACACAGGCACAGACTGGCATACACTGACATATACAGGCAGACACAGGCAGTCACAGGCCTACACAGGCATACACAAGCATACACAGGCAAACACAGGCATACACAGGCACACACAGGCATAGACTGGCATACACTGACATATACAGGCATACACAGGCAGTCACAGGCCTACACAGGCATTCACTGGCATACACAGGCATACACAGGCATACGCAGGCATACACAGGCATTCACAGGCTTACACAGGCATACACAGGCATACGCAGGCATACACAGGCACTCACAGGCATACACAGGCCTACACAGGCATAAACTGGCATATACAGGCATACACGGGCATTCACAGGCATATACAGCCATACACTGGCATACACAGGCATACACAGGCATACACAGGCATACACAAGCATACACAGGCATACAGGGGCATACACAGGCATACACAGGCACACAACGGCATAGACTGGCATACACTGACACACACAGGCACGCACAGGCATACACAGGCATACACAGGCATACACAGGCATACACAGGCTTACACAGGCATACACAGGCACACACAGGCATACACAGGCATACACAGGCATACACAGGCATACACAGGCATACACAGGCATACACAGGCATACACAGCCATACACAGGCATACACTGGCATACACAGGCATACACAGGCATACAAAGGCATACACAGGCATACACAGGCATACACAGGCATACAAAGGCATACACAGACTTATGCAGGCATACCCTGGCATACACAGACATACACAGGCATACGCAGGCATACACAGCCATTCACAGGCATAGACTGGCATACACAGGCATTCATAGTCATAAACAGGCATACACAGGCATACACAGGCATACAAAGGCATACACAGACTTATGCAGGCATACCCTGGCATACACAGACATACACAGGCATACGCAGGCATACACAGCCATTCACAGGCATAGACTGGCATACACAGGCATTCATAGTCATAAACAGGCATACACTGGCATATACAGACATACACTGACATATACAGACATACACTGACATATACAGGCATACACAGGCATACGCAGGCAGTCACAGGCATTCACTGGCATACACAGGCTTACACAGGCATACACAGGCACACACAGGCATATGCAGGCATACAAAGGCATACACAGGCATACACAGGCATACACAGGCATACACAGGCATACACAGGCATACACAGGCATACACAGGCATACACAGGCATACACAGGCATACACAGGCATACACAGGCATACACAGGCATACACAGGCATACACAGGCATACACAGGCATACGCAGGCACACAAAGGCATACACAGGCACACACAGGCATACACAGGCATACACAGGCATACACAGGCATACACAGGCATACACAGGCATACACAGAGCATACAAAGGCATACACAGGCACACACAGGCATACACCGGCATACACAGGCATACACAGGCATACACAGGCATACACAGGCATACACACGCATACACAGGCATACACAGGCATACACAGGCATACACAGGCATACACAGGCATACACAGGCATACACAGGCATACACAGGCATACACAGGCATACACAGGCATACACAGGCATACACAGGCATACACAGGCATACACAGGCATACACAGGCATACGCAGGCATACAAAGGCATACACAGGCATACGCCGGCATACAAAGGCATACACAGGCATACACAGGCACACACAGGCATAGACTGGCATACACTGACATATACAGGCATACACAGGCAGTCACAGGCCTACACAGGCATACACAAGCATACACAGGCAAACACAGGCATACACAGGAACACACAGGCATAGACTGGCATACACAGGCACTCACAGGCATACACAGGCCTACACAGGCATAAACTGGGCATATACAGGCATACACGGGCATTCACAGGCATATACAGCCATACACTGGCATACACAGGCATACACAGGCATACAAAGGCATACACAGGCATACACAGGCATACGCAGGCATACACAGGCATACACATGCATAAACTGGCATACACAAGCATACGCAGGCATACCCAGGCATACACAGGCATACACAGGCATACACAGGCATACACAGGCATACACAGGCATACACAAGCATACACAGGCATACAGGGGCATACACAGGCATACACAGGCACACAACGGCATAGACTGGCATACACTGACACACACAGGCACGCACAGGCATACACAGGCATACACAGGCATACACAGGCATACACAGGCATACACAGGCATACACAGGCATACACAGGCATACACAGGCATACACAGGCATACACAGGCATTCACAGGCATACACATGCATAAACTGGCATACACAAGCATACACAGGCATAGACAGGCATACACTGGCATACACAGGCATACACGGGCATACACAGGCTTACAAAGACATACACACACAGGCATACATAGGCATACACAGGCATACACATGCATTCACGGGCATACACAGCCATACACTTGCATACACAGGCATACAAAGGCATACAAAGGCATACAAAGGCATACACAGGCATACACAGGCATACGCAGGCATACACAGGCATACACATGCATAAACTGGCATACACAAGCATACGCAGGCATACACAGGCATACACAGGCATACACAGGCATACACAGGCATACACAGGCATACACAGGCATACACAGGCATACACAGGCATACGCCGGCATACAAAGGCATACACAGGCATACACAGGCACACACAGGCATAGACTGGCATACACAGGCATTCACTGGCATACACAGGCATACACAGGCATGCACAGCATACGCAGGTATACACAGCCATACACAGGCATAGACTGGCATACACAGGCATACACAGGCATACACAGGCATACACAGGCATACACAGGCATACACAGGCATACACAGGCATACACAGGCATACACAGGCATACACAGGCATACACAGGCATACACAGGCATACGCAGGCATACACAGGCATACACAGGCATACGCAAGCATACACAGGCATACACAGGCATACACAGGCACACACAGGCATTACTGGCATATACAGGCATACACAGGCAGTCACAGGCCTACACAGGCATTTACTGGCATACACAGGCATACACAGGCATACACAGGCATACGCAGGCATACACAGGCATACACAGGCATAGACTGGCATACACAGGCATTCATAGTCATAAACAGGCATACACTGGCATATACAGACACTGACATATACAGACATACACTGACATATACAGGCATACACAGGCAGTCTTAGGCTTACACAGGTATTCTACAGGCATACACAGGCATACACAGGCATACAAAGGCATACACAGGCATACACAGGCATACACAGGCATAGACAGGCATACAAAGGCATACAAAGGCATACACAGACTTATGCAGGCATACCCTGGCATACACAGACATACACAGGCATACGCAGGCATACACAGCCATTCACAGGCATAGACTGGCATACACAGGCATTCATAGTCATAAACAGGCATTCACTGGCATATACAGACATACACTGACATATACAGACATACACTGACATATACAGGCATACACAGGCATACGCAGGCAGTCACAGGCATTCACTGGCATACACAGGCATACACAGGTATGCACAGGCATACGCAGGTATACACAGCCATACACAGGCATAGACTGGCATACACAGGCATACACAGGCATACACAGGCATACACAGGCATACACAGGCATACACAGGCATACACAGGCATACACAGGCATACACAGGCATACACAGGCATTCACAGGCATACACAGGCATACACAGGCATACACAGGCATACGCAGGCATACACAGTCATACACAGGCATACGCAAGCATACACAGGCATACACAGGCATACACAGGCACACACAGGCATTGACTGGCATATACAGGCATACACAGGCAGTCACAGGCCTACACAGGCAGTCACAGGCCTACACAGGCATTCACTGGCATACACAGGCATACACAGGCATACACAGGCATACGCAGGCATACACAGGCATACACAGGCATAGACTGGCATACACAGGCATTCATAGTCATAAACAGGCATACACTGGCATATACAGACACTGACATATACAGACATACACTGACATATACAGGCATACACAGGCAGTCTTAGGCTTACACAGGCATTCACAGGCATACACAGGCACACACAGGCATACTTAGGCATACACAGGCATACACAGGCATACACAGGCATACACAGGCATTCACAGGCATACACATGCATACACATGCATACACAGGCATACACAGGCATACACAGGCATACACAGGCATACACAGGCATACACAGGCATACACAGGCATACAAAGGCATACACAGGCACACACAGGCATACACAGGCATACACAGGCATACACAGGCATACACAGGCATACACAGGCATACACACGCATACACAGGCATACACAGGCATACACAGGCATACACAGCCATACACAGGCATACACTGGCATACACAGGCATACACAGGCATACAAAGGCATACACAGGCATACACAGGCATACACACGCATACATAGGCATACAAAGGTATACACAGACTTATGCAGGCATACCCTGGCATACACAGACATACACAGGCATACGCAGGCATACACAGCCATTCACAGGCATAGACTGACATACACAGGCATACACAGGCATACACAGGCATACACAGGCATACACAGGCATACACAGGCACACACAGGCATACACAGGCATACACAGGCATACACAGGCATACACAGGCTCACACAGGCATACACAGGCACACACAGGCATACACAGGCATACACAGGCATACACAGGCATACACAGGCATACACAGGCATACACAGCCATACACAGGCATACACAGGCATACACAGGCATACACAGGCATACACAGGCATACACAGGCATACACAGGCATACACAGGCATACACAGGCATACACAGGCATACACAGGCATACACAGGCATACACAGGCATACACAGGCATACACAGGCATACACAGGCATACACAGGCATACACAGGCATACACAGGCATACACAGGCATACACAGGCATACGCAGGCATACAAAGGCATACACAGGCATACGCCGGCATACAAAGGCATACACAGGCATACACAGGCATACGCAGGCATACAAAGGCATACACAGGCATACACAGGCATACAAAGGCATACACAGGCACACACAGGCATACGCAGGCATACAAAGGCATACACAGCCATACACAGGCATACACAAGCATACACAGGCAAACACAGGCATACACAGGCACACACAGGCATAGACTGGCATACACTGACATATACAGGCATACACAGGCAGTCACAGGCCTACACAGGCATACACAAGCATACACAGGCAAACACAGGCATACACAGGCACACACAGGCATAGACTGGCATACACTGACATATACAGGCATACACAGGCAGTCACAGGCCTACACAGGCATTCACTGGCATACACAGGCATACACAGGCATACACAGGCATACACAGGCAATCACAGGCTTACACAGGCATACACAGGCATACACAGGCACTCACAGGCATACACAGGCCTACACAGGCATAAACTGGCATATACAGGCATACACGGGCATTCACAGGCATATACAGCCATACACTGGCATACACAGGCATACACAGGCATACACAAGCATACACAGGCATACAGGGGCATACACAGGCATACACAGGCACACACACGGCATAGACTGGCATACACTGACACACACAGGCACGCACAGGCATACACAGGCATACACAGGCATACACAGGCATACACAGGCATACACAGACATACACAGGCATACACAGGCATACACAGGCATTCACAGGCATACACATGCATAAACTGGCATACACAAGCATACACAGGCATAGACAGGCATACACTGGCATACACAGGCATACACGGGCATACACAGGCTTACAAAGACATACACAGGCATACACAGGCACACACAGGCATACATAGGCATACACAGGCATACACATGCATTCACGGGCATACACAGCCATACACTTGCATACACAGGCATACAAAGGCATACACAGGCATACACAGGCATACACAGGCATACGCAGGCATACACAGGCATACACATGCATAAACTGGCATACACAAGCATACGCAGGCATACACAGGCATACACAGGCATACACAGGCATACACAGGCATACACAGGCATACACAGGCATACACAGGCATACACAGGCATACACAGGCATACACAGGCATACGCAGGCATACACAGGCATACACAGGCATACGCAAGCATACACAGGCATACACAGGCATACACAGGCACACACAGGCATTGACTGGCATATACAGGCATACACAGGCAGTCACAGGCAGTCACAGGCCTGCACAGGCATTCACTGGCATACACAGGCATACACAGGCATGCACAGGCATACGCAGGCATACACAGCCATACACAGGCATAGACTGGCATACACAGGCATACACAGGCATACACAGGCATACACAGGCATACACAGGCATACACAGGCATACACAGGCATACACAGGCATACGCAGGCATACACAGGCATACACAGGCATACGCAAGCATACACAGGCATACACAGGCATACACAGGCACACACAGGCATTGATTGGCATATACAGGCATACACAGGCAGTCACAGGCCTACACAGGCATTCACTGGCATACACAGGCATACACAGGCATACACAGGCATACGCAGGCATACACAGCCATACACAGGCATAGACTGGCATACACAGGCATTCAAAGTCATAAACAGGCATACACTGGCATATACAGACACTGACATATACAGACATACACTGACATATACAGGCATACACAGGCAGTCTTAGGCTTACACAGGCATTCACTGGCATACACAGGCTTACACAGGCATACACAGGCACACACGGGCATACTTAGGCATACACAGGCATACACAGGCATACACAGGCATTCACAGGCATACACATGCATAAACTGGCATACACAAGCATACACAGCCATACACAGGCATAGACAGGCATGCACTGGCATACACAGGCATACACGGGCATACACAGGCTTACACAGGCATACCCAGGCATACCCAGGCATACACAGGCATACACAGGTATACACAGGCAAACACAGGCATACACAGGCATACACAGGCATACACGGGCATACACAGGCATACACAGGTATGCACAGGCATACACAGGCATACACAGGAATACACAGTCAAACACAGGCATACACAGGCATACACAGGCATACACAGGCATACACAGGCATACACAGGCACACACAGGCATACACAGGCATACACAGGCATACACAGGCATATACAGGCATACACAGGCATACGCAGGCATACATAGGCGTTCACAGCCATACGCAGGCATACACAGGCATTCACACGCATACACAGGCAAACACAGGCATAAACTGGCATATACAGGCATACAATGGCTTACACAGGCATACACAGGCATACACAGGCATACACAGGCATACACACGCATACACAGGCATACACAGGCATACACAGGTATGCACAGGCATACACAAGCACACAGCCATACACAGGCATACACGGGCATACACAGGCTTACACAGCCATACACGGGCATGCGCAGGCATACACAGACATATACAGGCATACACAGGCATACACAGGTATGCGAAGGCATACATAGTCATACACAGGCATACACAGGCATACATAGTCAAACACAGGCATACACAGACATACACAGGCATACACAGGCATACACAGGCATACACAGGCATACACAGGCATACACAGGCATACACAGGCATACGCAGGCATACACAGGAATTCACAGGCATACATAGGCATACACAGGCATAAACTGGCATATACAGGCAGACACGGGCATCCACAGGCATACACAGCCATACACTGGCATACACAGGCATACACAGGTATACACAGGCATACACAAGCATACAAAGGCATACACAGGCATACACAGGCACACACAGGCATACACAGGCATACACAGGCATACACAGGCATACACATGCATTCACAGGCATACACAGCCATACACTTGCATACACAGGCATACAAAGGCATACACAGGCATACACAGGCATACACAGGCACTCACAGGCATACACAGGCATACACAGGCATATACAGGCATACAGTGACATATACAGGCATACACAGGCAGTCAAGGCATACACAGGATTCGCTGGCATACACAGGCATTCACAGGCTTACACAGACAACACAGGCATACCCAGGCATACCCAGGCATACCCAGGCATACACAGGCATACAATGGCATACACAGGCATACACAGGTATACACAGGCATACACAAGCATACACAGGCATACACAGGCATACACAGGCACACACAGGCATACATAGGCATACACAGGCATACACATGCATTCACGGGCATACACAGCCATACACTTGCATACACAGGCATACAAAGGCATACACAGGCATACACAGGCATACACAGGCATACACAGGCATACACAGGCATACACAGGCATACAAAGGCACTCACAGGCATACACAGGCATACACTGACATATACAGGCATACAAAGGCATACACAGGCATACACAGGCATACACATGCATAAACTGGCATACACAAGCATACAAGGGCATACACAGGCATACACAGGCATACACAGGCATACACAGGCATACGCAGGCATACAAAGGCATACACAGGCATACACAGGCATACGCAGGCATACAAAGGCATACACAGGCATACACAGGCATACACAGGCATACACAGGCATACACAGGCATACACAGGCATACACAGGCATACACAGGCATACACAGGCATACGCAGGCATACAAAGGCATACACAGGCACACACAGGCATACACAGGCATACACAGGCATACACAGGCATACACAGGCATACACAGGCATACACACGCATACACAGGCATACACAGGCATACACAGGCATACACAGCCATACACAGGCATACACTGGCACACACAGGCATACACAGGCATACAAAGGCATACACAGGCATACACAGGCATACACAGGCATACACAGGCATACAAAGGCATACAAAGGCATACACAGACTTATGCAGGCATACCCTGGCATACACAGACATACACAGGCATACGCAGGCATACACAGCCATTCACAGGCATAGACTGGCATACACAGGCATTCATAGTCATAAACAGGCATTCACTGGCATATACAGACATACACTGACATATACAGACATACACTGACATATACAGGCATACACAGGCATACGCAGGCAGTCACAGGCATTCACTGGCATACACAGGCTCACACAGGCATACACAGGCACACACAGGCATACACAGGCATACACAGGCATACACAGGCATACACAGGCATACACAGGCATACACAGGCATACACAGCCATACACAGGCATACAAAGGCATACACAGGCATACACAGGCATACACAGGCATACACAGGCATACAAAGGCACACAAAGGCATACACAGACTTATGCAGGCATACCCTGGCATACACAGACATACACAGGCATACGCAGGCATACACAGCCATTCACAGGCATAGACTGGCATACACAGGCATTCATAGTCATAAACAGGCATACACTGGCATATACAGACATACACTGACATATACAGACATACACTGACATATACAGGCATACACAGGCATACGCAGGCAGTCACAGGCATTCACTGGCATACACAGGCTCACACAGGCATACACAGGCACACACAGGCATACACAGGCATATGCAGCCATACAAAGGCATACACAGGCATACACAGGCATACACAGGCATACACAGGCATACACAGGCATACACAGGCATACACAGGCATACACAGGCATCACAGGCATACCAGGCATACAAAGGCATACACAGGCCACACAGCATACACAGGCATACACAGGCATACACAGGCATACACAGGCATACACAGGCACACAGGCATACACAGGCATACACAGGCACACAGGCATACACAGGCTCAAAGCAACACAGGACACACAGGCATACACAGGCATACACAGGCATACACAGGCATACACAGCAACACAGGCATACACACGCAACACAGGCATATACAGGCATACACAGGCAGTCACAGGCCTACACAGGCATTCACTGGCATACACAGGCATACACAGGCATACACAGGCATACACAGGCATACACAGGCATTCACAGGCTTACACAGGCATACACAGGCATACGCAGGCATACACAGGCACTCACAGGCATACACAGGCCTACACAGGCATAAACTGGCATATACAGGCATACACGGCATTCACAGGCATATACAGCCATACACTGGCATACACAGGCATACACAGGCATACACAGGCATACACAAGCATACACAGGCATACAGGGGCATACACAGGCATACACAGGCACACACCGGCATAGACTGGCATACACTGACACACACAGGCACGCACAGGCATACACAGGCATACACAGGCATACACAGCCATACACAGGCATACACAGGCATACACAGGCATACACAGGCATACACAGGCACACACAGGCATTCACAGGCATACACATACATAAACTGGCATACACAAGCATACACAGGCATAGACAGGCATACACTGGCATACACAGGCATACACGGGCATACACAGGCTTACAAAGACATACACAGGCACACACAGGCATACATAGGCATACACAGGCATACACATGCATTCACGGGCATACACAGCCATACACTTGCATACACAGGCATACAAAGGCATACACAGGCATACACAGGCATACACAGGCATACACAGGCATACGCAGGCATACACAGGCATACACATGCATAAACTGGCATACACAAGCATACGCAGGCATACACAGGCATACACAGGCATACACAGGCATACACAGGCATACACAGGCATACACAGGCATACACAGGCATACGCAGGCATACACAGGCATACACAGGCATACGCAAGCATACACAGGCATACACAGGCATACACAGGCACACACAGGCATTGACTGGCATATACAGGCATACACAGGCAGTCACAGGCCTACACAGGCATTCACTGGCATACACAGGCATACACAGGCATGCACAGGCATACGCAGGTATACACAGCCATACACAGGCATAGACTGGCATACACAGGCATACACAGGCATACACAGGCATACACAGGCATACACAGGCATACACAGGCATACACAGGCATACACAGGCATACACAGGCATACGCAGGCATACACAGGCATACACAGGCATACGCAAGCATACACAGGCATACACAGGCATACACAGGCACACACAGGCATTGACTGGCATATACAGGCATACACAGGCAGTCACAGGCCTACACAGGCATTCACTGGCATACACAGGCATACACAGGCATACGCAGGCATACACAGGCATAGACTGGCATACACAGGCATTCATAGTCATAAACAGGCATACACTGGCATATACAGACACTGACATATACAGACATACACTGACATATACAGGCATACACAGGCAGTCTTAGGCTTACACAGGCATTCACAGGCATACACAGGCACACACAGGCATACTTAGGCATACACAGGCATACACAGGCATACACAGGCATACACAGGCATTCACAGGCATACACATGCATAAACTGGCATACACAAGCATACACAGCCATACACAGGCATAGACAGGCATGCACTGGCATACACAGGCATACACGGGCATACACAGGCTTACACAGGCATACCCAGGCATACCCAGGCATACACAGGCATACACAGGTATACACAGGCAAACACAGGCATACACAGACATACACAGGCATACACGGGCATACACAGGCATACACAGGTATGCACAGGCATACACAGGCATACACAGGAATACACAGTCAAACACAGGCATACACAGGCATACACAGGCATACACAGGCATACACAGGCATACACAGGCATACACAGGCATACACAGGCACACACAGGCATACACAGGCATACACAGGCATACACAGGCATATACAGGCATACACAGGCATACGCAGGCATTCACACGCATACACAGGCATACACAGGCATAAACTGGCATATACAGGCATACAATGGCATACACAGGCATACACAGGTATACACAGGCATACACAGGCATACACAGGCATACACAGGCATACACAAGCATACACAGGCATACACAGGCATACACAGGTATGCACAGGCATACACAGGCATACACAAGCACACACAGGCATACACAAGCACACAGCCATACACAGGCATAGACAGGCATATACTGGCATACACAGGCATACACGGGCATACACAGGCTTACACAGCCATACACGGGCATGCGCAGGCATACACAGACATATACAGGCATACACAGGCATACACAGGTATGCGAAGGCATACATAGTCATACACAGGCATACACAGGCATACATAGTCAAACACAGGCATACACAGACATACACAGGCATACACAGGCATACACAGGCATACACAGGCATACGCAGGCATACACAGGCATTCACAGTCATACATAGGCATACACAGGCATAAACTGGCATATACAGGCAGACACGGGCATCCACAGGCATACACAGCCATACACTGGCATACACAGGCATACACAGGTATACACAGGCATACACAAGCATACACAGGCATACACAGGCATACACAGGCACACACAGGCATACACAGGCATACACAGGCATACACAGGCATACACATGCATTCACAGGCATACACAGCCATACACTTGCATACACAGGCATACAAAGGCATACACAGGCATACACAGGCATACACAGGCACTCACAAGCATACACAGGCATACACAGGCATACACAGGCATACAGTGACATATACAGGCATACACAGGCAGTCACAGGCAGTCACAGGCATACACAGGCATTCGCTGGCATACACAGGCATTCACAGGCTTACACAGACATACACAGGCATACCCAGGCATACCCAGGCATACCCAGGCATACCCAGGCATACCCAGGCATACCCAGGCATACACAGGCATACAATGGCATACACAGGCAAACACAGGTATACACAGGCATACACAAGCATACACAGGCATACACAGGCATACACAGGCATACACAGGCACACACAGGCATACATAGGCATACACAGGCATACACATGCATTCACGGGCATACACAGCCATACACTTGCATACACAGGCATACAAAGGCATACACAGGCATACACATGCATTCACGGGCATACACAGCCATACACTTGCATACACAGGCATACAAAGGCACTCACAGGCATACACAGGCATACACTGACATATACAGGCATACACAGGCAGTCATAGGTATACACAGGCATTCGCTGCCATACACAGCATTCACAGGCTTACACAGACATACACAGGCATACCCAGGCATACACAGGTATACACAGGCATACACAAGCATTCACAGGCATACACAGCCATACACTTGCATACACAGGCATACAAAGGCATACACAGGCATACACAGGCATACAAAGGCACTCACAGGCATACACAGGCATACACAGGCATATACAGGCATACAGTGACATATACAGGCATACACAGGCAGTCACAGGCATACACAGGCATTCGCTGGCATACACAGGCATTCACAGGCTTACACAGACATACACAGGCATACCCAGGCATACCCAGGCATACCCAGGCATACACAGGCATACAATGGCATACACAGGCATACACAGGTATACACAGGCATACACAAGCATACACAGGCATACACAGGCATACACAGGCACACACAGGCATACATAGGCATACACAGGCATACACATGCATTCACGGGCATACACAGCCATACACTTGCATACACAGGCATACAAAGGCATACACAGGCATACACAGGCATACAAAGGCACTCACAGGCATACACAGGCATACACTGACATATACAGGCATACACAGGCATACAAAGGCATACACAGGCATACACAGGCATACACAGGCATACACATGCATAAACTGGCATACACAAGCATACAAGGGCATACACAGGCATACACAGGCATACACAGGCATACGCAGGCATACAAAGGCATACACAGGCATACACAGGCATACGCAGGCATACAAAGGCATACACATGCATAAACTGGCATACACAAGCATACAAGGGCATACACAGGCATACACAGGCATACACAGGCATACGCAGGCATACAAAGGCATACACAGGCATACACAGGCATACGCAGGCATATAAAGGCATACACAGGCACACACAGGCATACACAGGCATACACAGGCATACACAGGCATACACAGGCATACAAAGGCATACACAGGCATACACACGCATACACAGGCATACACAGGCATACACAGGCATACACAGCCATACACAGGCATACACTGGCATACACAGGCATACACAGGCATACAAAGGCATACACAGGCATACACAGGCATACACAGGCATACACAGGCATACAAAGGCATACAAAGGCATACACAGACTTATGCAGGCATACCCTGGCATACACAGACATACACTGGCATACGCAGGCATACACAGCCATCCACAGGCATAGACTGGCATACACAGGCATTCATAGTCATAAACAGGCATTCACTGGCATATACAGACATACACTGACATATACAGACATACACTGACATATACAGGCATACACAGGCATACGCAGGCAGTCACAGGCATTCACTGGCATACACAGGCTTACACAGGCATACACAGGCACACACAGGCATACACAGGCATACACAGGCATACACAGGCATACACAGGCATACACAGGCATACACAGGCATACACAGCCATACACAGGCATACACTGGCATACACAGGCATACACAGGCATACAAAGGCATACACAGGCATACACAGGCATACACAGGCATACAAAGGCATACACAGGTATACACAGGCAGTCACAGGCCTACACAGGCATTCACTGGCATACACAGGCATACACAGGCATACACAGGCATACACAGGCATTCACAGGCTTACACAGGCATACACAGGCATACGCAGGCATACACAGGCACTCACAGGCATACACAGGCCTACACAGGCATAAACTGGCATATACAGGCATACACGGGCATTCACAGGCATATACAGCCATACACTGGCATACACAGGCATACACAGGCATACACAGGCATACACAGGCATACACAAGCATACACAGGCATACAGGGGCATACACAGGCATACACAGGCACACACCGGCATAGACTGGCATACACTGACACACACAGGCACGCACAGGCATACACAGGCATACACAGGCATACACAGGCATACACAGGCATACACAGGCATACACAGGCATACACAGGCATACACAGGCATACACAGGCATACACAGGCATACACAGGCATACACAGGCATACACAGGCATCCACAGGCATACACATACATAAACTGGCATACACAAGCATACACAGGCATAGACAGGCATACACTGGCATACACAGGCATACACGGGCATACACAGGCTTACAAAGACATACACAGGCATACACAGGCACACACAGGCATACATAGGCATACACAGGCATACACATGCATTCACGGGCATACACAGCCATACACTTGCATACACAGGCATACAAAGGCATACACAGGCATACACAGGCATACACAGGCATACACAGGCATACGCAGGCATACACAGGCATACACATGCATAAACTGGCATACACAAGCATACGCAGGCATACACAGGCATACACAGGCATACACAGGCATACACAGGCATACACAGGCATAAACAGGCATACGCAGGCATACACAGGCATACACAGGCATACGCAAGCATACACAGGCATACACAGGCATACACAGGCACACACAGGCATTACTGGCATATACAGGCATACACAGGCAGTCACAGGCCTACACAGGCATTCACTGGCATACACAGGCATACACAGGCATGCACAGGCATACGCAGGTATACACAGCCATACACAGGCATAGACTGGCATACACAGGCATACACAGGCATACACAGGCATACACAGGCATACACAGGCATACACAGGCATACACAGGCATACACAGGCATACACAGGCATACACAGGCATACACAGGCATACACAGGCATACACAGGCATACACAGGCATACACAGGCATACACAGGCATACACAGGCATACACAGGCATACACAGGCATACACAGGCATACGCAGGCATACACAGGCATACACAGGCATACGCAAGCATACACAGGCATACACAGGCATACACAGGCACACACAGGCATTGACTGGCATATACAGGCATACACAGGCAGTCACAGGCCTACACAGGCATTCACTGGCATACACAGGCATACACAGGCATACACAGGCATAGACTGGCATACACAGGCATTCATAGTCATAAACAGGCATACACTGGCATATACAGACACTGACATATACAGACATACACTGACATATAAAGGCATACACAGGCAGTCTTAGGCTTACACAGGCATTCACAGGCATACACAGGCACACACAGGCATACTTAGGCATACACAGGCATACACAGGCATACACAGGCATACACAGGCATTCACAGGCATACACATGCATAAACTGGCATACACAAGCATACACAGCCATACACAGGCATAGACAGGCATGCACTGGCATACACAGGCATACACGGGCATACACAGGCTTACACAGGCATACCCAGGCATACCCAGGCATACACAGGCATACACAGGTATACACAGGCAAACACAGGCATACACAGGCATACACAGGCATACACGGGCATACACAGGCATACACAGGTATGCACAGGCATACACAGGTATACACAGGAATACACAGTCAAACACAGGCATACACAGGCATACACAGGCATACACAGGCATACACAGGCATACACAGGCATACATAGGCACACACAGGACACACAGGCATACACAGGTACACAGGCATATACAGGCATACACAGGCATACGCAGGCATTCACACGCATACACAGGCATACACAGGCATAAACTGGCATATACAGGCATACAATGGCATACACAGGCATACACAGGTATACACAGGCATACACAGGCATACACAGGCACACACAGGCATACACAAGCATACACAGGCATACACAGGCATATACAGGTATGCACAGGCATACACAGGCATACACAAGCACACAGGCATACACAAGCACACAGCCATACACAGGCATAGACAGGCATATACTGGCATACACAGGCATACACGGGCATACACAGGCTAACACAGCCATACACGGGCATGCGCAGGCATACACAGACATATACAGGCATACACAGGTATACACGGCATACACAGGTATGCGAAGGCATACATAGTCATACACAGGCATACACAGGCATACATAGTCAAACACAGGCATACACAGACATACACAGGCATACACAGGTATACACAGGCATACACAGGTATACACAGGCATACGCAGGCATACACAGGCAAACACAGGCATACACAGGCATACACAGGCATACACAGGCATACACAGGCATACGCAGGCATACACAGGCATACACATGCATAAACTGGCATACACAAGCATACGCAGGCATACACAGGCATACACAGGCATACACAGGCATACACAGGCATAAACAGGCATACGCAAGCATACACAGGCATACACAGGCATACGCAAGCATACACAGGCATACACAGGCATACACAGGCACACACAGGCATTGACTGGCATATACAGGCATACACAGGCAGTCACAGGCCTACACAGGTATTCACTGGCATACACAGGCATACACAGGCATGCACAGGCATACGCAGGTATACACAGCCATACACAGGCATAGACTGGCATACACAGGCATACACAGGCATACACAGGCATACACAGGCATACACAGGCATACACAGGCATACACAGGCATACACAGGCATACACAGGCATACACAGGCATACACAGGCATACACAGGCATACACAGGCATACACAGGCATACACAGGCATACACAGGCATACGCAGGCATACACAGGCATACACAGGCATACGCAAGCATACACAGGCATACACAGGCATACACAGGCACACACAGGCATTGACTGCGCATATACAGGCATACACAGGCAGTCACAGGCCTACACAGGCATTCACTGGCATACACAGGCATACAAGTAGGCATACTGCAGGCATACACAGTACATAGACTGGCATACACAGGCATTCATAGTCATAAACAGGCATACTGGCATATACAGACACTGACATATACAGACATACACTGACATATAAAGGCATACACAGGTAGTCTTAGGCTTACACAGGCATTCACAGGCATACACAGGCACACACAGAGCATACACAGGCATACACAGGCATACACAGGCATACACAGGCATACACAGGCATACACAGGCATTCACAGGCATACACATGCATAAACTGGCATACACAAGCATACACAGCCATACACAGGCATAGACAGGCATGCACTGGCATACACAGGCATACACGGGCATACACAGGCTTACACAGGCATACCCAGGCATACCCAGGCATACACAGGCATACACAGGTATACACAGGCAAACACAGGCACACACAGGCATACACAGGCATACACGGGCATACACAGGCATACACAGGTATGCACAGGCATACACAGGCATACACAGGACTACACAGTCAAACACAGGCATACACAGGCATACACAGGCATACACAGGCATACACAGGCATACACAGGCATACACAGGCGCACACGGGCACACACAGGCATACACAGGCATACACAGGCATATACAGGCATACACAGGCATACGCAGGCATTCACACGCATACACAGGCATACACAGGCATAAACTGGCATATACAGGCATACAATGGCATACACAGGCATACACAGGTATACACAGGCATACACAGGCATACACAGGCATACACAGGCATACACAAGCATACACAGGCATACACAGGTATGCACAGGCATACACAGGCATACACAAGCACACAGGCATACACAAGCACACAGCCATACACAGGCATAGACAGGCATATACTGGCATACACAGGCATACACGGGCATACACAGGCTTACACAGCCATACACGGGCATGCGCAGGCATACACAGACATATACAGGCATACACAGGCATACACAGGCATACACAGGCATACACAGGCATACACAGGTATGCGAAGGCATACATAGTCATACACAGGCATACACAGGCATACATAGTCAAACACAGGCATACACAGACATACACAGGCATACACAGGCATACACAGGCATACACAGGCATACACAGGCATACGCAGGCATACACAGGCATTCACAGTCATACATAGGCATACACAGGCATAAACTGGCATATACAGGCAGACACGGGCATCCACAGGCATACACAGCCATACACTGGCATACACAGGCATACACAGGTATACACAGGCATACACAAGCATACACAGGCATACACAGGCATACACAGGCACACACAGGCATACACAGGCATACACAGGCATACACAGGCATACACATGCATTCACAGGCATACACAGCCATACACTTGCATACATAGGCATACAAAGGCATACACAGGCATACACAGGCATACACACGCACTCACAAGCATACACAGGCATACACAGGCATACACAGGCATACAGTGACATATACAGGCATACACAGGCAGTCACAGGCAGTCACAGGCATACACAGGCATTCGCTGGCATACACAGGCATTCACAGGCTTACACAGACATACACAGGCATACCCAGGCATACCCAGGCATACCCAGGCATACACAGGCATACAATGGCATACACAGGCAAACACAGGTATACACAGGCATACACAAGCATACACAGGCATACACAGGCATACACAGGCATACACAGGCATACACAGGCACACACAGGCATACATAGGTATACACAGGCACACACATGCATTCACGGGCATACACAGCCATACACTTGCATACACAGGCATACAAAGGCATACACAGGCATACACAGGCATACACAGGCATACACAGGCATACACAGGCATACAAAGGCATACACAGGCATACACTGACATATACAGGCATACACAGGCAGTCATAGGTATACACAGGCATTCGCTGCCATACACAGGCATTCACAGGCTTACACAGACATACACAGGCATACCCAGGCATACACAGGTACACACAGGCATACACAAGCATTCACAGGCATACACAGCCATACACTTGCATACACAGGCATACAAAGGCATACACAGGCATACACAGGCATACACAGGCATACACAGGCACTCATAGGCATACACAGGCATACAGTGACATATACAGGCATACACAGGCAGTCACAGGCATACACAGGCATTCGCTGGCATACTCAGGCATTCACAGGCTTACACAGGCATACACAGGCATTCACATGCTTACACAGACATACACAGGCATACACAGGGATACCCAGGCATACCCAGGCACACACAGGCATACAATGGCATACACAGGCATACACAGGTATACACAGGCATACACAAGCATACACAGGCATACACAGGCATACACAGGCACACACAGGCATACACAGGCATACACTTGCATTCACAGGCATACACAACCATACACTTGCACACACAGGCATACAAAGGCATACACAGGCATACACAGGCATACACAGGCATACACAGGCACACACAGGCATACACTGACATATACAGGCATGCACACAGGCAAATCTTGAGGCATACACAAGCATTCGCTGTCATACACGAGGCATTCAGAGGCATACCCAAGCAAACACAGGTATACACAGGCATACACAAGCAAACAATGGCATACACAGGCATACACAGGTATACACAGGCATACACAGGCATACACAGGCATACACAGGCATATACAGGCATACACAGGCATACGCAGGCATTCCCACGCACACACAGGCACACACAGGCACCAAACTGGCATATACAGGCATACAATGGCATACACAGGCATACACAGGTATACACAGGCATACACAGGCATACACAAGCATACACAGGCATACACAGGCATACACAGGTATGCACAGGCATACACAGGCATACACAAGCACACAGGCATACACAAGCACACAGCCATACACAGGTACAGATAGACAGGCATATACTCGGCATACACAGGCATACACGGGCATACACACAGGCTTACACAGCCATACACGCGCATGCGCAGGCATACACAGACACATACAGGCATACACAGGCATACACAGGCATACACAGGTATGCGAAGGCATACATAGTCATACACAGGCATACACAGTGCATACATAGTCAAACACAGGCATACACAGACATACACAGGCATACACAGGCATACACAGGCATACACAGGCATACGCAGGCACATACACAGGCATTCACAGTCATACATAGGCATACACAGGCATAAACTGGCATATACAGGCACACACGGGCATCCACAGGCATACACACAGCCACCCACACTGGCATACACAGGCATACACAGGTATACACAGGCATACACAAGCATACACAGGCATACACAGGTATACACAGGCACACACAGGCATACACAGGCATACACAGGCATACACAGGCATACACATGCATTCACAGGCATACACAGCCATACACTTGCATACACAGGCACTACAAAGGCATACACAGGGGCATACACACAGGCATACACAGGCACTCACAAGCATACACAGGCATACACAGGCATACAGTGACATATACAGGCATACACAGGCAGTCACAGGCAGTCACAGGCATACACAGGCATTCTGCTGGCATACACAGGCATTCACAGTGCTTACACAGACATACACAGTGCATACCCAGGCATACTCAGGCATACCCAGGCATACACAGGCACACAATGGCATACACAGGCAAACACAGGTATACACAGGCATACACAAGCATACACAGGCATACACAGGCATACACAGGTATACACAGGCACACACAGGCATACATAGGCATACACACAGGCATACACATGCATTCACGGGCACATGCACAGCCACTATGCATACACAGGCATACAAAGGCATACACAGGCATACACAGGCATACACAGGCATACACAGGCATACAAAGGCACTCACAGGCATACACAGACATACACTGACATATACAGGCATACACAGGCAGTCATAGGTATACACAGGCATTCGCTGCCATACACAGGCATTCACAGGCTTACACAGACATACACAGGCATACCCAGGCATACACAGGTATACACAGGCATACACAAGCATTCACAGGCATACACAGCCATACACTTGCATCCACAGGCATACAAAGGCATACACAGGCATACACAGGCATACACAGAGCATACACAGGCACTCATAGGCATACACAGGCATACAGTGACATATACAGGCATACACAGGCAGTCACAGGCATACACAGGCATTCGCTGGCATACACAGGCATCTGCACAGGCTTACACAGGCATACACAGGCATTCACATGCTTACACAGACATACACAGGCATACACAGGGGATACCCAGGCATACCCAGGCACACACAGGCATACAATGGCATACAGAAGGCATACACAGGTATACACAGGTATACACAAGCATACACAGGCATACACAGGCATACACAGGCACACACAGGCATACACAGGCATACACTTGCATTCACGGGCATACACAGGCATACACAGGCACACACAGGCATACACAGGCATACACTTGCATTCACGGGCATACACACACCATACACTTGCATACACAGGCATACAAAGGCATACACAGGCATACACAGGCATACACAGGCATACACAGGCACGCACACTGACATATACATAGGCATACACACGCACTCACAGGCATACACAGCCATACACTTGCATACACACAGGCATACAAAGGCATACACAGGCATACACAGGCATACACAGGCACTCACAGGCATACACAGGCATACATACAGGCATACACAGGCATACACAGGCATACACAGGCATACACAGGCATACACAGGCATACACAGGCATACACTGACACATACAGGCACACACAGGCAGTCACAGGCATTCGCTGGAATACACAGGCATTCACAGGCTTACACAGACATACACAGGCATACCCAGGCATACCCAGGCATACACAGGCATACAATGGCATACACAGGCATACCCAGGCATACCCAGGCATATACAGGCATACACAGGCATACACAGGCATACACAGGAATACACAGGCATACACAGGCATACACGTACACACAGGTATACACAGTCATACACAGGCATACTACGCAAGGGTACACAGGCATAGTCTGGCATACACACGCATACACTGGCATACGTACGCGTACACACAGCCATACACAGGCATAGACAGGTATACACTGGCATACACTGGCATACACGGGGATACACGCGGCCATACACTGGCATACACAGGCATACACAGGCATACACAAGTATACACAGGCATACACAGGCATACACAGGCATACAGACAAACACACACACACACACACAGACATACACAGGCATACACAGGCATACACAGGCATACACAGGCATACACAGGCATACACAGGAATACACGGGAATACACAGGCATACACAGGCATAGACAGGCATACACAGGCATACAAAGGCATACACAGGCATACACAGGCATACACTGGCATACACAGGCATACACAGGCATACACACAGGCATACACAAGCACACACAGGCATACACAGGCACACACAGGCATAGACTGGCATACACTGACATATACAGGCATACGCAGGCAGTCACAGGCATACACAGGCATTCACTGTAATACACAGGTATACACAGGCATACACAGGCATACACAGGCATTTACAGGCAAACACAAGCATACACAGGTATACCCAGGCATACCCAGGCATACACAGGCATACACAGGCATACACAGGTATACACAGGCACACACAGGCATACACAGGCATATACAGACATACGCGTGCATACACAGGCATTCACAGGCATACACAGGCATACACAGGCATAAACTGGCATATACAGGCATACACGGGCATTCACAGGCATTCACAGGCATACACAGGCACTCACAAGCATACACAGGCATACACAGGTATACACAGGCATACACAAGCATACACAGGCATACACAGGCATACACAGGCACACACAGGCATACACTTGCATACACAGGCATACAAAGGCATACACTTGCATACACAGGCATACAAAGGCATACACAGGCATACACAGGCACTCACAGGCATACACAGGCATACACAGGCATACACAGGCACACACAGGCATACACAGGCATACACAGGCATACACAGACACACACAGGCATACCCAGGCATACCCAGGCATACACAGGCATACAATGGCATACACAGGCATACACAGGCATACACAGACATACACAGGAATACAATGGCAAACACAGGCATACACTGGCATACACAGGCACACACAAACCTATGCAGGCATACCCAGGCATACACAGGCACACACAGCCATTCACAGGCATAGACCGGCATACACAGGCATTCATAGTCATAAAAAAACATACACTGCATATATAGACATACACTGACATATACAGACATACACTGACATATACAGGCATACATAAGCATACACAGGCAGTCACGGGCATTCACTGGCATACACAGTCTACACACAGGCATACACAGGCACACACAGGCATACACAGGCATACACAGTCACACACAGGCATACAAAGGCATACACAGGCATACACAGGCATACACAGGCATACACATGCATACACAGGCATACACTTGCATTCACGGGCATACACAACCATACACTTGCATACACAGGCATACAAAGGCATACACAGGCATACACAGGCATACACAGGCATACACAGGCATACACTGACATATACATAGGCATACACACGCATTCACAGGCACACACAGCCATACACTTGCATACACAGGCATACAAAGGCATACACAGGCATACCCAGGCATACCCAGGCATACACAGGCATACAATGGCATACACAGGCATACCCAGGCATACCTAGACATATACAGGCATACACAGGCATACACAGGCATACACAGGAATACACAGGCATACACAGGCATACACAGGCATACACAGGCATACACAGTCATACACAGGCATACTAAGTGATACACAGGCATAGTCTGGCATACACACGCATACACTCGGGCATACGTACGCGTATGCCACAGCCATACAGACATAGACAGGCATACACTGGCACACACTGGCATACACCGAGAGTACACGGGCCACATACACTGGCATACACAGGCATACACAGGCATACACAAGTATACACAGGCATACACAGGCATACACAGGCATACACAGGCATACACAGGCATACACAGGCATACACAGGCATACACAGGCACACACAGGCATACACAGGAATACACAGGGAATACACAGGCATACACAGGCATAGACAGGCATACACACAGGCATACAAAGGCATACACAGGCATACACAGGCACACACTGGCATACACAGGCATACACAGGCATACACAGGCATACACAAGCACACACAGGCATACACAGGCACACACAGGCATAGACTGGCATACACTGACATATACAGGCATACGCAGGCAGTCACAGGCATACACAGGCATTCACTGTAATACACAGGCATACACAGGCATACACAGCAACACAGGCACACACACAGGCAGTCACAGGCATACACAGGCATTCGCTGGCATACACAGGCTTACAAAGACATGTACACAGGCATACACAGGCATACACAGGCATACACAGGCATACACAGGCATACACAGGCATACACAGGCATACACAGGCATACACAGGCATACACAGGCATTCACAGGTATACATCATACATAAACTGGCATACACAAGCATACACAAGCATACACAGGCACAGACTGGCATACACAGGCGTACACTTGCATACGTACGCGTACACAGCCATACACAGGCAAACACAGGCATACACTGACATACACTGGCATACACGGGCATAAGCAGGCATTCACAGGCATACAAAGCCATTCGTAGGCATAGACTGGCATACACAGGCATTCATAGTCATAAACAGGCATACAGTGGCATATACAGACATACACTGACATATACAGACATACACTGACATATACAGGCATACACAGGCATACACAGGCAGTCACAGGCATTCCCTGGCATACACAGGCTTACACAGGCATACACAGGCACACACAGGCATACACAGGCATACACAGGCATACACTGACATATACATAGGCATACACACGCATTCACAGGCATACACAGCCATACACTTGCATACACAGGCATACAAAGGCATACACAGGCATACACAGGCATACACAGGCACTCACAGGCATACACAGGCATACACAGGCATACACAGGCATACACAGGCATACACAGGCATACACATGCATGCACACTGACACATACAGGCACACACAGGCAGTCACAGGCATTCGCTGGAATACACAGGCATTCACAGGCTTACACAGACATACACAGGCATACCCAGGCATCACCCAGGCATACACAGGCATACAATGGCATACACAGGTATACCCAGGCATACCCAGGCATATACAGGCATACACAGGCATACACAGGCATACACAGGAATACACAGGCATACACAGGCATACACAGGCATACACAGGCATACACAGTCATACACAGGCATACTAAGTGATACACAGGCATAGTCTGGCATACACACGCATACACTGGCATACGTACGCGTACACAGCCATACACACAGGCATAGACAGGCACACATGGCATACACTGGCATACACGGGGATACACGGGCCATACACTGGCATACACAGGCATACACAGGCATACACAATATACATAGGCATACACAGGCATACACAGGCATACACAGGCATACACAGGCATACACAGGCATACACAGGCATACACAGGCATACACAGGCATACACAGGCATACACAGGCATACACAGGAATACACGGGATACACAGGCATACACAGGCATAGACAGGCATACACAGGCATACAAAGGCATACACAGGCATACACAGGCATACACTGGCATACACAGGCATACACAGGCATACACAAGCACACACAGGCATACACAGGCACACACAGGCATAGACTGGCATACACTGACATATACAGGCATACGCAGGCAGTCACAGGCATACACAGGCATTCACTGTACTACACAGGCATACACAGGCATACACAGGCACTACAGGCAAACACAAGCATACACAGGTATACCCAGGCATACCCAGGCATACACAGGCATACACAGGCATACACAGGTATACACAGGCATACACAGGCATACACAGGCATATACAGGCATACGCAGGCATACACAGGCATTCACAGGCATACACAGGCATACACAGGCATAAACTGGCATATACAGCCATACACGGGCATTCACAGGCATTCACAGGCATACACAGGCACTCACAAGCATACACAGGCATACACAGGTATACACAGGCATACACAAGCATACACAGGCATACACAGGCATACACAGGCACACACAGGCATACACTTGCATACACAGGCATACAAAGGCATACACTTGCATACACAGGCATACAAAGGCATACACAGGTATACACAGGCACTCACAGGCATACACAGGCATACACAGGCATACACAGGCATACACAGGCATACACAGGCATACACAGACACACACAGGCATAGACTGGCATACACTGACATATATAGGCATACACAGGCAGTCACAGGCATACACAGGCATTCGCTGGCATACACAGGATACACAGGCATTCACAGGCTTACACAGGCATACACAGGCATACCCAGGCATACCCAGGCATACCCAGGCATACCCAGGCATACACAGGCATACAATGGCATACACAGGCATACACAGGCATACACAGACATACACAGGAATACACTGGCAAACACAGGCATACACTGGCATACACAGGCACACACAAACTTATGCAGGCATACCCAGGCATACACAGGCATACACAGCCATTCACAGGCATAGACCGGCATACACAGGCATTCATAGTCATAAAGAAACATACACTGGCATATACAGACATACACTGACATATACAGACATACACTGACATATACAGGCATACATAAGCATACACAGGCAGTCACAGGCATTCACTGGCATACACAGTCTTACACAGGCATACACAGGCACACACAGGCATACACAGGCATACACAGGCATACACAGGCATACAAAGGCATACACAGGCATACACAGGCATACACAGGCATACACATGCATACACAGGCATACACTTGCATTCACGGGCATACACAACCATACACTTGCATACACAGGCATACAAAGGCATACAAAGGCATACACAGGCATACACAGGCATACACAGGCATACACAGGCATACACTGACATATACATAGGCATACACACGCATTCACAGGCATACACAGCCATACACTTGCATACACAGGCATACAAAGGCATACACAGGCATACCCAGGCATACCCAGGCATACACAGGCATACAATGGCATACACAGGCATACCCAGGCATACCCAGGCATATACAGGCATACACAGGCATACACAGGCATACACAGGAATACACAGGCAACACAGGCATACACAGGCATACACAGGCATACACAGTCATACACAGGCATACTAAGTGATACACAGGCATAGTCTGGCATACACACGCATACACTGGCATACGTACGCGTACACAGCCATACACAGGCATAGACAGGCATACACTGGCATACACTGGCATACACGGGGATACACGGGCCATACACTGGCATACACAGGCATACACAGGCATACACAAGTATACACAGGCATACACAGGCATACACAGGCATACACAGGCATACACAGGCATACACAGGCATACACAGGCATACACAGGCATACACAGGAATACACGGGAATACACAGGCATACACAGGCATAGACAGGCATACACAGGCATACAAAGGCATACACAGGCATACACAGGCATACACTGGCATACACAGGCATACACAGGCATACACAGGCATACACAAGCACACACAGGCATACACAGGCACACACAGGCATAGACTGGCATACACTGACATATACAGGCATACGCAGGCAGTCACAGGCATACACAGGCATTCACTGTAATACACAGGCATACACAGGCATACACAGGCATACACAGGCATACACAGGCATTTACAGGCAAACACAAGCATACACAGCTATACCCAGGCATACCCAGGCATACACAGGCATACACAGGCATACACAGGTATACACAGGCATACACAGGCATACACAGGCATATACAGGCATACGCAGGCATACACAGGCATTCACAGGCATACACAGGCATACACAGGCATAAACTGGCATATACAGGCATACACGGGCATTCACAGGCATTCACAGGCATACACAGGCACTCACAAGCATACACAGGCATACACAGGTATACACAGGCATACACAAGCATACACAGGCATACACAGGCATACACAGGCACACACAGGCATACACTTGCATACACAGGCATTCACAGGCTTACACAGGCATACACAGGCATACCCAGGCATACCCAGGCATACCCAGGCATACACAGGCATACAATGGCATACACAGGCATACACAGGCATACACAGATATACACAGGAATACACTGGCAAACACAGGCATACACTGGCATACACAGACACACACAAACTCATGCAGGCATACCCAGGCATACACAGGCATACACAGCCATTCACAGGCATAGACCGGCATACACAGGCATTCATAGTCATAAAGAAACATACACTGGCATATACAGACATACACTGACATATACAGACATACACTGACATATACAGGCATACATAAGCATACACAGGCAGTCACAGGCATTCACTGGCATACACAGTCTTACACAGGCATACACAGGCACACACAGGCATACACAGGCATACACAGGCATACACAGGCATACAAAGGCATACACAGGCATACACAGGCATACACAGGCATACACATGCATAAACTGGCATACACAAGCATACACAGGCATACACTGGCATACACAGGCATACACGGGCATACACAGGCTTACAAAGACATACACAGGCATACACAGGCATACACAGGCATACACAGGCATACACAGGCATACACAGGCATACACAGGCATACACAGGCATACACAGGCATACACAGGCATACACAGGCATTCACAGGCATACACATGCATAAACTGGCATACACAAGCATACACAAGCATACACAGGCACAGACTGGCATACACAGGCGTACACTTGCATACGTACGCGTACACAGCCATACACAGGCAAACACAGGCATACACTGACATACACTGGCATACACGGGCATAAACAGGCATTCACAGGCATACAAAGCCATTCATAGGCATAGACTGGCATACACAGGCATTCATAGTCATAAACAGGCATACAGTGGCATATACAGACATACACTGACATATACAGACATACACTGACATATACAGGCATACACAGGCATACACAGGCAGTCACAGGCATTCCCTGGCATACACAGGCTTACACAGGCATACACAGGCACACAACAGGCATACACAGGCATACACAGGCATACACAGGCATACTCAGGCATACACAGGCATACACAGGCATACACAGGCATACACAGGCATACACAGGCATACACAGGCATACACTGGCAAACACAGGCATACACAGGCATACGCCAGGCATACAAAGGCATACACAGGCATTCGCAGGCATACAAAAGCATACACAGGCATACACAGGCATACGCATGTCATACAAAGGCATACACAGGCATTCACAGGCATACACAGGCATACGCAGGCATACAAAGGCATACACAGGCATACACTGGCATACACAGGCATACACAGGCATACACAGGCATACACAGGCATACACAGGCATACACAGGTATACACAGGCATACACAGGCATACACAGGCATACGCAGGCACACAAAGGCATACACAGACTTATGCAGGCATACCCTGGCATACACAGGCATACGCAGGCATACACAGCCATTCACAGGCATTGACTCGCATACACAGGCATTCATAGTCATAAACAGGCATACACTGGCATATACAGACATACACTGACATATACAGACATACACTGACATATACAGGCATACACAGGCATACGCAGGCAGTCACAGGCATTCACTGGCATACACAGGCTTACACAGGCATACACAGGCACACACAGGCATACACAGGCATACACAGGCATACACAGGCATACACAGGCATACACAGGCATACACAGGCATACACAGGCATACACAGGCACACACAGGTATACACAGGCATACACAGGCATACACAGGCATACGCAGGCATACAAAGGCATACAAAGGCATACACTGACTTATGCAGGCATACCCTGGCATACACAGGCATACACAGGCATACGCAGGCATACACAGCCATTCACAGGCATTGACTGGCATACACAGGCATTCATAGTCATAAACAGGCATACACTGGCATATACAGACATACACTGACATATACAGACATACACTGACATATACAGGCATACACAGGCATACGCAGGCAGTCACAGGCATTCACTGGCATACACAGGCTTACACAGGCATACACAGGCATACACAGGCATACACAAGCATACACAGGCATACACAGGCATACACAGGCATACACAGGCATACACAAGCATACACAGGCATACACAGGCATACACAGGCATACACAGGCATACATAGGCATACACAGGCATACACAGGCATACACAGGCATACACAGGCATACACAGGCATACACAGGCATACACAGGCATACACAGGCATACACAGGCATACACAGGCATACACAGGTATACACAGGCATACACAGGCATACACATGCATAGACAGGCATACACTGGCATACACAGGCATACACGGGCATACACAGGCTTACAAAGACATACACGGGCTTACACAGACATACACGGGCATACACAGCCATACACAGGCATAGACTGGCATACACAGGCGAACACTGGCATAAGCACGCGTACACAGCCATACACAGGCATAGACAGGCATTCACTGACATACACTGGCATACACGGGCATACACAGGCATACACAGGCATACACAAGCATGCACAGGCATACACAGGCATACACAGGCATACACAGGCATACACAGGCATACACAGGCATACACAAGCATGCACAGGCATACACAGGCATACACAGGCATACACAGGCATACACAGGCATACACAGGCATACACAGGCATACACAGGCATACACAGGCATTCATAGTCATAAACAGGCATTCACAGGGATACACAGGAATTCACAAGCTTACACAGGCATGCACAGGCATACACAGGCACAACAGGTATACCCAGGCATACACAGCCATAACACAGGCATTGACTGGCATACACAGGCATTCATAACCATAAACAGGCATACACTGGCATTCACAGGGATACACAGGAACTCACAAGCTTACACAGGTATGCGCAGGCATACACAGGCATACACAGGCATACACAGGCATACACAGGCATACACAGGTATGAACAGGCATAAATAGTCAAACACAGGCATACCAGGCATACCCAGGCATACACAGGCATACACAGTCATACACAGGCATACACAGGCATACATAGTCAAACACAGGCATACACAGGCATACACAGGCATACACAGGAATACACAGGCATGCACAGGCATACACGGGCATACACAGGCATACACAGGCATACACAGGCATTCACAGGCATACACAGGCATACACAGGCATACACAGGCATTCACAGGCTTAAACAGGCATACACAGGCATACCCAGGCATACCCAGGCATACACTGGCATACAATAGCATACACAGGCATACACTGGCATACAGAGGTATACTAAGTCATACACAGGCATAGACTGGCATACACAGGCATACACATGCATTCACAGGCATACACAGCCATACACAGCCATACACAGGCATACACAGGCACACACCGGCATAGACTGGCATACACTGACACACACAGGCACGCACAGGCATACACAGGCATACACAGGCATACACAGGCATACACAGGCATACACAGGCATACACAGGCATACACAGGCATACACAGGCATACACAGGCATACACAGGCATACACAAGGCATAAACTGGCATATACAGGCATAAACTGGCATATACAGGCATACACGGGCATTCACAGGCATACACAGCCATACACTGGCATACACAGGCATACACAGGTATACACAGGCATACACAAGCATACACAGGCATACACAGGCATACACAGGCACACACAGGCATACACAGGCATACACAGGCATACACATGCATTCACAGGCATACACAGCCATACACAGCCATACACAGGCATACACAGGCACACACCGGCATAGACTGGCATACACTGACACACACAGGCACGCACAGGCATACACAGGCATACACAGGCATACACAGGCATACACAGGCATACACAGGCATACACAGGCATAAACTGGCATATACAGGCATAAACTGGCATATACAGGCATACACGGGCATTCACAGGCATACACAGCCATACACTGGCATACACAGGCATACACAGGCATACACAGGCATACACAGGCATACACAGGCATACACAGGCATACACAGGCATACACAGGCATAAACTGGCATATACAGGCATAAACTGGCATATACAGGCATACACGGGCATTCACAGGCATACACAGCCATACACTGGCATACACAGGCATACACAGGTATACACAGGCATACACCAGCATACACAGGCATACACAGGCATACACAGGCACACACAGGCATACACAGGCATACACAGGCATACAAAAGCATACACAGGCATACACAGGCACTCACAAGCACTCACAGGCATACACAGGCATACACAGGCATACACAGGCATACACAGGCACACACAGGCATAGACTGGCATACACTGACATATACAGGCATACACAGGCAGTCACAGGCATACACAGGCATTCGCTGGCATACACAGGCATACACAGGCATACACAGGCATACACAGGCATACACAGGCCTACACAGGCATACACAGGCATTCACAGGCTTAAACAGGCATACACAGGCATGGACTGGCATACCCAGGCATACACTGGCATACAATAGCATACATAGGCATACACAGGCATACACAGGCATACACAGGCATACACAGGCATACACTGGCATACAGAGGTATACTAAGTCATACACAGGCATAGACTGGCATACACAGGCATTCACAGGCCTACACAGGCATACACAGGCATACCCAGGCATACCTAGGCATACACAGGTATACACAGGCATACACAGGCATACACAGTCAGACACAGGCATACTAAGTCATACACAGGCATAGACTGGCATACACTCGCATACACTGGCATACGTACGCGTACACAGCCATACACAGGCATAGACAGGTATTCACTGGCAGACACTGGCATACACGGGCATACATGGGCCATACACTAGCATACACAGGCATACACAGGCATACACAAGTACACACAGGCATACACAGCCATACACAGGCATACACAGGCATACACAGGCATACACAGGCATACACAGGCATACACAGGAATACACGGGAATACACAGGCTTACACAGGCATAGACAGGCATACACAGGCATACACAGGCATACACAGGCATACACAAGCACACACAGGCATACACAGGCAAACACAGGCACACACACAGGCATAGACTGGCATACACTGACATAAACAGGCATAAACAGGCAGTCACAGGCATACACAGGCATTCACTGTAATACACAGGAATAAACAGGCATACACAGGCATTCACAGGCAAACACAAGCATACACAGGCCTACCCAGGCATACTCAGGCATACACAGGCATACACAGGCATACACAGGCATACACAGCCATACACTGGCATACACAGGCATACACAGGTATACACAGGCATACACAAGCATACACATGCATACACAGGCACACACAGGCACACGCAGGCATACACAGGCATACACATGCATTCACAGGCATACACAGCCATACACTTGCATACACAGGCATACAAAGGCATACACAGGCACACACAGGCATACACAGGCACTCACAGGCATACACAGTCATGACACAGGCATACACAGGCACACACAGGCAGTCACAGGCATACACAGGCAAACTAAGTCATACACAGGCATAGACTGGAATACACAGGCATTCACAGGCTTACACAGGCATACACAGGCATACACAGGCATACACAGGAATACACGGGAATACACAGGCATACACAGGCATAGACAAGCATACACAGGCAAACAAAGGCATACACAAGCATACACTGGCATACACGGGCATACACAGGCATACACAGGCATACACAGGCATACACAGGCATACACAGGCATACACAGGCATAGACAGGCATACACTGGCACACACTGGCATACACGGGCATACATGGGCCATACACTAGCATACACAGGCATACACAGGCATACACAAGTATACACAGGCATACACAGCCATACACAGGCATACACAGGCATACACAGGCATACACAGGCATACACAGGCATACACAGGCATACACAGGCATACACAGGCATACACAGGCATACACAAGCACACACAGGCATACACAGGCAAACACAGGCACACACAGGCATACACAGGCAAACACAGGCATACACAGGAATACACGGGAATACACAGGCTTACACAGGCATAGACAGGCATACACAGGCATACACAGGCATACACAAGCACACACAGGCATACACAGGCAAACACAGGCACACACAGGCATAGACTGGCATACACTGACATAAACAGGCATAAACAGGCAGTCACAGGCATACACAGGCATTCACTGTACACACAGGAATACACAGGCATACACAGGCATTCACAGGCAAACACAAGCATACACAGGCCTACCTAGGCATACTCAGGCATACACAGGCATACACAGGCGTACACAGGCATACACAGGCACACACAGGCATACACAGGCATACACAGGCATACACAGGCATACGCAGGCATACACGGCCATTCACAGGCACACACAGGCATAAACTGGCATTTACAGGCATACACGGGCATTCACAGGCATACACAGCCATACACTGGCATACAAAGGCATACACAGGTATACACAGGCATACACAAGCATACACATGCATACACAGGCATACACAGGCACACACAGGCATACACAGGCATACACATGCATTCACAGGCATACACAGCCATACACTTGCATACACAGGCATACAAAGGCATACACAGGCATACACAGGCATACACAGGCACTCACAGGCATACACAGTCATACACAGGCATACACAGGCACACACAGGCAGTCACAGGCATACACAGGCATACTAAGTCATACACAGGCATAGACTGGAATACACAGGCATTCACAGGCTTACACAGGCATACACAGGCATACACAGGCATACACAGGAATACACGGGAATACACAGGCATACACAGGCATAGACAGGCATACACAGGCAAACAAAGGCATACACAAGCATACACTGGCATACACGGGCATACACAGGCATACACAGGCATACACAGGCATACACAGGCATACACAGGCATACACAGGCATACACAGGCATACACAGGCATACACAGGCATACACAGGCATACACAGGCATATACAGGCTTAAACAGGCATACACAGGCATACCCAGGCATACACTGGCATAGAATAGCATACACAGGCATACACAGGCATACAATGGCATACAGAGGTATACTAAGTCATACACAGGCATAGACTGGCATACACAGGCATACACATGCATTCACAGGCATACACAGCCATACACAGCCATACACAGGCATACACAGGCACACACCGGCATAGACTGGCATACACTGACACACACAGGCACGCACAGGCATACACAGGCATACACAGGCATACACAGGCATACACAGGCATACACAGGCATACACAGGCATAAACTGGCATATACAGGCATAAACTGGCATATACAGGCATACACGGTCATTCACAGGCATACACAGCCATACACTGGCATACACAGGCATACACAGGTATACACAGGCATACACAAGCATACACAGGCATACACAGGCATACACAGGCACACACAGGCATACACAGGCATACACAGGCATACACATGCATTCACAGGCATACACAGCCATACACAGCCATACACTTGCATACACAGGCATACAAAGGCATACACAGGCACTCACAAGCACTCACAGGCATACACAGGCATACACAGGCATACACAGGCACACACAGGCATAGACTGGCATACACTGACATATACAGGCATACACAGGCAGTCACAGGCATACACAGGCATTCGCTGGCATACACAGGCATACACAGGCATACACAGGCATACACGGGCATTCACAGGCTTAAACAGGCATACACAGGCATACCCAGGCATACCCAGGCATACACTGGCATACAATAGCATACACAGGCATACACAGGCATACACAGGCATACACAGGCATACACTGGCATACAGAGGTATACTAAGTCATACACAGGCATAGACTGGCATACACAGGCATTCACAGGCCTACACAGGCATACACAGGCATACCCAGGCATACCCAGGCATACACAGGTATACACAGGCATACACAGGCATACACAGTCAGACACAGGCATACTAAGTCATACACAGGCATAGACTGGCATACACTCGCATACACTGGCATACGTACGCGTACACAGCCATACACAGGCATAGACAGGCATACACTGGCACACACTGGCATACACGGGCATACATGGGCCATACACTAGCATACACAGGCATACACAGGCATACACAAGTATACGCAGGCATACACAGCCATACACAGGCATACACAGGCATACACAGGCATACACAGGCATACACAGGCATACACAGGCATACACAGGCATACACAGGCATACACAGGAATACACGGGAATACACAGGCTTACACAGGCATAGACAGGCATACACAGGCATACACAGGCATACACAGGCATACACAAGCACACACAGGCATACACAGGCAAACACAGGCACACACAGGCATAGACTGGCATACACTGGCATACACTGGCATAAACAGGCATAAACAGGCAGTCACAGGCATACACAGGCATTCACTGTAATACACAGGAATACACAGGCATACACAGGCATTCACAGGCAAACACAAGCATACACAGAACTACCCAGGCATACTCAGGCATACACGGGCATACACAGGCATACACAGGCATACACAGGCATACACAGGCATACACAGGCATACACAGGCATACGCAGGCATACACGGCCATTCACAGGCATACACAGGCATAAACTGGCATTTACAGGCATACACGGGCATTCACAGGCATACACAGCCATACACTGGCATACACAGGCATACACAGGTATACACAGGCATACACAAGCATACACATGCATACACAGGCATACACAGGCACACGCAGGCATACACAGGCATACACATGCATTCACAGGCATACACAGCCATACACTTGCATACACAGGCATACAAAGGCATACACAGGCATACACAGGCATACACAGGCACTCACAGGCATACACAGTCATACACAGGCATACACAGGCACACACAGGCAGTCACAGGCATACACAGGCATACTAAGTCATACACAGGCATAGACTGGAATACACAGGCATTCACAGGCTTACACAGGCATACACAGGCATACACAGGCATACACAGGAATACACGGGAATACACAGGCATACACAGGCATACACAGGCATACACAGGCATACACAGCCATACACAGGCATAGACTGGCATACACAGGGATTCATAGTCATAAACAGGCATACACTGGCATTCACAGGGATACACAGGAATTCACAAGCTTACACAGGCATGCACAGGCATACACAGGCACAACAGGCATACCCAGGCATACACATGCATATACAGGCATACTCAGGCATACACAGGCATACACAGGCATACACAGGCATACACAGGCATACACAGGCATACACATGGCATACACAGGCATACACAGTCATACACAGGCATACACAGGCATAGACTGGCATACACAGGCATTCATAGTCATAAACAGGCAGAAACTGGCAGATACAGACACGGACATATACAGACATACACTGACATATACAGGCATACACAGGCAGTCTTAGGCTTACACAGGCATTCACTGGCATACACAGGCTTACACAGGCATACACAGGCACACACAGACATACTTAGGCATACACAGGCATACACAGGCATACACAGGCATACACAGGCATACGCAGGCACACAAAGGCATACACAGGCATACGCAGGCATACAAAGGCATACACAGGCATACACAGGCATACGCAGGCATACACAGGCATACACAGGCATACACACGCATACACACGCATACGCAGGCATACAAAGGCATACACAGGCAAACAGGCATACACAGGCACACACAGACATACTTAGGCATACACAGGCATACACAGGCATACACAGGCATACACAGGCATACACAGGCATACACAAGCATACACAGCCATACACAGGCATAGACAGGCATACACTGGCATACACAGGCATACACGGGCATACACAGGCTTACACAGGCATACCCAGGCATACCCAGGCATACACAGGCATAGACTGGCATACACTGACATATGCAGGCATACACAGGCAGTCACAGGCTTACACCGGCATTCACTGGCATACACAGGCTTACACAGGCTTACACAGGCATACAAAGGCATACACAGGCATACACAGGCATACACTGGCATACACAGGCATACACAGGCATACACAGGCATACACAGGCATACACAGGCATTCACAGTCTTACACAGGCATACACAGGCATACGCAGGCATACACTGACATATGCAGGCATACACAGGCAGTCACAGGCTTACACCGGCATTCACTGGCATACACAGGCTTACACAGGCTTACACAGGCATACAAAGGCATAGACAGGCATACACAGGCATACACTGGCATACACAGGCATACACAGGCATACACAGGCATACACAGGCATACACAGGCATACACAAGCACACACAGGCATACACAGGAATACACAGGCACACAGAGGCATAGACTGGCATACACTGACATATACAGGCATACACAGGCATTCGCTGGCATACACAGGCATACACAGGCATACACAGGCATTCACAGGCTTACACAGGCATACACAGGCATACCCAGGCATACCCAGGCATACCCAGGCATACACAGGCATAGACTGGCATACACAGGCATACACAGGCATACACAGGCATACACAGGCATACACAGGCATACACAGGCATACACAGTCATACACAGGCATACTAAGTCATACACAGGCATAGACTGGCATACACAGGCATACACAGGCATACACAGGCATACACAGTCATACACAGGCATACTAAGTCATACACAGGCATAGACTGGCATACACAGGCATACACAGGCATACACAGGTTTGCACAGGCATACACAGGCATACACAGGCATACACAGGCATTCACAGGCTTACACAGACATACACAGGCATACACTAGGAAACACAGGCATACCCAGGCATACCCAGGCATACACAGGCATACCCAGGCATACCCAGGCATACACAGGCATACACAGGCATACACAGGCATACACAGGCATACACAGGCATACACAGGCATACACAGGCATACACAGTCATACACAGGCATACACAGGCATATACAGTCATACACTGACATATGCAGGCATATACAGTCATACACTGACAGATGCAGGCATACACAGGCATACACAGGCTTACACAGGCATACACAGGCACACACAGGCATACACAGGCATACACAGGCGCACACAGGCATAGACTGGCATACACTGATATATACAGGCTTACACAGGCATTCACTGGCATACAGAGGCATACACAGGCATTCACAGGCTTACACAGGCATACGCAGGCATACACTGGCATACACAGGCATACACAGGCACACACAGGCATACACAGGCATACACAGGCATACACAGGCACTCACAGGCATACACTGGCATACGCAGACTTATAGAGGCATACCCAGACATACACAGGCATACACAGGCATACACATGCATACACAGGCATACACAGCCATACACAGGCATACACAGGCATGGACTGGCATACACAGGCATGCACTGGCATACGTACGCGTACACAGCCATACACATGCATAGGCAGGCATACACTGGCATACACTGGCATACACGGGCATACACCGGCCATACACTGGCATACACAGGCATACACAGGCATACACAGGCATACACAAGCATACACAGGCATACACAGGCGTACACAGGCATACACAGGCATAAGCAGGCAAACACAGGCATACACAGGAATACACGGGCATACACAGGCATACACTGGCATACACAGGCACACACTGGCATACACAGGCATACACAGGCATACACAGGCATACACAGGCATACACTGGCATATACAGGCATACATAGGCATACACAAGCATACACAGCCATACACAGCCATACACAGGCATAGACATGCATACACTGGCATACACAGGCATACACTGGCATACACAGGCATACACAGGCATACACAGGCTCACACAGACATACACGGGCATGCACAGGCATACACAGGCATACACAGACATATACAGGCATACACACTCATACACAGGCATACACAGGCATACACAGGCATACACAGGCATACACAGGCATACACAGGCATACACAGGCATACACAGGCATACACAGTCATTCACAGGCTTACACAGACACACACAGGCATACACTGGGAAACACAGGCACACCCAGGCATACCCAGGCATACACAGGCATACACAGGCATACACAGGCATACACAGTCATACACAGGAATACACAGGCATACACAGGCATACACAGGCATACACAGGCATACACAGTCATACACAGTCATATACAGACATACACTTACATATACAGGCATACACAGGTAGTCAAAGGCTTACACAGGCATTCACTGGCATACACAGGTATAGACAGTCATACACTGGCATACACAGGCATACACGGGTATACACAGGCTTACACAGACATACACGGGCATGCACAGGCATACACAGGCATACACAAGCATACAGAGGCATACACAGGCATACACGGGTCATACACTGGCATACACAGGCATACACAGGCATACACAAGTATACACAGGCACACACAGGCATACACAGGCATGGACTGGCATACACAGGCATGCACTGGCATACGTACGCGTACACAGCCATACACAGGCATAGGCAGGCATACACTGGCATACACAGGCATACACAGGCATACACAGGTTTGCACAGGCATACACAGGCATACACAGTCAAACACAGGCATACACAGGCATACACAGGCATACACAGGCATACACAAGCATACACAGGCATACACAGGCATACACAGGCATACACAGGCATACACAGGCATACACAGGCATACACAGGCATTCACAGGCTTACACAGACATACACAGGCATACACTGGGAAACACTGGGAAACACAGGCATACCCAGGAATACACAGGCATACACAGGCATACACAGGCATACACAGTCATACACAGGAATACACAGGCATACTAAGTCATACACAGGCATAGACTGGAATACACAGGCATTCACAGGCTTACACAGGCATACACAGGCATACACAGGCATACACAGGAATACACGGGAATACACAGGCATACACAGGCATACACAGGCATACACAGCCATACACAGGCATAGACTGGCATACACAGGGATTCATAGTCATAAACAGGCATACACTGGCATTCACAGGGATACACAGGAATTCACAAGCTTACACAGGCATGCACAGGCATACACAGGCACAACAGGCATACCCAGGCGTACACATGCATACACAGGCATACTCAGGCATACACAGGCATACACAGGCATACACAGGCATACACAGGCATACACAGGCATACACAGGCATACACAGGCATACACAGTCATACACAGGCATACACAGGCATAGACTGGCATACACAGGCATTCATAGTCATAAACAGGCATAAACTGGCATATACAGACACGGACATATACAGACATACACTGACATATACAGGCATACACAGGCAGTCTTAGGCTTACACAGGCATTCACTGGCATACACAGGCTTACACAGGCATACACAGGCACACACAGACATACTTAGGCATACACAGGCATACACAGGCATACACAGGCATACACAGGCATACACAGGCATACACAGGCATACGCAGGCATACAAAGGCATACACAGGCATACGCAGGCACACAAAGGCATACACAGGCATACACAGGCATACGCAGGCATACACAGGCATACACAGGCATACACACGCATACACACGCATACGCAGGCATACAAAGGCATACACAGGCAAACAGGCATACACAGGCACACACAGACATACTTAGGCATACACAGGCATACACAGGCATACACAGGCATACACAGGCATACACAGGCATACACAGGCATACACAAGCATACACAGCCATACACAGGCATAGACAGGCATACACTGGCATACACAGACATATACAGGCATACACACTCATACACAGGCATACACAGGCATACACAGGCATACACAGGCATACACAGGCATACACAGGCATACACAGGCATACACAGGCATACACAGGCACACACAGTCATTCACAGGCTTACACAGACACACACAGGCATACACTGGGAAACACAGGCACACCCAGGCATACCCAGGCATACACAGGCATACACAGGCATACACAGGCATACACAGTCATACACAGGAATACACAGGCATACACAGGCATACACAGGCATACACAGGCATACACAGTCATACACAGTCATATACAGACATACACTTACATATACAGGCATACACAGGTAGTCAAAGGCTCACACAGGCATTCACTGGCATACACAGGTATAGACAGTCATACACTGGCATACACAGGCATACACGGGTATACACAGGCTTACACAGACATACACGGGCATGCACAGGCATACACAGGCATACACAAGCATACAGAGGCATACACAGGCATACACGGGTCATACACTGGCATACACAGGCATACACAGGCATACACAAGTATACACAGGCACACACAGGCATACACAGGCATGGACTGGCATACACAGGCATGCACTGGCATACGTACGCGTACACAGCCATACACAGGCATAGGCAGGCATACACTGGCATACACAGGCATACACAGGCATACACAGGTTTGCACAGGCATACACAGGCATACACAGTCAAACACAGGCATACACAGGCATACACAGGCATACACAGGCATACACAAGCATACACAGGCATACACAGGCATACACAGGCATACACAGGCATACACAGGCATACACAGGCATTCACAGGCTTACACAGACATACACAGGCATACACTGGGAAACACTGGGAAACACAGGCATACCCAGGAATACACAGGCATACACAGGCATACACAGGCATACACAGTCATACACAGGAATACACAGGAATACACAGGCATACTAAGTCATACACAGGCATAGACTGGAATACACAGGCATTCACAGGCTTACACAGGCATACACAGGCATACACAGGCATACACAGGAATACACGGGAATACACAGGCATACACAGGCATACACAGGCATACACAGCCATACACAGGCATAGACTGGCATACACAGGGATTCATAGTCATAAACAGGCATACACTGGCATTCACAGGGATACACAGGAATTCACAAGCTTACACAGGCATGCACAGGCATACACAGGCACAACAGGCATACCCAGGCGTACACATGCATACACAGGCATACTCAGGCATACACAGGCATACACAGGCATACACAGGCATACACAGGCATACACAGGCATACACAGGCATACACAGGCATACACAGTCATACACAGGCATACACAGGCATAGACTGGCATACACAGGCATTCATAGTCATAAACAGGCATAAACTGGCATATACAGACACGGACATATACAGACATACACTGACATATACAGGCATACACAGGCAGTCTTAGGCTTACACAGGCATTCACTGGCATACACAGGCTTACACAGGCATACACAGGCACACACAGACATACTTAGGCATACACAGGCATACACAGGCATACACAGGCATACACAGGCATACACAGGCATACACAGGCATACGCAGGCATACAAAGGCATACACAGGCATACGCAGGCATACAAAGGCATACACAGGCATACACAGGCATACGCAGGCATACACAGGCATACACAGGCATACACACGCATACACACGCATACGCAGGCATACAAAGGCATACACAGGCAAACAGGCATACACAGGCACACACAGACATACTTAGGCATACACAGGCATACACAGGCATACACAGGCATACACAGGCATACACAGGCATACACAGGCATACACAAGCATACACAGCCATACACAGGCATAGACAGGCATACACTGGCATACACAGGCATACACGGGCATACACAGGCTTACACAGGCATACCCAGGCATACCCAGGCATACACAGGCATAGACTGGCATACACTGACATATGCAGGCATACACAGGCAGTCACAGGCTTACACCGGCATTCACTGGCATACACAGGCTTACACAGGCTTACACAGGCATACAAAGGCATACACAGGCATACACAGGCATACACTGGCATACACAGGCATACACAGGCATACACAGGCATACACAGGCATACACGGGCATTCACAGTCTTACACAGGCATACACAGGCATACGCAGGCATACACTGACATATGCAGGCATACACAGGCAGTCACAGGCTTACACCGGCATTCACTGGCATACACAGGCTTACACAGGCTTACACAGGCATACAAAGGCATAGACAGGCATACACAGGCATACACTGGCATACACAGGCATACACAGGCATACACAGGCATACACAGGCATACACAGGCATACACAAGCACACACAGGCATACACAGGAATACACAGGCACACAGAGGCATAGACTGGCATACACTGACATATACAGGCATACACAGGCATTCGCTGGCATACACAGGCATACACAGGCATACACAGGCATTCACAGGCTTACACAGGCATACACAGGCATACCCAGGCATACCCAGGCATACCCAGGCATACACAGGCATAGACTGGCATACACAGGCATACACAGGCATACACAGGCATACACAGGCATACACAGGCATACACAGGCATACACAGTCATACACAGGCATACTAAGTCATACACAGGCATAGACTGGCATACACAGGCATACACAGGCATACACAGGCATACACAGTCATACACAGGCATACTAAGTCATACACAGGCATAGACTGGCATACACAGGCATACACAGGCATACACAGGCATACACAGGTTTGCACAGGCATACACAGGCATACACAGGCATACACAGGCATTCACAGGCTTACACAGACATACACAGGCATACACTAGGAAACACAGGCATACCCAGGCATACCCAGGCATACACAGGCATACCCAGGCATACCCAGGCATACACAGGCATACACAGGCATACACAGGCATACACAGGCATACACAGGCATACACAGGCATACACAGGCATACACAGTCATACACAGGCATACACAGGCATATACAGTCATACACTGACATATGCAGGCATATACAGTCATACACTGACATATGCAGGCATACACAGGCATACACAGGCTTACACAGGCATACACAGGCACACACAGGCATACACAGGCATAAACAGGCGCACACAGGCATAGACTGGCATACACTGATATATACAGGCTTACACAGGCATTCACTGGCATACAGAGGCATACACAGGCATTCACAGGCTTACACAGGCATACGCAGGCATACACTGGCATACACAGGCATACACAGGCACACACAGGCATACACAGGCATACACAGGCATACACAGGCACTCACAGGCATACACTGGCATACGCAGACTTATAGAGGCATACCCAGACATACACAGGCATACACAGGCATACACATGCATACACAGGCATACACAGCCATACACAGGCATACACAGGCATGGACTGGCATACACAGGCATGCACTGGCATACGTACGCGTACACAGCCATACACATGCATAGGCAGGCATACACTGGCATACACTGGCATACACGGGCATACACCGGCCATACACTGGCATACACAGGCATACACAGGCATACACAGGCATACACAAGCATACACAGGCATACACAGGCGTACACAGGCATACACAGGCATAAGCAGGCAAACACAGGCATACACAGGAATACACGGGCATACACAGGCATACACTGGCATACACAGGCATACACTGGCATACACAGGCATACACAGGCATACACAGGCATACACAGGCATACACTGGCATATACAGGCATACATAGGCATACACAAGCATACACAGCCATACACAGCCATACACAGGCATAGACATGCATACACTGGCATACACAGGCATACACTGGCATACACAGGCATACACAGGCATACACAGGCTTACACAGACATACACGGGCATGCACAGGCATACACAGGCATACACAGACATATACAGGCATACACACTCATACACAGGCATACACAGGCATACACAGGCATACACAGGCATACACAGGCATACACAGGCATACACAGGCATACACAGGCATACACAGTCATTCACAGGCTTACACAGACACACACAGGCATACACTGGGAAACACAGGCACACCCAGGCATACCCAGGCATACACAGGCATACACAGGCATACACAGGCATACACAGTCATACACAGGAATACACAGGCATACACAGGCATACACAGGCATACACAGGCATACACAGTCATACACAGTCATATACAGACATACACTTACATATACAGGCATACACAGGTAGTCAAAGGCTTACACAGGCATTCACTGGCATACACAGGTATAGACAGTCATACACTGGCATACACAGGCATACACGGGTATACACAGGCTTACACAGACATACACGGGCATGCACAGGCATACACAGGCATACACAAGCATACAGAGGCATACACAGGCATACACGGGTCATACACTGGCATACACAGGCATACACAGGCATACACAAGTATACACAGGCACACACAGGCATACACAGGCATGGACTGGCATACACAGGCATGCACTGGCATACGTACGCGTACACAGCCATACACAGGCATAGGCAGGCATACACTGGCATACACAGGCATACACAGGCATACACAGGTTTGCACAGGCATACACAGGCATACACAGTCAAACACAGGCATACACAGGCATACACAGGCATACACAGGCATACACAGGCATACACAAGCATACACAGGCATACACAGGCATACACAGGCATACACAGGCATACACAGGCATACACAGGCATACACAGGCATACACAGGCATTCACAGGCTTACACAGACATACACAGGCATACACTGGGAAACACTGGGAAACACAGGCATACCCAGGAATACACAGGCATACACAGGCATACACAGGCATACACAGTCATACACAGGAATACACAGGCATACACAGGCATACACAGGCATACACAGTCAAACACAGTCATACACAGTCATATACAGACATACACTTACATATACAGGCATACACAGGCAGTCAAAGGCTTATACAGGCATTCACTGGCATACACAGGTATAGACAGGCATACACTGGCATACACAGGCATACACGGGTATACACAGGCTTACACAGACATACACGGGCATGCACAGGCATACACAGGCATACACAGGCATACACAAGCATACAGAGGCATACACAGGCATACACAGGCATACACGGGTCATACACTGGCATACACAGGCATACACAGGCATACACAAGTATACACAGGCACACACAGGCATACACAGGCATACACTGTGAAACACAGGCATACACTGGCATACAGAGGCATACACAGGCATACACAGGCATCACAGGCATACACAGGCATTTACAGGCATACACATGCGTGAACTGGCATACACAACCATACACAGCCATACACAGGTATAGACAGGCATACACTGGCATACACAGGCATACACAGGCTTACACAGACATACACGGGCATGCACGGGCATACACAGGCATACACAGGCATACACAAGCATACAGAGGCATACACATGCATACACAGGCATACACGGGTCATACACTGGCATACACAGGCATACACAGGCATACACAAGTATACACAGGCACACACAGGCATACACAGGCATACACTGTGAAACACAGGCATACACTGGCATACACAGGCATAAACAGGCATACACAAGCATACACAGCCATACACAGCCATACACAGGCATAGACAGGCATACACTGGCATACACAGGCATACACAGGCATACACAGGCTTACACAGACATACACGGGCATGCACAGGCATACACAGGCATACACAGACATACACAGGCATACACACTCATACACAGGCATACACAGGCATACACAGGCATACACAGGTAAACACAGGCATACACAGGTTTGCACAGGCATACACAGGCATACACAGTCAAACACAGGGATACACAGGCATACACAGGCATACACAGGCATACACAGGCATACACAGGCATACACAGGCATACACAGGCATACGTACGCGTACACAGCCATACACAGGCATAGGCAGGCATACACTGGCATACACTGGCATACACTGGCATACACTGGCATACACTGGCATACACTGGCATACACGGGCATACACCGGCCATACACTGGCATACACAGGCATACACAAGCATAAACTGGCATATACAGGCATACACAGGCACTCACAGGCATACACTGGCATACACAGGCATACACAGGCATACACAGGCACAGACAGGCATACACTGGCATACACAGGCATACACAGGCATACACAGGCATACAAAGGCATACACAGGCATACACAGGCATACACAGGCATACACAGCCATACACAGCCATACACAGGCATAGATAGGCATACACTGGCATACACAGGCATACACAGGCATACACAGGCATACACAGGCTTACACAGACATACACAGTCAAACACAGGCATACACAGGCATACACAGGCATACACAGGCATACACAGGCATACACAGGCATACACAGGCATACACAGGCATAACCAGGCATACACAGGCATACACAGGCATACACAGGCATACACAGGCATACACAGGCATTCACAGGCTTACACAGACATACACAGGCATACACAGGCATACACAGGCATTCACAGGCATACACAAGCATACACAGCCATACACAGCCATACACAGGCATAGACAGGCATACACTGGCATACACAGGTTTGCACAGGCATAAACTGGCATATACAGGCATACACAGGCACTCACAGGCATACACTGGCATACACAGGCATACACAGGCATACACAGGCTTACACAGGCATACACAGGCATACACAGGCATACACAGTCATACACAGTCATATACAGACATACACTTACATATACAGGCATACACAGGCAGTCAAAGGCTTACACAGGCATTCACTGGCATACACAGGCTTACACAGGCATACACAGGCATACACAGGCATACACAGGCATACACAGGCGCACACAGGCATAGACTGGCATACACTGATATATACAGGCTTACACAGGCATTCACTGGCATACAGAGGCATACACAGGCATTCACAGGCTTACACAGGCATACGCAGGCATACACTGGCATACACAGGCATACACAGGCATACACAAGCATACACAGCCATACACAGCCATACACAGGCATAGACAGGCATACACTGGCATACACAGGCATACACAGGCATACACAGGCATACACAGGCTTACACAGACATACACGGGCATGCACACGCATACACAGGCATACACAGACATACAGGCATACACACTCATACACAGGCATACACAGGCATACACAGGCATACACAGGCTTACACAGGTTTGCACAGGCATAAACTGGCATATACAGGCATACACAGGCACTCACAGGCATACACTGGCATACACAGGCATACACAGGCATACACAGGCATACACAGGCATACACAGGCTTACACAGGCATACACAGGCATACACAGTCATACACAGTCATATACAGACATACACTTACATATACAGGCATACACAGGCAGTCAAAGGCTTACACAGGCATTCACTGGCATACACAGGCTTACACAGGCATACACAGGCACACACAGGCATACACAGGCGCACACAGGCATAGACTGGCATACACTGATATATACAGGCTTACACAGGCATTCACTGGCATACAGAGGCATACACAGGCATTCACAGGCTTACACAGGCATACGCAGGCATACACTGGCATACACAGGCATACACAGGCATACACAAGCATACACAGCCATACACAGCCATACACAGGCATAGACAGGCATACACTGGCATACACAGGCATACACAGGCATACACAGGCATACACAGGCTTACACAGACATACACGGGCATGCACAGGCATACACAGGCATACACAGGCATACACAGACATATACAGGCATACACACTCATACACAGGCATACACAGGCATACACAGGTTTGCACAGGCATAAACTGGCATATACAGGCATACACAGGCACTCACAGGCATACACTGGCATACACAGGCATACACAGGCATACACAGGCTTACACAGGCATACACAGGCATACACAGTCATACACAGTCATATACAGACATACACTTACATATACAGGCATACACAGGCAGTCAAAGGCTTATACAGGCATTCACTGGCATACACAGGCTTACACAGGCATACACAGGCACACACAGGCATACACAGGCGCACACAGGCATAGACTGGCATACACTGATATATATAGAGGCTTACACAGGCATTCACTGGCATACAGAGGCATACACAGGCATTCACAGGCTTACACAGGCATACGCAGGCATACACTGGCAAACACAGGCATACACAGGCACACAGGCATACACAGGCATACACAGGCACTCACAGGCATACACTGGCATACACTGGCATACGCAGACTTATAGAGGCATACCCAGGCATACACAGGCATACACAGGCATACACATGCATACACAGGCATACACAGCCATACACAGGCATACACAGGCATGGACTGGCATACACAGGCATGCACTGGCATACTTACGCGTACACAGCCATACACGGGCATAGGCAGGCATACACTGGCATACACTGGCATACACTGGCATACACGGGCATACACCGGCCATACACTGGCATACACAGGCATACACAGGCATACACAGGCATACACATTCATACACAGGCATACACAGGCATACACAGGCATACACAGGCATACACAGGCATACACAGGCATACACAGGCATACACAGGCATACACAGGCATAAACAGGCATACACAGGCATGCACAGGAATACACGGGCATACACAGGCATACACTGGCATACACAGGCATACACTGGCATAGACAGGCATACACAGGCATACACAGGCATACACAGGCACTCACAGGCATACACAGGCATACACTGGCATACACAGGCATACACAGGCATACACAAGCATACACAGCCATACACAGCCATACACAGGCATAGACAGGCATACACTGGCATACACTGGCATACACAGGCATACACAGGCATACACAGGCTTAGACATACATACACGGGCATGCACAGGCATACACAGGCATACACAGACATATACAGGCATACACACTCATACACAGGCATACACAGGCATACACAGGCATACACAGGCATACACAGGCATACACAGGCATACACAGGCATACACAGGCATACACAGGCATACACAGGCATACACAGGTTTGCACAGGCATACACAGGGCATACACAGTCAAACACAGGCATGCACAGGCATACACAGGCATACACAGGCATACACAGGCATACACAGGCATACACAGGCATACACAGGCATACACAGGCATACACAGGCATACACAGGCATACACAGGCATACACAGGCATACACAGGCATTCACAGGCTTACACAGGCATTCACAGGCTTACACAGACATACACAGGCATACACTGGGAAACACAGGCATACCCAGGCATACCCAGGCATACACAGGCATACACAGGCATACACAGGCATACACAGTCAAACAAAGGCATACACAGGCATACACAGGCATACGTACGCGTACACAGCCATACACAGGCATAGGCAGGCATACACTGGCATACACTGGCATACACTGGCATACACTGGCATACACTGGCATACACGGGCATACACCGGCCATACACTGGCATACACAGGCATACACAAGCATAAACTGGCATATACAGGCATACACAGGCACTCACAGGCATACACTGGCATACACAGGCATACACAGGCATACACAGGCTTACACAGGCATACACAGGCATACACAGTCATACACAGTCATATACAGACATACACTTACATATACAGGCATACACAGGCTGTCAAAGGCTTACACAGGCATTCACTGGCATACACAGGCTTACACAGGCATACACAGGCATACACAGGCATACACAGGCATACACAGGCATACACAGGCATTCACAGGCAAACACAAGCATACACAGGCATACACAGGCATACACAGGCATACACAGGCATACACAGGCATACACAGGCATACACAGGCATACACAGGCATACACAGGCATACACAGGCATACACATGCGTGAACTGGCATACACAAGCATTCACAGGTATAGACAGGTATACACTGGCATACACAGGCATACACGGGTATACACAGGCTTACACAGACATACACGGGCATGCACAGGCATACACAGGCATACACAAGCATACAGAGGCATACACAGGCATACACTGGCATCACAGGCATACACAGGCATTTACAGGCATACACATGCGTGAACTGGCATACACAAGCATACACAGTCATACACAGGTATAGACAGGCATACACTGGCATACACAGGCATACACGGGTATACACAGGCTTACACAGACATACACGGGCATGTACAGGCATACACAGACATACACAGGCATACACAAGCATACAAAGGCATACACAGGCATACACAGGCATACACGGGTCATACACAGGCATACACAGGTATACACAGGCATACACAAGCATACACAGGCATACACAGGCATACACAGGAATACACAGGCATACACATGCATTCACAGGCATACACAGCCATACACTTGCATACACAGGCATACACAGGCATGCACAGGCATACACAGGCACACACCGGCATAGACTGGCATACACTGACATATACTGACATATACAGGTATACACAGGCAGTCACTGGCATACACAGGCATTCACAGGCATACACAGCCATACACTTGCATACAGAGGCATACACAGGCATACACAGGCATACACAGGCATACACAGTCAAACACAGTCATATACAGGCACACACAGGCATACACAGGCATACACAGTTATACACAGGCATACGCAGGCATACACAGGCATACACAGGCATACACAGGCATACACAGGCATACACAGGCATACACAGGCATACACAGGCATACGTACGCGTACACAGCCATACACAGGCATAGGCAGGCATACACTGGCATACACTGGCATACACTGCCATACACTGGCATACACTGGCATACACTGGCATACACTGGCATACACTGGCATACACTGGCATACACTGGCATACACTGGCATACACGGGCATACACCGGCCATACACTGGCATACACAGGCATACACAAGCATAAACTGGCATATACAGGCATACACAGGAACTCATACACAGGCATACACAGGCAAACACAGGCATTCACAGGCATACACAGGCATAAACTGGCATATACAGGCATACACAGCCATACACTGACATACACAGGCATACACAGGTATACACAGGCATACACAAGCATACACAGGCATACACAGGCATACACAGGCATACACAGGCATACACAAGCATACACAGGCATACACAGTCAAACACGGTCATACACAGGCATACACAGGCATTCACAGTCATACACAGGCATACGCAGGCACATACACAGGCATACACAGGCATACACAGGCATACACAGGCATACACAGGCATACACAGGCATACACTGGCATACACAGGCATACACAGGCATACACAGGCATACTCAGGCAAACACAGGCATTCACAGGCATACACAGGCCTAAACTGGCATATACAGGCATACACGGGCATTCACAGGCATACACAGCCATACACTGACATACACAGGCATATACAGGTATACACAGGCATACACAAGCATACACAGGCATACACAGGCATACACAGGAATACACAGGCATACACATGCATTCACAGGCATACACGGCCATACACTTGCATACACAGGCACACACAGGCATAGACTGGCATACACTGACATATACAGGTATACACAGGCAGTCACTGGCATACACAGGCATTCACAGGCATACACAGGCATACACAGGCATACACAGGCATACACAGGCATACACAGGCATACACAGGCATACACAGGCATACACAGGCATACACAGGCATACACAGGCATACACAGTCATACACAGGCATACACAGGCATACACAGGCATATACAGGCATACACAGGCATACACAGGCATACACAGGCATACACAGGCATACACAGGCATACACAGGCATACACAGGAATACACGGGCATACACAGGCATACACTGGCATACACAGGCATACACTGGCATACACAGGCATACACAGGCATACACAGGCATACACAGGCACTCACAGGCATACGCAGGCATACACTGGCATACACAGGCATACACAGGCATACACAAGCATACAGAGCCATACACAGCCATACACAGGCATAGACAGGCATACACTGGCATACACAGGCATACACAGGCATACACAGGCATACACAGGCATACACAGGCATACACAGGCATACACAGGCATACACAGGCATACACAGGCATACACAGGCATACACAGGCATACACAGGCATTCACAGGCTTACACAGACATACACAGGCATACACTGGGAAACACAGGCATACCCAGGCATACCCAGGCATACACAGGCATACACAGGCATACACAGGCATACACAGGCATACACAGGCATACACAGGTTTGCACAGGCATACACAGGCAAACACAGTCAAACACAGGCATACACAGGCATACACAGGCATACACAGGCATACACAGGCATACACTGGCATACACAGGCATACACAGGCATACACAGGCATACACAGGCATTCACAGGCATACACAGGCATACACAGGCATACACAGGCATACACAGGCATACACAGGTTTGCACAGGCATACACAGGCATACACAGGCATACACAGGCATACACAGGCATACACAGGCATACACAGGATTGCACAGGCATACACAGGCAAACACAGTCAAACACAGGCATACACAGGCATACACAGGCATACACAGGCATACACAGGCATACACAGGCATACACTGGCATACACAGGCATACACAGGCATACACAGGCATACACAGGTTCGCACAGGCATACACAGGCATACACAGTCAAACACAGGCATACACAGGCATACGTACGCGTACACAGCCATACACAGGCATAGGCAGGCATACACTGGCATAGACTGGCATACACTGGCATACAATGGCATACACGGGCATACACTGGCCATACACTGGCATACACAGGCATACACAAGCATAAACTGGCATATACAGGCATACACAGGCACTCATAGGCACTCACAGGCATACACTGGCATACACAGGCATACACAGGCATACACAGGCTTACACAGGCATACACAGGCATACACAGTCATACACAGTCATATACAGACATACACTTACATATAAAGGCATACACAGGCAGTCAAAGGCTTACACAGGCATTCACTGGCATACACAGGTATAGACAGGCATACACTGGCATACACAGGCATACACAGGCATACACAGGCATACACAGGCATACACAGGCATACACAGGCACACACAGGCATACACAGGCATACACAGGCATACACAGGCATTCACAGGCTTACACAGACATACACAGGCATACACTGGGAAACACAGGCATACCCAGGCATACCCAGGCATACACAGGCATACACAGGCATACACAGGCATACACAGGCATACACAGGCATACACAGTCATACACAGGAATACACAGGCATAAACAGGCATACACAGGCATACACAGGCATACACAGTCATACACACAGTCATACACAGTCATATACAGACATACACTTACATATACAGGCATACACAGGCAGTCAAAGGCTTACACAGGCATTCACTGGCATACACAGGTATAGACAGGCATACACTGGCGTACACAGGCATACACGGGTATACACAGGCTTACACAGACATACACTGGCATGCACAGGCATACGCAGGCATACACATTCATACACAAGCATACAGAGGCATACACAGGCATGCACAGGCATTACAGGCATACACAGGCATTTACAGGCATACACATGCGTGAACTGGCATACACAAGCATACACAGCCATACACAGGTATAGACAGGCATACACTGGCATACACAGGTATACACGGGTACACACAGGCTTACACAGACATACACGGGCATGCACAGGCATACACAGGCATACACAGGCATACACAAGCATACAGAGGCATTCACAGGCATACACGGGTCATACACTGGCATACACAGGCATACACAGGCATACACAGGCATACACAAGTATACACAGGCACACACAACAGGCATACACTGTGAAACACAGGCATACACTGGCATACACAGGCATACACAGGCATACACAAGCATACACAGCCATACACAGCCATACACAGGCATAGACAGGCATACACTGGCATACACAGGCATACACAGCCATACACAGGCTTACACAGACATACACGGGCATGCACAGGCATACACAGGCATACACAGGCATACACTGGCATACACAGGCATACACAGGCATACACAGGCATACACAGGCATACACAGGTTCGCACAGGCATACACAGTCAAACACAGGCATACACAGGCATACACAGGCATACGTACGCGTACGCAGCCATACACAGGCATAGGCAGGCATACACTGGCATAGACTGGCATACACTGGCATACATTGGCATACACGGGCATACACCGGCCATACACTGGCATACACAGGCATACACAAGCATAAACTGGCATATACAGGCATACACAGGCACTCACAGGCACTCACAGGCATACACTGGCATACACAGGCATACACAGGCATACACAGGCTTACACAGGCATACACAGGCATACACAGTCATACACAGTCATATACAGACATACACTTACATATACAGGCATATACAGGCAGTCAAAGGCTTACACAGGCATTCACTGGCATACACAGGCTTACACAGGCATACACAGCCACACACAGGCATACACAGGCGCACACAGGCATAGACTGGCATACACTGATATATACAGGCTTACACAGGCATTCACTGGCATACAGAGGCATACACAGGCATTCACAGGCTTACACAGGCATACGCAGGCATACACTGGCATACACAGGCATACACAGGCACACACAGGCATACACAGGCACTCACAGGCATACACTGGCATACGCAGACTAATAGAGGCATACCCAGGCATACACAGGCATACACAGGCATACACAGGCATACACATGCATACACAGGCATACACAGCCATACACATGCATACACAGGCATGGACTGGCATACACAGGCATGCACTGGCATACGTACGCGTACACAGCCATACACAGGAATAGGCAGGCATACACTGGCATACACTGGCATACACTGGCATACACTGGCATACACTGGCATACACTGGCATACACTGGCATACAAGGGCATACCCCGGCCATACACTGGCATACACAGGCATACACAGGCATACACAGGCATACACAGGCATACACAGGCATACACAGGCATACACAGGCATACACAGGCATACACAGGCATAAACAGGCATACACAGGCATACACAGGAATACACGGGCATACACAGGCATACACTGGCATACACAGGCATACACTGGCATACACAGGCATACCCAGGCATACACAGGCATACACAGGCATACACAGGCACTCACAGGCATACACAGGCATACACTGGCATACACAGGCATACACAGGCATACACAAGCATACACAGCCATACACAGGCATAGACAGGCATACACTGGCATACACAGGCATACACAGGCATACACAGGCTTACACATACATGCACGGGCATGCACAGGCATACACAGGCATACACAGACATATACAGGCATACACACTCATACACAGGCATACACAGGCATACACAGGCATACACAGGCATACACAGGTTTGCACAGGCATACACAGGCATACACAGTCAAACACATCATACACAGGCATACACAGGCATACACAGGCATACACAGGCATACACAGGCATACACAGGCATACACAGGCATACACAGGCATACACAGGCATACACAGGCATTCACAGGCTTACACAGACATACACAGGCATAAACTGGGAAATACAGGCATACCCAGGCATACCCAGGCATACACAGGCATACACAGGCATACACAGTAATACACAGTCATACACAGTCATATACAGACATGCACTTACATATACAGGCATATACAGGCACGACATATCGTGCATGCCACCTATGGACGGTAGGTGGTATCTTTGGAAGATTTTAATTTTCCTACCGTAAGGCATAGTAAAAAAAAAAAAAAAAAAAAAAAAAAAAATATATATATATATACAGGCATACACAGGCAGTCAAAGGCTTACACAGGCATTCACTGGCATACACAGGTATAGACAGGCATACACTGGCATACACAGGCATACACGGGTATACACAGGCTTACACAGACATACACGGGCATGCACAGGCATACACAGGCATACACATTCATACACAAGCATACAGAGGCATACACAGGCATACACAGGCAGCACAGGCATACACAGGCATTTACAGGCATACACATGCGTGAACTGGCATACACAAGCATACACAGCCATACACAGGTATAGACAGGCATACACTGGCATACACAGGCATACACGGGTATACACAGGCTTACACAGGCATACACATGCATGCACAGGCATACACAGGCATACACAGGCATACACAAGCATACAGAGGCATAAACAGGCATACACAGGCATACACGGGTCATACACTGGCATACACAGGCATACACAGGCATACACAAGTATACACAGGCACACACAGGCATACACAGGCATACACTGTGAAACACAGGCATACACTGGCATACACAGGCATACACAGGCATACACAAGCATACACAGCCATACACAGCCATACACAGGCATAGACAGGCATACACTGGCATGCACAGGCATACACAGGAATACACAGCCTTACACAGACATACACGGGCATGCACAGGCATACACAGGCATACACAGACATATACAGGCATACACACTCATACACAGGCATACACAGGCATACACAGGCATACACAGGTTTGCACAGGCATACACAGGCATACACAGTCAAACACAGGCATACACAGGCATACACAGGCATACACAGGCATACACAGGCATACACAGGCATACACAGGCATACACAGGCATACACAGGCATACACAGGCATACACATTCATACACAAGCATACAGAGGCATACACAGGCATACACAGGCATCACAGGCATACACAGGCATTTACAGGCATACACATGCGTGAACTGGCATACACAAGCATACACAGCCATACACAGGCATACACAGGCATACACAGGCATACACAGGCATACACAGGCATACACAGGCATACATAGGCATACACAGGCATACACATTCATACACAAGCATACAGAGGCATACACAGGCATACACAGGCATACACAGGCATACACGGGTCATACACTGGCATACACAGGCATACACAGGCATACACAAGTATACACAGGCACACACAGGCATCAAAGGCATACACTGTGAAACACAGGCATACACTGGCATACACAGGCATTCACAGGCATACACAAGCATACACAGCCATACACAGCCATACACAGCCATACACAGGCATAGACAGGCATACACTGGCATACACTTACATATACAGGCATACACAGGCATACACAAGCATACACAACCATACACAGGCATACACAGGCATACACAGGCATACACAGGCATACACAGGCACTCACAGGCATACACAGGCATACACAGGCATACACAGGCATACACAGGCATACACAGGCATACGTACGCGTACACAGCCATACACAGGCATACACAGGCATACACTGGCATACACTGGCATACACAGGCATACGCAGACATATACTGGCATACACTGGCATACACTGGCATACACTGGCATACACGGACATATACCGGCCATACACTGGCATACACAGGCATACACAAGCATAAACTGGCATATACAGGCATACACAGGCACTCACAGGCATACACTGGCATACACAGGCATACACAGGCATACACAGGCTTACACAGGCATACACAGGCATACACAGTCATACACAGTCATATACAGACATACACTTACATATACAGGCATACACAGGCAGTCAAAGGCTTACACAGGCATTCACTGGCATACACAGGCTTACACAGGCATACACAGCCACACACAGGCATACACAGGCATACACAGGCATACGTACGCGTACACAGCCATACACAGGCATAGGCAGGCATACACTGGCATACACTGGCATACACAGGCATACACAGACATATACTGGCATACACTGGCATACACAGGCATACACAGACATATACTGGCATACACTGGCATACACTGGCATACACTGGCATACACGGGCATACACCGGCCATACACTGGCATACACAGGCATACACAAGCATAAACTGGCATATACAGGCATACACAGGCACTCACAGGCATACACTGGCATACACAGGCATACACAGGCATACACAGGCTTACACAGGCATACACAGGCATACACAGTCATACACAGTCATATACAGACATACACTTACATATACAGGCATACACAGGCAGTCAAAGGCTTACACAGGCATTCACTGGCATACACAGGCTTACACAGGCATACACAGCCACACACAGGCATACACAGGCGCACACAGGCATAGACTGGCATACACTGATATATACAGGCTTACACAGGCATTCACTGGCATACAGAGGCATACACAGGCATTCACAGGCTTACACAGGCATACGCAGGCATACACTGGCATACACAGGCATACACAGGCACACACAGGCATACACAGGCACTCACAGGCATACACTGGCATACACTGGCATACGCAGACTTATAGAGGCATACCTAGGCATACACAGGCATACACAGGCATACACAGGCATACACAGGCATACACATGCATACACAGGCATACACAGCCATACACAGGCATACACAGGCATGGACTGGCATACACAGGCATGCACTGGCATACGTACGCGTACACAGCCATACACAGGAATAGGCAGGCATACACTGGCATACACTGGCATACACTGGCATACACTGGCATACACTGGCATACACTAGCATACACTGGCATACACGGGCATACACCGGCCATACACTGGCATAATCAGGCATACACAGGCATACACAGGCATACACAGGCATACACAGGCATACACAGGCATAAACAGGCATACACAGGCATACACAGGAATACACGGGCATACACAGGCATACACTGGCATACACAGGCATACACTGGCATACACAGGCATACACAGGCATACACAGGCATACACAGGCATACACAGGCACTCACAGGCATACACAGGCATACACTGGCATACACAGTCATACACAGGCATACACATGCATACACAGCCATACACAGCCATACACAGGCATAGATAGGCATACACTGGCATACACAGGCATACACAGGCATACACAGGCTTACACATACATGCACGGGCATGCACAGGCATACACAGGCATACACAGACATATACAGGCATACACACTCATACACAGGCATACACAGGCATACACAGGCATACACAGGCATACACAGGCATACACCGGCATACACAGGCATACACAGGCATACACAGGTTTGCACAGGCATACACAGGCATACACAGTCATATACAGACATGCACTTACATATACAGGCATACACAGGCAGTCAAAGGCTTACACAGGCATTCACAGGCATACACAGGTATAGACAGGCATACACTGGCATACACAGGCATACACGGGTATACACAGGCTTACACAGACATACACGGGCATGCACAGGCATACACAGGCATACACATTCATACACAAGCATACAGAGGCATACACAGGCATACACAGGCAGCACAGGCATACACAGGCATTTACAGGCATACACATGCGTGAACTGGCATACACAAGCATACACAGCCATACACAGGTATAGACAGGCATACACTGGCATACACAGGCATACACGGGTATACACAGGCTTACACAGCCATACACATGCATGCACAGGCATACACAGGCATACACAGGCATACACAAGCATACAGAGGCATACACAGGCATACACAGGCATACACGGGTCATACACTGGCATACACAGGCATACACAGGCATACACAAGTATACACAGGCACACACAGGCATACACAGGCATACACTGTGAAACACAGGCATACACTGGCATACACAGGCATACACAGGCATACACAGGCATACACAAGCATACACAGCCATACACAGCCATACACAGGCATAGACAGGCATACACTGGCATGCACAGGCATACACAGGAATACACAGCCTTACACAGACATACACGGGCATGCACAGGCATACACAGGCATACACAGACATATACAGGCATACACACTCATACACAGGTTTGCACAGGCATACACAGGCATACACAGTCAAACACGGGCATACACAGGCATACACAGGCATACACAGGCATACACAGGCATACACAGGCATACACAGGCATACACATTCATACACAAGCATACAGAGGCATACACAGGCATACACAGGCATCACAGGCATACACAGGCATTTACAGGCATACACATGCGTGAACTGGCATACACAAGCATACACAGCCATACACAGGTATAGACAGGCATACACTGGCATACACAGGCATACACGGGTATACACAGGCTTACACAGACATACACGGGCATGCACAGGCATACACAGGCATACACAGGCATACACAAGCATACAGAGGCATACACAGGCATACACAGGCATACACGGGTCATACACTGGCATACACAGGCATACACAGGCATACACAAGTATACACAGGCACACACAGGCATCATAGGCATACACTGTGAAACACAGGCATACACTGGCATACACAGGCATACACAGGCATACACAAGCATACACAGACATACACAGACATACACAGCCATACACAGGCATAGACAGGCATACACTGGCATACACAGCCATACACAGGCTTACACAGACATACACGGGCATGCACAGGCATACACAGGCATACACAGACATATACAGGCATAGACAGGCATACACAGGCATACACAGGCATACACAGGCATACACAGGCATACACAGGTTTGCACAGGCATACACAGGCATACACAGCCAAACACAGGCATACACAGGCATACACAGGCATACACAGGCATACACAGGCATACGTACGCGTACACAGCCATACACAGGCATAGGCAGGCATACACTGGCATACACTGGCATACACAGGCATACACAGACATATACTGGCATACACTGGCATACACTGGCATACACTGGCATACACGGGCATACACCGGCCATACACTGGCATACACAGGCACACACAAGCATAAACTGGCATATACAGGCATACACAGGCACTCACAGGCATACACTGGCATACACAGGCATACACAGGCATACACAGGCTTACACAGGCATACACAGGCAAACACAGGCATACACAGTCATACACAGTCATATACAGACATACACTTACATATACAGGCATACACAGGCAGTCAAAGGCTTACACAGGCATTCACTGGCATACACAGGCTTACACAGGCATACACAGCCACACACAGGCATACACAGGCGCACACAGGCATAGACTGGCATACACTGATATATACAGGCTTACACAGGCAGTCACAGGCATACAGAGGCATACACAGGCATTCACAGGCTTACACAGGCATACGCAGGCATACACTGGCATACACAGGCATACACAGGCACACACAGGCATACACAGGCACTCACAGGCATACACTGGCATACTCTGGCATACACTGGCATACGCAGACTCATAGAGGCATACCTAGGCATACACAGGCATACACAGGCATACACAGGCATACACAGGCATACACAGGCATACACAGGCATACACAGGCATACACAGGCATACACAGGCATACACATGCATACACAGGCATACACAGCCATACACAGGCATACACAGGCATGGACTGGCATACACAGGCGTGCACTGGCATACGTACGCGTACACAGCCATACACAGGCATAGGCAGGCATACACTGGCATACACTGGCATACACTGGCATACACGGGCATACACCGGCCATACACTGGCATACACTGGCATACACTGGCATACACTGGCATACACTGGCATACACTGGCATACACTGGCATACACTGGCATAGGCTGGCATACACTGGCATACACTGGCATACACTGGCATACACAGGCATACACTGGCATACACTGGCATACACTGGCATACACGGGCATACACCGGCCATACACTGGCATACACAGGCATACACAGGCATACACAGGCATACACAGGCATACACAGGCATAAACAGGTATACACAGGCATACACAGGAATACACGGGCATACGCAGGCATACACTGGCATACACAGGCATACACTGGCATACACAGGCATACACAGGCATACACAGGCATACACAGGCATACACAGGCACTCACAGGCATACACAGGCATACACTGGCATACACAGTCATACACAGGCATACACAAGCATACACAGTCTTACACATAGATGCACGGGCATGCACAGGCATACACAGGCATACACAGACATATACAGGCATACACAGTCATACACAGGCATATACAGGCATACACAGGCATACACAGGCATAAACAGGCATACACAGGCATACACAGGCATACACAGGCATACACAGGCATATACAGGCATACACAGGCATACACAGGCATACACAGGCATACACAGGCATACACAGGCATACACAGGCATACACAGGCATACACAGGCATACACAGGCATACACAGTCATACACAGGAATACACAGGCATACACAGGCATACACAGGCTTACACAGACATACACAGGCATACACTGGGAAACACAGGCATACCCAGGCATACCCAGGCATACACAGGCATACACAGGCATACACAGGCATACACAGGCATACACAGGCATACACAGTCATACACAGGAATACACAGGCATACACAGGCATACACAGGCATACACAGTCATACACAGTCATACACAGTCATATACAGACATACACTTACATATATAGGCATACACAGGCAGTCAAAGGCTTACACAGGCATTCACTGGCATACACAGACTTACACAGGCATACACAGGCACACACAGGCATACACAGGCATACACTGGCATTTACAGGCATACATAGGCATACACAGGCATACACAGGCATACACAGGCATACACAGGCATACACAGGCATACACTGGCATACACAGGCATACACGGGTATACACAGGCTTACACAGACATACACGGGCATGCACAGGCATACACAGGCATACACATTCATACACAAGCATACAGAGGCATACACAGGCATACACAGGCATCACAGGCATACACAGGCATTTACAGGCATACACATGCGTGAACTGGCATACACAAGCATACACAGCCATACACAGGTATAGACAGGCATACACTGGCATACACAGGCATACACAGGCATACAAGGCTTACACAGACATACACGGGCATGCACAGGCATACACAGGCATACACAGACATATACAGGCATACACACTCATACACAGTCAAACACAGTCATACACAGGCATACACAGGCATACACAGGCATACACAGGCATACACAGGCATACACAGGCATACGTACGCGTACACAGCCATACACAGGCATAGGCAGGCATACACTGGCATACACTGGCATACACTGGCATACACGGGCATACACCGGCCATACACTGGCATACACAGGCATACACAAGCATTAACTGGCATATACAGGCATACACAGGCACTCACAGGCATACACTGGCATACACAGGCATACACAGGCATACACAGGCTTACACAGGCATACACAGGCATACACAGTCATACACAGTCATATACAGACATACACTTACATATATAGGCATACACAGGCAGTCACAGTCATACACTGGCATACACAGGCAAACACAGGCATACACAGGCTTACACAGGCATACACAGGCATACACAGTCATACACAGTCATATACAGACATACACTTACATATATAGGCATACACAGGCAGTCAAAGGCTTACACAGGCATTCACTGGCATACACAGGCTTACACAGGCATACACAGGCACACACAGGCATACACAGGCATACACTGGCATTTACAGGCATACATAGGCATACACAGGCATACACAGGCATACACAGGCATACACAGGCATACACAGGCATACACAGGCATACACAGGCATACACAGGCATACACATGCGTGAACTGGCATACACAAGCATACACAGGTATAGACAGGCATACACAGGCATACACGGGTATACACAGGCTTACACAGACATACACGGGCATGCACAGGCATACACATGCATACACACGCATACAGAGGCATACACAGGCATACACAGGCATACACAGGCATCACAGGCATACACAGGCATTTACAGGCATACACATGCGTGAACTGGCATACACAAGCATACACAGTCATACACAGTCATATACAGACATACACTTACATATATAGGCATACACAGGCAGTCAAAGGCTTACACAGGCATTCACTGGCATACACAGGCTCACACAGGCAAACACAGGCACACACAGGCTTACACAGGCATACACAGGCATACACAGGCATACACAGTCATACACAGTCATATACAGACATACACTTACATATATAGGCATACACAGGCAGTCACAGGTATACACTGGCATACACAGGCAAACACAGGCATACACAGGCTTACACAGGCATACACAGGCATACACAGTCATACACAGTCATATACAGACATACACTTACATATATAGGCATACACAGGCAGTCAAAGGCTTACACAGGCATTCACTGGCATACACAGGCTTACACAGGCATACACAGGCACACACAGGCATACACAGGCATACACAGGCATTTACAGGCATACATAGGTATACACAGGCATACACAGGCATACACAGGCATACACAGGCATACACAGGCATACACAGGCATACACAGGCATACACAGGCATACACATGCGTGAACTGGCATACACAAGCATACACAGGTATAGACAGGCATACACAGGCATACACGGGTATACACAGGCTTACACAGACATACACGGGCATGCACAGGCATACACAGGCATACACACGCATACAGAGGCATACACAGGCATACACGGGCATCACAGGCATACACAGGCATTTACAGGCATACACATGCGTGAACTGGCATACCCAAGCATACACAGTCATACACAGTCATACACAGTCATATACAGACATACACTTACATATATAGGCATACACAGGCAGTCAAAGGCTTACACAGGCATTCACTGGCATACACAGGCTTACACAGGCAAACACAGGCACACACAGGCATACACAGGCATACACAGGCATTTACAGGCATACATAGGCATACACAGGCATACACAGGCATACACAGGCATACACAGGCTTACACAGGCATACACAGCCATACACAGGCATAGACTGGCACACACAGGCATACACAGGCATACACAGGCATACACAGGCATACACAGGCACACACAGGCATACACAGGCATTCACAGCCATACACAGGTATAGACAGGCATACACTGGCATACATAGGCATACACGGGCATACACGGGCATACAAAGGCATACACAGGCATACATAGGCATACACGGGCATACAAAGGCATACAAAGGCATACACAGGCATACACAGGCATACACAGGCATACACTGGCATAAACAGGCATACACAGGCATACACAGGCATAAACAGGCATACACAGGCATACACATGCGTGAACTGGCATACACAAGCATTCACAGCCATACACAGGTATAGACAGGCATACACTGGCATACATAGGCATACACGGGCATACAAAGGCATACACAGGCATACACAGGCATACACAGGCATACACAGGCATACACAGGCATACACAGGCATACACTGGCATAAACAGGCATACACAGGCATACACAGGCATACACAGGCATACACATGCGTGAACTGGCATACACAAGCATACACAGGTATAGACAGGCATACACTGGCATACACAGGCATACACGGGTATACACAGGCTTACACAGACATGCACGGGCATGCACAGGCATACACAGGCATACACAAGCATACAGAGGCATACACAGGCATACACAGGCATCACAGGCATACACAGGCATACACAGGCATACACATGCGTGAACTGGCATACACAAGCATACACAGGTATAGACAGGCATACACAGGCATACACGGGTATACACAGGCTTACACAGACATACACGGGCATGCACAGGCATACACATGCATACACACGCATACAGAGGCATACACAGGCATACACAGGCATACACAGGCATCACAGGCATACACAGGCATTTACAGGCATACACATGCGTGAACTGGCATACACAAGCATACACAGTCATACACAGTCATATACAGACATACACTTACATATATAGGCATACACAGGCAGTCAAAGGCTTACACAGGCATTCACTGGCATACACAGGCTTACACAGGCAAACACAGGCACACACAGGCTTACACAGGCATACACAGGCATACACAGGCATACACAGTCATACACAGTCATATACAGACATACACTTACATATATAGGCATACACAGGCAGTCACAGGTATACACTGGCATACACAGGCAAACACAGGCATACACAGGCTTACACAGGCATACACAGGCATACACAGTCATACACAGTCATATACAGACATACACTTACATATATAGGCATACACAGGCAGTCAAAGGCTTACACAGGCATTCACTGGCATACACAGGCTTACACAGGCATACACAGGCACACACAGGCATACACAGGCATACACAGGCATTTACAGGCATACATAGGTATACACAGGCATACACAGGCATACACAGGCATACACAGGCATACACAGGCATACACAGGCATACACAGGCATACACATGCGTGAACTGGCATACACAAGCATACACAGGTATAGACAGGCATACACAGGCATACACGGGTATACACAGGCTTACACAGACATACACGGGCATGCACAGGCATACACAGGCATACACACGCATACAGAGGCATACACAGGCATACACAGGCATCACAGGCATACACAGGCATTTACAGGCATACACATGCGTGAACTGGCATACCCAAGCATACACAGTCATACACAGTCATACACAGTCATATACAGACATACACTTACATATATAGGCATACACAGGCAGTCAAAGGCTTACACAGGCATTCACTGGCATACACAGGCTTACACAGGCAAACACAGGCACACACAGGCATACACAGGCATACACAGGCATTTACAGGCATACATAGGCATACACAGGCATACACAGGCATACACAGGCATACACAGGCTTACACAGGCATACACAGCCATACACAGGCATAGACTGGCACACACAGGCATACACAGGCATACACAGGCATACACAGGCATACACAGGCACACACAGGCATACACAGGCATTCACAGCCATACACAGGTATAGACAGGCATACACTGGCATACATAGGCATACACGGGCATACACGGGCATACAAAGGCATACACAGGCATACATAGGCATACACGGGCATACAAAGGCATACAAAGGCATACACAGGCATACACAGGCATACACAGGCATACACTGGCATAAACAGGCATACACAGGCATACACAGGCATAAACAGGCATACACAGGCATACACATGCGTGAACTGGCATACACAAGCATTCACAGCCATACACAGGTATAGACAGGCATACACTGGCATACATAGGCATACACGGGCATACAAAGGCATACACAGGCATACACAGGCATACACAGGCATACACAGGCATACACAGGCATACACAGGCATACACTGGCATAAACAGGCATACACAGGCATACACAGGCATACACAGGCATACACATGCGTGAACTGGCATACACAAGCATACACAGGTATAGACAGGCATACACTGGCATACACAGGCATACACGGGTATACACAGGCTTACACAGACATGCACGGGCATGCACAGGCATACACAGGCATACACAAGCATACAGAGGCATACACAGGCATACACAGGCATCACAGGCATACACAGGCATTTACAGGCATACACATGCGTGAACTGGCATACACAAGCATACACAGCCATACACAGGTATAGACAGGCATACACTGGCATACACAGGCATACACGGGTATACACAGGCTTACACAGACATACACGGGCATGCACAGGCATACACAGGCATACACAGGCATACACAGGCATACACAGGCATACACAGGCATACACAAGCATACAGAGGCATACACAGGCATACACAGGCATACACGGGTCATACACTGGCATACACTGCAATACACAGGCATACACAGGCATACACAAGTATACACAGGCACACACAGGCATACACTGGCATACACAGGCATACACAGGCATACACAGGCATACACAGGCATACACAGGCATACACAGGCACTCACAGGCATACACTGGCATACACTGGCATACACAGACATACACAGACTTATACAGGCATACCCAGGCATACACAGGCATATACAGCAATACACAGGCATGGACTGGCATACACAGGCATACACTGGCATACACTGGCATACGTACGCGTACACAGGCATACACAGGATTACACTATCATACACAGGCATACACTGGCATACACGGGCATACACGGGCCATACACTGGCATACACAGACATACACACGCATACACAGGCATACACAGGCATACACAGGCATACACAGGCATACAGAGGCATACACAGGCATACACCGGCATACACAGGCATACACAGGCATACACAGGCATACACAGGCATACACAGGCATACACAGGAATACACGGGCAAACACAGGCATACACTGGCATGCACAGGCATACACAGGCATACACAGCCATCCACAGGCATAGACTGGCACACACAGGCATACACAGGCATACACAGGCATACACAGGCATACACAGGCATACACAGGCATACACAGGCATATACAGGTATACACAGGCTTACACAGACATACACGGGCATGCACAGGCATACACAGGCATACACATTCATACACAAGCATACAGAGGCATACACAGGCATACACAGGCATCACAGGCATACACAGGCATTTACAGGCATACACATGCGTGAACTGGCATACACAAGCATACACAGCCATACACAGGTATAGACAGGCATACACTGGCATACACAGGCATACACAGGCATACAAGGCTTACACAGACATACACGGGCATGCACAGGCATACACAGGCATACACAGGCATATACAGGCATACACACTCATACACAGGCATACACAGGCATACACAGGCAAACACAGGCATACACAGGTTTGCACAGGTATACACAGGCATACACAGTCAAACACAGGCATACACAGGCATACACAGGCATACACAGGCATACACAGGCATACACAGGCATACACAGGCATACGTACGCGTACACAGCCATACACAGGCATAGGCAGGCATACACTGGCATACACTGGCATACCCTGGCATACACGGGCATACACCGGCCATACACTGGCATACACAGGCATACACAAGCATAAACTGGCATATACAGGCATACACAGGCACTCACAGGCATACAATGGCATACACAGGCATACACAGGCATACACAGGCTTACACAGGCATACACAGGCATACACAGTCATACACAGTCATATACAGACATACACTTACATATAGAGGCATACACAGGCAGTCAAAGGCTTACACAGGCATTCACTGGCATACACAGGCTTACACAGGCATACACAGGCACACACAGGCATACACAGGCATACACAGGCATTTACAGGCATACATAGGCATACACAGGCATACACAGGCATACACAGGCATACACTGGCATAAACAGGCATACACAGGCATACACAGGCATACACACAGGCATACACATGCGTGAACTGGCATACACAAGCATACACAGGTATAGACAGGCATACACTGGCATACACAGGCATACACGGGTATACACAGGCTTACACAGACATACACGGGCATGCACAGGCATACACAGGCATACACAAGCATACAGAGGCATACACAGGCATACACAGGCATCACAGGCATACACAGGCATTTACAGGCATACACATGCGTGAACTGGCATACACAAGCATACACAGCCATACACAGGTATAGACAGGCATACACTGGCATACACAGGCATACACGGGTATACACAGGCTTACACAGACATACACGGGCATGCACAGGCATACACAGGCATACACAGGCATACACAGGCATACACAGGCATGCACAGGCATACACAAGCATACAGAGGCATACACAAGCATACAGAGGCATACACAGGCATACACAGGCATACACGGGTCATACACTGGCATACATTGGCATACACAGGCATACACAGGCATACACAAGTATACACAGGCACACACAGGCATACACTGGCATACACAGGCATACACAGGCATACACAGGCATACACAGGCATACACAGGCATACACAGGCACTCACAGGCATACACTGGCATACACTGGCATACACTGGCATACACAGACATACACAGACTTATGCAGGCATACCCAGGCATACACAGGCATATACAGCAATACACAGGCATGGACTGGCATACACAGGCATACACTGGCATACGTACGCGTACACAGGCATACACAGGCATACACTAGCATACACAGGCATACACTGGCATACACGGGCATACACGGGCCATACACTGGCATACACAGACATACACAGGCATACACAGGCATACACAGGCATACACAGGCATACACAGGCATACACAGGCATACACAGGCATACAGAGGCATACACAGGCATACACCGGCATACACAGGCATACACAGGCATACACAGGCATACACAGGCATACACAGGCATACACAGGAATACACGGGCAAACACAGGCATACACTGGCATGCACAGGCATACACAGGCATACACAGGCATACACAGCCATACACAGCCATACACAGGCATAGACTGGCACACACAGGCATACACAGGCATACACAGGCATACACAGGCATGCACAGGCATACACAGGCATACACAGGCATACACAGGCACACACAGGCACACACAGGTATACACAGGCATTTACACGCATACACATGCGTGAACTGGCATACACAAGCATTCACAGCCATACACAGGTATAGACAGGCATACACTGGCATACATAGGCATACACGGCCATACAAAGGCATACACAGGCATACACAGGCATAAACAGGCATACACAGGCACACACAGGCATAGACTGGCATACACTGACATATACACGCATACACAGGCAATCACAGGCATACACAGGCATTCACTGGCATACACAGGCATACACAGGCATACACAGTCATACACAGGCATTCACAGGCTTTCACAGGCATACACAAACATACACAGGCATACACACGCATACACAGGCATACACAGGCATACACAGGCATACCCAGGCATACACAAGCATACACAGGCATACACAGGAATACACAGGCATACACAGACATTCACAGGCTTACACAGGCATACACAGGCATACACTGGGAGACACAGGCATACACAGGCATACCCAGGCATACCCAGGTATACACAGGCATACACAGGCATACACAGGCATGCACAGGAACACACAGGCATACACAGGCATACACAGTCATACACAGTCATACGCAGGCATACACAGGCATACACAGGCACACACAGGCATAGGCTGGCATACACTGACATATTCAGGCATCCACAGGCAGTCACAGGCATACACAGGCATTCACTGGCATACACAGGCATACACAGGCATACACAGGCATTCACAGGCATACACAGGCATACACAGGCATACACAGGAATACACAGGAATACACAGGCATACACAGGCATACACGGGTCATACACTGGCATACACTGCAATACACAGGCATACACAGGCATACACAAGTATACACAGGCACACACTGGCATACACAGGCATACACAGGCATACACAGGCATACACAGGCATACACAGGCATACACAGGCACTCACAGGCATACACTGGCATACACTGGCATACACAGACATACACAGACTTATACAGGCATACCCAGGCATACACAGGCATATACAGCAATACACAGGCATGGACTGGCATACACAGGCATACACTGGCATACACTGGCATACGTACGCGTACACAGGCATACACAGGATTACACTATCATACACAGGCATACACTGGCATACACGGGCATACACGGGCCATACACTGGCATACACAGACATACACACGCATTTACAGGCATACATAGGCATACACAGGCATACACAGGCATACACAGGCATACACTGGCATAAACAGGCATACACAGGCATACACAGGCATACACAGGCATACACAGGCATACACATGCGTGAACTGGCATACACAAGCATACACAGGTATAGACAGGCATACACTGGCATACACAGGCATACACGGGTATACACAGGCTTACACAGACATACACGGGCATGCACAGGCATACACAGGCATACACAAGCATACAGAGGCATACACAGGCATACACAGGCATCACAGGCATACACAGGCATTTACAGGCATACACATGCGTGAACTGGCATACACAAGCATACACAGCCATACACAGGTATAGACAGGCATACACTGGCATACACAGGCATACACGGGTATACACAGGCTTACACAGACATACACGGGCATGCACAGGCATACACAGGCATACACAGGCATACACAGGCATACACAGGCATGCACAGGCATACACAAGCATACAGAGGCATACACAAGCATACAGAGGCATACACAGGCATACACGGGTCATACACTGGCATACACTGGCATACACAGGCATACACAGGCATACACAAGTATACACAGGCACACACAGGCATACACTGGCATACACAGGCATACACAGGCATACACAGGCATACACAGGCATACACAGGCACTCACAGGCATACACTGGCATACACTGGCATACACAGACATACACAGACTTATGCAGGCATACCCAGGCATACACAGGCATATACAGCAATACACAGGCATGGACTGGCATACACAGGCATACACTGGCATACGTACGCTTACACAGGCATACACAGGCATACACAAGCATACACAGGCATACACTGGCATACACGGGCATACACGGGCCATACACTGGCATACACAGACATACACAGGCATACACAGGCATACACAGGCATACACAGGCATACACAGGCATACACAGGCATACACAGGCATACAGAGGCATACACAGGCATACACCGGCATACACAGGCATACACAGGCATACACAGGCATACACAGGCATACACAGGCATACACAGGCATACACAGGAATACACGGGCAAACACAGGCATACACTGGCATGCACAGGCGTACACAGGCATACACAGGCATACACAGCCATACACAGCCATATACAGGCATAGACTGGCACACACAGGCATACACAGGCATACACAGGCATACACAGGCATACACAGGCATACACAGGCATACACAGGCACACACAGGCATACACAGGCATTTACACGCATACACATGCGTGAACTGGCATACACAAGCATTCACAGCCATACACAGGTATAGACAGGCATACACTGGCATACATAGGCATACACGGGCATACAAAGGCATACACAGGCATACACAGGCATAAACAGGCATACACAGGCACACACAGGCATAGACTGGCATACACTGACATATACACGCATACACAGGCAATCACAGGCATACACAGGCATTCACTGGCATACACAGGCATACACAGGCATACACAGTCATACACAGGCATTCACAGGCTTTCACAGGCATACACAAACATACACAGGCATACACACGCATACACAGGCATACACAGGCATACACAGGCATACCCAGGCATACACAAGCATACACAGGCATACACAGGAATACACAGGCATACACAGACATTCACAGGCTTACACAGGCATACACAGGCATACCCAGGCATACCCAGGTATACACAGGCATACACAGGCATACACAGGCATGCACAGGAACACACAGGCATACACAGGCATACACAGTCATACACAGTCATACGCAGGCATACACAGGCATACACAGGCACACACAGGCATAGGCTGGCATACACTGACATATTCAGGCATCCACAGGCAGTCACAGGCATACACAGGCATTCACTGGCATACACAGGCATACACAGGCATACACAGGCATTCACAGGCTTACACAGACATACACAGGCATACACTGGGAAACACAGGCATACACAGGCATACCCAGGCATACCCAGGAATACACAGGCATACACAGGCATACACAGGAATACACAGGAATACACAGGAATACACAGGCATACACAGGCATACACAGTCATACACAGTCATACACAGGCATACACAGGCCTATACAGACATACACTGACATATGCAGGCATACACAGGCATACACAGGCATACACAGGCAGTCACAGATTTACACCGGCATTCACTGTCATACACAGGCTTACACAGGCATACACAGGCACACACAGGCATACACAGGCGCACACAGGCATAGACTGGCAACACTGACATATACAGGCTTACACAGGCATACACAGGCATTCACTGGCATACACAGGCATACACAGGCATTCACAGGCTTACACAGGCAAACACAGGCATACACTGGCATACACAGGCATACACAGGCACACACAGGCATACACAGGCATACACAGGCACTCACAGGCATACACTGGCATACACTGGCATACACAGACATACACAGACTTATACAGGCATACCCAGGCATACACAGCCATACACAGGCATGCCCTGGCATTCACAGGCATACACTGGCATACGTACGCGTACACAGCCATACACAGGCATAGGCAGGCATACACTGGCATACACGGGCATACACCGGCCATACACTGGCATACACAGGCATACACAGGCATACACAGGTATACACAGGCATACACAGGCATACACAGGCATACACAGGCACACACAGGAATACACGGGCATACACAGGCATACACTGGCATACACAGGCATACACTGGCATACACAGGCATACACAGGCATACACAGGCATACACAGGCATACACAGGCATACACAGGCATACACAGGCATACACAGGCATACCCAGGCATACACAGGCATACACAGGCATACACAGCCATACACAGGCATACACTGGCATACACGGGCATACACGGGCCATACACTGGCATACACAAACATACACAGGCATACACACGCAAAAACAGGCATACACAGGCATACACAGGCATACACAGGCACACACAGGCATACACAGGAATACACGGGCATACACAGGCACACACAGGCATAGACTGGCATACACTGACATATACAGGCATACACAGGCATACACAGGCATACACAGGAATACACGGGCATACACAGGCATACACTGGCATACACAGGCATACGCTGGCATACACAGGCATACACAGGCATACACTGGCATACACGGGCATGCACAGGCATGCACAGGCATACACAGGCATACACAGGCATACACAGGCATACACAGGCATACACAGGCACACACAGGCATACACAGGCATACACAGGCATACACGGGCATACACTGGCATACACAGGCATACACAGGCATACACAGGCATACACAGGCATACACAGGCATACACAGGCATACACAGTCATACACAGGCATACACAGGCATACACATTCATACACAGGCATACACAGGCATACACAGGTATACACAGGCATACACAGGCATACACAGGCATACACGGGCATACACTGGCATACACAGGCATACACAGGCATACACAGGCATACACAGGCATACACAGGCATACACAGGCATTTACAGGCATACACATGCGTGAACTGGCATACACAGGCATACACAGCCATACACAGGTATAGACAGGCATACACTGGCATACATAGCATACACAGGCTTACACAGGCATACACGGGCATGCACAGGCATACACAGGCATACACAGGCATACACAGGCATACACGGGCATGCACAGGTATACACAGGCATACACAGGCATACACAAGCATACAGAGGCATACACAGGCATACACAGGCACACACAGGCACACACAGGCACACACAGGCACACACAGGCACACACAGGCATACTCGGGCATTCACAGGCATACACAGGCATACACAGGCATACACAGGCATACACAGGCATACACAGGCATACACAGGCATACACAGGCATACACAGGCATACACTGGCATACACAGGCATACATAGGCATACACAGGCATACACAGGCATACACAGGCATACACAGGCATACACAGGCATTCACAGGCATACACAGGCATACACTGGCATACTCAGACATACACAGACTTATACAGGCATACCCAGGCATATACAGGCATACACAGGCATAAACTTGCATACACAGGCATACACTAGCATACCTACGCGTACACAGCCATACACAGGCATAGACAGGCATACACTGGCATACACAGGCATACACTGGCATACACAGGCATACACAGGCATACACAGGCATACACAGGCATACACAGGCATACACAGGCATACACAGGCATACACAGGCATACACAGGCATACCCAGGCATACACAGGCATACACAGGCATACACAGCCATACACAGGCATACACTGGCATACACGGGCATACACGGGCCATACACTGGCATACACAAACATACACAGGCATACACACGCAAAAACAGGCATACACAGGCATACACAGGCATACACAGGCATACACAGGCACACACAGGCATACACAGGAATACACGGACATACACAGGCACACACAGGCATAGACTGGCATACACTGACATATACAGGCATACACAGGCATACACAGGCATACACAGGCATACACAGGAATACACGGGCATACACAGGCATACACTGGCATACCAGGCATACGCTGGCATAGACAGGCATACACAGGCATACACTGGCATACACGGGCATGCACAGGCATGCACAGGCATACACAGGCATACACAGGCATACACAGGCATACACAGGCATACACAGGCACACACAGGCATACACAGGCATACACAGGCATACACGGGCATACACTGGCATACACAGGCATACACAGGCATACACAGGCATACACAGGCATACACAGCCATACACAGGCATAGACTGGCATACACAGGCATACACAGGCATACACAGGCATACACAGGCATACACAGGCATACACAGGCATACACAGGCATTTACAGGCATACACATGCGTGAACTGGCATACACAGGCATACACAGCCAAACACAGGTATAGACAGGCATACACTGGCATACATAGCATACACAGGCTTACACAGGCATACACGGGCATGCACAGGCATACACAGGCATACACAGGCATACACGGGCATGCACAGGTATACACAGGCATACACAGGCATACACAAGCATACAGAGGCATACACAGGCATACACAGGCACACACAGGCACACACAGGCACACACAGGCATACTCGGGCATTCACAGGCATACACAGGCATACACAGGCATACACAGGCATACACAGGCATACACAGGCATACACAGGCATACACTGGCATACACAGGCATACATAGGCATACACAGGCATACACAGGCATACACAGGCATACACAGGCATACACAGGCATTCACAGGCATACACAGGCATACACAGGCATACACTGGCATACTCAGACATACACAGACTTATACAGGCATACCCAGGAATATACAGGCATACACAGGCATAAACTGGCATACACAGGCATACACTAGCATACCTACGCGTACACAGCCATACACAGGCATAGACAGGCATACACTGGCATACACTGGCATACACAGGCATACACAGGCATACACAGGCATACACAGGCATACACAGGCATACACAGGCATACACAGGCATACACAGGCATACACAGGCATACACAGGCATACACAGGCATACACAGGCATACATACGCACACACAGTCATACACAGGCATACACAGGCATACACAGGCATACACAGGCATACACAGGCAGACACAGGCATACACAGGCATACACAGGCATACACAGGAATACACAGATATACACAGGCATACACAGGCATACACAAGCATACAGAGGCATACACAGGCATACACAGGCATACACGGGTCATACACTGGCATACACTGGCATGCACAGGCATACACAGGCATACACAAGTATACACAGGCACACACAGGCATACACTGGCATACACTGGCATACACAGGCATACACAGGCATACACAGGCATACACAGGCATACACAGGCATACACAGGCACTCACAGGCATACACTGGCATACACTGGCATACACAGACATACACAGACTTATACAGGCATACCCAGGCATACACAGGCATATACAGCAATACACAGGCATGGACTGGCATACACAGGCATACACTGGCATACGTACGCGTACACAGGCATACACATGCATACACTAGCATACACAGGCATACACTGGCATACACGGGCATACACGGGCCATACACTGGCATACACAGACATACACAGGCATACACAGGCATACACAGGCATACACAGGCATACACAGGCATACAGAGGCATACACAGGCATACACCGGCATACACAGGCATACACAGGCATACACAGGCATACACAGGCATACACAGGAATACACCGGCAAACACAGGCATACACTGGCATGCACAGGCATACACAGGCATACACAGCCATACACAGGCATAGACTGGCACACACAGGCATACACAGGCATACACAGGCATACACAGGCACACACAGGCATACACAGGAATACACGGGCATACACAGGCACACACAGGCATAGACTGGCATACACTGACATATACAGGCATACACAGGCATACACAGGAATACACGGGCATACACAGGCATACACTGGCATACACAGGCATACGCTGGCATACACAGGCATACACAGGCATACACTGGCATACACGGGCATGCACAGGCATGCACAGGCATACACAGGCATACACAGGCATACACAGGCACACACAGGCATACACAGGCATACACAGGCATACACGGGCATACACTGGCATACACAGGCATACACAGGCATACACAGGCATACACAGGCATACACAGGCATACACAGGCATAGACTGGCATACACAGGCATACATAGGCATACACAGGCATACACAGGCATTTACAGGCATACACATGCGTGAACTGGCATACACAGGCTTACACAGGCCTACACGGGCATGCACAGGCATACACAGGCATACACAGGCATACACGGGCATGCACAGGTATACACAGGCATACACAGGCATACACAAGCATACAGAGGCATACACAGGCATACACAGGCACACACAGGCACACACAGGCATACTCGGGCATTCACAGGCATACACAGGCATACACAGGCATACACAGGCATACACAGGCATACACAGGCATACACAGGCATACACAGGCATACACAGGCATACACAGGCATACACTGGCATACACAGGCATACACAGGCATACACAGGCATACACAGGCATACACAGGCATTCACAGGCATACACAGGCATACACTGGCATACACTGGCATACTCAGACATACACAGACTTATACAGGCATACCCAGGCATATACAGGCATACACAGGCATAAACTGGCATACACAGGCATAAACTAGCGTACACAGCCATACACAGGCATAGACAGGCATACACTGGCATACACTGGCATACACAGGCATACACAGGCATACACAGGCATACACAGGCATACACAGGCATACACAGGCATACACAGGCATACACAGGCATACACAGGCATACACAGGCATACACAGGCATACACAGGCATACATACGCACACACAGGCATACACAGGCATACACAGGCATACACAGGCATACACAGGCAGACACAGGCATACACAGGCATACACAGGCATACACAGGAATACACAGGAATACACAGGAATACACGCGCATACACAGGCATACACAGGCATACACAGGCATACACAGGCATACACAGGCATTCACAGGCATACACTGGCATACACAGGCATACATAGGCATACGCAGGCATAGAAAGGCATACACAGGCATACACAGGCATACACAGGCATACACTGGCATACACAGGCTGTAGTATATAAGAACATAATAATAATAATAATAATAATAATGATAATAATATTAATAATAATTATAATATGAATCATAATAATAAGTCAACTAATAAGTAAACTTAGGACCACCCTAATTCCTTAGGACCACCCTAGTAGATCCTTAGGTACACCCTAATCCTAAATATGCGAATTCAGCATGTACGCCTTTAGGGGTCGCACTCGACTCCCATTGGTTATCGAGTATGAACTTCATACATACATATTGCAGAATTTGCTAGTGTCAGCACTTGGCTGTCACAAGAGATCTGCCTGTAGACCACACTAAGAGCAGTTATAAATCAGGAATAGATCTGGATTGTACACTTGCTGAATAAAAACCAAATAAAGATAAAATGACCGATTGCGTTTTGAAACTTAATTAACTACATCAGAAGTATTGGAATTCTAATTAACTACATGGCGACCATGACGGGATTAATTAACTACATGGCGACCGTGACAGGACGATCGTTATAAGTTGTAGCAGAAGCTAAAGGAAACCGCTTGTGATAATTTTCAACTTCCATCAACAAGCACTGAACGTGAGAGGATCAGCATGCCCGGAATTCGATGCTTATCCACCAAGACGGCGGCAATTGTGAAGAAAAAAAAAGCGATCTGAGTGAGTAGAGCGTTAGTGTGATGGGAAAAAACAGGGGCGGAGTTCGAAATAATGTAAAAAAGAGAATAGCGCACATAAAGTGGCTATTATATACGAACACTCCACCACCCCAATGGTCGAAAGCTCAAAAACTACAAGCTGAGCTAGACCACTGTGTCGAATATCTTAAGAAAAAAATCACCACCACACCCGCTCACTCAGAAAAACAAATAAAATCGTTAACAATTTACATAACTCCAACTCCCAATCCGAAAAGCCTGCCTGTTTTTAAAAAAAGATGCCCGAACGACTGCGAGGGACCACTGTTCACACCACATTGTGAATATACGTGCAGACATTGCAGCCCCAGCACATAACCCCTAAATGAGGAAATCATCATCAACGTGGTGAGCAGCCCGCTTACTACGTCATCGAAGGAGTGTCAGCGTGCCAACCCCGGCGACGTCCAGCTGACGCAAGGAGGGTCAGAGTGAAGCAAATAGGAGCTGAAAAATAAAATATATTTTTTTTTGTTGCCCTGCGTGGCACACCACCCTCGATGCACTGCGCTGCATATTAATATTACACAAAATATTGTAACATTGAGCGGAACTTTTTCTGCCCGATGAGAAGAATGGCCCGTAAAGCCATACACCAATTAGGTAGAAAAATGTAACTATATTGAAAAAAAAAAAAAATCAAAACAACATATTTTTAAAGTAAAATAAACCAAAACCCAAAAATAAAAAAAAAAAAAAAAATATATACAAAAATGGGTTGGTTTGGATCTGACGATAGTCAGACAAAAGATAATACGGCCAATGTGGTCAATAACATAAAAATAGTCGACCATACAGAAGACATTCAGTCACTGTGGTTACTCCTTTTGATCATGACGATCGTAACAGTCGCTCAGTTTATATTAACGCTATATGTTAAGCATAACAAAATAATAAAGAAGCGTTATATAGGCAAAACAGAGAATAGTTTGGATAAAATTTAAAAAAAAAAAAAACACACCCAAAATGTATTTTGAATTAAGATGATCTAAAATTTTTATTTTTAATATCAGAAAACTAGAATGAAAAAAAAAAAAAGATTATTGAAGAAACCTTTTTAGGAGAAGCCACAATTTATAAAGTTCGATTGCACAAATAAATCTATATTATTCCTTAAATGGACTGGCAAGAAATAAAAAACGAGCTTAAAGAAATTAAAACAACTTTTGACAAGTCTTATAAATGCATGACACCAAATAGAGAAGTGCAACAAGACACTCTCAACAAGCATGCGCAGATATTGGTAAGATGCTTTAATGAAGCACGCCAATTAATTTACAGAGAAAGGAAAAGATTAACAAAAAATCATTTATCCCAAGCAGTAAAACTTCTAAACAGGTTCCGTGAGAACTTGTTAAACGTCAAGTACAGACATAACTTAAATATTACAATCCCAACTATTTTAAGCACACCTATAGTGGCTGAGATCGGTGAGGATATCGAAAGTGTAGGAGAATCAGAAATAGAAATAAAAGAAGAGGATCTCCACGATCTTGCAATTCCAGCGGTAATAACATTACCCGAATTACTTGAAAAAGATCTTTCAGATTCAAATACTTCAAGAATACAGGAAACAGACAAAATGACAGACTCTGCCGCAACATCAAGGGAATATGTGCGACAAATTTCGTCCACAATACCTGAGTTCGACGGCAAAAAGTTAAACTTAAATAGATTCCTCACGGCCCTCCGGCTAACAGATCTGACAAAAGGAAATCAGGAGATGCTAGCGGTAGAGGTAATCAAGACAAAGATACTTGGTCCATTATCACACAAAGTTGAAAATGAAGAGACCATTATCGGTATAATAAATCTATTAAAAGCATCAGTTAAAGGCGAATCGCCCGATGTCATCAAAGCAAAAATGCTTAGTACACAACAGCGCGGCAAAACTGCAGCGCAATATACCACAGAGATGGAAAACCTACGTGGGTTGCTCGAAGCAGCCTATATAGATGATGGTTTAGATTCAAACAATGCAGACAAATTCGCTACAAAGGAAGCCATTTCTGCAATGACCAAGAATTGTGGGCACGATAAGCTCAAAACCATATTGGAAGCTGGTAATTTCAACACGATGAATAGCGTGATTGAAAAATACATACACTGCAGTACAGAAATGACCGGCAATTCAAATAGTGTATTATTCTATAATAATAGAGGACACTATCGAGGTAATAATTACCGAGGAAATTACCAAAACAGAGGTAATGGCCGAGGAAATTATAACTCCTACAATAACAATTATAGAGGCCGAGGTGGTTACCATAGTGGAAACAGAGGACGAGGTGGTAACCAAAATTATAATAGAGGTGGAGGTTACTCAAGAGGTAACCAAAACCATAACTATAACACAAGTCATACCCACAATGTCCGAAACATACAATCGGAAAACGAACATGCCCCCTTGAGCGACAATCTACAGTAAAATTATACAAAATTAATCTCAATTTAAGCATTTTTATACGATTGAAGAATATGAGTACCAGTTCATGGGTAACTCTTTTAATAGATACAGGTGCAGAAATTTCCCTGCTTAAATGCAGAAACAATAATCTTAACGATTTAAATCCAAAAAATACAACAAATATATCAGGAATAGGGCAAGGGACAATTCAGTCTCTAGGTACACTACATTTAGAAATGTGTATTGCTAATGCAGCAATACCATATGAATTCCATATCGTACCTGACAATTTTCCTATACCAGGGGATGGTATAATTGGCTTGGATTTCATTAAGAAATACAATTGTATTTTGGAATTCCACGACCAAGAAGATTGGTTCACTTTGAGGCCCAAAAATTTCAGGAACATAAACATTCCTATTATACATTCACTAGATAACGAAATAATTTTGCCAGCTAGATCAGAAGTGATTCGAAAGATTCAGCTAACATCTACTGACACACATGTCCTCATCCCCAACCAGGAATTACAACCTGGCATAATAATCGCAAGTGCACTCGTAAACACTCAGAACGTCTTGATTCGAATTATTAATACAACTGAAAAAGACGCTATAGTTAGTAGCGCAAATATAAAAAGCGAATCATTGGATGATTATGATGTATACAACGCAAATATAGAAAATAGTGTGCAAAGAACTTCAGAAGTATTAAAACTTCTTAAATTTCCATCGTTATTTAAAAACGATTTAACAAAATTATGCACCGAATATAGCGATATTTTTGGTCTTGAAACAGAAACCATATCAGCTAATAATTTTTACAAGCAAAAATTGAGATTAAATGACAAAACTCCAGTCTATATCAAAAACTATAGAATGCCAGAAAGTCAAAAACCAGAAATTCAAAGGCAAGTTGACAAATTAATAAAAGATGGCATTGTCGAACCATCTATTTCAGAATATAATAGCCCTCTTCTCTTGGTACCCAAGAAATCACTGCCTAACTCGGCGGAAAAGAGATGGCGATTAGTAGTCGATTATCGCCAAATCAACAAGAAACTGCTAGCAGATAAATTCCCACTTCCAAGAATAGAAGATATTCTTGATCAATTAGGTCGAGCAAAATATTTCTCGTGCCTAGACCTGATGTCAGGATTTCATCAAATAGAATTAGACGAAAGGTTACGAAATATAACATCATTCTCAACTTCAACGGGAGCATACCGCTACACGCGATTACCATTTGGTTTAAAAATAGCCCCAAATTCTTTCCAAAGAATGATGACCCTTGCATTTTCAGGCTTAACGCCTTCGCAAGCATTTCTGTATATGGATGATTTAGTAGTCATAGGCTGTTCTGAAAAGCACATGCTTAAAAATCTAACCGACGTTTTCAAATTATGTAGGCAACATAATTTAAAATTACATCCAGAAAAAATGCACTTTCTTTATGAAAGAGGTTACTTATTTAGGTCACAAGTGTACTGACAAAGGTATATTCCCAGATGACTCTAAATATGAGGTAATAAAGAATTACCCCAAACCAGTAAACGCAGACGAAGCTAGACGCTTCGTGGCATTTTGCAATTATTACAGAAGATTTATTAAGAACTTTTCTGAGAAATCACGCCACTTAACGAGGCTTTGTAAAAAGAATGTTCCATTTGAATGGACAAGCGAATGCAATGAGGCATTCGAATATCTCAAAAGGGAATTAATGAAGCCAACACTCCTTCAGTATCCAGATTTCAGCAAGCAATTTTGCATAACCACAGATGCTAGTAAACAAGCATGTGGAGCGGTACTATCTCAAGACCATAACGGTCAACAGCTACCAGTGGCATACGCTTCAAGAAGCTTTACAAAAGGCGAAAGTAATAAGTCCACTACAGAACAGGAGCTAGCAGCTATTCACTGGGCAATAAATCACTTCAGACCATACGTATATGGTAGACATTTCTTAGTACAAAGTGACCATAGGCCACTATCATATCTTTTTTCAATGAGAAACCCCAGTTCAAAACTAACCAGAATGAGACTAGACATGGAGGAGTTTGAATTCACAGTAGAATATCTCAAGGGGAAAGATAATCATGTTGCAGACGCATTGTCCCGAATAACTATCGGAGAACTTAAAGCAATAAATAGACAGATACTAAAGGTAACAACAAGATCAACAACAAGACAGAAAAATACCTGCGCAGGTGAAAAATTGCATGAACCAAATGAGAAAGAAAATATAAAAATGCCCAATATCTATCAGGTAATCAATAGCATTGATGCCAAAAAATATGTTATACTCAAAATAGACAAGCATAAGTGTTTGTTGAAAAGAGGAAAACACATTATAACACGTTTTGATATGACTAATTTTTATTCTAATGAAATAATCGATTTAGATCAATTCTTTCAAAGGCTTAATGAAGAAGCAAGAATAAATAGCATCATTCAAACACAATTGTCACCAAGTGAACAAATCTTCGAATTTGTCACTATAAAGAATTTTAAAGAAAAGGGCAATAAAATACTAAAAAACTTAAAAATAGCGCTATTAAACAAGGTGACTAAGATAGATAAAAATGATAAGGTTCAAATAAAAGCAATACTGTCTAAATATCATGATGATCCATCAGAAGGAGGCCATTCAGGAATTTCTAGAACCCTGAGGAAAATAAAAAATTATTATTATTGGCCACAAATGACAAAGGCAATAAGTAAATATGTTAAAACATGTTTAAAATGTCAACAAGCCAAGACTACAAAACATACTAAAACACCGTTGACAATAACAGAAACGCCAGCAACAGCATTTGATATAGTTTTGATAGATACCATTGGTCCACTGCCAAGATCAGAAAACGGAAATGAGTATGCTGTTACTATCATTTGCGATTTAACAAAATATTTGGTAACGGTACCTATTCCAAATAAAAGTGCAAAATCAGTTGCTAAGGCTATATTCGAAAATTTTATTCTAAAGTACGGTCCAATGAAAACAATCATAACGGACATGGGAACGGAATATAAAAACCAAATTATAGACGACCTGTGCAAATATATGAAGATAAAAAACATTACTTCAACAGCACACCATCACCAGACATTAGGAACAATAGAACGAAGTCACAGAACTTTCAATGAGTATGTTCGCTCATATATATCTGTTGACAAAACCGATTGGGATATATGGATACAATATTTTACTTATTGTTTCAATACAACACCATCGGTAGTTCATGAATATTGTCCATATGAATTAGTATTTGGAAGATTACCCAGACAGTTCATAGATTTTAACAGGATAGACAGAATAGATCCTATTTACAACATGGATGACTATTCAAAAGAAGTTAAGCTACGATTAGAAATAGCATATAGAAGAGCTAAAAATATGTTAGACAAGGCAAAAGCCGATAGAAAGATAAAATATGATAGAAATATTAGTAACTTTGAATTCAAGATAGGAGATAAGATATTACTTAAAAACGAAACGGGTCATAAACTTGACAATAATTATTTAGGACCATATTTAGTTTCAGAAATAGGAGATAATGACAACATTACAATTATAGGAAATAAAAATAAAAAACAGATAGTCCATAAAGATAGGTTAAAAATTTTTAATTCATAATACATTTTGTTTGGTTGGCCAACCACAAATAAAAAACTAATAAAAACATTATAATAAAAAACTTTTACTTTGCAAAAATAATATAATATAATTGTAATGTTGTCATTATCTCCTATTTCTGAAACTAAATATGGTCCTAAATAATTATTGTCAAGTTTATGACCCGTTTCGTTTTTAAGTAATATCTTATCTCCTATCTTGAATTCAAAGTTACTAATATTTCTATCATATTTTATCTTTCTATCGGCTTTTGCCTTGTCTAACATATTTTTAGCTCTTCTATATGCTATTTCTAATCGTAGCTTAACTTCTTTTGAATAGTCATCCATGTTGTAAATAGGATCTATTCTGTCTATCCTGTTAAAATCTATGAACTGTCTGGGTAATCTTCCAAATACTAATTCATATGGACAATATTCATGAACTACCGATGGTGTTGTATTGAAACAATAAGTAAAATATTGTATCCATATATCCCAATCGGTTTTGTCAACAGATATATATGAGCGAACATACTCATTGAAAGTTCTGTGACTTCGTTCTATTGTTCCTAATGTCTGGTGATGGTGTGCTGTTGAAAGTAATGTTTTTTATCTTCATATATTTGCACAGGTAAGTCTATAATTTGGTTTTTATATTCCGTTCCCATGTCCGTTATGATTGTTTTCATTGGACCGTACTTTTAGAATAAAATTTTCGAATATAGCCTTAGCAACTGATTTTGCACTTTTATTTGGAATAGGTACCGTTACCAAATATTTTGTTAAATCGCAAATGATAGTAACAGCATACTCATTTCCGTTTTCTGATCTTGGCAGTGGACCAATGGTATCTATCAAAACTATATCAAATGCTGTTGCTGGCGTTTCTGTTATTGTCAACGGTGTTTTAGTATGTTTTGTAGTCTTGGCTTGTTGACATTTTAAACATGTTTTAACATATTTACTTATTGCCTTTGTCATTTGTGGCCAATAATAATAATTTTTTATTTTCCTCAGGGTTCTAGAAATTCCTGAATGGCCTCCTTTCTGATGGATCATCATGATATTTAGACAGTATTGCTTTTATTTGAACCTTATCATTTTTAATATCTTAGTCACCTTGTTTAATAGCGCTATTTTTAAGTTTTTTAGTATTTTATTGCCCTTTTCTTTAAAATTCTTTATAGTGACAAATTCGAAGATTTGTTCACTTGGTGACAATTGTGTTTGAATGATGCTATTTATTCTTGCTTCTTCATTAAGCCTTTGAAAGAATTGATCTAAATCGATTATTTCATTAGAATAAAAAATTAGTCATATCAAAACGTGTTATAATGTGTTTTCCTTTTCAACAAACACTTATGCTTGTCTATTTTGAGTATAACATATTTTTTGGCATCAATGTTATTGATTACCTGATAGATATTGGGCATTTTTATATTTTCTTTCTCATTTGGTTCATGCAATTTTTCACCTGCGCAGGTATTTTTCTGTCTTGTTGTTGATCTTGTTGTTACCTTTAGTATCTGTCTGACTTATTGCTTTAAGTTCTCCGATAGTTATTCGGGACAATGCGTCTGCAACATGATTATCTTTCCCCTTGAGATATTCTACTGTGAATTCAAACTCCTCCATGTCTAGTCTCATTCTGGTTAGTTTTGAACTGGGGTTTCTCATTGAAAAAAGATATGATAGTGGCCTATGGTCACTTTGTACTAAGAAATGTCTACCATATACGTATGGTCTGAAGTGATTTATTGCCCAGTGAATAGCTGCTAGCTCCTGTTCTGTAGTGGACCTATTACTTTCGCCTTTTGTAAAGCTTCTTGAAGCGTATGCCACTGGTAGCTGTTGACCGTTATGGTCTTGAGATAGTACCGCTCCACATGCTTGCTTACTAGCATCTGTGGTTATACAAAATTGCTTGCCGAAATCTGGATACTGAAGGAGTGTTGGCTTCATTAATTCCCTTTTGAGATATTCGAATGCCTCATTGCATTCGCTTGGTCCATTCAAATGGAACATTCTTTTTACAAAGCCTAGATAAGTGGCGTATTTCAGAAAAGTTCTTGATAAATCTTCTGTAATAATTGCAAAATGCCACGAACGTCTAACTTCGTCTGCAGTTTACTGGTTTGGGGTAATTCTTTATTACCTCATATTTATAGTCATCATGGCAATATACCTTTGTCAGTACACTTGTGACCTAAATAAGTAACCTCTTTCATAAAGAAAGTGCATTTTTCTGGATGTAATTTTAAATTATGTTGCCTACATAATTTGAAAACGTCGGTTAGATTTTTAAGCATGTGCTTTTCAGAACAGCCTATGACTACTAAATCATCCATATACAGAAATGCTTGCGAAGGCGTTAAGCCTGAAAATGCAAGGGTCATCATTCTTTTTGGAAAGAATTTGGGGCTATTTTTAAACCAAATGGTAATCGCGTGTAGCGGTATGCTCCCGTTGAAGTTGAGAATGATGTTATATTTCGCAACCTTTCGTCTAATTCTATTTGATGAAATCCTGACATCAGGTCTAGGCACGAGAAATATTTTGCTCGACCTAATTGATCAAGAATATCTTCTATTCTTGGAAGTGGGAATTTATCTGCTAGCAGTTTCTTGTTGATTTGGCGATAATCGACTACTAATCGCCATCTCTCTTTCCGCCGAGTTAGGCAGTGATTTCTTGGGTACCAAGAGAAGAGGGCTATTATATTCTGAAATAGATGGTTCGACAATGCCATCTTTTATTAATTTGTCAACTTGCCTTTAATTTCTGGTTTTTGACTTTCTGGCATTCTATAGTTTTTGATATAGACTGGAGTTTTGTCATTTAATCTCAATTTTTGCTTGTAAAAATTATTAGCTGATATGGTTTCTGTTTCAAGACCAAAAATATCGCTATATTCGGTGCATAATTTGTTAAATCGTTTTTAAATAGCGATGGAAATTTAGGAAGTTTTAATACTTCTGAAGTTCTTTGCACACTATTTTCTATATTTGCGTTGTATACATCATAATCATCCAATGATTCGCTTTTTATATTTGCGCTACTAACTATAGCGTCTTTTTCAGTTGTATTAATAATTCGAATCAAGACGTTCTGAGTGTTTACGAGTGCACTTGCGATTATTATGCCAGGTTGTAATTCCTGGTTGGGGATGAGGACATGTGTGTCAGTAGATGTTAGCTGAATCTTTCGAATCACTTCTGATCTAGCTGGCAAAATTATTTCGTTATCTAGTGAATGTATAATAGGAATGTTTATGTTCCTGAAATTTTTGGGCCTCAAAGTGAACCAATCTTCTTGGTCGTGGAATTCCAAAATACAATTGTATTTCTTAATGAAATCCAAGCCAATTATACCATCCCCTGGTATAGGAAAATTGTCAGGTACGATATGGAATTCATATGGTATTGCTGCATTAGCAATACACATTTCTAAATGTAGTGTACCTAGAGACTGAATTGTCCCTTGCCCTATTCCTGATATATTTGTTGTATTTTTTGGATTTAAATCGTTAAGATTATTGTTTCTGCATTTAAGCAGGGAAATTTCTGCACCTGTATCTATTAAAAGAGTTACCCATGAACTGGTACTCATATTCTTCAATCGTATAAAAATGCTTAAATTGAGATTAATTTTGTATAATTTTACTGTAGATTGTCGCTCAAGGGGGCATGTTCGTTTTCCGATTGTATGTTTCGGACATTGTGGGTATGACTTGTGTTATAGTTATGGTTTTGGTTACCTCTTGAGTAACCTCCACCTCTATTATAATTTTGGTTACCACCTCGTCCTCTGTTTCCACTATGGTAACCACCTCGGCCTCTATAATTGTTATTGTAGGAGTTATAATTTCCTCGGCCATTACCTCTGTTTTGGTAATTTCCTCGGTAATTATTACCTCGATAGTGTCCTCTATAGTTCTGTACTGCAGTGTATGTATTTTTCAATCACGCTATTCATCGTGTTGAAATTACCAGCTTCCAATATGGTTTTGAGCTTATCGTGCCCACAATTCTTGGTCATTGCAGAAATGGCTTCCTTTGTAGCGAATTTGTCTGCATTGTTTGAATCTAAACCATCATCTATATAGGCTGCTTCGAGCAACCCACGTAGGTTTTCCATCTCTGTGGTATATTGCGCTGCAGTTTTGCCGCGCTGTTGTGTACTAAGCATTTTTGCTTTGATGACATCGGGCGATTCGCCTTTAACTGATGCTTTTAATAGATTTATTATACCGATAATGGTCTCTTCATTTTCAACTTTGTGTGATAATGGACCAAGTATCTTTGTCTTGATTACCTCTACCGCTAGCATCTCCTGATTTCCTTTTGTCAGATCTGTTAGCCGGAGGGCCGTGAGGAATCTATTTAAGTTTAACTTTTTGCCGTCGAACTCAGGTATTGTGGACGAAATTTGTCGCACATATTCCCTTGATGTTGCGGCAGAGTCTGTCATTTTGTCTGTTTCCTGTATTCTTGAAGTATTTGAATCTGAAAGATCTTCTTCAAGTAATTCGGGTAATGTTATTACCGCTGGAATTGCAAGATCGTGGAGATCCTCTTCTTTTATTTCTGTTTCTGATTCTCCTACACTTTCGAATTCCTCACCGATCTCAGCCACTATAGGTGTGCTTAAAATAGTTGGGATTGTAATATTTAAGTTATGTCTGTACTTGACGTTTAACAAGTTCTCACGGAACCTGTTTAGAAGTTTTACTGCTTGGGATAAATGATTTTTTGTTAATCTTTTCCTTTCTCTGTAAATTAATTGGCGTGCTTCATTAAAGCATCTTACCAATATCTGCGCATGCTTGTTGAGAGTGTCTTGTTGCACTTCTCTATTTGGTGTCATGCATTTATAAGACTTGTCAAAAGTTGTTTTAATTTCTTTAAGCTCGTTTTTTATTTCTTGCCAGTCCATTTAAGGAATAATATAGATTTATTTGTGCAATCGAACTTTATAAATTGTGGCTTCTCCTAAAAGGTTTCTTCAATAATCTTTTTTTTTTTTTCATTCTAGTTTTCTGATATTAAAAATAAAAATTTTAGATCATCTTAATTCAAAATACATTTTGGGTGTTTTTTTTTTTTTTTTTTTTTTTTAAATTGTATCCAAACTATTCTCTGTTTTGCCTATATGACTGAAATGTGTGACTGAATGTCTTCTGTATGGTCGACTATTTTTAAGTTATTGACCACATTGGCCGTATTATCTTTTGTCTGACTATCGTCAGATCCAAACCAACCCATTTTTGTATATATTTTTTTTTTTTTTTATTTTTTGGGTTTTGGTTTATTTTACTTTAAAAATATGTTGTTTTGATTTTTTTTTTTTTTCAATATAGTTACATTTTCCTACCTAATTGGTGTATGGCTTTACGGGCCATTCTTCTCATCGGGCAGAAAAGTTCCGCTCAATGTTACAATATTTTGTGTAATATTAATATGCAGCGCAGTGCATCGAGGGTGGTGTGCCACGCAGGGCAACAAAAAAAATATATTTTATTTTTCAGCTCCTATTTGCTTCACTCTGACCCTCCTTGCGTCAGCTGGACGTCGCCGGGGTTGGCACGCTGACACTCCTTCGATGACGTAGTGAGCGGGCTGCTCACCACGTTGATGATGATTTCCTCATTTAGGGGTTATGTGCTGGGGCTGCAATGTCTGCACGTATATTCACAATGTGGTGTGAACAGTGGTCCCTCGCAGTCGTTCGGGCATCTTTTTTTAAAAACAGGCAGGCTTTTCGGATTGGGAGTTGGAGTTATGTAAATTGTTAACGATTTTATTTGTTTTTCTGAGTGAGCGGGTGTGGTGGTGATTTTTTTCTTAAGATATTCGACCCAGTGGTCTAGCTCAGCTTGTAGTTTTTGAGCTTTCGACCATTGGGGTGGTGGAATGTTCGTATATAATAGCCACTTTATGTGCGCTATTCTCTTTTTTTACATTATTTCGAACTCCGCCCCTGTTTTTTCCCATCACACTAATGCTCTACTCACTCAGATCGCTTTTTTTTTTTCTTCACAATTGCCGCCGTCTTGGTGGATAAGCATCGAATTCCGGGCATGCTGATCCTCTCACGTTCAGTGCTTGTTGATGGAAGTTGAAAATTATCACAAGCGGTTTCCTTTAGCTTCTGCTACAACTTATAACGATCCTTTGTCACGGTCGCCATGTAGTTAATTAGAATTCCAATACTTCTGATGTAGTTAATTAAGTTTCAAAACGCAATCGGTCATTTTATCTTTATTTGGTTTTTATTCAGCAAGTGTACAATCCAGATCCAGATCCAGATACACAGACATACACAGGCATACACAAGCAAACACAGGCATACACAGGCACACACAGGCATAGACTGGCTTACACTGACATATACAGGCATACACAGGCAGTCACAGGCATACACAGGCATTCACTGGCATACAGAGGCATACACAGGCATACACAGGCATACACAGGCATTCACAGGCTTACACAGGCATACACTGTCAAACACAGGCACACACAGGCATACCCAGGCATACCCAGGCATACACACAGGCATACATAGGCATACACAGGCATACACAGGCATACGCAGGCATACACAGCCATACACAGGCAAAGACTGGCATACACAGGCATTCATAGTCATAAACAGGCATACACTGGCATATACAGACATACACTGACATATACAGACATACACTGACATATACAGGCATACACAGGCATACACAGGCATACACAGGCAGTCACAGGCATACACAGGCATACACAGGCATTCACTGGCATACACAGGCTTACACAGGCATACACAGGCACACACATGCATACACAGGCATACACAGGCATACACAGGCATACACAGGCATACACAGGCATACACAGGCATACACTGGCATACACAGGCATACACAGGCATACACAGGCATACACAGGCATACACCGGCCATACACTGGCATACACAGGCATACACAGGCATACACAGGTATACACAGGCATACACAGGCATACACAGGCATACACAGGCACACACAGGAATACACGGGCATACACAGGCATACACTGGCATACACAGGCATACACTGGCATACACTGGCATACACAGGCATACACAGGCATACACAGGCATACACAGGCATACACAGGCATACACAGGCATACACAGGCATACCCAGGCATACACAGGCATACACAGGCATACAAAGCCATACACAGGCATACACTGGCATACACGGGCATACACGGGCCATACACTGGCATACACAAACATACACAGGCATCCACACGCAAAAACAGGCATACACAGGCATACACAGGCATACACAGGCACACACAGGCATACACAGGAATACACGGGCATACACAGGCACACACAGGCATAGACTGGCATACACTGACATATACAGGCATACACAGGCATACACAGGAATACACGGGCATACACAGGCATACACTGGCATACACAGGCATACGCTGGCATACACAGGCATACACAGGCATACACTGGCATACACGGGCATGCACAGGCATGCACAGGCATACACAGGCATACACAGGCATACACAGGCATACACAGGCACACACAGGCATACACAGGCATACACAGGCATACACGGGCATACACTGGCATACACAGGCATACACAGGCATACACAGGCATACACAGGCATACACAGGCATACACAGGCATACACAGCCATACACAGGCATAGACTGGCATACACAGGCATACACAGGCATTTACAGGCATACACATGCGTGAACTGGCATACACAGGCATACACAGCCATACACAGGTATAGACAGGCATACACTGGCATACATAGCATACACGGGTATACACAGGCTTACACAGGCATACACGGGCATGCACAGGCATACACAGGCATACACAGGCATACACGGGCATGCACAGGTATACACAGGCATACACAGGCATACACAAGCATACAGAGGCATACACAGGCATACACAGGCACACACAGGCACACACAGGCAGACTCGGGCATTCACAGGCATACACAGGCATACACAGGCATACACAGGCATACACAGGCATACACTGGCATACACAGGCATACATAGGCATACACAGGCATACACAGGCATACACAGGCATACACAGGCATACACAGGCATACACTGGCATACACAGGCATACACAGGCATTCACAGGCATACACAGGCATACACTGGCATACTCAGACATACACAGACTTATACAGGAATACCCAGGCATATACAGGCATACACAGGCATAAACTGGCATACACAGGCATACACTAGCATACCTACGCGTACACAGCCATACACAGGCATAGACAGGCATACACTGGCATACACTGGCATACACAGGCATACACAGGCATACACAGGCATACACAGGCATACACAGGCATACACAGGCATACACAGGCATACACAGGCATACACAGGCATACACAGGCATACATACGCACACACAGGCATACACAGGCAGACACAGGCATACACAGGCATACACAGGCAGACACAGGCATACACAGGCATACACAGGCATACACAGGAATACACAGGAATACACGCGCATACACAGGCATACACAGGCATACACAGGCATACACAGGTATACACAGGCATACACTGGCATACACAGGCATACATAGGCATACGCAGGCATACAAAGGCATACACAGGCATACACAGGCATACACAGGCATACACTGGCATACACAGGCATACACAGACATACACAGGCATACACAAGCATACACAGGCATAAACAGGCATACACAGGCACACACAGGCATAGACTGGCTAACACTGACATATACAGGCATACACAGGCAGTCACAGGCATACACAGGCATTCACTGGCATACAGAAGCATACACAGGCATACACAGGCATTCACAGGCATTCATAGTCATAAACAGGCATACACTGGCATATACAGACATACACTGACATATACAGACATACACTGACATATACAGGCATACACAGGCATACACAGGCATACACAGGCAGTCACAGGCATACACAGGCATACACAGGCATTCACTGGCATACACAGGCTCACACAGGCACACACAGGCACACACATGCATACACAGGCATACACAGGCATACACAGGCATACACTGGCATACACAGGCATACACAGGCATACACAGGCATACACAGGCATACACAGGCACACACAGGCATAGACTGGCATACACTGGCATACACTGGCATACACAGGCATTCACAGGCTTACACAGGCATACACAGGCATACACTGGCAAACACAGGCATACACAGGCATACCCAGGCATACACAGGCATACACAGCCATACACAGGCATACACAGGCATACACAGTCATACACAGGCACACACTGGCATACGTACGCGTACACAGCCATACACAGGCATAGACAGGCATACACTGGCATACACTGGCATACACGGGCCATACACTGGCATACACGGGCATACACTGGCATACACAAGAATACATAGGCATACACAAGCATACACAGGCATACACAGGCATACACAGGCATACACAGGCATACACAGGCATACACAGACATACACAGGCATACACAGAAATACACGGGCATACACAGGTATACACAGGCATACACAGGCATAAACAGGCATACACAGGCATACACAGGCATACACAGGCATACACAGGCATACGCAGGTATACAAAGGCATACACAGGCATACACAGGCATACACAGGCATACACAGGCATACAATGGCACACACAGGCATACACAGGCATAGACTGGCACACACTGACATATACAGGCATAAACAGGCAGTCACAGGCATACACAGGCATGCACTGTCATACACAGGCATACACAGGCATTCACAGGCTTACACAGGCATACACAGGCATACACTTGCAAACACAGGCATACACAGGCATACACTTGCAAACACAGGCATACACAGGCATACCCAGGCATACCCAGGCATACACAGGCATACACAGGCATACACAGGCATACACAGGCATACACAGGCATACACAGGCATACACAGTCATACACAGGCATACACAGGCATACACAGGCATACACAGGCATACACAGGCATACACAGGCATACACAGGCATACACATGCATACACAGGCATACACAGGCATACACAGGCATACACAGGCATACACAGGCATACACAGGCATACACAGTCATACACAGGCATACACAGGCATACACAGGCATACACATGCATACACAGGCATACACAGGCATACACACTCATACACAGGCATAGACTGGCATCCACAGGCATACACTGGCATACGTACGCGTACACAGCCATACACTGGCATGCACAGGCATACACAAGTATACACAGGCACACACAGGCATACACAGGCATACACAGGCATACACAGGCATACACAGGCATACACAGGCATACACAGGCATACACAGGCATACACAGGCATACACAGGCATACACAGGCATACACAGGCATACACATGCATACACAGGCATACACAGGCATACACAGGCATACACAGACATACACAGGCATACACAGGAATACACGGGCATACACAGGCATACACAGGCATACAGAGGCATACACAGGCATACACAGGCATACACAGGCATACACAGGCATACACAGGCATACACAGGCATACACAGGCATACACAGACATACAGAGGCATCCACAGGCATACACAGGCATACACAGGCATACACAGGCATACACAGGCATACACTGGCACACACAGGAATAGACTGGCATACACTGACAAATACAGGCATAAACAGGCAGTCAAAGGCATTCACTGTCACACACAGGCATACACAGGCATTCACAGGATTACACGGGCATACACAGGAATACACTGGCAAACACAGGCATACACAGGCATACCCAGGCATACCCAGGCATACACAGGCATACACAGGCATACACAGGCATACGCAGGCATACACAGGCATACACAGGCATACACAGGCATACACATGCATACACAGGCATATACTGGCAAACACACGAAGACACAGGCATACCCAGGCATACCCAGGCATACACAGGCATACACAGGCATACACAGGCATACACAGGCATACACAGGCATACACAGGCATACACAGGAATACACGGGCATACACAGGCATAGACTGGCATACACTGACATATACAGGCATAAACAGGCAGTCGCAGGCATTCACTGTGATACACAGGCATACACAGGCATTCACAGGCTTACACAGGCATACACAGGAAAACACAGGCAAACACAGGCATACACAGGCATACCCAGGCATACCCAGGCATACCCAGGCATACACAGGCATACACAGGCAAACACAGGCATACACTGGCATACACAGGCATACACAGGCATACACAGGCATACACAGGCATACACAGGCATACACAGGCATACACAGGCATACACAGTCATACACAGGCATACACAGGCATACACAGTCATACACAGGCATACACAGGCATACACATTCATACACAGGCATACACAGGCATACACAGGTATACACAGGCATACACAGACATACACAGGCATACACAGGCATACACTGGCATACACAGGCATACACAGGCATACACAGGCATACACAGGCATACACAGGCATACACAGGCATACACAGGCATACACAGGCATACACAGGCATACACAGGCATACAGAGGCATACGCAGGCATACACAGTCATACACAGGCATACACAGGCATACACAGACATAACCAGGCATACACAGGCATACACAGGCAAACACAGGCTTACACAGGCATAGACAGGCATACACAGGCATACACTGGCATACACAGGCATACACAGGCATACACCGGCATACACAGGCATACACAGGCATACACAAGCTTACACAGGCATACACAGGCATACACCGGCATACACAGGCATACACTGGCATACACAGGCATTCATAGTCATAAACAGGCATACACTGGTATATACAGACATACACATACACAGACATACATATACAGACATACACTGACATATACAGGCATACACAGGCAAACACAGGCAGTCACAGGCTTACACAGGCATTCACTGGCATTCACAGGCTTACACAGCCATACACAGGCAAACACAGGCATACACAGGCATACACAGGCATACACAGGCATACACAGGCATACAGATGCATACACAGGCATACACAGGCATACACATGCATACACAGGCATACGCAGGCATACAGATGCATACACAGGCATACACAGGCATACACAGGCATACACAGGCATACACAAGCATACACAGACATATACAAGCATACAGGCATACTGGCGTACATGCGTACAGGATTAAACAGGCATACACGAAAAACACAGGCATACAGAGGCACACACTTGCATAAAATGGCATACAAAGGCAAACACAGACATACACAGGCATACTCAGGCATACACAGGCATACACAGTCATACACAGGCATACACAGTCATACGCAGGCATACACAGGCATACACAGGCATACACATGCATACACAGGCATACACAGGCATACACACTTATACACAGGCATAGACTGGCATCCACAGGCATACACTGGCATACGTACGCGTACACAGCCATACACAGGCATGCACAGGCATACACAAGTATACACAGGCACACACAGGTACACACAGGCATACACAGGCATACACAGGCATACACAGGCATACACAGGCATACACAGGCATACACAGGCATACACAGGCATACACATGCATACACAGGCATACACAGGCATACACAGGCATACACAGACATACACAGGAATACACGGGCATACACAGGCATACACAGGCATGCAGAGGCATACACAGGCATACACAGGCATACACAGTCATACACAGGCATACACAGGCATACACAGGCATACACAGGTATACACAGACATACAGAGGCATCCACAGGCATACACAGGCATACACAGGCATACACAGGCATACACAGGCATACACAGGCATACACAGGCATACACAGGCATACACTGGCACACACAGGAATAGACTGGCATACACTGACAAATACAGGCATAAACAGGCAGTCAAAGCATTCACTGTCATACACAGGCATACACAGGCATTCACAGGATTACACGGGCATACACAGGAATACACTGGCAAACACAGGCATACACAGGCATACCCAGGCATACCCAGGCATACACAGGCATACACAGGCATACACAGGCATACACAGGCATACACAGGCATACACAGGCATACACACGCATACACAGGCATACACTGGCAAACACAGGAAGACACAGGCATACCCAGGCATACCCAGGCATACACAGGCATACACAGGCATACACAGGCATACACAGGCATACACAGGCATACACAGGCATACACAGGCATACACAGGCATACACAGGCATACACAGGCATACACAGGCATACACAGGCATACACAGGCATACACAGGCATACACAGTCATACACAGGCATACACAGGCATACACAGGCATACACAGGCATACACAGGCATACACAGTCATACACAGGCATACACAGTCATACACAGGCATACACATGCATACACAGGCATACACAGGCATACACACTCATACACAGGCATAGACTGGCATACACAGGCATACACTGGCATACGTACGCGTACACAGCCATACACAGGCATACACAGGCATACACAGGCATACACAGGCATACACAGGCATACAGGGCATACACAGGCATACACAGGCATACACAGGCATACACAGGCATACACAGGCATACACAGGCATACACAGGCATTCACTGTGATACACAGGCATACACAGGCATTCACAGGCTTACACAGGCATACACAGGAAAACACTGGCAAACACTGGCAAACACAGGCATACACAGGCATACCCAGGCATACCCAGGCATACACAGGCATACACAGGCAAACACAGGCATACACTGGCATACACAGGCATACACAGGCATACACAGGCATACACAGGCATACACAGGCATACACAGGCATACACAGGCATACACAGGCATACACAGGCATACACAGTCATACACAGGCATACACAGGCATACACAGGCATACACAGGCATACACAGGCATACACAGTCATACACAGGCATACACAGGCATACACAGGCATACACATGCATACACAGGCATACACAGGCATACACACTCATACACAGGCATAGACTGGCATACACAGGCATACACTGGCATACGTACGCGTACACAGCCATACACAGGCATACACAGGCATACACAGGCATACACAGGCATACACAGGCATACACAGGCATACACAGGCATACACAGTCATACACAGGCATACACAGGCATACACAGGCATACACAGGCATACACAGGCATACACAGTCATACACAGGCATACACAGGCATACACAGGCATACACATGCATACACAGGCATACACAGGCATACACACTCATACACAGGCATAGACTGGCATCCACAGGCATACACTGGCATACGTACGCGTACACAGCCATACACAGGCATGCACAGGCATACACAAGTATACACAGGCACACACAGGCATACACAGGCATACACAGGCATACACAGGCATACACAGGCATACACAGGCATACACAGGCATACACAGGCATACACAGGCATACACAGGCATACACAGGCATACACATGCATACACAGGCATACACAGGCATACACAGGCATACACAGACATACACAGGCATACACAGGAATACACGGGCATACACAGGCATACACAGGCATACAGAGGCATACACAGGCATACACAGGCATACACAGGCATACACAGGCATACACAGGCATACACAGGCATACACAGGCATACACAGGCATACACAGGCATACACAGACATACAGAGGCATCCACAGGCATACACAGGCATACACAGGCATACACAGGCATACACTGGCACACACAGGAATAGACTGGCATACACTGACAAATACAGGCATAAACAGGCAGTCAAAGGCATTCACTGTCATACACAGGCATACACAGGCATTCACAGGATTACACGGGCATACACAGGAATACACTGGCAAACACAGGCATACACAGGCATACACAGGCATACACAGGCATACACAGGCATACACTGGCAACCACACGAAGACACAGGCATATCCAGGCATACCCAGGCATACACAGGCATACACAGGCATACACAGGCATACACACGCATACACAGGCATACACAGGCATACACAGGCATACACAGACATACACAGGCATACACAGGAATACACGGGCATACACAGGCATAGACTGGCATACACTGACATATACAGGCATAAACAGGCAGTCGCAGGCATTCACTGTGATACACAGGCATACACAGGCATTCACAGGCTTACACAGGCATACACAGGAAAACACTGGCAAACACAGGCATACACAGGCATACCCAGGCATACCCAGGCATACCCAGGCATACACAGGCATACACAGGCAAACACAGGCATACACTGGCATACACAGGCATACACAGGCATACACAGGCATACACAGGCATACACAGGCATACACAGGCATACACAGGCATACACAGGCATACACAGACATACACAGTCATACACAGGCATACACAGGCATACACAGTCATACACAGGCATACACAGGCATACACATTCATACACAGGCATACACAGGCATACACAGGTATACACAGGCATACACAGACATACACAGGCATACACAGGCATACACTGGCATACACAGGCATACACAGGCATACACAGGCATACACAGGCATACACAGGCATACACAGGCATACACAGGCATACACAGGCATACACAGGCATACATAGGCATACAGAGGCATACAGAGGCATACGCAGGCATACACAGTCATACACAGGCATACACAGGCATACACAGACATAACCAGGCATACACAGGCATACACAGGCAAACACAGGCTTACACAGGCAAGACAGGCATACACAGGCATACACAGGCATACACAGGCATACACAGGCATACACAGGCATACACCGGCATACATTCATAGTCATAAACAGGCATACACTGGTATATACAGACATACACATACACAGACATACATATACAGACATACACTGACATATACAGGCATACACAGGCATACACAGGCAGTCACAGGCTTACACAGGCATTCACTGGCATTCACAGGCTTACACAGCCATACACAGGCACACACAGGCATACACAGGCATACACAGGCATACAGATGCATACACAGGCATACACAGGCATACACATGCATACACAGGCATACGCAGGCATACAGATGCATACACAGGCATACACAGGCATACACAGGCATACACAAGCATACACAGACATATACAAGCATACAGGCATACTGGCGTACATGCGTACAGGATTAAACAGGCATACACGAAAAACACAGGCATACGCAGGCATACACAGGCACACACTTGCATAAAATGGCATACAAAGGCAAACACAGGCTACACAGGCATACACAGGCATACACAGGCATACACAGGCATACACAGTCATACACAGGCATACACAGTCATACGCAGGCATACACAGGCATACACAGGCATACACATGCATACACAGGCATACACAGGCATACACACTCATACACAGGCATAGACTGGCATCCACAGGCATACACTGGCATACGTACGCGTACACAGCCATACACAGGCATGCACAGGCATACACAAGTATACACAGGCACACACAGGTATACACAGGCATACACAGGCATACACAGGCATACACAGGCATACACAGGCATACACATGCATACACAGGCATACACAGGCATACACAGGCATACACAGACATACACAGGATTACACGGGCATACACAGGCATACACAGGCATACAGAGGCATACACAGGCATACACAGGCATACACAGGCATACACAGGCATACACAGGCATACACAGGCATACACAGGCATACACAGGCATACACAGGCATACACAGGCATACACAGGCATACACAGACATACAGAGGCATCCACAGGCATACACAGGCATACACAGGCATACACTGGCACACACAGGAATAGACTGGCATACACTGACAAATACAGGCATAAACAGGCAGTCAAAGGCATTCACTGTCATACACAGGCATACACAGGCATACACAGGCATACACAGGCATACACAGGCATACACACGCATACACAGGCATACACAGGCATACACAGGCATACACAGGCATACACAGGCATACACACGCATACACAGGCATACACTGGCAAACACAGGAAGACACAGGCATACCCAGGCATACCCAGGCATACACAGGCATACACAGGCATACACAGGCATACACAGGCATACACAGGCATACACAGGCATACACAGGCATACACAGGCATGCACAGGCATACACAGGCATACACAGGCATACACAGACATACACAGGCATACACAGGAATACACGGGCATACACAGGCATAGACTGGCATACACTGACATATACAGGCATAAACAGGCAGTCGCAGGCATTCACTGTGATACACAGGCATACACAGGCATTCACAGGCTTACACAGGCATACACAGGCATACACAGGCATACACAGGCATACACAGGCATACACAGGCATACACAGGCATACACAGGCATACACAGGCATACACAGGCATACAGAGGCATACGCAGGCATACACAGTCATACACAGGCATACACAGGCATACACAGACATAACCAGGCATACACAGGCATACACAGGCAAACACAGGCTTACACAGGCATAGACAGGCATACACAGGCATACACAGGCATACACAGGCATACACAGGCATACACCGGCATACACAGGCATACACAGGCATACACAGGCATACACAGGCATACACTGGCATACACAGGCATTCATAGTCATAAACAGGCATACACTGGTATATACAGACATACACATACACAGACATACATATACAGACATACACTGACATATACAGGCATACACAGGCAAACACAGGCAGTCACAGGCTTACACAGGCATTCACTGGCATTCACAGGCTTACACAGCCATACACAGGCACACACAGGCATACACAGGCATACACAGGCATACACTGGCATACGTACGCGTACACAGCCATACACAGGCATACACAGGCATACACAAGTATACACAGGCACACACAGGTATACACAGGCATACACAGGCATACACAGGCATACGCAGGCATACAGAGGTATACACAGGCATACACAGGCATACACAGGCATACACAGGCATACACAGGCATACACGGGCATACACAGGCATACACAAGCATACAGAGGCATACACAGGCATACACAGGCATACACAGGCATACACAGGCATACACAGGCATACACAGGCATACACAGACATACAGAGGCATCCACAGGCATAAACAGGCAGTCAAAGGCATTCACTGTCATACACAGGCATACACAGGCATTCACAGGATTACACGGGCATACACAGGAATACACTGGCAAACACAGGCATACACAGGCATACCCAGGCATACCCAGGCATACACAGGCATACACAGGCATACACAGGCATACACAGGCATACACAGGCATACACTGGCATACACACGCATACACACGCATGCACAGGCATACACTGGCAAACACAGGCATACACAGGCATACACAGGCATACACAGGCATACACAGGCATACACAGGCATACACAGGCATACACAGGCATACACAGGCATACACAGGCATACACAGGCATACACAGGCATACACAGGCATACACATTCATACACAGGCATACACAGGTATACACAGGCATACACAGACATAACCAGGCATACACAGGCATACACAGGCAAACACAGGCTTACACCGGCATACACAGGCATACACAGGCATACACAGCCATACACAGGCACACACAGGCATACACAGGCATACACAGGCATACACAGGCATACAGATGCATACACAGGCATACACAGGCATACACAGGCATACACAGGCATACACAGGCATACGCAGGCATACACAGGCATACCCAGGTATACACAGGCATACACAGGCATACACAGGCATACACAGGCATACACAGGCATACACAGGCATACACAGGCATACACAAGCATACACAGACATATACAAGCATACAGGCATACTGGCGTACATGCGTACAGGATTAAACAGGCATACACGAAAAACACAGGCATACACAGGCATACACAGGCACACACTTCCATAAAATGGCATACAAAGGCAAACACAGGCACACACAGGCATACACAGGCATACACAGGCATACACAGGCATACACAGGCATACACAGGCATACACAGGCATACACAGGCATACACAGGCATACACAGGCATACACAGGCATACACAGGCATACACAGGCATACACAGGCATACACAGGCATACACAGTCATACACAGGCATACACAGGCATACACAGGCATACACAGGCATACACAAGCATACACAGACTCATACAGGCATATTACAGGCATAGACTGGCATACACAGGCATACACTGGCATACGTACGCGTACACAGGCATAGACAGGCATACACGGGCCATACACTGGCATACAAAGGCATACACAGGCATACACAAGTATACACAGGCACACACAGGCATACACTAGCATACACAGGCATACACAGGCACACACAGTCATACACAGGCATACGCAGGCATACACAGACATAACCAGGCATACCCAGGCATACACAGGCATACACAGGCATACACACTCATACACGGGCATAGACTGGCATACACAGGCATACACTGGCATACGTACGCGTACACAGCCATACACAGGCATACACATGTATACACAGGCACACACAGGCATACACAGGCATACACAGGCATACACAGGCATACACAGGCATACACAGGCATACACAGGCATACACGGGCATACACAGGCATACACAGGCATACACAGGCATACACAGGCATACACAGGCATACACAGGCATACACAGGCATACACAGGCATACACAGGCATACACAGGCATACACAGTCATACACAGGCATACACAGGCATACACAGTCATACACAGGCATACACAAGCATACACAGGCATACACATGCATACACAGGCATACACAGGCATACACACTCATACACAGGCATAGACTGGCATCCGCAGGCATACACTGGCATACGTACGCGTACACAGCCATACACAGGCATGCACAGGCATACACAAGTACACACAGGCACACACAGGCATACACAGGCATACAGAGGCATACACAGGCATCCACAGGCATACACAGGCATACACAGGCATACACAGGCATACACATGCATACACAGGCATACACAGGCATACACAGGCATACACAGGCATACACAGACATACACAGGCATACACAGGAATACACGGGCATACACAGGCATACACAGGCATACAGAGGCATACACAGGCATACACAGGCATACACAGGCATACACAAGCATACACAGGCATACACAGGCATACACAGGCATACACAGGCATACACAGGCATACACAGGCCTACACAGACATACAGAGGCATCCACAGGCATACACAGGCATACACAGGCATACACAGGCATACACAGGCATACACAGGCATACACTGGCACACACAGGCATAGACTGGCATACACTGACAAATACAGGCATAAACAGGCAGTCAAAGGCATTCACTGTCATACACAGGCATACACAGGCATTCACAGGCTTACACAGGCATACACAGGAATAAACTGGCAAACACAGGCATACACAGGCATACCCAGGCATACCCAGGCATACACAGGCATACACAGGCATACACAGGCATACACAGGCATACACAGGCATACACAGGCATACACAGGAATACACAGGCATACACACGCATACACAGGCATACACTGGCAAACACAGGCAGACACAGGCATACCCAGGCATACACAGGCATACACAGGCATACACAGGCATACACAGACATACACAGGCATACACAGGCATACACAGGCATACACAGGCATACACAGACATACACAGGCATAGACTGGCATACACTGACATATACAGGCATAAACAGGCAGTCGCAGGCATTCACTGTGATACACAGGCATACACAGGCATTCACAGGCTTACACAGGTATACACAGGAAAACACTGGCAAACACAGGCATACACAGACATACCCAGGCATACCCAGGCATACACAGGCATACACAGGCAAACACAGGCATACACTGGCATACACAGTCATACACAGGCATACGCAGGCATACACAGACATAACCAGGCATACCCAGGCATACACAGGCATACACAGGCATACACACTCATACACGGGCATAGACTGGCATACACAGGCATACACTGGCATACGTACGCGTACACAGCCATACACAGGCATACACAGGCATACACAAGTATACACAGGCACACACAGGCATACACAGGCATACACAGGCATACACAGGCATACACAGGCATACACGGGCATACACAGGCATACACAGGCATACACAGGCATACACAGGCATACACAGGCATACACAGGCATACACAGGCATACACAGGCATACACAGGCATACACAGGCATACACAGGCATACACAGGCATACACAGTCATACACAGGCATACACAGGCATACACAGTCATACACAAGCATACAAAGGCATACACAGTCATACACAAGCATACACAGGCATACACAGGCATACACATGCATACACAGGCATACACAGGCATACACACTCATACACAGGCATCCGCAGGCATACACTGGCATACGTACGCGTACACAGCCATACACAGGCATGCACAGGCATACACAAGTATACACAGGCACACACAGGCATACACAGGCATACACAGGCATACACAGGCATCCACAGGCATACACAGGCATACACAGGCAAACACAGGCATACACATGCATACACAGGCATACACAGGCATACACAGGCATACACAGGCATACACAGGCATACACAGGCATACACAGGAATACACGGGCATACACAGGCATACACAGGCATACAGAGGCATACACAGGCATACACAGGCATACACAGGCATACACAGGCATACACAGGCATACACAGGCATACACAGGCATACACAGGCATACACAGGCATACACAGGCATACACAGACATACAGAGGCATCCACAGGCATACACAGGCATACACAGGCATACACAGGCATACACAGGCATACACAGGCATACACAGGCATACACAGGCATACACAGGCATACACAGGCATACACAGGCATACACAGGCATACACAGGCATACACAGGCATACACAGGCATACACAGGCATACACAGGCATACACTGGCGCACACAGGCATAGACTGGCATACACTGACAAATACAGGCATAAACAGGCAGTCAAAGGCATTCACTGTCATACACAGGCATACACAGGCATACACAGGCATTCACAGGCTTACACGGGCATACACAGGAATAAACTGGCAAACACAGGCATACACAGGCATACCCAGGCATACCCAGGCATACACAGGCATACACAGGCATACACAGGCATACATAGGCATACACAGGCATACACAGGCATACACAGGCATACACAGACATACACAGGCATAGACTGGCATACACTGACATATACAGGCATAAACAGGCAGTCGCAGGCATTCACTGTGATACACAGGCATACACAGGCATTCACAGGCTTACACAGGTATACACAGGAAAACACTGGCAAACACAGGCATACACAGACATACCCAGGCATACCCAGGCATACACAGGCATACACAGGCAAACACAGGCATACACTGGCATACACTGGCATACACAGTCATACACAGGCATACGCAGGCATACACAGACATAACCAGGCATACCCAGGCATACACAGGCATACACAGGCATACACAGGCATACACACCTCATACACGGGCATAGACTGGCATACACAGGCATACACTGGCATACGTACGCGTACACAGCCATACACAGGCATACACAGGCATACACAAGTATACACAGGCACACACAGGCATACACAGGCATACACAGGCATACACAGGCATACACAGGCATACACAGGCATACACGGGCATACACAGGCATACACAGGCATACACAGGCATACACAGGCATACACAGGCATACACAGGCATACACAGGCATACACAGGCATACACAGGCATACACAGGCATACACAGGCATACACAGTCATACACAGGCATACACAGGCATACACAGTCATACACAAGCATACACAGGCATACAAAGGCATACACAGTCATACACAAGCATACACAGGCATACACAGGCATACACATGCATACACAGGCATACACAGGCATACACACTCATACACAGGCATAGACTGGCATCCGCAGGCATACACTGGCATACGTACGCGTACACAGCCATACACAGGCATGCACAGGCATACACAAGTATACACAGGCACACACAGGCATACACAGGCATACACAGGCATACACAGGCATCCACAGGCATACACAGGCATACACAGGCAAACACAGGCATACACATGCATACACAGGCATACACAGGCATACACAGGCATACACAGGCATACACAGGCATACACAGGCATACACAGGAATACACGGGCATACACAGGCATACACAGGCATACGTACGCGTACACAGCCATACACAGGCATACACAGGCATACACAGGCATACACAGGCATACACAGGCATACACAGGCATACACAGGCATACACAGGCATACACAGGCATACACAGACATACAGAGGCATCCACAGGCATACACAGGCATACACAGGCATACACAGGCATACACAGGCATACACAGGCATACACAGGCATACACAGGCATACACAGGCATACACAGGCATACACAGGCATACACAGGCATACACTGGCGCACACAGGCATAGACTGGCATACACTGACAAATACAGGCATAAACAGGCAGTCAAAGGCATTCACTGTCATACACAGGCATACACAGGCATACACAGGCATTCACAGGCTTACACGGGCATACACAGGAATAAACTGGCAAACACAGGCATACACAGGCATACCCAGGCATACCCAGGCATACACAGGCATACACAGGCATACACAGGCATACACAGGCATACACAGGCATACACAGGCATACACAGGAATACACAGGCATACACACGCATACACAGGAATACACTGGCAAACACAGGCAGACACAGGCATACCCAGGCATACCCAGGCATACACAGGCATACACAGGCATACACAGACATACACAGGCATACACAGGCATACACAGGCATACACAGGCATACACAGGCATACACAGACATACACAGGCATAGACTCGCATACACTGACATATACAGGCATAAACAGGCAGTCGCAGGCATTCACTGTGATACACAGGCATACACAGGCATTCACAGGCTTACACAGGTATACACAGGAAAACACTGGCAAACACAGGCATACACAGACATACCCAGTCATACCCAGGCATACACAGGCATACACAGGCAAACACAGGCATACACTGGCATACACAGGCATACACAGGCATACACAGGCATACACAGGCATACACAGGCATACACAGGCATACACAGGCATACACAGGCATACACAGGCATACACGGGCCATACAGAGGCATACGCAGGCATACACAGGCATACGCAGGCATACACAGGCATACACAGGCATACACAGACATAACCAGGCATACACAGGCAAACACAGGCTTACACAGGCATAGACAGGCATACACAGGCATACACAGGCACACACAGGCATACACAGGCATACACAGGCATACACCGGCATACACAGGCATACACAGGCATACACAAGCTTACACAGGCATACACAGGCATACACCGGCATACACAGGCATACACAGGCATTCACAGGCTTACACGGGCATACACAGGAATAAACTGGCAAACACAGGCATACACAAGCATACCCAGGCATACCCAGGCATACACAGGCATACACAGGCATACACAGGCATACACAGGCATACACAGGCATACACAGGCATACACAGGCATACACAGGCATACACAGGCATACACACGCATACACAGGCATACACTGGCAAACACAGGCAGACACAGGCATACCCAGGCATACCCAGGCATACACAGGCATACACAGGCATACACAGACATACACAGGCATACACAGGCATACACAGGCATACACAGGCATACACACGCATACACAGGCATACACTGGCAAACACAGGCAGACACAGGCATACCCAGGCATACCCAGGCATACACAGGCATACACAGGCATACACAGACATACACAGGCATACACAGGCATACACAGGCATACACAGGCATACACAGGCATACACCGGCCTACACAGGCATACACAGGCATACACAAGCTTACACAGGCATACACAGGCATACACCGGCATACACAGGCATACACTGGCATTCATAGTCATAAACAGGCATATACTGGTATATACAGACATACACATACACAGACATACATATACAGACATACACTGACATATACAGGCATACACAGGCAAACACAGGCAGTCACAGGCTTACACAGGCATTCACTGGCATTCACAGGCTTACACAGCCATACACAGGCACACACAGGCATACACAGGCATACACAGGCATACACAGGCATACAGATGCATACACAGGCATACACAGGCATACACAGGCATACGCAGGCATACACAGGCATACACAGTCATACACAAGCATACACAGGCATACAAAGGCATACACAGTCATACACAAGCATACACAGGCATACACAGGCATACACAGGCATACACAGGCATACTCAGGCATACACACTCATACACAGGCATAGACTGGCATCCGCAGGCATACACTGGCATACGTACGCGTACACAGCCATACACAGGCATGCACAGGCATACACAAGTATACACAGGCACACACAGGCATACACAGGCATACACAGGCATACACAGGCATCCACAGGCATACACAGGCATACACAGGCATACACAGGCATACACAGGCATACACAGGCATACACAGGCATACACAGGCATACACAGGCATACACAGGCATACACAGGCATACACACGCATACACAGGCATACACTGGCAAACACAGGCAGACACAGGCATACCCAGGCATACCCAGGCATACACAGGCATACACAGGCATACACAGACATACACAGGCATACCCAGGCATACACAGGCATACACAGGCAAACACAGGCATACACTGGCATACACTGGCATACACAGTCATACACAGGCATACGCAGGCATACACAGACATAACCAGGCATACCCAGGCATACACAGGCATACACAGGCATACACAGGCATACACACTCATACACGGGCATAGACTGGCATACACAGGCATACACTGGCATACGTACGCGTACACAGCCATACACAGGCATACACAGGCATACACAAGTATACACAGGCACACACAGGCATACACAGGCATACACAGGCATACACAGGCATACACAGGCATACACAGGCATACACGGGCATACACAGGCATACACAGGCATACACAGGCATACACAGGCATACACAGGCATACACAGGCATACACAGGCATACACAGGCATACACAGGCATACACAGGCATACACAGGCATACACAGTCATACACAGGCATACACAGGCATACACAGTCATACACAAGCATACACAGGCATACAAAGGCATACACAGTCATACACAAGCATACACAGGCATACACAGGCATACACATGCATACACAGGCATACACAGGCATACACACTCATACACAGGCATAGACTGGCATCCGCAGGCATACACTGGCATACGTACGCGTACACAGCCATACACAGGCATGCACAGGCATACACAAGTATACACAGGCACACACAGGCATACACAGGCATACACAGGCATACACAGGCATCCACAGGCATACACAGGCATACACAGGCAAACACAGGCATACACATGCATACACAGGCATACACAGGCATACACAGGCATACACAGGCATACACAGGCATACACAGGCATACACAGGAATACACGGGCATACACAGGCATACACAGGCATACGTACGCGTACACAGCCATACACAGGCATACACAGGCATACACAGGCATACACAGGCATACACAGGCATACACAGGCATACACAGGCATACACAGGCATACACAGGCATACACAGACATACAGAGGCATCCATAGGCATACACAGGCATACACAGGCATACACAGGCATACACAGGCATACACAGGCATACACAGGCATACACAGGCATACACAGGCATACACAGGCATACACTGGCGCACACAGGCATAGACTGGCATACACTGACAAATACAGGCATAAACAGGCAGTCAAAGGCATTCACTGTCATACACAGGCATACACAGGCATACACAGGCATTCACAGGCTTACACGGGCATACACAGGAATAAACTGGCAAACACAGGCATACACAGGCATACCCAGGCATACCCAGGCATACACAGGCATACACAGGCATACACAGGCATACACAGGCATACACAGGCATACACAGGCATACACAGGAATACACAGGCATACACACGCATACACAGGAATACACTGGCAAACACAGGCAGACACAGGCATACCCAGGCATACCCAGGCATACACAGGCATACACAGGCATACACAGACATACACAGGCATACACAGGCATACACAGGCATACACAGGCATACACAGGCATACACAGACATACACAGGCATAGACTCGCATACACTGACATATACAGGCATAAACAGGCAGTCGCAGGCATTCACTGTGATACACAGGCATACACAGGCATTCACAGGCTTACACAGGTATACACAGGAAAACACTGGCAAACACAGGCATACACAGACATACCCAGTCATACCCAGGCATACACAGGCATACACAGGCAAACACAGGCATACACTGGCATACACAGGCATACACAGGCATACACAGGCATACACAGGCATACACAGGCATACACAGGCATACACAGGCATACACAGGCATACACAGGCATACACGGGCCATACAGAGGCATACGCAGGCATACACAGGCATACGCAGGCATACACAGGCATACACAGGCATACACAGACATAACCAGGCATACACAGGCAAACACAGGCTTACACAGGCATAGACAGGCATACACAGGCATACACAGGCACACACAGGCATACACAGGCATACACAGGCATACACCGGCATACACAGGCATACACAGGCATACACAAGCTTACACAGGCATACACAGGCATACCCCGGCATACACAGGCATACACAGGCATTCACAGGCTTACACGGGCATACACAGGAATAAACTGGCAAACACAGGCATACACAAGCATACCCAGGCATACCCAGGCATACACAGGCACACACAGGCATACACAGGCATACACAGGCATACACAGGCATACACAGGCATACACAGGCATACACAGGCATACACAGGCATACACAGGCATACACACGCATACACAGGCATACACTGGCAAACACAGGCAGACACAGGCATACCCAGGCATACCCAGGCATACACAGGCATACACAGGCATACACAGCCATACACAGGCATACACAGGCATACACAGGCATACACACGCATACACAGGCATACACTGGCAAACACAGGCAGACACAGGCATACCCAGGCATACCCAGGCATACACAGGCATACACAGGCATACACAGACATACACAGGCATACACAGGCATACACAGGCATACACAGGCATACACAGGCATACACCGGCATACACAGGCATACACAGGCATACACAAGCTTACACAGGCATACACAGGCATACACCGGCATACACAGGCATACACTGGCATTCATAGTCATAAACAGGCATATACTGGTATATACAGACATACACATACACAGACATACATATACAGACATACACTGACATATACAGGCATACACAGGCAAACACAGGCAGTCACAGGCTTACACAGGCATTCACTGGCATTCACAGGCTTACACAGCCATACACAGGCACACACAGGCATACACAGGCATACACAGGCATACACAGGCATACAGATGCATACACAGGCATACACAGGCATACACAGGCATACGCAGGCATACACAGGCATACACAGTCATACACAAGCATACACAGGCATACAAAGGCATACACAGTCATACACAAGCATACACAGGCATACACAGGCATACACATGCATACACAGGCATACACAGGCATACACACTCATACACAGGCATAGACTGGCATCCGCAGGCATACACTGGCATACGTACGCGTACACAGCCATACACAGGCATACACAAGTATACACAGGCACACACAGGCATACACAGGCATACACAGGCATACACAGGCATCCACAGGCATACACAGGCATACACAGGCATACACAGGCATACACAGGCATACACAGGCATACACAGGCATACACAGGCATACACAGGCATACACAGGCATACACAGGCATACACACGCATACACAGGCATACACTGGCATACACAGGCAGACACAGGCATACCCAGGCATACCCAGGCATACACAGGCATACACAGGCATACACAGACATACACAGGCATACACAGGCATACACAGGCATACACAGGCATACACACGCATACACAGGCATACACTGGCAAACACAGGCAGACACAGGCATACCCAGGCATACCCAGGCATACACAGGCATACACAGGCATACACAGACATACACAGGCATACACAGGCATACACAGGCATACACAGGCATACACAGGCATACACCGGCATACACAGGCATACACAGGCATACACAAGCTTACACAGGCATACACAGGCATACACCGGCATACACAGGCATACACTGGCATTCATAGTCATAAACAGGCATATACTGGTATATACAGACATACACATACACAGACATACATATACAGACATACACTGACATATACAGGCATACACAGGCAAACACAGGTAGTCACAGGCTTACACAGGCATTCACTGGCATTCACAGGCTTACACAGCCATACACAGGCACACACAGGCATACACAGGCATACACAGGCATACACAGGCATACAGATGCATACACAGGCATACACAGGCATACACAGGCATACGCAGGCATACACAGGCATTCCCAGGCATACACAGGCATACACAGGCATACACAGGCATACACAGGCATACACAAGCATACACAGACATATACAAGCATACAGGCATACTGGCGTACATGCGTACAGGATTAAACAGGCATACACGAAAAACACAGGCATACACAGGCATACACAGGCATACACAGGCATACACAGGCATACACAGGCACACACTTCCATAAAATGGCATACAAAGGAAAACATAGGCATACACAGGCATACACAGGCATACACAGGCATACACAGGCATACACAGGCATACACAGGCATACACAGGCATACACAGGCATACACAGGCATACACAGGCATACACAGGCATACACAAGCTTACACAGGCATACACAGGCATACACCGGCATACACAGGCATACACTGGCATACACAGGCATTCGTAGTCATAAACAGGCATATACTGGTATATACAGACATACACATACACATACATACATATACAGACATACACTGACATATACAGGCATACACAGGCAAACACAGGCAGTCACAGGCTTACACAGGCATTCACTGGCATTCACAGGCTTACACAGCCATACACAGGCACACACAGGCATACACAGGCATACACAGGCATACACAGGCATACACAGGCATACAGATGCATACACAGGCATACACAGGCATACACAGGCATACGCAGGCATACACAGGCATACCCAGGCATACACAGGCATACACAGGCATACACAGGCATACACAGGCATACACAAGCATACACAGACATATACAAGCATACAGGCATACTGGCGTACATGCGTACAGGATTAAACAGGCATACACGAAAAACACAGGCATACACAGGCATACACAGGCATACACAGGCATACACAGGCACACACTTCCATAAAATGGCATACAAAGGAAAACACAGGCATACACAGGCATACACAGGCATACACAGGCATACACAGGCATACACAGGCATACACAGGCATACACAGGCATACACAGGCATACACAGGCATACACAGGCATACACAGGCATACACAGTCATACACAGGCATACACAGGCATACACAGGCATACACAGGCATACACAAGCATACACAGACTTATACAGGCATATTACAGGCATAGACTGGCATACACAGGCATACACTGGCATACGTACGCGTACACAGCCATACACAGGTATAGACAGGCATACACGGGCCATACACTGGCATACAAAGGCATACACAGGCATACACAAGTATACACAGGCACACACAGGCATACACTGGCATACACAGGCATACACAGGCATACACAGTCATACACAGGCATACACAGACATAACCAGGCATACCCAGGCATACCCAGGCATACACAGGCATACACAGGCATACACACTCATACACGGGCATAGACTGGCATACACAGGCATACACTGGCATACGTACGCGTACACAGCCATACACAGGCATACACAGGCATACACAAGTATACACAGGCACACACAGGCATACACAGGCATACACAGGCATACACAGGCATACACAGGCATCCACAGCCATACACAGGCATACACAGGCATACACAGGCATACACAGGCATACACAGGCATACACAGGCATACACAGGCATACACAGGCATACACAGGCATACACAGGCATACACAGGCATACACAGTCATACACAGGCATACACAGGCATACACAGTCATACACAGGCATACACAGGCATACACAGGCATACACATGCATACACAGGCATACACACTCATACACAGGCATAGACTGGCATCCACAGGCATACACTGGCATACGTACGCGTACACAGCCATACACAGGCATGCACAGGCATACACAAGTATACACAGGCACACACAGGCATACACAGGCATACACAGGCATACACAGGCATCCACAGGCATACACAGGCATACACAGGCATACACAGGCATACACATGCATACACAGGCATACACAGGCATACACAGGCATACACAGACATACACAGGCATACACAGGAATACACGGGCATACACAGGCATACACAGGCATACAGAGGCATACACAGGCATACACAGGCATACACAGGCATACACAGGCATACACAGGCATACACAGGCATACACAGGCATACACAGACATACAGAGGCATCCACAGGCATACACAGGCATACACAGGCATACACAGGCATTCACAGGCATACACTGGCACACACAGGCATAGACTGGCATACACTGACAAATACAGGAATAAACAGGCAGTCAAAGGCATTCACTGTCATACACAGGCATACACATGCATACACAGGCATTCACAGGCTTACACGGGCATACACAGGAATAAACTGGCAAACACAGGCATACACAAGCATACCCAGGCATACCCAGGCATACACAGGCATACACAGGCATACACAGGCATACACAGGCATACACAGGCATACACAGGCATACACAGGCATACACAGGCATACACAGGCATACACAGGCATACACACGCATACACAGGCATACACTGGCAAACACAGGCAGACACAGGCATACCCAGGCATACCCAGGCATACACAGGCACACACAGTCATACACAGGCATACACAGGCATACACATTCATACACAGGCATACACAGGCATACACAGGTATACACAGGCATACACAGGCATACACAGGCATACACAGGCATACACAGGCATACACAGGCATACACAGGCATACACAGGCATACAGAGGCATACGAAGGCATACACAGTCATACACAGGCATACACAGGCATACATAGACATAACCAGGCATGCACAGGCATACACAGGCATACACAGGCATACACAGGCTTACACAGGCATAGACAGGCATACACAGGCATACACAGGCATACACAGGCATACACAGGCATACACAGGCATACACAGGCATACACCGGCATACACAGGCATACACAGGCATACACAGGCTTACACAGGCATACACAGGCATACAAAACCATACACAGGCACATACACATACACAGACATACATATACAGACATACACTGACATATACAGGCATACACAGGCAAACACAGAAAGTCACAGGCTTACACAGGCATTCACTGGCATTCACAGGCTTACACAGCCATACACAGGCACACACAGGCATACACAGGCATACACAGGCATACACAGGCATACACAGGCATACACAGGCATACACAGGCATACACAGGCATACACAGGCATACACAGGCATACACAGACATAACCAGGCATACCCAGGCATACACAGGCATACACAGGCTTACACAGCCATACACAGGCACACACAGGCATACACAGGCATACGCAGGCATACACAGGCATACCCAGGCATACACAGGTATACACAGGCATACACAGGCATACACAGGCATACACAAGCATACACAGACATATACAAGCATACAGGCATACTGGCGTACATGCGTACAGGATCAAACAGGCATACACGAAAAACACAGGCATACACAGGCATACACAGGCATACACTTGCATAAAATGGCATACAAAGGCAAACACAGGCATACACAGGCATACACAGGCATACACAGGCATACACAGGCATACACAGGCATACACAGGCATACACAGGCATACACAGGCATACACAGGCATACACAGGCATACACAGGCATACACAGGCATACACATTCATACACAGGCATACACAGGCATACACAGGCATACACATGCATACACAGGCATAGACAGGCATACACGGGCCATACACAGGCATACAAAGGCATACACAGGCATACACAAGTATACACAGGCACACACAGGCATACACTGGCATACACAGGCATACACAGGCATACACAGTCATACACAGGCATACGCAGACATACACAGACATAACCAGGCATACCCAGGCATACACAGGCATACACAGGCATACACACTCATACACGGGCAAAGACTGGCATACACAGGCATACACAGGCATACACTGGCATACGTACACGTACACAGCCATACACAGGCATACACAGGCATACACAAGTATACACAGGCACACACAGGCATACACAGGCATACACAGGCATACACAGGCATACACAGGCATACACAGGCATACACGGGCATACACAGGCATACACAGGCATACACAGGCATACACAGGCATACACAGGCATACACAGGCATACACAGGCATACACAGGCATACACAGGCATACACAGTCATACACAGGCATACACAGGCATACACAGTCATACACAGGCATACACAGGCATACACAGGCATACACAGGCATACACACTCATACACAGGCATAGACTGGCATCCGCAGGCATACACTGGCATACGTACGCGTACACAGCCATACACAGGCATGCACAGGCATGCACAGGCATACACAAGTATACACAGGCACACACAGGCATACACAGGCATACACAGGCATACACAGGCATCCACAGGCATACACAGGCATACACAGGCATACACAGGCATACACATGCATACACAGGCATACACAGGCATACACAGGCATACACAGGCATACACAGGCATACACAGACATACACAGGCATACACAGGAATACACGGGCATACACAGGCATACACAGGCATACAGAGTCATACACAGGCATACACAGGCATACACAGGCATACACAGGCATACACAGGCATACACAGGCATACACAGGCATACACAGCATACACAGGCATACACAGGCATACACAGGCATACACAGACATACAGAGGCATCCACAGGCATACACAGGCATACACAGGCATACACAGGCATACACAGGCATACACTGGCACACACAGGCATAGACTGGCATACACTGACAAATACAGGCATAAACAGGCAGTCAAAGGCATTCACTGTCATACACAGGCATACACAGGCATTCACAGGCTTACACGGGCATACACAGGAATAAACTGGCAAACACAGGCATACCCAGGCATACCCAGGCATACACAGGCATACACAGGCATACACAGGCATACACAGGCATACACAGGCATACACAGGCATGCACAGGAATACACAGGCATACACACGCATACACAGGCATACACTGGCAAACACAGGCAGACACAGGCATACCCAGGCATACCCAGGCATACACAGGCATACACAGGCATACACAGGCATACACAGGCATACACAGGCATACACAGGCATACACAGGCATACACAGGCATACACAGACATACACAGGCATAGACTGGCATACACTGACATATACAGGCATAAACAGGCAGTCGCAGGCATTCACTGTGATACACAGGCATACACAGGCATTCACAGGCTTACACAGGTATACACAGGAAAACACTGGCAAACACAGGCATACACAGACATACCCAGGCATACCCAGGCATACACAGGCATACACAGGCAAACACAGGCATACACTGGCATACACAGTCATACACAGGCATACACAGGCATACACAGTCATACACAGGCATACACAGGCATACACAGGCATACACAGGCATACACACTCATACACAGGCATAGACTGGCATCCGCAGGCATACACTGGCATACGTACGCGTACACACCCATACACAGGCATGCACAGGCATGCACAGGCATACACAAGTATACACAGGCACACACAGGCATACACAGGCATACACAGGCATACACAGGCATCCACAGGCATACACAGGCATACACAGGCATACACAGGCATACACATGCATACACAGGCATACACAGGCATACACAGGCATACACAGGCATACACAGACATACACAGGCATACACAGGAATACACGGGCATACACAGGCATACACAGGCATACAGAGTCATACACAGGCATACACAGGCATACACAGGCATACACAGGCATACACAGGCATACACAGGCATACACAGGCATACACAGGCATACACAGGCATACACAGGCATACACAGGCATACACAGGCATACACAGGCATACACAGACATACAGAGGCATCCACAGGCATACACAGGCATACACAGGCATACACAGGCATACACAGGCATACACTGGCACACACAGGCATAGACTGGCATACACTGACAAATACAGGCATAAACAGGCAGTCAAAGGCATTCACTGTCATACACAGGCATACACAGGCATTCACAGGCTTACACGGGCATACACAGGAATAAACTGGCAAACACAGGCATACACAGGCATACCCAGGCATACCCAGGCATACACAGGCATACACAGGCATACACAGGCATACACAGGCATACACAGGCATACACAGGCATGCACAGGAATACACAGGCATACACACGCATACACAGGCATACACTGGCAAACACAGGCAGACACAGGCATACCCAGGCATACCCAGGCATACACAGGCATACACAGGCATACACAGGCATACACAGGCATACACAGGCATACACAGGCATACACAGGCATACACAGACATACACAGGCATAGACTGGCATACACTGACATATACAGGCATAAACAGGCAGTCACAGGCATTCACTGTGATACACAGGCATACACAGGCATTCACAGGCTTACACAGGTATACACAGGAAAACACTGGCAAACACAGGCATACAGAGGCATACACAGGCATACACAGGCATACACAGGCATACACAGGCATACACAGGCATACACAGGCATACACAGGCATACACAGTCATACACAGGCATACACAGGCATACACAGTCATACACAGGCATACACAGGCATACACAGGCATACACATGCATACACAGGCATACACAGGCATACACACTCATACACAGGCATAAACAGGCAGTCGCAGGCATTCACTGTGATACACAGGCATACCCAGGCATACACAGGCATACACAGGCATACACACTCATACACAGGCATAGACTGGCATACACAGGCATACACTGGCATACGTACGCGTACACAGCCATACACAGGCATACACAGGCATACACAAGTATACACAGGCACACACAGGCATACACAGGCATACACAGGCATACACAGGCATACACAGGCATACACAGGCATACACGGGCATACACAGGCATACACAGGCATACACAGGCATACACAGGCATACACAGGCATACACAGGCATACACAGGCATACACAGGCATACACAGGCATACACAGGCATACACAGTCATACACAGGCATACACAGGCATACACAGTCATACACAGGCATACACAGGCATACACAGGCATACACATGCATACACAGGCATACACAGGCATACACACTCATACACAGGCATAGACTGGCATCCGCAGGCATACACTGGCATACGTACGCGTACACAGCCATACACAGGCATGCACTGGCATACACAAGTATACACAGGCACACACAGGCATACACAGGCATACACAGGCATACACAGGCATCCACAGGCATACACAGGCATACACAGGCATACACAGGCATACACATGCATACACAGGCATACACAGGCATATACAGGCATACACAGGCATACACAGGCATACACAGGCATACACAGGAATACACGGGCATACACAGGCATACACAGGCATACAGAGGCATACACAGGCATACACAGGCATACACAGGCATACACAGGCATACACAGGCATACACAGGCATACACAGGCATACACAGGCATACACAGGCATACACAGACATACAGAGGCATCCACAGGCATACACAGGCATACACAGGCATACACAGGCATACACAGGCATACACAGGCATACACTGGCACACACAGGCATAGACTGGCATACACTGACAAATACAGGCATAAACAGGCAGTCAAAGGCATTCACTGTCATACACAGGCATACACAGGCATACACAGGCATTCACAGGCTTACACGGGCATACACAGGAATAAACTGGCAAACACAGGCATACACAGGCATACCCAGGCATACCCAGGCATACACAGGCATACACAGGCATACACAGGCATACACAGGCATACACAGGCATACACAGGCATACACAGGCATACACAGGAATACACAGGCATACACACGCATACACAGGCATACACTGGCAAACACAGGCAGACACAGGCATACCCAGGCATACCCAGGCATACACAGGCATACACAGGCATACACAGACATACACAGGCATACACAGGCATACACAGGCATACACAGGCATACACAGACATACACAGGCATAGACTGGCATACACTGACATATACAGGCATAAACAGGCAGTCGCAGGCATTCACTGTGATACACAGGCATACACAGGCATTCACAGGCTTACACAGGTATACACAGGAAAACACTGGCAAACACAGGCATACACAGACATACCCAGGCATACCCAGGCATACACAGGCATACACAGGCAAACACAGGCATACACTGGCATACACAGGCATACACAGGCATACACAGGCATACACAGGCATACACAGGCATACACAGGCATACACAGGCATACACAGGCATACAGAGGCATACGCAGGCATACACAGTCATACACAGGCATACACAGGCATACACAGACATAGCCAGGCATACACAGGCATACACAGGCAAACACAGGCTTACACAGGCATAGACAGGCATACACAGGCATACACAGGCATACACAGGCATACACAGGCATACACAGGCATACACAGGCATACACCGCCATACACAGGCATACACAGGCATACACAAGCTTACACAGGCATACACAGGCATACACCGGCATACACAGGCATACACTGGCATACACTGGCATTCATAGTCATAAACAGGCATATACTGGTATATACAGACATACACATACACAGACATACATATACAGACATACACTGACATATACAGGCATACACAGGCAAACACAGGCAGTCACAGGCTTACACAGGCATTCACTGGCATTTACAGGCTTACACAGCCATACACAGGCATACACAGGCATACACAGGCATACACAGGCATACACAGGCATACACAGGCATACACAGGCATACACAGGCATACACAGACATAACCAGGCATACCCAGGCATACACAGGCATACACAGGCATACACAGGCTTACACAGCCATACACAGGCACACACAGGCATACACAGGCATACGCAGGCACACGCCAGGCATACCCAGGCATACACAGGTATACACAGGCATACACAGGCATACACAGGCATACACAAGCATACACAGACATATACAAGCATACAGGCATACTGGCGTACATGCGTACAGGATAAAACAGGCATACACGAAAAACACAGGCATACACAGGCATACACAGGCATACACAGGCATACACTTGCATAAAATGGCATACAAAGGCAAACACAGGCATACACAGGCATACACAGGCATACACAGGCATACACAGGCATACACAGGCATACACAGGCATACACAGGCATACACAGGCATACACAGGCATACACAGGCATACACAGGCATACACAGGCATACACAGGCATACACAGTCATACACAGGCATACACAGGCATACACAGGCATACACATGCATACACAGGCATAGACAGGCATACACGGGCCATACACAGGCATACAAAGGCATACACAGGCATACACAAGTATACACAGGCACACACAGGCATACACTGGCATACACAGGCATACACAGGCATACACAGTCATACACAGGCATACGCAGACATACACAGACATAACCAGGCATACCCAGGCATACACAGGCATACACAGGCATACACACTCATACACGGGCATAGACTGGCATACACAGGCATACACTGGCATACGTACGCGTACACAGCCATACACAGGCATACACAGGCATACACAAGTATACACAGGCACACACAGGCATACACAGGCATACACAGGCATACACAGGCATACACAGGCATACACAGGCATACACAGGCATACACGGGCATACACAGGCATACACAGGCATACACAGGCATACACAGGCATACACAGGCATACACAGGCATACACAGGCATACACAGGCATACACAGGCATACACAGCCATACACAGGCATACACAGGCATACACAGTCATACACAGGCATACACAGGCATACACAGGCATACACAGGCATACACAGGCATACACAGGCATACACAGGCATACACAGGCATACACAGGCATACACAGGCATACACAGACATAACCAGGCATACCCAGGCATACACAGGCATACACAGGCTTACACAGCCATACACAGGCACACACAGGCATACACAGGCATACGCAGGCATACACAGGCATACCCAGGCATACACAGGTATACACAGGCATACACAGGCATACACAGGCATACACAAGCATACACAGACATATACAAGCATACAGGCATACTGGCGTACATGCGTACAGGATAAAACAGGCATACACGAAAAACACAGGCATACACAGGCATACACAGGCATACACAGGCATACACTTGCATAAAATGGCATACAAAGGCAAACACAGGCATACACAGGCATACACAGGCATACACAGGCATACACAGGCATACACAGGCATACACAGGCATACACAGGCATACACAGGCATACACAGGCATACACAGGCATACACAGGCATACACAGGCATACACAGGCATACACAGGCATACACAGTCATACACAGGCATACACAGGCATACACAGGCATACACATGCATACACAGGCATAGACAGGCATACACGGGCCATACACAGGCATACAAAGGCATACACAGGCATACACAAGTATACACAGGCACACACAGGCATACACTGGCATACACAGGCATACACAGGCATACACAGTCATACACAGGCATACACAGACATACACAGACATAACCAGGCATACCCAGGCATACACAGGCATACACAGGCATACACACTCATACACGGGCATAGACTGGCATACACAGGCATACACTGGCATACGTACGCGTACACAGCCATACACATGCATACACAGGCATACACAAGTATACACAGGCACACACAGGCATACACAGGCATACACAGGCATACACAGGCATACACAGGCATACACAGGCATACACGGGCATACACAGGCATACACAGGCATACACAGGCATACACAGGCATACACAGGCATACACAGGCATACACAGGCATACACAGGCATACACAGGCATACACAGTCATACACAGGCATACACAGGCATACACAGTCATACACAGGCATACACAGGCATACACAGGCATACACAGGCATACACACTCATACACAGGCATAGACTGGCATCCGCAGGCATACACTGGCATACGTACGCGTACACAGCCATACACAGGCATGCACAGGCATGCACAGGCATACACAAGTATACACAGGCATACACAGGCATACACAGGCATACACAGGCATACACAGGCATACACAGGCATACACAGGCATACACAGGCATACACGGGCATACACAGGCATACACAGGCATACACAGGCATACACAGGCATACACAGGCATACACAGGCATACACAGGCATACACAGGCATACACAGGCATACACAGGCATACACAGGCATACACAGGCATACACAGGCATACACAGGCAAACACGGGCATACACAGGCATACACAGGCATACACAGGCATACACAGGCATCCACAGGCATACACAGGCATACACAGGCATACACATGCATACACAGGCATACACAGGCATACACAGGCATACACAGGCATACACAGGCATACACAGACATACACAGGCATACACAGGAATACACGGGCATACACAGGCATACACAGGCATACAGAGTCATACACAGGCATACACAGGCATACACAGGCATACACAGGCATACACAGGCATACACAGGCATACACAGGCATACACAGGCATACACAGGCATACACAGGCATACACAGGCATACACAGACATACAGAGGCATCCACAGGCATACACAGGCATACACAGGCATACACAGGCATACACAGGCATACACAGGCATACACAGGCATACACTGGCACACACAGGCATAGACTGGCATACACTGACAAATACAGGCATAAACAGGCAGTCAAAGGCATTCACTGTCATACACAGGCATACACAGGCATTCACAGGCTTACACGGGCATACACAGGAATAAACTGGCAAACACAGGCATACCCAGGCATACCCAGGCATACACAGGCATACACAGGCATACACAGGCATACACAGGCATACACAGGCATACACAGGCATACACAGGCATACACAGACATACACAGGCATAGACTGGCATACACTGACATATACAGGCATAAACAGGCAGTCGCAGGCATTCACTGTGATACACAGGCATACACAGGCATTCACAGGCTTACACAGGTATACACAGGAAAACACTGGCAAACACAGGCATACACAGACATACCCAGGCATACCCAGGCATACACAGGCATACACAGGCAAACACAGGCATACACTGGCATACACAGTCATACACAGGCATACGCAGGCATACACAGACATAACCAGGCATACCCAGGCATACACAGGCATACACAGGCATACACACTCATACACGGGCATAGACTGGCATACACAGGCATACACTGGCATACGTACGCGTACACAGCCATACACAGGCATACACAAGTATACACAGGCACACACAGGCATACACAGGCATACACAGGCATACACAGGCATACACAGGCATACACAGGCATACACGGGCATACACAGGCATACACAGGCATACACAGGCATACACAGGCATACACAGGCATACACAGGCATACACGGGCATACACAGGCATACACAGGCATACACAGGCATACACAGGAATAAACTGGCAAACACAGGCATACACAGGCATACCCAGGCATACCCAGGCATACACAGGCATACACAGGCATACACAGGCATACACAGGCATACACAGGCATACACAGGCATACACAGGCATACACAGGCATACACAGGAATACACAGGCATACACACGCATACACAGGCATACACTGGCAAACACAGGCAGACACAGGCATACCCAGGCATACCCAGGCATACACAGGCATACACAGGCATACACAGACATACACAGGCATACACAGGCATACACAGGCATACACAGGCATACACAGACATACACAGGCATAGACTGGCATACACTGACATATACAGGCATAAACAGGCAGTCGCAGGCATTCACTGTGATACACAGGCATACACAGGCATTCACAGGCTTACACAGGTATACACAGGAAAACACTGGCAAACACAGGCATACACAGACATACCCAGGCATACCCAGGCATACACAGGCATACACAGGCAAACACAGGCATACACTGGCATACACAGGCATACACAGGCATACACAGGCATACACAGGCATACACAGGCATACACAGGCATACACAGGCATACACAGGCATACAGAGGCATACGCAGGCATACACAGTCATACACAGGCATACACAGGCATACACAGACATAACCAGGCATACACAGGCATACACAGGCAAACACAGGCTTACACAGGCATAGACAGGCATACACAGGCATACACAGGCATACACAGGCATACACAGGCATACACAGGCATACACAGGCATACACAGGCATACACAAGCTTACACAGGCATACACAGGCATACACCGGCATACACAGGCATACACTGGCATACACTGGCATTCATAGTCATAAACAGGCATATACTGGTATATACAGACATACACATACACAGACATACATATACAGACATACACTGACATATACAGGCATACACAGGCAAACACAGGCAGTCACAGGCTTACACAGGCATTCACTGGCATTCACAGGCTTACACAGCCATACACAGGCACACACAGGCATACACAGGCATACACAGGCATACACAGGCATACAGATGCATACACAGGCATACACAGGCATACACAGGCATACGCAGGCATACACAGGCATACCCAGGCATACACAGGCATACACAGGCATACACAGGCATACACAAGCATACACAGACATATACAAGCATACAGGCATACTGGCGTACATGCGTACAGGATTAAACAGGCATACACGAAAAACACAGGCATACACAGGCATACACAGGCATACACAGGCACACACTTCCATAAAATGGCATACAAAGGCAAATACAGGCATACACAGGCATACACAGGCATACACAGGCATACACAGGCATACACAGGCATACACAGGCATACACAGGCATACACAGGCATACACAGGCATACACAGGCATACACAGGCATACACAGGCATACACAGTCATACACAGGCATACACAGGCATACACAGGCATACACAAGCATACACAGACTTATACAGGCATATTACAGGCATAGACTGGCATACACAGGCATACACTGGCATACGTACGCGTACTCAGCCATACACAGGCATAGACAGGCATACACGGGCCATACACTGGCATACAAAGGCATACACAGGCATACACAAGTATACACAGACACACACAGGCATACACTGGCATACACAGGCATACACAGGCATACACAGTCATACACAGGCATACACAGGCATACACAGACATAACCAGGCATACCCAGGCAGACACAGGCATACACAGGCATACACACTCATACACGGGCATAGACTGGCATACACAGGCATACACTGGCATACGTACGCGTACACAGCCATACACAGGCATACACAGGCATACACAGGCATACACAGGCAAACACAGGCATACACAGGCATACACAGGCATACACAGGCATACACAGGCATACACAGGCATACACAGGCATACACAGGCATACACAGGCATACACAGGCATACACAGGCATACACAGGCATACACAGTCATACACAGGCATACACAGGCATACAAAGGCATACACATGCATACACAGGCATACACAGGCATACACACGCATACACAGGCATAGACTGGCATCCACAGGCATACACTGGCATACGTACGCGTACATAGCCATACACAGGCATGCACAGGCACACACAAGTATACACAGGCACACACAGGCATACACAGGCATACACAGGCATACACAGGCATCCACAGGCATACACAGGCATACACAGGCATACACAGGCATACACATGCATACACAGGCATACACAGGCATACACAGACATACACAGGCATACACAGGAATACACGGGCATACACAGGCATACACAGGCATACAGAGGCATACACAGGCATACACAGGCATACACAGGCATACACAGGCATACACAGGCATACACAGGCATACACAGACATACAGAGGCATCCACAAGCATACACAGGCATACACAGGCATACACAGGCATTCACAGGCATACACTGGCACACACAGGCATAGACTGGCATACACTGACAAATACAGGCATAAACAGGCAGTCAAAGGCATTCACTGTGATACACAGGCATACACATGCATACACAGGCATTCACAGGCTTACACGGGCATACACAGGAATAAACTGGCAAACACAGGCATACACAAGCATACCCAGGCATACCCAGGCATACACAGGCATACACAGGCATACACAGGCATACACAGGCATACACAGGCATACACAGGCATACACAGGCATACACAGGCATACACAGGCATACACAGGCATACACACGCATACACAGGCATACACTGGCATACACAGGCAGACACAGGCATACACAGGCATACCCAGGCATACACAGGCATACACAGGCATACACAGACATACACAGGCATACACAGGCATACACAGGCATACACAGGCATACACAGGCATACACAGACATACACAGGCATAGACTGGCATACACTGACATATACAGGCATAAACAGGCAGTCGCAGGCATTCACTGTGATACACAGGCATACACAGGCATTCACAGGCTTACACAGGCATACACAGGAAAACACTGGCAAACACAGGCATACACAGACATACCCAGGCATACCCAGGCATACACAGGCATACACAGGCAAACACAGGCATACACTGGCATACACAGGCATACACAGGCATACGCAGGCATACACAGGCATACACAGGCATACACAGGCATACACAGGCATACACAGGCATACACAGGCATACACAGGCATACACAGTCATACACAGGCATACACAGGCATACACAGTCATACACAGGCATACACAGGCATACACATTCATACACAGGCATACACAGTCATACACAGGCATACACAGGCATACACATTCATACACATTCATACACAGGCATACACAGGCATACACAGGCATACACAGGTATACACAGGCATACACAGGCATACACAGGCATACACAGGCATACACAGGCATACACAGGCATACACAGGCATACACAGGCATACACAGGCATACAGAGGCATACGCAGGCATACACAGTCATACACAGGCATACACAGGCATACATAGACATAACCAGGCATGCACAGGCATACACAGGCATACACAGGCATACACAGGCTTACACAGGCATATACAGGCATACACAGGCATACACAGGCATACACAGGCATACACAGGCATACACAGGCATACACCGGCATACACAGGCATACACAGGCATACACAGGCTTACACAGGCATACACAGGCATACAAAACCATACACAGGCACATACACATACACAGACATACATATACAGACATACACTGACATATACAGGCATACACAGGCAAACACAGGCAGTCACAGGCTTACACAGGCATTCACTGGCATTCACAGGCTTACACAGCCATACACAGGCATACACAGGCATACACAGGCATACACAGGCATACACAGGCATACACAGGCATACACAGGCATACACAGGCATACACAGGCATACACTGGCATACGTACGCGTACACAGCCATACACAGGCATACACAGGCATACACAGGCATACACAGGCCTACCCAGGCAGACACAGGCATACACAGGCAGACACAGGCATACACAGGCATACACAGGCATACACAGGCATACACAGGCATACACAGGCATACACAGGCATACACAGGCATACACAGGCATACACAGGCATACACAGTCATACACAGGCATACACAGGCATACAAAGGCATACACATGCATACACAGGCATACACAGGCATACACACGCATACACAGGCATAGACTGGCATCCACAGGCATACACTGGCATACGTACGCGTACACAGCCATACACAGGCATGCACAGGCATACACAAGTATACACAGGCACACACAGGCATACACAGGCATACACAGGCATACACAGGCATACACAGGCATCCACAGGCATACACAGGCATACACAGGCATACACAGGCATACACATGCATACACACGCATACACAGGCATACACAGACATACACAGGCATACACAGGAATACACGGGCATACACAGGCATACACAGGCATACAGAGGCATACACAGGCATACACAGGCATACACAGGCATACACAGGCATACACAGGCATACACAGGCATACACAGACATACAGAGGCATCCACAAGCATACACAGGCATACACAGGCATACACAGGCATTCACAGGCATACACTGGCACACACAGGCATAGACTGGCATACACTGACAAATACAGGCATAAACAGGCAGTCAAAGGCATTCACTGTGATACACAGGCATACACATGCATACACAGGCATTCACAGGCTTACACGGGCATACACAGGAATAAACTGGCAAACACAGGCATACACAAGCATACCCAGGCATACCCAGGCATACACAGGCATACACAGGCATACACAGGCATACACAGGCATACACAGGCATACACAGGCATACACAGGCATACACAGGCATACACAGGCATACACAGGCATACACAGGCATACACAGGCATACACACGCATACACAGGCATACACTGGCAAACACAGGCAGACACAGGCATACCCAGGCATACCCAGGCATACACAGGCATACACAGGCATACACAGACATACACAGGCATACACAGGCATACACAGGCATACACAGGCATACACAGGCATACACAGGCATACACAGACATACACAGGCATAGACTGGCATACACTGACATATACAGGCATAAACAGGCAGTCGCAGGAATTCACTGTGATACACAGGCATACACAGGCATTCACAGGCTTACACAGGCATACACAGGAAAACACTGGCAAACACAGGCATACACAGACATACCCAGGCATACCCAGGCATACACAGGCATACACAGGCAAACACAGGCATACACTGGCATACACAGGCATACACAGGCATACGCAGGCATACACAGGCATACACAGGCATACACAGGCATACACAGGCATACACAGGCATACACAGGCATACACAGGCATACACAGTCATACACAGGCATACACAGGCATACACAGTCATACACAGGCATACACAGGCATACACATTCATACACAGGCATACACAGTCATACACAGGCATACACAGGCATACACATTCATACACATTCATACACAGGCATACACAGGCATACACAGGTATACACAGGCATACACAGGCATACACAGGCATACACAGGCATACACAGGCATACACAGGCATACACAGGCATACACAGGCATACAGAGGCACACGCAGGCATACACAGTCATACACAGGCATACACAGGCATACATAGACATAACCAGGCATGCACAGGCATACACAGGCATACACAGGCATACACAGGCTTACACAGGCATATACAGGCATACACAGGCATACACAGGCATACACAGGCATACACAGGCATACACAGGCATACACCGGCATACACAGGCATACACAGGCATACACAGGCTTACACAGGCATACACAGGCATACAAAACCATACACAGGCACATACACATACACAGACATACATATACAGACATACACTGACATATACAGGCATACACAGGCAAACACAGGCAGTCACAGGCTTACACAGGCATTCACTGGCATTCACAGGCTTACACAGCCATACACAGGCACACACAGGCATACACAGGCATACACAGGCATACACAGGCATACACAGGCATACACAGGCATACACAGGCATACACAGGCATACACAGGCATACACAGGCATACACAGACATAACCAGGCATACCCAGGCATACACAGGCATACACAGGCATACACAGGCATACACAGGCTTACACAGCCATACACAGGCACACACAGGCATACACAGGCATACGCAGGCATACACAGGCATACCCAGGCATACACAGGTATACACAGGCATACACAGGCATACACAGGCATACACAAGCATACACAGACATATACAAGCATACAGGCATACTGGCGTACATGCGTACAGGATTAAACAGGCATACACGAAAAACACAGGCATACACAGGCATACACAGGCATACACAGGCATACACTTGCATAAAATGGCATACAAAGGCAAACACAGGCATACAAAGGCATACACAGGCATACACAGGCATACACAGGCATACACAGTCATACACAGGCATACACAGTCAGACACAGGCATACACAGGCATACGTACGCGTACACAGCCATACACAGGCATAGACAGGCATACACAGGCATACACAGGCATACACTGGCATACGTACGCGTACACAGCCATACACAGGCATAGACAGGCATACACGGGCCATACACTGGCATACACAGGCATACACAGGCATACACAAGTATACACAGGCACACACAGGCATACACTGGCATACACAGGCATACACAGGCATACACAGTCATACACAGGCATACACAGGCATACACAGTCATACACAGGCATACACAGGCATACACATTCATACACAGGCATACACAGTCATACACAGGCATACACAGGCATACACATTCATACACAGGCATACACAGGCATACACAGGTATACACAGGCATACACAGGCATACACAGGCATACACAGGCATACACAGGCATACACAGGCATACACAGGCATACACAGGCATACACAGGCATACAGAGGCATACGCAGGCATACACAGTCATACACAGGCATACACAGTCATACACAGGCATACAGAGGCATACACAGACATAACCAGGCATACCCAGGCATACACAGGCATACACAGGCATACACAGGCATACACAGGCTTACACAGGCATACACAGGCATAAACAGGCATACACAGGCATACAGAGGCATACACCGGCATACACAGGCATACACAGGCATACACAGGCATACACAAGCATACATAGACATATACAAGCATCCAGGCATACTGGCGTACATGCGTACAGGATTAAACAGGCATACACGAAAAACACAGGCATACACAGGCATACTCTTGCATAAAATGGCATACAAAGGCAAACACAGGCATACACAGGCATACACAGGCATACACAGGCATACACAGGCATCCACAGGCATACACAGGCATACACAGGCATACACAGGCATACACAGGCATACACAGTCATACACAGGCATACACAGGCATACACAGGCATACACAGGCATACACAGGCATACACCGGCATACACAGGCATACAAAGGCATGCACAGGCATACACAAGCATACACAGACATATACAAGCATACAGGCATACTGGCGTACATGCGTACAGGATTAAACAGGCATACACGAAAAACACAGGCATACACAGGCATACACTTGCATAAAATGGCATACACAGGCATACACAGGCATACACAGGCATACACAGGCATACACAGGCATACACAGGCATACACAGTCATACACAGGCATACACAGGCATACACAGGCATACACAATCATACACAGGCATACACAGGCATACACAGGCATACACGGGCATGCACAGGCATACACAAGCATACACAGACTTATACAGGCATAGACTGGCATACACAGGCATACACTGGCATACGTACGCGTACACAGCCATACACAGGCATAGACAGGCATAGACTGGCATACACTGTAATACACTGGCATACACTGGCATACACTGGCATACACTGGCATACACTGGCATACACTGGCATACACGGGCCATACACTGGCATACACAGGCATACACAGGCATACACAAGTATACACAGGCACACACAGGCATACACTGGCATACACAGGCATACACAGTCATACACAGGCATACACAGGCATACACAGTCATACACAGGCATACACAGTCATACACAGGCATACACAGGCATACACAGGCATACACATGCATACACAGGCATACACAGGCATACACACTCATACACAGGCATAGACTGGCATCCACAGGCATACACTGGCATACGTACGCGTACACAGCCATACACAGGCATGCACAGGCATACACAAGTATACACAGGCACACACAGGCATACACAGGCATACACAGGCATACACAGGCATCCACAGGCATACACAGGCATACACAGGCATACACAGGCATACACAGGCATACACATGCATACACAGGCATATACAGCGCATACACAGGCATACACAGACATACACAGGCATACACAGGAATACACGGGCATACACAGGCATACACAGGCATACAGAGGCATACACAGGCATACACAGGCATACACAGGCATACACAGGCATACACAGGCATACACAGGCATACACAGGCATACACAGGCATACACAGGCATACACAGGCATACACAGACATACAGAGGCATCCACAGGCATACACAGGCATACACAGGCATACACAGGCATTCACAGGCATACACTGGCACACACAGGCATAGACTGGCATACACTGACAAATACAGGCATAAACAGGCAGTCAAAGGCATTCACTGTCATACACAGGCATACACATGCATACACAGGCATTCACAGGCTTACTGTAATAAGTTAATAAACGCCATGTAAATCCAGTAGTTGAATGGAAGGTAGAATAGTCTTCTCAGGCTAGCACGTCAGTGCCATTTTATGATTGTTCTTCGAATGAATCTTTATTGTTCATAATAATTGATCTTAGCCTAAATACATAAGAAAGCTGTCGACTGCGCTGCCGTTGACAGCGGCAGAAGAGCAGCGTATATATATATATGTATATGAGAGAGAGGGCTTATGCGCATATATGGCCAGCGGCCAGCGTGGGAATGCTGACTTAGCTTGAAGCATAAATGGGTGATCTTATATCACGCTCACTTGAGTTATTTATTTATGCAATGCAACTAAGTGTTGCTGTGTACTTATAGGTACAGTGTACCCTCGATATATGCACATACTACACCTCCCCCCTTTTTTTAAAATAACGTAATAAAATGAAGTTATTTTCTATCAACTATATTATCATTATAAAATAAAAATTACTTAAATATTATTTTTAATGAATTAACATTATTTATGATATAGAATTTTTAAATGAATAAAGAAAAAATATGTATGTATTTTGAATTAATAAAAATTCGATTATATCTATGTCTTTGTTATATTGTTTTGGCTGATCAGGCCGTTATTTAAGATTTTATTATGAAAGGTTTGGCATTGATTGCCATTTTTCTTTTTTTTTTCATTCTATTTGTGCTTTTTTTAGCCTATCTTTATGTACTATTTGTTGTTTCTTACTTCCTGTTTTAATGGTTATATTATCATTTATTCCTATATCTACTACGTCATAAGGACCTTCGTATCTTTTATCTAACTTATGACCTGTTTCTTTTCTAAGTAATACTTTATCTCCTATTTTTAATTCGAAATTATTTGTATTCCTATCATATCTTAATTTTCTATCCGATTTTGCTTTTTCTAACATTCTTCTTGCTCTGTTGTACGACATTTCTAGTCTGCATTTAAGCTCTTTAGAGTAGTCGTCTAAGTTGTATATTGGGTCTATTTTGTTTATTTTACTGAAATCTTTGAATTGTCTGGGTAGTCTGCCAAATACTAGTTCGTATGGGCAGTAGTCATGGACTATTGAGGGTGTTGTATTGAAGCAATAAGTGAAATATGGTAACCAAATGTCCCAATCACTTTTGTCAACCGATATGTATGAACGTATATATTCATTAAAAGTTCGGTGGCTTCTTTCTATTGTTCCTAAAGTTTGATGATGGTGAGCGCTAGATGTTAGATTTTCTATATGCATGTATTTGCATAATTCATTCATAAGTGAATTTTTGTATTCCGTACCTTGATCCGTAATGAACGTCTTCATTGGACCGTACTTCAGTACAAATGATTCAAATATAGCCTTTGCAACTGTTTTAGCACTTTTATTCGGTGTTGGAATAGTAACTAAAAACTTGGTTAGATCGCATATGATTGTAACTGCATACTCATTTCCGTCTTCCGATTTCGGTAGTGGACCAATGGTATCAATTAAAACAGTATCAAATGCTGTTGCTGGCGTTGGCATCAATGTTAATGGTGTTTTCGTATGTGTTGTAATTTTGGCTTGTTGACATTTTCAAACAAGTCTTTACATACTTTGAGATTGTCTTGGTCATCTGGGGCCAATAATAAAATCTTTTGATTTTAGACTGGGTTCGCGAAATACCAGTGTGGCCTCCTTCTATAGGATCATCATGGAATTTTGTCAAAATTTCTTTAATTTGAGCTTCGTCATTTTTGTCTATAATTATCACCTTTTGTAGAATAGCTAGTTCTACTTTTTCGAGTACTCGGTTGCCCTTTATTTTAAATTCATTTAGTGATACAAATTGGAACATCTGTTCACTTGGTGATATTCGCATTTTTGTTATTTTATGCATTCCGGCTTTTGAAATAAGCCTTTGAAAGAATTGATTTAGATCAAATGTTTCATTAGAATACAAGTCATCAACATCAAAGCGTGAAACAATTGTTTTTCCTCGTTTTAATAAACACTTGTGTTTATCTATTTTGATTAAAACATATTTCTTTGTGTCATTATTATTGACAACTTCATAGACTTTGGGCTTTTCTATTGTTCGCTCTTTATCCTCTTGTATTTTGACTATTGCTTCGTCTTTACAGGAATTTTCCTGTTTAGCTTTTGATCTGGTGGTAACTTTTAATATTTCTCTGTTGATTGTTTTCAGATCTTTTATTGTTATGCGCGACAAGGCGTCCGCAATATGGTTATCTTTCCCCTTAAGATATTCTACAGTAAAGTCATACTCTTCTAAATCCAGCCTCATACGAGTGAGTTTTGAACTTGGATTTTTCATAGAGAATAGGTATGACAATGGTCTATGATCGCTTTTTACCATGAAATGCTTGCCATATATGTATGGTCGAAAATGATTTATGGCCCAATGAATGGCCGTTAATTCTTTTTCTGTAGTGGACTTATTACTTTCACCTTGAGTGAACATTCTTGAAGCGTATGCCACTGGAAGTTGTTGACCATTGTGATCTTGTGTAAGTACCGCTCCGCATGCCTGTTTACTAGCATCGGTTGTTATGCAAAATTCTTTGCTGAAATCTGGGTACTGTAGTAATGTTGGTTTCATTAATTCTCTTTTAAGATATTCGAATGCATTATTGCATTCTGCTGTCCATTCGAATTGGACATTCTTTTTACAAAGCCTCGTTAAGTGGCGTGAATGATCAGAAAAATTTTTAATGAAACGTCTGTAATAATTACAGAAGGCTACGAAACGCCTAGCACTGTCGGCATCTGTTGGTATAGGATATTTTTCTATAACTTCATATTTGGTGTCATCTGGGAGTATACCTTTATCGGTACATTTGTGACTCAAATATGTTACTTCTTTCATAAAGAAAGAACATTTCCCTGGATGTAGTTTCAAATTATGTCGTCTACATAGCTCGAATACGTTAATCAAATTTTTGAGCATATGTTTTTCTGAACAACCTATTACTACTAAATCATCCATATATAGAAATGCTTGCGATGGTTCAAGACCAGAAAATGCAAGTGTCATCATACGTTGGAAGGAGTTTGGTGCTACTTTCAGTCCGTATGGTAGTCGCGTGAAGCGATATGAGCCATTGGCTGTTGAAAATGACGTTATATCTCTATACCTTTTTTCTAGTTCTATCTGGTGGAATCCAGACATTAGGTCGAGACATGAAAAATACTTTGCTCTTCCTAATTGATCAAGAATATCTTCTATTCTTGGAAGTGGAAATTTGTCGGATAATAGTTTCTTATTTATTTGACGATAGTCAACTGCTAATCGCCATCTTTTTCCGTCGAGTTCGGAAGTGGTTTCTTTGGAACCAAAAGTAATGGACTATTATATTCAGACATTGATGGTTCGACTATTCCATCATCTATTAATTTTTTTACTTGTCTAGCGATTTCTGGTTTTTGGCTATCTGCCATGCGATAGTTTTTTATATAGACCGGTGTTTTTTCCCCTAATCTGAGTTTTTGTTTGTAGAAATTGTTAGCCGATATTGGTTCTGTTTCTAGACCAAAAATATCGCTAAACTCGGTGCATAATTTTGTTAGTACATTATTAAATTGTTTAGGGAATCTTAATTGTTTTAAAATTTCTTCAGTTCTATTGTCCTTTTCTGCTGGTGTTGTAAAAATGTCATAGTCTTTCATTGATTCGCATTGGATCTTCGCGCCATCTATTATGGCGTCTTTATTATTTGTATTTATAATGCGAATCAATGCGTTTTTGCTATCGACAATGGTGCTTGCTACTATTATACCCGGTTGCAGCTCCTGATTTGGTACTACCACCGTTTTTTCGTTAGTGAGTAATTTGACTTGTCTGATTACTTCACATCTAGCTGGCAATAAGAGTGTGTTGGAGTCTAAGTTATGTGTAATTGGTACATTAATCTGTCTACTGAAGTTATTGGGTCTTATTGTGAACCAGTCTTTGTTATTTTGAAACTCTAATACGCAATTGTATTTCTTGATAAAATCTATACCGATTATGCCATCGCATGGTATCGGAAAATTCTCAGGTACTACATGAAATTCATGTGGCACTAGAACATCCTGAATGCGTAGGTCAAGATCTACTGTTCCTATAGACTGTATGGTTCCTTGCCCAATACCTGTAATATTTGATATATTACTGAAATTTATACTATTATATTCCTTTGCTTTGGCTTTTAGCAATGAAATTTCTGCACCTGTGTCTATTAGTAATGTAAGAACTGTGTTTGTTTCATGGTTTTTCGTTTTAATGAAAATACTCAGATTTAGGTTTATTTTAAACACTTTTACTGTTGATCGCTTAAGGGGGTCTGGCTGTTTTCCGATTGTACGTTACGCACATTTCGGTTGTTATTATTATTCTGACTTTGGTTACCCCTTCGGTTACCTCCGTCTCTGTTATTACCGCGGCCACGGTAGCCTCCGCGACCTCTGTTGTTATTATTATAACTTTGATTATAATCCTGGTTATAATTCTGGTTATAATTATTTCTGCCTCTACCACGATAGTAGGCATTATAATTACCACGTCTATTATTCCCATTATAGAATAAGACTGTGTTTGAATTGCCGGTTATTTCAGTACTGCAATGTATGTATTTTTCCATTGCGTCGTTGAATGTACTAAATGTACCTGCAGTTAATATCATTTTAAGTGCCTCGTTGGCACAGTTTTTGGTCATTGCTGATATCGACTCTTTAGTCGCGAATTTGTCAGCATTATCGGCGTCTAATCCGCCGTCTATGTAAGCTGCCTCGAGCTGCTTACGCATACTGTCTATTTCCGTAACGTACTGAGACGCGGTCTTGCCTCTTCGTTGGGCATTTATTAATTTGGCCTTTATAACGTCAGGCGATTCGCCTTTTACGTTTGCCTGCAATATGGTAATTATTGCCTGTATCGTTGTCGCATGTTCTACTTTATAGTTTAATGGGCCGATAATTTTGGTCTTTATGACCTCTACTGCTAAAGCTTCTTGATCTCCTTTAGTTAGATCCGTCAACTTTAGTGCTGTCACAAACCTGTTTAAATGGAGTTTCTTACCATCGAATTCAGGTACTGTGGCAGATACCTGTTTAACGTATGCTCTCTGAGCTTCTAATGCGTTGGCCATGTTTATTGTATTTGGTTGTACGGTATTAAATTTTAATTCTTCTATTGATTCGATATCGCTTTCGATATCTAAATCTTCTAGCGGCTGCGACTCGTCCAAGTCTCTTAACTGGCTTTCGTCGAATTCCGCTATTTTGGTTAGTTCTGTTGGGACTTCTATTATAATACTGTGTCTAACACTGGTATTATGTAGTCTTTTACCAAATGAACTGAGAACTTTGAAGCATTGGACTTTATGTTCTTCAGTGAGTTTGCTTTTGTTTGTTACTATTAGGTTTTGTAATGTGTTGTATTGTGTTATCAATACCCTTATGTGAAAAATAAGCGTCTGAGTTTTTATCAGCGCGGTTTTATTAATACATTTATAAGATTTATCAAAAGCATCTCTAATATTGTTTATGGATATGGTTAAGTTTAGCCATTCCATGTATGTACATTTTAGCGATGTAATCGCACTTGTACCTTTTTAGTGTAGTTTCTATTAGATTTTGTCTAAATCGTTGGCTCGACTCATGTAAGTCTTTTTCAACGATCTTTTGTGAAACTGATACAGTTTTAAGGCCAGATTAAAGGCTGATAGGATAACTAAAATCAAAAGTAGTAAGTACATTGAGTTTAACTGTGGGGTTGTATCCACGACTTCTATTGTATTGACAACATTTGCGGTGTTGTCGTCCGCTTTCGACTGTGTATGTCCCATTTTGATATGGGGAAAATTAGTCTTTATTTGTATATAAAAAGTACAAATAGAATTTTAATTTTGGGAATTGGTCAATTATTGTTATCTCGATCAGATATAAGTATAGTTCGAAATTTTAATAAGTCCAAACTGTTGTTAAACATATTTTTACTTGATGGATGAATTCATTATACTCAGTTTACATCGGTTGCAATTTGCAATTTTACAATATTATTACTTATTTTAATTTTAAGACTGAGTATAATGTGTTAGTTATGAAATGGGTCCCTAATAAGTTAGTAATTTTGTTGCAGCGGAAACCGCATCGACAACATTAATATAATATTTGGGCGGTTGAGGCTATGGCGTATAACGCAGCCCGCCGCTTTACTTCGCACCACGAAGTTGTTGATTGATGGCTGCAAGGCGCTCTTTGTAGCGCTGCCGGTCTTCCTCATTAGTTGCCGTCTTCAGTAATTCTATGTTGAGCCTCCGGGCGCTGAGCAACTTAATCCGGCGGCCACCCCTCTTCTTTTTAGGTGGCTGCTCCCTCGCTGCAGTCCGTGCCTTGTACTCCTGTATGGTCAAGGGCTTTGGTCCCGCGGACGGATCTACCTCTATTACCTCTTTGAGACTTGGTAGATCCCTTTGCTCGACAGGAGCAGGGTGTTCGAACGTCGGCTTTGTAGACATTCGACAATTGCTGTTGCGGCGTACAATGGTCGAGGGCAGTCGTTCGGGCAGACGTCGGGTCTTTTCGGCTTGGGAGATGGTGAATTTTCAGTTATTTCTTCATTGATTATTTCTATTTTTGCTGAGTGAGTTGTGGTATTCGGTTTTCTTTGCTGGAGTTTTTTCTTTCAGAAAGTCTAATTCGGCAGTTAATTTCTGTGCCGTTGCCCATGGGGCGGTGTTTTATTTGTTATTTTGTTTTTCTGACATCCGCGTTTGCCCATTACCACACTCTACTCACTCAGTATTTTTGTTTCTTTTTTTTTCATCAGTGTCCCGTCTCTAGGTCTCCCGCACTGGTGTAAGGGGCGGCCTGCCTCTCACACTTGTTGTCTTATTGTTGTTTAGAATTCTTAAATCAAATCGGCAATATTAGCAGCATTCTCAGTATCCTCAGTAGTCCTCAGATCGCAGGCTCCTGCCTCACGGTCGCCATGTAATAAGTTAATAAACGCCATGTAAATCCAGTAGTTGAATGGAAGGTAGAATAGTCTTCTCAGGCTAGCACGTCAGTGCCATTTTATGATTGTTTTTCGAATGAATCTTTATTGTTCATAATAATTGATCTTAGCCTAAATACATAAGAAAGCTGTCGACTGCGCTGCCGTTGACAGCGGCAGAAGAGCAGCGTATATATATATATGTATATGAGAATGAGGGCTTATGCGCATATATGGCCAGCGGCCAGCGTGGGAATGCTGACTTAGCTTGAAGCATAAATGGGTGATCTTATATCACGCTCACTTGAGTTATTTATTTATGCAATGCAACTAAGTGTTGCTGTGTACTTATAGGTACAGTGTACCCTCGATATATGCACATACTACATTACACGGGCATACACAGGAATAAACTGGCAAACACAGGCATACACAAGCATACCCAGGCATACCCAGGCATACACAGGCATACACAGGCATACACAGGCATACACAGGCATACACAGGCATACACACGCATACACAGGCATACACAGGCATACACACGCATACACAGGCATACACTGGCAAACACAGGCAGACACAGGCATACCCAGGCATACCCAGGCAGACACAGGCATACACAGGCATACACAGACATACACAGGCTTACACAGGCATACACAGGCATACACAGGCATACACAGGCATACACAGGCATACACAGACATACACAGGCATAGACTGGCATACACTGACATATACAGGCATAAACAGGAAGTCGCAGGCATTCACTGTGATACACAGGCATACACAGGCATTCACAGGCTTACACAGGCATACACAGGAAAACACTGGCAAACACAGGCATACACAGACATACCCAGGCATACCCAGGCATACACAGGCATACACAGACAAACACAGGCATACACTGGCATACACAGGCATACACAGGCATACACAGGCATACACAGGCATACACAGGCATACACAGGCATACACAGGCATACACAGGCATACACAGGCATACACAGGCATACACAGGCATACACAGGCATACACAGGCATACACAGGCATACACAGTCATACACAGGCATACACAGGCATACACAGTCATACACAGGCATACACAGGCATACACATTCATACACAGGCATACACAGTCATACACAGGCATACACAGGCATACACATTCATACACAGGCATACACAGGCATACACAGGTATACACAGGCATACACAGGCATACACAGGCATACACAGGCATACACAGGCATACACAGGCATACACAGGCATACACAGGCATACACAGGCATACACAGGCATACACAGGCATACACAGGCATACAGAGGCATACGCAGGCATACACAGTCATACACAGGCATACACAGGCATACATAGACATAACCAGGCATGCACAGGCATACACAGGCATACACAGGCATACACAGGCTTACACAGGCAAAGACAGGCATACACAGGCATACACAGGCATACACAGGCATACACAGGCATACACAGGCATACACCGGCATACACAGGCATACACAGGCATACACAGGCTTACACAGGCATACACAGGCATACAAAACCATACACAGGCACATACACATACACAGACATACATATACAGACATACACTGACATCTACAGGCATACACAGGCAAACACAGGCAGTCACAGGCTTACACAGGCATTCACTGGCATTCACAGGCTTACACAGCCATACACAGGCACACACAGGCATACACAGGCATACACAGGCATACACAGGCATACACAGGCATACACAGGCATACACAGGCATACACAGGCATACACAGGCATACACAGGCATACACAGGCATACACAGGCATACACAGGCATACACAGGCATACATACAGGCACACACAGGCATACACAGACATAACCAGGCATACCCAGGCATACACAGGCATACAGGCAGGCATACACAGGCTTACACAGCCATACACAGGCACACACAGGCATACACAGGCATACGCAGGCATACACAGGCATACCCAGGCATACACAGGTATACACAGGCATACACAGGCATACACAGGCATACACACAGCATACACAGACATATACAAGCATACAGGCATACTGGCGTACATGCGTACAGGATTAGACAGGCATACACGAAAAACACAGGCATACACAGGCATACACAGGCATACACTTGCATAAAATGGCATACAAAGGCAAACACAGGCACACACAGGCATACACAGGCATACACAGGCATACACAGGCAACACAGGCTACACAGGCATACACAGGCTACACAGGCTACAGGCATACACAGGCATACACAGGCATACACAGGATACACAGGCATACACAGTCATACACAGGCTACACAGGCACACACAGGCATAGACAGGCATACACGGGCCATACACTGGCATAGAAAGGCATACACAGGCATACACAAGATACACAGGCACACACAGGCACACACTGGCATACACAGGCATACACAGGCATACACAGTCATACACAGGCATACGCAGGCATACACACACATAACTAGGCATACCCAGGCATACACAGGCATACACAGGCATACACACTCATACACGGGCATAGACTGGCATACACAGGCATACACGGCATACGTACACGTACACAGCCATACACAGGCATACACAGGCATACACAAGTATGCACAGGCACACACAGGCATACACAGGCATACACAGGCATACACAGGCATACACAGGCATACACAGGCATACACGGGCATACACAGGCATACACAGGCATACACAGGCATACACAGGCATACACAGGCATACACAGGCATACACAGGCATACACAGGCATACACAGGCATACACAGGCATACACAGGCACACACAGGCATACACAGTCATACACAGGCATACACAGGCATACACAGTCATACACAGGCATACACAGGCATACACAGGCATACACATGCATACACAGGCATACAGCACGCATACACACTCATACACAGGCATAGACTGGCATCCGCAGGCATACACTGGCATACGTACGCGTACACAGCCATACACAGGTATGCACAGGCATACACAAGTATACACAGGCACACACAGGCATACACAGGCATACACAGGCATACACAGGCATCCACAGGCATACACAGGCATACACAGGCATACATAGGCATACACATGCATACACAGGCATACACAGGCATACACAGGCATACACAGGCATACACAGACATACACAGGCATACACAGGAATACACGGGCATACACAGGCATACACTGGCATACGTATGCGTACACAGCCATACACAGGCATACACAGGCATACACAAGTATACACAGGCACACACAGGCATACACAGGCATACATAGGCATACACAGGCATACACAGGCATACACAGGCATACACAGGCATACACAGGCATACACAGGCATACACGTACACAGGCATACACAGGCATACACAGGCATACACAGGCATACACAGGCATACACACAGGCATACACAGGCATACACAGACATACAGAGGCATCCACAGGCATACACAGGCATACAGGCATACACAGGCATTCACAGGCATACACTGGCACACACAGGCATAGACTGGCATACACTGACAAATACAGGCATAAACAGGCATCAAAGGCATTCACTGTCATACACAGGCATACACATGCATACACAGGCATCTCACAGGCTTACACGGGCATACACAGGAATAAACTGGCAAACACAGGCATACACAAGCATACCCAGGCATACCCAGGCATACACAGGCATACACAGGCATACACAGGCACACACAGGCATACACAGGCATACACAGGCATACACAGGCATACACAGGCATACACAGGTATACACACGCATACACAGGCATACACTGGCAAACACAGGCAGACACAGGCATACCCAGGCATACCCAGGCATACACAGGCATACACAGGCATACACAGACATACACAGGCATACACAGGCATACACAGGCATACACAGGCATACACAGGCATACACAGACATACACAGGCATAGACTGGCATACACTGACATATACAGGCAGAAACAGGAAGTCGCAGGCATTCACTGTGATACACAGGCATACACAGGCATTCACAGGCTTACACAGGCATACACAGGAAAACACTGGCAAACACAGGCATACACAGACATACCCAGGCATACACAGGCATACACAGTCATACACAGGCATACACAGGCATACACAGTCATACACAGGCATACACAGGCATACACATTCATACACAGGCATACACAGTCATACACAGGCATACACAGGCATACACATGCATACACAGGCATACACAGGCATACACAGGTACACACAGGCATACACAGGCATACACAGGCATACACAGGCATACACAGGCATACACAGGCATACACAGGCATACACAGGCATACACAGGCATACACAGGCATACACAAGGCATACACAGGCATACAGAGGCATACGCAGGCATACACAGTCATACACAGGCATACACAGGCATACATAGACATAACCAGGCATGCACAGGCATACACAGGCATACACAGGCATACACAGGCTCACACAGGCAAAGACAGCCATACACAGGCATACACAGGCATACACAGGCATACACAGGCATACACAGGCATACACCGGCACACACAGGCATACACAGGCATACACAGGCTTACACAGGCATACACAGGCACACACAACCATGCCACAGGCACACACACATACACAGACATACATATACAGACATACACTGACATCTACAGGCATACACCAGGCAAACACAGGCAGTCACAGGTTTACACAGGCATTCACTGGCATTCACAGGCTTACACAGCCATACACAGGCACACACAGGCATACACAGGCATACACAGGCATACACAGGCACACACAGGCATACACAGGCATACACAGGCATACACAGGCATACACAGGCATACACAGGCATACACAGGCACACACAGGCATACACAGGCATACACAGGCATACACCAGGCACACACAGGCATACACAGACATAACCAGGCATACCCCCAGGCATACACAGGCATACACAGGCATACACAGGCTTACACAGCCATACACAGGCACACACAGGCATACACAGGCATACGCAGGCATACACAGGCATACCCAGGCATACACAGGTATACACAGGCATACACAGGCATACACAGGCATACACAAGCATACACAGACATATACACACATACCAGGCATACTGGCGTACACGCGTACAGGATTAGACAGGCATACACGAAAAACACAGGCATACACAGGCATACACAGGCATACACTTGCATAAAATGGCATACAAAGGCAAACACAGGCATACACAGGCATACACAGGCATACACAGGCATACACAGGCATACACAGGCATACACAGGCATACACAGGCATACACAGGCATACACAGGCATACACAGGCATACACAGGCATACACAGGCATACACAGGCATACACAGTCATACACAGGCATACACAGGCATACACAGGCATAGACAGGCATACACGGGCCATACACTGGCATAGAAAGCAACACAGGCATACACAAGAGCACGGCACCACAGCACACTGGCATACACAGGCATACACAGGCATACACAGTCATACACACGCATGCAGGCACACACAGACATAACCAGGCATACCCAGGCATACACAGGCATACACAGGCATACACACTCATACACGGGCATAGACTGGCATACACAGGCATACACTGGCATACGTACGCGTACACAGCCATACACAGGCATACACAGGCATACACAAGTATACACAGGCACACACAGGCATACACAGGCATACACAGGCATACACAGGCATACACAGACATACACAGGCATACACGGGCATACACAGGCATACACAGGCACACACAGGCATACACAGGCATACACAGGCATACACAGGCATACACAGGCATACACAGGCATACACAGGCATACACAGGCATACACAGGCACACACAGGCATACACAGTCATACACAGGCATACACAGGCATACACAGTCATACACAGGCATACACAGGCATACACAGGCATACACATGCATACACAGGCATACACAGGCATACACACTCATACACAGGCATAGACTGGCATCCGCAGGCATACACTGGCATACGTACGCGCACACAGCCATACACAGGCATCACAGGCATACACAAGTATACACAGGCACACACAGGCATACACAGGCATACACAGGCATACACAGGCATCCACAGGCATACACAGGCATACACAGGCATACACAGGCATACACATGCATACACAGGCATACACAGGCATACACAGGCATACACAGGCATACACAGACATACACAGGCATACACAGGAATACACGGGCATACACAGGCATACACTGGCATACGTACGCGTACACAGCCACACACAGGCATACACAGGCATACACAAGTATACACGGGCACACACAGGCATACACAGGCATACACAGGCATACACAGGCATACACAGGCATACACAGGCATACACAGGCATACACGGGCACACACAGGCATACACAGGCATACACAGGCATACACAGGCATACACAGGCATACACAGGCATACACAGGCATACACAGACATACAGAGGCATCCACAGGCATACACAGGCATACACAGGCATACACAGGCATTCACAGGCATACACTGGCACACACAGGCATAGACTGGCATACACTGACAAATACAGGCATAAACAGGCAGTCAAAGGCATTCACTGTCATACACAGGCATACACATGCATACACAGGCATTCACAGGCTTACACGGGCATACACAGGAATAAACTGGCAAACACAGGCATACACAAGCATACCCAGGCATACCCAGGCATACACAGGCATACACAGGCATACACAGGCATACACAGGCATACACAGGCATACACAGGCATACACAGGCATACACAGGCATACACAGGCATACACACGCATACACAGGCATACACTGGCAAACACAGGCAGACACAGGCATACCCAGGCATACCCAGGCATACACAGGCATACACAGGCATACACAGACATACACAGGCATACACAGGCATACACAGGCATACACAGGCATACACAGGCATACACAGACATACACAGGCATAGACTGGCATACACTGACATATACAGGCATAAACAGGAAGTCGCAGGCATTCACTGTGATACACAGGCATACACAGGCATTCACAGGCTTACACAGGCATACACAGGAAAACACTGGCAAACACAGGCATACACAGACGTACCCAGGCATACCCAGGCATACACAGGCATACACAGACAAACACAGGCATACACTGGCATACACAGGCATACACAGGCATACACAGGCATACACAGGCATACACAGGCATACACAGGCATACACAGGCATACACAGGCATACACAGGCATACACAGGCATACACAGGCATACACAGGCATACACAGGCATACACAGCATACACACATACACAGGCATACACAGGCATACACATTCATACACAGGCATACACAGTCATACACAGGCATACACAGGCAAACACATTCATACACAGGCATACACAGGCATACACAGGTATACACAGGCATACACAGGCATACACAGGCATACACAGGCATACACAGGCATACACAGGCATACACAGGCATACACAGGCATACAGAGGCATACGCAGGCATACACAGTCATACACAGGCATACACAGGCATACATAGACATAACCAGGCATCACAGGCATACACAGGCATACACAGGCATACACAGGTTTACACAGGCATAGACAGGCATACACAGGCATACACAGGCATACACAGGCATACACAGGCATACACAGGCATACACTGGCATACACAGGCATACACAGGCATACACAGGCTTACACAGGCATACACAGGCATACAAAACCATACACAGGCACATACACATACACAGACATACATATACAGACATACACTGACATCTACAGGCATACACAGGCATACACAGGCATACACAGGCATACACAGGCATACACAGGCATACACAGGCATACAGAGGCATACGCAGGCATACACAGTCATACACAGGCATACACAGGCATACATAGACATAACCAGGCATGCACAGGCATACACACAGGCATACACAGGCATACACAGGCTTACACAGGCATAGACAGGCATACACAGGCATACACAGGCATACACAGGCATACACAGGCATACACAGGCATACACAGACATACACAGGCATAGACTGGCATACACTGACATATACAGGCATAAACAGGAAGTCGCAGCATTCACTGTGATACACAGGCATACACAGGCATTCACAGGATTACACAGGCATACACAGGAAAACACTGGCAAACACAGGCATACACAGACATACCCAGGCATACCCAGGCATACACAGGCATACACAGACAAACACAGGCATACACTGGCATACACAGGCATACACAGGCATACACAGGCATACACAGGCATACACAGGCATACACAGGCATACACAGGCATACACAGGCATACACAGGCATACACAGGCATACACAGGCATACACAGTCATACACAGGCATACACAGGCATACACAGTCATACACAGAGGACACACACAGGCATACACATTCATACACAGGCATACACAGTCATACACAGGCATACACAGGCATACACATTCATACACAGGCATACACAGGCATACACAGGTATACACAGGCATACATAGGCATACACAGGCATACACAGGCATACACAGGCATACACAGGCATACACAGGCATACACAGGCATACACAGGCATACAGAGGCATACGCAGGCATACACAGTCATACACAGGCATACACAGGCATACATAGACATAACCAGGCATGCACAGGCATACACAGGCATACACAGGCATACACAGGCTTACACAGGCATAGACAGGCATACACAGGCATACACAGGCATACACAGGCATACACAGGCATACACAGGCATACACCGGCATACACAGGCATACACAGGCATACACAGGCTTACACAGGCATACACAGGCATACAAAACCATACACAGGCACATACACATACACAGACATACATATACAGACATACACTGACATCTACAGGCATACACAGGCAAACACAGGCAGTCACAGGCTTACACAGGCATTCACTGGCATTCACAGGCTTACACAGCCATACACAGGCACACACACAGGCATTCACTGGCATTCACAGGCTTACACAGCCATACACAGGCACACACAGGCATACACAGGCATACACAGGCATATACAGGCATACACAGGCATACACAGGCATACACAGGCATACACAGGCATACACAGGCATACACAGGCATACACAGGCATACACAGGCACACACAGTCATACACAGGCATACACAGGCAAACACATTCATACACAGGCATACACAGGCATACACAGGTATACACAGGCATACACAGGCATACACAGGCATACACAGGCATACACAGGCATACCCAGGCATACCCAGGCATACACAGGCATACACAGGCATACACAGACATACACAGGCATACACAGGCATACACAGGCATACACAGGCATACACAGGCATACACAGACATACACAGGCATAGACTGGCATACACTGACATATACAGGCATAAACAGGAAGTCGCAGGCATTCACTGTGATACACAGGCATACACAGGCATTCACAGGCTTACACAGGCATACACAGGAAAACACTGGCAAACACAGGCATACACAGACATACCCAGGCATACCCAGGCATACACAGGCATACACAGACAAACACAGGCATACACTGGCATACACAGGCATACACAGGCATACACAGGCATACACAGGCATACACAGGCATACACAGGCATACACAGGCATACACAGGCATACACAGGCATACACAGGCATACACAGGCATACACAGTCATACACAGGCATACACAGGCATACACAGTCATACACAGGCATACACAGGCATACACATTCATACACAGGCATACACAGTCATACACAGGCATACACAGGCAAACACATTCATACACAGGCATACACAGGCATACACAGGTATACACAGGCATACACAGGCATACACAGGCATACACAGGCATACACAGGCATACACAGGCATACACAGGCATACACAGGCATACAGAGGCATACGCAGGCATACACAGTCATACACAGGCATACACAGGCATACATAGACATAACCAGGCATGCACAGGCATACACAGGCATACACAGGCATACACAGGCTAACACAGGCATAGACAGGCATACACAGGCATACACAGGCATACACAGGCATACACAGGCATACACAGGCATACACCGGCATACACAGGCATACACAGGCATACACAGGCTTACACAGGCATACACAGGCATACAAAACCATACACAGGCACACACACATACACAGACATACATATACAGACATACACTGACATCTACAGGCATACACAGGCATACACAGGCATACACAGGCATACACAGGCATACACAGGCATACACAGGCATACAGAGGCATACGCAGGCATACACAGTCATACACAGGCATACACAGGCATACATAGACATAACCAGGCATGCACAGGCATACACAGGCATACACAGGCATACACAGGCTTACACAGGCATAGACAGGCATACACAGGCATACACAGGCATACACAGGCATACACAGGCATACACAGGCATACACAGACATACACAGGCATAGACTGGCATACACTGACATATACAGGCATAAACAGGAAGTCGCAGGCATTCACTGTGATACACAGGCATACACAGGCATTCACAGGCTTACACAGGCATACACAGGAAAACACTGGCAAACACAGGCATACACAGACATACCTAGGCATACCCAGGCATACACAGGCATACACAGACAAACACAGGCATACACTGGCATACACAGGCATACACAGGCATACACAGGCATACACAGGCATACACAGGCATACACAGGCATACACAGGCATACACAGGCATACACAGGCATACACAGGCATACACAGGCATACACAGTCATACACAGGCATACACAGGCATACACAGTCATACACAGGCATACACAGGCATACACATTCATACACAGGCATACACAGTCATACACAGGCATACACAGGCATACACATTCATACACAGGCATACACAGGCATACACAGGTATACACAGGCATACACAGGCATACACAGGCATACACAGGCATACACAGGCATACACAGGCATACACAGGCATACACAGGCATACACAGGCATACAGAGGCATACGCAGGCATACACAGTCATACACAGGCATACACAGGCATACATAGACATAACCAGGCATGCACAGGCATACACAGGCATACACAGGCATACACAGGCTTACACAGGCATAGACAGGCATACACAGGCATACACAGGCATACACAGGCATACACAGGCATACACAGGCATACACCGGCATACACAGGCATACACAGGCATACACAGGCTTACACAGGCATACACAGGCATACAAAACCATACACAGGCACATACACATACACAGACATACATATACAGACATACACTGACATCTACAGGCATACACAGGCAAACACAGGCAGTCACAGGCTTACACAGGCATTCACTGGCATTCACAGGCTTACACAGCCATACACAGGCACACACAGGCATACACAGGCATACACAGGCATATACAGGCATACACAGGCATACACAGGCATACACAGGCATACACAGGCATACACAGGCATACACAGGCATACACAGGCATACACAGGCACACACAGGGCTACACAGACATAACCAGGCATACCAAGGCATACACAGGCATACACAGGCATACACAGGCATACACAGGCTTACACAGCCATACACAGGCACACACAGGCATACACAGGCATACGCAGGCATACACAGGCATACCCAGGCATACACAGGTATACACAGGCATACACAGGCATACACAGGCATACACAAGCATACACAGACATATACAAGCATACAGGCATACTGGCGTACATGCGTACAGGATTAAACAGGCATACACGAAAAACACAGGCATACACAGGCATACACAGGCATACACAGGCATACACAGGCATACACTTGCATAAAATGGCATACAAAGGCAAACACAGGCATACACAGGCATACACAGGCATACACAGGCATACACAGGCATACACAGGCATACACAGGCATACACAGGCATACACAGGCATACACAGGCATACACAGGCATACACAGGCATACACAGGCATACACAGGCATACACAGGCATACACAGTCATACACAGGCATACACAGGCATACACAGGCATAGACAGGCATACACGGGCCATACACTGGCATAGAAAGGCATACACAGGCATACACAAGTATACACAGGCACACACAGGCATACACTGGCATACACAGGCATACACAGGCATACACAGTCATACACAGGCATACGCAGGCATACACAGACATAACCAGGCATATCCAGGCATACACAGGCATACACAGGCATACACACTCATACACGGGCATAGACTGGCATACACAGGCATACACTGGCATACGTACGCGTACACAGCCATACACAGGCATACACAGGCATACACAAGTATACACAGGCACACACAGGCATACACAGGCATACACAGGCATACACAGGCATACACAGGCATACACAGGCATACACGGGCATACACAGGCATACACAGGCATACACAGGCATACACAGGCATACACAGGCATACACAGGCATACACAGGCATACACAGGCATACACAGGCATACACAGGCATACACAGGCATACACAGGCATACACAGTCATACACAGGCATACACAGGCATACACAGTCATACACAGGCATACACAGGCATACACAGGCATACACATGCATACACAGGCATACACAGGCATACACACTCATACACAGGCATAGACTGGCATCCGCAGGCATACACTGGCATACGTACGCGTACACAGCCATACACAGGCATGCACAGGCATACACAAGTATACACAGGCACACACAGGCATACACAGGCATACACAGGCATACACAGGCATACACAGGCATACACATGCATACACAGGCATACACAGGCATACACAGGCATACACAGGCATACACAGGCATACACAGGCATACACAGGAATACACGGGCATACACAGGCATACACAGGCATACACAGGCATACACAGGCATACAGAGGCATACACAGGCATACACAGGCATACACAGGCATACACAGGCATACACAGGCATACACAGGCATACACAGGCATACACAGGCATACACAGGCATACACAGGCATACACAGACATACAGAGGCATCCACAGGCATACACAGGCATACACAGGCATACACAGGCATACACAGGCATACACAGGCATACACTGGCACACACAGGCATACACTGACAAATACAGGCATAAACAGGCAGTCAAAGGCATTCACTGTCACACACAGGCATACACAGGCATACACAGGCATTCACAGGCTTACACGGGCATACACAGGAATAAACTGGCAAACACAGGCATACACAGGCATACCCAGGCATACCCAGGCATACACAGGCATACACAGGCATACACAGGCATACACAGGCATACACAGGCATACACAGGAATACACAGGCATACACACGCATACACAGGCATACACTGGCAAACACAGGCAGACACAGGCATACCCAGGCATACCCAGGCATACACAGGCATACACAGGCATACACAGGCATACACAGGCATACACAGGCATACACAGGCATACACAGGCATACACAGGCATACACAGGCATACACAGACATACACAGGCATAGACTGGCATACACTGACATATACAGGCATAAACAGGCAGTCGCAGGCATTCACTGTGATACACAGGCATACACAGGCATTCACAGGATTACACAGGTATACACAGGAAAATACTGGCAAACACAGGCATACACAGACATACCCAGGCATACCCAGGCATACACAGGCATACACAGGCAAACACAGGCATACACTGGCATACACAGTCATACACAGGCATACGCAGGCATACAGAGACATAACCAGGCATACCCAGGCATACACAGGCATACACAGGCATACACACTCATACACGGGCATAGACTGGCATACACAGGCATACACAGGCATACACAGGCATACACTGGCACACACAGGCATACACTGACAAATACAGGCATAAACAGGCAGTCAAAGGCATTCACTGTCACACACAGGCATACACTGGCATACACAGGCATACACAGGCATACACAGGCATACACAGGCATACACAGGCATACACGGGCATACACAGGCATACACAGGCATACACAGGCATACACAGGCATACACAGGCATACACAGGCATACACAGGCATACACGGGCATACACAGGCATACACAGGCATACACAGGCATACACAGGCATACACAGGCATACACAGGCATACACAGGCATACACAGGCATACACAGGCATACACAGGCATACACAGTCATACACAGGCATACACAGGCATACACAGTCATACACAGGCATACACAGGCATACACAGGCATACACATGCATACACAGGCATACACAGGCATACACACTCATACACAGGCATAGACTGGCATCCGCAGGCATACACTGGCATACGTACGCGTACACAGCCATACACAGGCATGCACAGGCATACACAAGTATACACAGGCACACACAGGCATACACAGGCATACACAGGCATCCACAGGCATACACAGGCATACACAGGCATACACAGGCATACACATGCATACACAGGCATACACAGGCATACACAGGCATACACAGGCATACACAGGCATACACAGGCATACACAGGAATACACGGGCATACACAGGCATACACAGGCATACAGAGGCATACACAGGCATACACAGGCATACACAGGCATACACAGGCATACACAGGCATACACAGGCATACACAGGCATACACAGACATACAGAGGCATCCACAGGCATACACAGGCATACACAGGCATACACAGGCATACACAGGCATACACAGGCATACACAGGCATACACAGGCATACACTGGCAGACACAGGCATAGACTGGCATACACTGACAAATACAGGCATAAACAGGCAGTCAAAGGCATTCACTGTCATACACAGGCATACACAGGCATACACAGTCATTCACCGGCTTAGACGGGCATACACAGGAATAAACTGGCAAACACAGGCATACACAGGCATACCCAGGCATTCACAGGCTTACACAGGTATCCACAGGAAAACACTGGCAAACACAGGCATACACAGACATACCCAGGCATACCCAGGCATACACAGGCATACACAGGCAAACACAGGCATACACTGGCATACACAGGCATACACAGGCATACACAGGCATACACAGGCATACACAGGCATACACACTCATACACAGGCATACACAGGCATACACAGGCATACAGAGGCATACGCAGGCATACACAGTCATACACAGGCATACACAGGCATACACAGACATAACCAGGCATACACAGGCATACACAGGCAAACACAGGCTTACACAGGCATAGACAGGCATACACAGGCATACACAGGCATACACAGGCATACACAGGCATACACAGGCATACACCGGCATACACAGGCATACACAGGCATACACAAGCTTACACAGGCATACACAGGCATACACCGGCATACACAGGCATACACTGGCATACACTGGCATTCATAGTCATAAACAGGCATATACTGGTATATACAGACATACACATACACAGACATACATATACAGACATACACTGACATATACAGGCATACACAGGCAAACACAGGCAGTCACAGGCTTACACAGGCATTCACTGGCATTCACAGGCTTACACAGCCATACACAGGCACACACAGGCATACACAGGCATACACAGGCATACACAGGCATACAGATGCATACACAGGCATACACAGGCATACACAGGCATACACAGGCATACGCAGGCATACACAGGCATACCCAGGCATACACAGGCATACACAGGCATACACAGGCATACACAAGCATTTTTTTTTTTTTGTTTTTTTTCGCGCGGCTCCCACTGCATAACGTACAGCCCACCTCCCGCCCAACCGACCGAGGGGCGCTGCCGTTTATCGTACGGCTCGGATCGCGGGGATAGACCCGAGAGAATAAAGTTTAGAAAGATTACGAGGAAAAAGTAGAGTTCGTTTGTTGCTCTGAAAGGTAGGTGAGAATTGAGGATTTGATAGAGGTGGACGTGCAGAGTGAAGTAATGGAGTATAAGTCATTGTAGTCAGAACATAAAACCCTGAAAGGCTCATGCTGGGCATACGTAGATCTACAACAACTTAGGAATAGGGGACTAAAATTTCTAGTACGTCTATTTGGAATGTTAAATGTTAGTCGTGTTAGTAGATGCTGGCTGTCTACATTACCATTAATAAGGTTATAAAGGAAAACGACCCCCAGCATTTTTCTACGATTGGTTAGGGAAGGTAAATTAATTAGAAGGAGTCTGTTAGAGTAAGATGGGAGTTGAAGATTTGCATCCCAGTTGAGTCCCCTAAGTGCAAACATCAAGAAATTCTTTTGAACGGATTCAATGCGATCTTGATGAACCCCATACTGAGGGCTCCAGACGCATGACCCGTACTCCAGAATTGGACGTACTAAAGATACGTATAAAGTTTTAGTAATATAAGGGTCATTGAATTCCTTAGACCATCTTTTAATGAAGCCAAGCACGCCCTTGGCTTTATTAACCATCGTAGAAATGTGGTCGGAAAATTTAAGTTTAGTATCTAATAGGACACCAAGATCGTTAACCTGGGTTAATCTATCTAAGGAGATCCCATAGAGAAAGTATGTCGCCTGGTTAGGGCATGAGCGATAGAAAGACATAAGTTTACATTTTGACCCATTAAGTTTTAAGAGATTGGTGGAACACCACTTTTGAAAATTGTCCAAGTCTGACTGAAGTTTATATTGGGCAGAAGGGGATTTGTATTGAAGACAGAGCTTAACGTCGTCTGCATACATAAGAACCAGAGAGTTCGTTATGGCAGGGGGTAGGTCGTTAATAAAGATAGTGAAAAGTAGTGGTCCAAGATGGCTTCCTTGGGGGACTCCCGATGTAGCACTAACAAGACGAGAGTGTACATCCTTAAAAAGAACACGTTGGGTTCTCCCAGTTAAGTAGCTAGAAATCCACGTGAGAAGGTCTGAGGGAAATCCTAGGATACTAACTTTACTCAAGAGGAGTGAGTGGTTGACAGAGTCAAATGCTTTACTAAAGTCAGTGTAGATGACATCTGTTTGAAGGCCTTTACGGAAGCCATCTATAATAAAGGAGGTCAGCTCCAAGAGGTTTGTGGTGGTGGAGCGACGCTTTATAAAACCATGCTGACATGGAGAAATAATTGAGCTGCAGAGATGTTGAAGATGTGGTGTTACCAATTTTTCAAAAAGCTTTGGAATTGCCGACAATTTAGAGATTCCTCTATAGTTTGCGGCATCCGATTTTTTCCCTTTTTTGTGTAAGGGAATTATATAGGATTCCTTCCACAATTGGGGAAAAATCGACGTTTCCAGAGACAAAGAGAAAAGTTTAAGAAGGGGTCTGCACAATGGCTTAGCGCAGTTTCTCAGTACACAGCCAGGAACACCATCAGGACCTGGCGAATAGACTGGTTTCACCCTCAGAAGATCCGATAACACAATGCTTTCGGAGAAAGTTGGTCTGAAAATAAGATTAGCTGATTGAATGTTATATGAATAAGGCTGATCCATACTTGTAGGAAATGAGTACGTTGTTTGAAAGAAAGTTGCGAATAGATCGGCAATACCCTGATCAGTAGTCGCAGATACATTTTCAAACGAAATTAGGGGGGAGAAGATACCTGCTTACGCTTAGTGTTAACAAAATTATAAAACTGCTTCGGATCCTGAGTGAACTGAATCCGACAGCGGTCTATATAATTCTTATAACACTCAGCGTTATGCACGGTGAAATTTGACCGAGCTACTAAGTATCTTGAGAAAGTTACGTTACAGCCAGTTTTCTTATGTCTCTTAAGGAGTCTATTTTTAATGTATTTTAGGTTTTTAAGGCTCCTTGTGAACCAAGGAGGGTCGGTCGAGGCGGATGGATACTTCCATGGCACGCAAGAGTCGAAGAAAGCGTTAAGCGTTTTGTAGAATGTTTCTAAAGCGATATTAATATCGGTGCATTCCCAGAGATCGGACCAATCAAATAAAGAAATTAAATTGCTTAGTCTCTGAAAATCAGCCTTACGAAAGCAGCGAGTTTTATGAACTCCATGGCGAGACTGAAGGTTGCTAGCAGTAAGGGTTTCAATCGAAACCTCAAGCGTTGGGTGGTAAGGATCTTCTGGGAGCGAAAGTGGCATGGCTCTGGAAACGGTTATTCCATCTGGGTCAGAAACAAAACATAAGTCTAGAAGCCGACCTAAAGAATTCCTTACGTGGTTAATTTGACCAAGGGATATGTCAAACATACCCTCAGTAAAATCGTGATGTGTTGAGAGTGTTAAAGATGGTGAATTCTCGATGTTTGACCAGATAAGTTCCGGTAAATTGAATTCTCCTAGAGTCACTAAAAGGTCGCTGTCAGACATGCGGTTCGAAACCAGCTGAATGGCAGATAAGTGGTGCCAGTATGTAGGTGGTTCCGAAGAAGGTGGTAAATATGAGCATGTTATGAATATTGATTGAAGCGACATAGTGATTTTGATACATAGGAATTCAATATCACCCAGATTCGGTAACCTAACCTCTTCAGAAGCAAAGTCGGAGTCCACAGAGATAAGGACTCCTCCTCCCCTTCGTAGTGGTCGGTCCCGTCTGTAAGTGGTGTACCTGTCTGGGAAAATTTCCGAGCTGAAAATCTCCGGCTTTAACCAGGTCTCTGTGAAGACTAAAATCTGGGATGCAAAAGATAGACTATCAGAATACAGTTTAGGGAGCTTACTCCGAAGCCCCCTAGTATTTTGATAGGTAAGGGATATGTAAGATGTTGTTAGTTTTTTGAGGATGAAGGTTTAGGTAAGGGAGACGAAGATGGTACAGGGTTTTTAGGCTTTGGGAGTTTAACTCCCACAGGCTTACTAACCTTTTTCTTTACTGTACTCGGCTGATGTTCTTGTACGAATATGTTCTCCGGCCAAAAGCTGGGCGAACAGATCGTATCGAACATCGGCAAAGGTACACGTATTTTAAAAGATGACGTAAGCCTTGAGTAAGAATATTTAAATTTCCGAATGTCCTCCACTCTAACAACGGCCTTGGATTTAGCTTGGATATAAGCCGAGATATCAATCTCTGAGGTGTCAGGGGCCAGCCGTGAAATAAATATATTTTTAGAGGGGAGGATCACCTGTAAGGGCTTAGGTGTTGCGGTTGGTAAGACCGCGACATCAGTCCGTACCGGGGGTCCGGACGGTGGTTTACCCTTATCAGTGGATTTTAAGGGGGTCGACTCTACTCGTGCCGGTGGAATCACTTGGAGTGATACCCTGGGTTGTATTTCAGACGAGTTATGCTCAACTATGGAGTCAAATTCCGAAACCACGTTTGTGTTTCGAACTCCTGCTCTTGGGGTAGTAAGAGTTATGAGCGGCTGCATGGTCGTCGGCTGGCCGGGCTGAATAGCGATATCAGTGCATACGGAGTCCCTAATAGCGGTTTTTTTGCGCTTTGGGGATTCATTTAGTAGCTGTAGGCTGCTAAATTGGAAATCCAGCGCAGAGAGTTGGTCGTTGATTTTACGGAAACCACCGATCAACTCTTTAAAACCGTTTTTAGTTTGCCGCATGAACGTTCGCATTTCTTTCTGAACCGCGCGACATCCACTGCAGCAAAAGTGGAAACCAGCGTTTCTAGAGATTGCATCCGAAACTGAGGCGGTGAAACCTGCACATTTCGTATGCACAACATTTTTACAGGGGATGCTAGGCTGGGACGCGGAAATCGGCTTATTGCACGATTTTATAGCGCAGATGCTATAAAATTCCATTATAAAAAATTTATGGTAAGAACTAGAAATTTAAGATATATAAGAAATATGTTAACAAGAAATAATTAATAATAATAGACAAACTAGTAGCCTTGAACCACTGTACTTGTTAATAAGAGCAACTTGTTATAAAGAGGTAATGGGAAAATAAGAGCACAAACTAGGAGAGAGAGTTATTGCAAAAGTAGAAATTGCAGTAAACGTAAGAAAAGGGAATAGAAATAAATAGGGCACAGTACCTTACTTGGGTAGATAATAAAATAACTTAAAACACACCAAATACGGTACCGCGCAGACGCGAGTGCGAATGGAAACGTTTAAAGTAAGATTTAAAGTAAGATTTAAATAATTAATTTCTCGACAAACGCCGGTTTGTCTTTATAAGAAAATAATAAAATCGAATGCTCGCCAAAAAAAAAACACGTCCGTTCGCTATGAAGGTGAAGTGATTATGATACAGACAGCATACACAGACATATACAAGCATAAGGGCATACTGGCGTACATGCGTACAGGATTAAACAGGCATACACGAAAAACACAGGCATACACAGGCATACACAGGCATACACAGGCACACACTTCCATAAAATGGCACACAAAGGCAAACACAGGCATACACAGGCATACACAGGCATACACAGGCATACACAGGCATACACAGGCATACACAGGCATACACAGGCATACACAGGCATACACAGGCATACACAGGCATACACAGGCATACACAGGCATACACAGGCATACACAGGCATACACAGGCATACACAGTCATACACAGGCATACACAGGCATACACAGGCATACACAGGCATACACAAGCATACACAGACTTATACAGGCATATTACAGGCATAGACTGGCATACACAGGCATACACTGGCATACGTACGCGTACACAGCCATACACAGGCATAGACAGGCATACACGGGCCATACACTGGCATACAAAGGCATACACAAGTATACACAGGCACACACAGGCATACACTGGCATACACAGGCATACACAGGCATACACAGTCATACACAGGCATACACAGGCATACACAGACATAACCAGGCATACTCAGGCATACACAGGCACACACAGGCATACACACTCATACACGGGCATAGACTGGCATACACAGGCATACACTGGCATACGTACGCGTACACAGCCATACACAGGCATACACAGGCATACACAAGTATACACAGGCACACACAGGCATACACAGGCATACACAGGCATACACAGGCATACACAGGCATACACAGGCATACACAGGCATACACAGGCATACACAGGCATACACAGGCATACACAGGCATACACAGGCATACACAGGCATACACAGGCATACACAGGCATACACAGGCATACACAGGCATACACAGTCATACACAGGCATACACAGGCATACACAGTCATACACAGGCATACACAGGCATACACAGGCATACACATGCATACACAGGCATACACAGGCATACACACTCATACACAGGCATAGACTGGCATCCACAGGCATACACTGGCATACGTACGCTTACACAGCCATACACAGGCATGCACAGGCATACACAAGTATACACAGGTACACACAGGCATACACAGGCATACACAGGCATACACAGGCATCCACAGGCATACACAGGCATACACAGGCATACACAGGCATACACATGCATACACAGGCATACACAGGCATACACAGGCATAGACAGACATACACAGGCATACACAGGAATACACGGGCATACACAGGCATACACAGGCATACAGAGGCATACACAGGCATACACAGGCATACACAGGCATACACAGGCATACACAGGCATACACAGACATACAGAGGCATCCACAGGCATACACAGGCATACACAGGCATTCACAGGCATACACTGGCACACACAGGCATAGACTGGCATACACTGACATATACAGGCATAAACAGGCAGTCGCAGGCATTCACTGTGATACACAGGCATACACAGGCATTCACAGGCTTACACAGGCATACACAGGAAAACACTGGCAAACACAGGCATACACAGACATACCCAGGCATACCCAGGCATACACAGGCATACACAGGCAAACACAGGCATACACTGGCATACACAGGCATACACAGGCATACACAGGCATAAACAGGCATACACAGGCATACACAGGCATACACAGGCATACACAGGCATACACAGGCATACACAGGCATACACAGGCATACACAGGCATACACAGGCATACACAGTCATACACAGGCATACACAGGCATACACAGTCATACACAGGCATACACAGGCATACACATTCATACACAGGCATACACAGTCATACACAGGCATACACAGGCATACACATTCATACACAGGCATACACAGGCATACACAGGTATACACAGGCATACACAGGCATACACAGGCATACACAGGCATACACAGGCATACACAGGCATACACAGGCATACACAGGCATACACAGGCATACAGAGGCATACGCAGGCATACACAGTCATACACAGGCATACACAGGCATACATAGACATAACCAGGCATGCACAGGCATACACAGGCATACACAGGCATACACAGGCTTACACAGGCATAGACAGGCATACACAGGCATACACAGGCATACACAGGCATACACAGGCATACACAGGCATACACAGGCATACACCGGCATACACAGGCATACACAGGCATACACAGGCTTACACAGGCATACACAGGCATACAAAACCATACACAGGCACATACACATACACAGACATACATATACAGACATACACTGACATATACAGGCATACACAGGCAAACACAGGCAGTCACAGGCTTACACAGGCATTCACTGGCATTCACAGGCTTACACAGCCATACACAGGCACACACAGGCATACACAGGCATACACAGGCATACACAGGCATACACAGGCATACACAGGCATACACAGGCATACACAGGCATACACAGGCATACACAGACATAACCAGGCATACCCAGGCATACACAGGCATACACAGGCATACACAGGCATACACAGGCTTACACAGCCATACACAGGCACACACAGGCATACACAGGCATACGCAGGCATACACAGGCATACCCAGGCATACACAGGTATACACAGGCATACACAGGCATACACAGGCATACACAAGCATACACAGACATATACAAGCATACAGGCATACTGGCGTACATGCGTACAGGATTAAACAGGCATACACGAAAAACACAGGCATACACAGGCATACACAGGCATACACTTGCATAAAATGGCATACAAAGGCAAACACAGGCATACACAGGCATACACAGGCATACACAGGCATACACAGGCATACACAGGCATACACAGGCATACACAGGCATACACAGGCATACACAGGCATACACAGGCATACACAGTCAGACACAGGCATACACAGGCATACACAGGCATACACAGTCAGACACAGGCATACACAGGCATACACAGGCATACACTGGCATACGTACGCGTACACAGCCATACACAGGCATAGACAGGCATACACGGGCCATACACTGGCATACACAGGCATACACAGGCATACACAAGTATACACAGGCACACACAGGCATACACTGGCATACACAGGCATACACAGGCATACACAGTCATACACAGGCATACACAGGCATACACAGACATAACCAGGCATACCCAGGCATACACAGGCATACACAGGCATACACAGGCATACACAGGCTTACACAGGCATACACAGGCATAAACAGGCATAAACAGGCATACAGAGGCATACACCGGCATACACAGGCATACACAGGCATACACAGGCATACACAAGCATACATAGACATATACAAGCATCCAGGCATACTGGCGTACATGCGTACAGGATTAAACAGGCATACACGAAAAACACAGGCATACACAGGCATACACTTGCATAAAATGGCATACAAAGGCAAACACAGGCATACACAGGCATACACAGGCATACACAGGCATACACAGGCATACACAGGCATACACAGGCATACACAGGCATACACAGGCATACACAGGCATACACAGGCATACACAGTCATACACAGGCATACACAGGCATACACAGGCATACACAGGCATACACAGGCATACACCGGCATACACAGGCATACACAGGCATGCACAGGCATACACAAGCACACACAGACATATACAAGCATACAGGCATACTGGCGTACATGCGTACAGGATTAAACAGGCATACACGAAAAACACAGGCATACACAGGCATACACTTGCATAAAATGGCATACACAGGCATACACAGGCATACACAGGCATACACAGGCATACACAGTCATACACAGGCATACACAGGCATACACAGGCATACACAGTCATACACAGGCATACACAGGCATACACAGGCATACACAGGCATACATAGTCAAACACAGGCATTAACAGGCATACACAGGCATACACAGGCATACACAGGCATACACAGGCATACACAGGCATACACAGGCTTACACAGGCATACACAGGCATACACAGGCATACACAGGCATACACAGTCATACACAGGCATACACAGGCATACACAGGCATACACAGGCATATACAGGCATACACAGGCATACACAGGCATACACTGGCATGCACAGGCATACACAGGCATACGCAGGCATAAACTGGCATACACAAGCATACACAGCCATACACAGGCATAGACAGGCATACACTGGCATACACAGGCATACACGGGCATGCACAGGCATACACAGACATATACAGGCATAAACAGGCATACACAGGCATACACAGTCGTACACAGACATACACAGGCATACACAGGCATACACAGGCATACCCAGGCATACACAGGCATACACAGCCATACACAGGCTTACACAGGCTTACACAGGCTTACACAGACATACACGGGCATGCACAGGCATACACAGGCATACACAGACATATACAGGCATACACAGGCATACACAGGCATACACAGGTATGCACAGGCATACACAGGCATGCACAGGCATACACAGGCATACATAGTCAAACACAGGCATTAACAGGCATACACAGGCATACACAGGCATACAAAGGCATACACAGGCATACACAGGCATACACAGGCATACACTGGCATACACAGGCATACACAGGCATACGCAGGCATACACAGGCATACACAGGCATACACAGGCAGACAGAGGCATATACAGTCATACACAGGCATACACTGGCATACACTGGCATACACAAGCATACACAGACTTATACAGGCATATACAGGCATTCACAGGCTTACACAGGCATACACAGGCATACACAGGCATACACAGGCATAACCAGGCATACACAGGCATACACAGGCATACACAGGCTTACACAGGCATACACAGCCATACACAGCCATACACAGCCATACACAGGCATAGACTGCCATACACAGGTATTCATAGTCATAAACAGGCATACACTGGCATATACAGACATACACTGAGATATGCAGGCATACACAGGCATACACAGGCAGTCAGAGGCATACACAGGCATTTACTGGCATACACTGGCAAACAATGGCATACACGGGCATACACAGTCATACACAGGCAAACACGGGCATGCACAGGCATACACAGGCATACAAAGGCATACACAGGCATACACAGGCATACACAGTCATACACAAGCATACACAGACATATACTAGCATACAGGCATACTGGCGTACTTGCGTACAGGATTAAACAGGCATACACGAAAAACACAGGCATTCACAGGCATACACAGGCATACACTTGCATAAACTGGCATACAAAGGCAATCACAGGCATACACAGGCACACACAGGCATACACAGGCATATACAGGGATACACAGGTATACACAGGCATACACTGGCATACACAGGCATACACAGGCATACACTGGCGAACACAAGTATACACGGGCATAAACAGGCATACACAGACATACATAGGCATTCACAGGCATACACAGGCATACACTTGCATAAACTGGCATACAAAGGCAAACACAGGCATACACAGGCACACACAGGCATACACAGGTATACACAGGGATACACAGGTATACACAGGCATAGACAGGCATACACAGGCATACACAGGCATACACAGGCATACACAGTCATACACAGGCATACACAGGCTTACACAGGCATACACAGGCACACACAGGCATACACAGGCATTCACAGGCATACACAGCCATACACAGCCATACACTTGCATACACAGGCATACAAAGGCATACACAGGCATACACAGGCATATACAGGCATACACTGGCATACGTACGCGTACACAGCCATACACAGGCATAGACAGGCATACACTGGCATACACGGGCCTTACACAAGCATACACAGGCATACACAGGCATACACAGGCATACACAGGCATACACAGGAATACACGGGCATACACAGGCATACACAGGCATACACAGGCATACACAGGCAAACACAGGCATACACAGGCATACACAAGCACTCACAGGAATACACAGGCATACACTGGCATACACAGACATACACAGACTTATACAGGCATACCCAGGCATACACAGGCATACACAGCCATACACAGGCATAGACTGGCCTACACTGACATATACAGGCATACACAGGCAGTCACAGGCATATACAGGCATTCACTGGCATCCACAGGCTTACACAGCCATACACAGGCAGTCACACGCATACACAGGCATACACAGCCATACACAGGCATAGACTGGCATACACAGGCATTCATAGTCATAAACAGGCATACACTGGCATATACAGACATACACTGAGATATACAGGCATACACAGGCAGTCACAGGCATACACAAGCATTTACTGGCATACACTGGCATACACGGGCATACACAGTCATACGCGGGCATACACGAACCTTACACAGGCATACACAGGCATACACAGGCAGACATAGGCATTCACAGTCTTACAGAGGCATACACAGGCATACACTGGCAAACACAGGCATACACAGGCATACCCAGGCATTCCCAGGCATACATAGGCATACACAGGCATACACAGGAATACCCAGGCATACACAGGCATACATAGGCATACACAGTCATACACAGGCATACACTGGCATACACAGGCATACACAGGCATAACCAGGCATAACCAGGCATACACACGCATACACAGGCTAACACAGCCATACACAGGCATACACAGGCATACACAGCCATATACAGCCATACACAGGCATAGACTGGCATACACAGGCATTCATAGTCATAAACAGGCATACACTGGCATATACAGACGTACACTGAGATATACAGGCATACACAGGCATACACAGGCAGTCACAGGCATACACACGCATAAACTGGCATACACAAGCATACACAGCCATACACAGGCACAGACAGGCATACACAGGCATACACAGGCATACACAGGCATACACAGGCATACACAGGCATACACAGTCATACACAGGCATACACTGGCATATACAGACTCATACAGGCATATTACAGGCATTCACGGGCTTACACATGCATACACAGGCATACACAGGCTTACATAGGCATACACAGGCATACACAGGCATAACCAGGCATACCCAGGCATACACAGGCATACACAGGCATACACAGGCTTACACAGCCATACACAGGCATAGACTGGCATACACAGGCATTCATAGTCATAAACAGGCATACGCTGGCATATACAGACATACACATACACAGACATACATATACAGACATACACTGACATATACAGGCATACACAGGCAAACACAGGCAGTCACAGGCTTACACAGGCATTCACTGGCAAACACAGGCTTACACAGCCATACACAGGCAGTCACAGGCATACACTGGCATACAGAGCCATACACAGGCATAGACTGGCATACACAGGCATTCATAGTCATAAACAGGCATACACTGGCATATACAGACATACACTGAGATATACAGGCATACACAGGCATACACAGGCATACACAGGCATACACAGGCATACACAGGCATACACAGGCATACACAGGCATACACAGGCATACACAGGCATACACAGGCATACACAGGCATACACAGGCATACACAGGCATACACAGGCATACACAGGCATACACAGGCATACACAGGCATACACAGGCATACGCAGGCATACACAGGCATACACAGCCATACACAGGCATACACAGGCATACACAGGCATACACAGGCATTCACAGGCATACACATGCTTAAACTGGCATACACAAGCATACACAGGCATACACAGGCATAGACAGGCATACACAGGCATACACAGGCATACACAGGCATACACAGGCATACACAGGCATACACAGGCATACACAGGCATACACAGGCATACACAGCCATACACAGGCATACACAGGCATACACAGGCATACACAGGCATTCACAGGCATACACATGCTTAAACTGGCATACACAAGCATATACAGCCATACACAGGCATAGACAGGCATACACTGGCATACACAGGCATACACAGGCATACACTTGCATAAAATGGCATACAAAGGTAAACACAGGCATACACAGGCATACACAGGCATACACAGGCATACACAGCCATACACAGGCATAGACTGGCCTACACTGACATATACAGGCATACACAGGCATTCACTGGCATACACAGGCAGACACAGGCATTCACAGGCTTACAAAGGCATACACAGGCATACACTGGCATACACAGACATACACAGACTTATACAGGCATACCCAGGCATACACAGGCATACACAGCCATACACAGGCATAGACTGGCCTACACTGACATATACAGGCATACACAGGCATTCACTGGCATACACAGGCAGACACAGGCATTCACAGGCTTACACAGGCATACACAGGCATATACTGGCAAACACAGGCATACACAGGCATACCCACGCATACCCAGGCATACACAGGCATACACAGGAATACACACGCATACACAGGCATACACAGGCATACACAGGCATACACAGGCACTCACAGGCATACACAGGCACTCACAGGCATACACAGGCATACACAGGCATACACAGGCATAGACTGACATACACAGGCATAGACTGGCATACATAGGCATTCATGGTCATTAACAGGCATACACTGGCATATACAAACATACACTGAGATATACCACCATACACAGGCAGTCACAGGCATACACAGCCATACACAGGCATAGACTGGCATACACAGGCATTCATACTCATAAACAGGCATACACTGGCATATACAGACATACACTGAGATATACAGGCATACACAGGCAGTCACAGGCTACACATGCATTTACTGGCATACACTTTCATACACTGGCATACACGGACATACACAGTCATACACAGGCATACACAGGCATACACAGGCATACACAGGCATACACAGGCATACACAGTCATACATAGGCATACACTGGCATACACAGGCACACAAAGGCATCCACAGGCATTCACAGGCATACACAGGCATACACAGGCATAAACTGGCATATACAGGCATATACAGGCATACACATGCATTCACAGGCATACACAGCCATACACAGGCATACACAGGCATACACAGGCATACACTGGCATTCACAGGCATACACAGCCATACACAGGCATACACAGGCATACAAAGGCATACACAGGCATACACAGGGAAACACAGGCATACACAGGCATACACAGGCATACACAGGCATACACAGGCATACACAGGCACTCACAGGCACTCACAGGCATACACAGGCATACACTGGCATACACAGACATACACAGACTTACACAGGCATACCCAGGCATATACAGGAATACACAGCCCTACACAGGCATAGACTGACATACACAGGCATACACTGGCATACGTAGGCGTACACAGCCATACACTGGAATACAGGGGCATACACAGGCATACACAGGCATACACGGGCATGCACAGGCATACCACAGGCATACACAGGCATACACAGGCATACATAGGCATACACAGGCACACACAGGCATACACAGGCATACACAGGCACTCACAGGCATACACAGGCATACACAGGCATACACAGGCATACACAGGCATTCACAGGCATACACATGCTTAAACTGGCATACACAAGCATATACAGCCATACACAGGCATAGACAGGCATACACTGGCATACACAGGCATACACAGCCATACACAGCCATACACAGGCATAGACTGGCCTACACTGACATATACAGGCATACACAGGCATTCACTGGCATACACAGGCAGACACAGGCATTCACAGGCTTACAAAGGCATACACAGGCATACACTGGCATACACAGACATACACAGACTTATACAGGCATACCCAGGCATACACAGGCACACACAGGCATACACAGCCATACACAGGCATAGACTGGCCTACACTGACATATACAGGCATACACAGGCATTCACTGGCATACACAGGCAGACACAGGCATTCACAGGCTTACACAGGCATACACAGGCATATACTGGCAAACACAGGCATACACAGGCATACCCACGCATACCCAGGCATACACAGGCATACACAGGAATACACACGCATACACAGGCATACACAGGCATACACAGGCATACACAGGCACTCACAGGCATACACAGGCACTCACAGGCATACACAGGCATACACAGGCATAGACTGACATACACAGGCATAGACTGGCATACATAGGCATTCATGGGCATAAACAGGCATACACTGGCATATACAAACATACACTGAGATATACCACCATACACAGGCAGTCACAGGCATACACAGCCATACACAGGCATAGACTGGCATACACAGGCATTCACATACTCATAAACAGGCATACACTGGCATATACAGACATACACTGAGATATACAGGCATACACAGGCAGTCACAGGCTACACATGCATTTACTGGCATACACTTTCATACACTGGCATACACACGGGCATACACAGGCATACACAGGCATACACAGGCATACACAGGCATACACAGGCATACACAGGCATACACAGGCATACACAGGCATACACAGTCATACATAGGCATACACTGGCATACACAGGCACACAAAGGCATCCACAGGCATTCACAGGCATACACAGGCATACACAGGCATACACTGGCATATACAGGCATATACAGGCATACACATGCATTCACAGGCATACACAGCCATACACAGGCATACACAGGCATACACAGGCATACACTGGCATTCACAGGCATACACAGCCATACACAGGCATACACAGGCATACAAAGGCATACACAGGCATACACAGGGAAACACAGGCATACACAGGCATACACAGGCATACACAGGCATACACAGGCATACACAGGCACTCACAGGCACTCACAGGCATACACAGGCATACACTGGCATACACAGACATACACAGACTTACACAGGCATACCCAGGCATATACAGGAATACACAGCCCTACACAGGCATAGACTGACATACACAGGCATACACTGGCATACGTAGGCGTACACAGCCATACACTGGAATACAGGGGCATACACAGGCATACACAGGCATACACGGGCATGCACAGGCATACACAGGCATACACAGGCATACACAGGCATACATAGGCATACACAGGCATACACAGGCATACACAGGCATACACAGGCACTCACAGGCATACACAGGCACTCACAGGCATACACAGGCATACACAGGCATACACAGGCATACACTGGCATACACAGACATACACAGATTACACAGGCATACCCAGGCATATACAGGAATACACAGCCCTACACAGGCATAGACTGACATACACAGGCATACACTGGCATACGTAGGCGTACACAGCCATACACTGGAATACAGGGGCATACACAAACATACACAGGCATACACAGGCATGCACAGGCATACACAGGCATACACAGGCATACACAGGCATACATAGGCATACACAGGCATACACAGGCATACACAGGCATACACAGGCACTCACAGGCATACACAGGCACTCACAGGCATACACAGGCATACACAGGCATACACAGGCATACACAGGCATACACAGGCATACACAGGCATACACAGGCACTCACAGGCATACACAGGCACTCACAGGCATACACAGGCATACACTGGCATACACTGGCATACACAGACATACACAGCCTTATACAGGCATACCCAGGCATACACAGACTTATACAGGCATACCCAGGCATACACAGCCCTACAAGGGCATAGACTGACATACACAGGCATACACTGGCACACGTAGGCGTACACAGCCATACACAGGCATAGACAGGCAAACACTGGCACACACTGGCATACACTGGCATACACGGGCATACACAGGCATACACAGGCATACACGGGCATGCACAGGCATACACAGGCATACACAGGCATATACAGGCATACACAGGCATACACAGGCATACACGGGCATACACAGGCATACACGGGCATACACAGGCATACACAGGCACTCACAGGCATACACAGGCATACACAGGCATACACAGGCATACACAGGCATACACAGGCACACACTGGCATACACAGGCATACACAGGCATACAAAGGCATACACAGGCATATACAGGCATACACAGGCATACACAGGCATTCACAGGCATACACAGCCATACACTGGCATACACTGGCATACACAGACATACACAGACATACACAGACTTATACAGGCATACCCAGGCATACAAAGGCATACACAGGCATACGCAGGCATACACTGGCATAACCAGGCATACACAGGCATACACAGGCATACACAGGCATACACAGGCATTCACAGGCATACACAGCCATACACTGGCATACACAGGCATACAAAGGCATACACAGGCATACACAGGCATACACAGGCATACACAGGCATACACAGGCATACACAGGCATACACAGGCATACACAGGCATACACAGGCATACACAAGCATACACAGGCACACACGGGCATACACAGGCATACACTGGCATACACAGACATACACAGATTACACAGGCATACCCAGGCATATACAGGAATACACAGCCCTACACAGGCATAGACTGACATACACATACACAGGCACATACACACATACATACGCATACACAGGCATACACAGGCATACACAGGCACACACAGGCATACACAGGCATACACAGGCATACACAGGCATACACAGGCATACACAGGCATACACAGGCACTCACAGGCATACACAGGCATACACTGGCATACACAGACATACACAGGCATTCACAGGCCTACACAGGCATACACTGGCAAACACAGGCATACACAGGCATACACAGGCATACACAGGCATACATAGGCACACACAGGCATACACAGGCATACACAGGCATACACAGGCATACACAGCCATACGCAGGCATACACTGACATACACTGACATATACAGGCATACACAGGCATACACAGGCAGTCACAGGCATACACAGGCATTCTCTGGCATACACAGGCATACACTGACATATACAGGCATACACAGGCAGTCACAGGAATACACAGGCATTCTCTGGCATACACAGGCATACACAGGCATTCACAGGCATTCACAGGCCTACACAGGCATACAAAGGCATACACTGGCAAACACAGGCAAACACAGGCATACACAGGCATACATAGGCACACACAGGCATACACAGCCATGCACAGGCATACACAGGCATACAGAGGCATACACAGGCATACACAGGCATACACAGGCATACACAGGCATACACAGGCATACACAGGCATACACAGGCATACTCAGGCACTCACAGGCATACACAGGCATACACTGGCATACGTACTCGTACACAGGCATAGACAGGCATACACTGGCATACACTGGCATACACGGGCATACACGGGCATACACGGGCCATACACGGGCATACACAGGCATACACAGGCATACACAGGAATACACGGGCATGCACAGGCATACACAGGCATACACAGGCATACACAGGCATACATAGGCATACACTGGCATACACAGGCATACACAGGCATCCACAGGCATTCACAGGCATACACAGGCATACACAGGCATAAACTGGCATATACAGGCATATACAGGCATACACGGGCATTCACAGGCATACACAGCCATACACAGGCATACACAGGCACACACAGGCATACACAGGCATACACAGGCATACACAAGCATACACAGGCATTCACAGGCACACACAGGCATACACAGGCATACACAGGCATACACAGGCATACACAGGCACACATAGGCATACACTGACATACACAGGCATACACAGGCATCCACAGGCATTCACAGGCATACACAGGCTTACACAGGCATACACAGGAATACACAGCCCTACACAGGCATAGACTGACATACATAGGCATACACAGGCATACACAGGCACACACAGGCATACACAGACATATACAGGCATACACAGGCATTCACAGGCATACACAGGCATAAACTGGCATATACAGGCATATACAGGCATACACGGGCATACACAGGCATACACAGGCATACACAGGCATACACAGGCATACACAGGCATACACAGGCACACACAGGCATACACAGGCATACACAGGCATACACAGGCATACACAGGCATACACAGGCATGCACAGGCATACACAGGCATTCACAGGCATACACAGCCATACACTTGCATACACAGGCATACAAAGGCATACACAGGCATACACAGGCATATACAGGCATACATAGGCACACACAAGCATACACAGGCCTACACAGGCATACGCAGGCATACATAGGCATACACAGGCATACACAGGCATACACAGGCATACACAGGCATACACAGGCATACACGGGCATACACGGGCATACACAGGCATACACAGGCATATACAGGCATACACAGGCATACACAGGCATACACAGGCATACACAGGCATACACAGGCATACACAGGCATACACGGGCATACACGGGCATACACAGGCATACACAGGCATACACAGGCATATACAGGCATACACAGGCATACACAGGCATACACAGGCATACACAGGCATACACAGGCATACACAGGTATACACAGGCATACACAGGCATACACAGGCACTCACAGGCATACACAGGCACTCACAGGCATACACAGGCATACACTGGCATACACAGGCACTCACAGGCACACACTGGCATACACAGGCATACAAAGGCATACACAGGCATACACAGGCATACGCAGGCATACACAGGCATACACAGGCATACACAGGCATACACAGGCACACACAGGCTTACACAGGCATATACAGGCATACACAGGCATACACAGGCATTCACAGGCATATACAGGCATACACAGGCATACACAGGCATTCACAGGCATACACAGCCATACACTGGCATACACAGTCATACAAAGGCATACACAGGCATACACAGGCATACACAATCACACACAGGCATACACAGGCATACACAGGCATACACAGGCATACACAGGCATACACAGGCATACACAGGCACTCACAGGCATACACAGGCATACACTGGAATACACAGGCATACACAGGCATTCACAGGCCTACACAGGCATACAAAGGCATACACTGGCAAAGACAGGCATACACAGGCATACACAGGCATACACAGGCATACACAGGCATACATAGGCACACACAGGCATACACAGGCATACACAGCCATACGCAGGCATAGACTGGCATACACTGACATACACTGACATATACAGGCATACACAGGCATACACAGGCATACACAGGCACTCACAGGCATACACAGGCACTCACAGGCATACACAGGCATACACTGGCATACACAGACATACACAGGCACACACAGGTATACACAGGCATACACAGGCATTCACAGGCCTACACAGGCATACAAAGGCATACACTGGCAAACACAGGCATACACAGGCATACACAGGCATACACAGGCATTCTCTGGCATAGACAGGCATACACTGACATACACTGACATCTACAGGCATACACAGGCAGTCACAGGCATACACAGGCATTCTCTGGCATACGCAGGCATACACAGGCACACACGGGCATACACAGGCACACACAGGCATACACAGGCATACACAAACATACACAGGCATACACAGGCACACACAGGCTTACACAGGCATATACAGGCATACACAGGCATACACAGGCATTCACAGGCATACACAGCCATACACTGGCATACACAGGCATACAAAGGCATACACAGGCATACACAGGCATACACAGGCATACACAGGCATACACAGGCACACACAGGCATACACAGGCATACACAGGCATACACAGGCATACACAGGCATACACAGGCATACACAGGCATACACAGGCATACACAGGCATACACAGGCACTCACAGGCATACACTGGCATACACTGGCATACACAGACATACACAGGCACTCACGGGCATACACAGGCATACACAGGCATTCACAGGCATACACAGCCATACACAGGCATACACAGGCATACACAGGCATACACAGGCATACACAGGCATACACAGGCATACACAGGCATACACAGGCATACACAGGCATACACAGGCATACACAGGCATACACAGGCACACACTAGCATACACAGGCATACACAGGCATACACAGGCATACACAGGCATACACAGGCATACATAGGCATACACTGGCATACACAGGCATACACAGGCATCCACAGGCATTCACAGGCATACACAGGCATACACAGGCATAAACTGGCATATACAGGCATATACAGGCATACACGGGCATTCACAGGCATACACAGCCATATACAGGCATACACAGGCATACACAGGCATACACAGGCATACACAAGCATACACAGGCATACACAGGCATACACAGGCATACACAGGCACACACAGGCATACACAGCCATATACAGGCATACACAGGCATTCACAGGCATACACAGGCATAAACTGGCATATACAGGCATACACAGGCATACACAGGCATACACAGGCATACACAGGCATACACAGGCACTCACAACAGGCATACACAGGCATACACTGGCATACACAGACATACACAGGCATACACAGCCATACACGTCCATACACAGGCATACAAAGGCATACACAGGCATACACAGGCATACACAGGCATATACAGGCATACACAGGCACACACAGGCATACACAGGCCTACACAGGCATACGCAGGCATACACAGGCATACACAGGCATACACAGGCATACACAGGCATACACAGGCATACACAGGCATACACGACATACACAGGCATTCACAGGCATACACAGCCATACACGTCCATACACAGGCATACAAAGGCATACACAGGCATACACAGGCATACACAGGCATACACAGGCATATACAGGCATACACAGGCACACACAGGCATACACAGGCCTACACAGGCACACGCAGGCATACACAGGCATACACAGGCATACACAGGCATACACAGGCATACACAGGCATACACAGGCATACACAGGCACTCACAACAGGCATACACTGGCATACACAGACATACACAGACTTATACAGGCATACCCAGGCATACACAGGCATAAACAGGCATACACTGGCATACGTACGCGTACACAGCCATAGACAGGCATACACTGGCATACACTGGCATACACGGGCATACACGGGCCATACACGGGCCATACACATTCATACACAGGCATATACAGGCATACACAGGCATACACAGGCATACACAGGCATACACAGGCATACACAGGCATACACAGGCATACACAGGCATACACAGGCATACACAGGAATACACGGGCATACACAAGCATACACAGGCATACACAGGCATACACAGGCATACACAGGCATACGCAGGCACACACAGGCATACACAGGCATACACAGGCATACACAGGCATACTCAGGCATACACAGGCATACACAGGCATACACAGGCATTCACAGGCACACACAGGCACTCACAGGCATACAACGGCATACACTGGCATACACAGACATACACAGACTTATACAGGCATACCCAGGCATACACAGCCATACACAGGCATAGACTGGCCTACACTGACATAAACAGGCATACACAGGCATTCACTGGCATACACAGGCAGACACAGGCATTCACAGGCTTACACAGGCATACACAGGCATACACTGGCAAACACAGGCATACACTGGCATACACAAGCATACTCAGACTTATACAGGCATACACAGGCATACCCAGGCATACCCAGGCATACGCAGGCATTCACAGGCATACACAGGAATACACAGGCATACACAGGCATACACAGGCATACACAGGCATACACAGGCATACACTGGCATACACAAGCATACTCAGACTTAAACAGGCATATACAGGCATTCACAGGCTTACACTGGCATACACAGGCATACACTGGCATACACAGGCATAACCAGGCATACCCAGGCATACGCAGGCATTCACAGGCATACACAGGAATACACACGCATACACAGGCATACACAGGCATACACAGGCATACACAGGCATACACAGCCATACACAGGCATACACAGGCATACACAGGCATACACAGGCATACACTGGCATACACAAGCATACACAGACTTATACAGGCATATACAGGCATACACAGGCATACACAGCCATACACAGGCATAGACTGGCATACATAGGCATTCATAGTCATAAACAGGCATACACTGGCATATACAGACATACACTGAGATATACAGGCATACACAGGCAGTCACAGGCATACACATGCATTTACTGGCATACACTGGCATACACTGGCATACACGGGCATACACAGGCATACACAGGCATACACAGGCATACATAGGCATACACTGGCATACACAGGCACACACAGGCATCCACACGCATTCACAGGCATACACAGGCATAAACTATCATATACAGGCATATACAGGCATACACGGGCATTCACAAGCATATACAGCCATGCACAGGCATACACAGGCATACACAGGCATACACAAGCATACACAGGCATACACGGGCATACACAGGCATACACAGGCATACGAAGGCATACACAGGCATACACAGGCATACACAGGCATACACAGGCATAGACTGGCCTACACTGACATATACAGGCATACACAGGCATTCACTGGCATACACAGGCAGACACAGGCATTCACAGGCTTACAAAGGCATACACAGGCATACACTGGCATACACAGACATACACAGACTTATACAGGCATACCCAGGCATACACAGGCATACACAGGCATACACAGCCATACACAGGCATAGACTGGCCTACACTGACATATACAGGCATACACAGGCATTCACTGGCATACACAGGCAGACACAGGCATTCACAGGCTTACACAGGCATACACAGGCATATACTGGCAAACACAGGCATACACAGGCATACACAGGCATACCCACGCATACCCAGGCATACACAGGCATACACAGGAATACACACGCATACACAGGCATACACAGGCATACACAGTCATACACAGGCATACACAGGCATACACAGGCATACACAGGCATACACAGGCATACACTGGCATACACAAGCATACACAGGCATACACAGGCATACACAGGCTTACACTGGCATACACAGGCATACCCAGGCATACACAGGCATACACAGGAATACACACGCATACACAGTCATACACAGGCATATACAGGCATTCACAGGCTTACACTGGCATACACAGGCATACACTGGCATACACAGGCATAACCAGGCATACACAGGCATACACAGGCATACACAGGCATACACAGGCATACACAGGCTTACACAAGCATACACAGGCATACACAGGCATACACAGCCACACACAGGCACTCACAGGCACTCACAGGCATACACAGGCATACGCTGGCATACACAGACATACACAGACTTACACAGGCATACCCAGGCATATACAGGAATACACAGCCCTACACAGGCATAGACTGACATACACAGGCATAGACTGGCATACATAGGCATTCATGGTCATAAACAGGCATACACTGGCATATACAAACATACACTGAGATATACCACCATACACAGGCAGTCACAGGCATACACAGCCATACACAGGCATAGACTGGCATACACAGGCATTCATACTCATAAACAGGCATACACTGGCATATACAGACATACACTGAGATATACAGGCATACACAGGCAGTCACAGGCTACACATGCATTTACTGGCATACACTTTCATACACTGGCATACACAGGCATACACAGGCATACACAGGCATACACAGGCATACACAGGCATACACAGGCATACACAGGCATACACAGTCATACATAGGCATACACTGGCATACACAGGCACACAAAGGCATCCACAGGCATTCACAGGCATACACAGGCATACACAGGCATAAACTGGCATATACAGGCATATACAGGCATACACATGCATTCACAGGCATACACAGCCATACACAGGCATACACAGGCATACACAGGCATACACTGGCATTCACAGGCATACACAGCCATACACAGGCATACACAGGCATACAAAGGCATACACAGGCATACACAGGGAAACACAGGCATACACAGGCATACACAGGCATACACAGGCATACACAGGCACTCACAGGCACTCACAGGCATACACAGGCATACACTGGCATACACAGACATACACAGACTTACACAGGCATACCCAGGCATATACAGGAATACACAGCAGCCTACACAGGCATAGACTGACATACACAGGCATACACTGGCATACGTAGGCGTACACAGCCATACACTGGAATACAGGGGCATACACAGGCATACACAGGCATACACGGGCATGCACAGGCATACACAGGCATACACAGGCATACACAGGCATACATAGGCATACACAGGCATACACAGGCATACACAGGCATACACAGGCACTCACAGGCATACACAGGCACTCACAGGCATACACAGGCATACACAGGCATACACAGGCATACACTGGCATACACAGACATACACAGACTTACACAGGCATACCCAGGCATATACAGGAATACACAGCCCTACACAGGCATAGACTGACATACACAGGCATACACTGGCATACGTAGGCGTACACAGCCATACACTGGAATACAGGGGCATACACAGGCATACACAGGCATACACGGGCATGCACAGGCATACACAGGCATACACAGGCATACACAGGCATACATAGGCACACACAGGCATACACAGGCATACACAGGCATACACAGGCACTCACAGGCATACACAGGCACTCACACAGGCATACACAGGCATACACAGGCATACACAGGCATACACAGGCATACACAGGCATACACAGGCACTCACAGGCATACACAGGCACTCACAGGCATACACAGGCATACACTGGCATACACTGGCATACACAGACATACACAGCCTTATACAGGCATACCCAGGCACACACAGACTTATACAGGCATACCCAGGCATACACAGCCCTACAAGGGCATAGACACATTGACACACACAGGCATACGTAGGCGTACACAGCCATACACAGGCACAGACAGGCAAACACTGGCATACACTGGCATACACTGGCATACACGGGCATACACAGGCATACACAGGCATACACAGGGCATGCACAGGCATACACAGGCATACACAGGCATACACAGGCATACACAGGCATACACAGGCACACACAGGCATACACACGGGCATACACAGGCATACACAGGCATACACAGGCATACACAGGCATACAGCCAGGCATACACAGGCATACACAGGCATACACAGGCATACACGGGCATACACAGGCATACACTGGCATACACAGGCATACACAGGCATACAAAGGCATACACAGGCATATACAGGCATACACAGGCATACACAGGCATTCACAGGCATACACAGCCATACACTGGCATACACTGGCATACACAGACATACACAGACATACACAGACTTATACAGGCATACCCAGGCATACAAAGGCATACACAGGCATACATAGGCATACACTGGCATAACCAGGCATACACAGGCATACACAGGCATACACAGGCATACACAGGCATTCACAGGCATACACAGCCATACACTGGCATACACAGGCATACAAAGGCATACACAGGCATACACAGGCATACACAGGCATACACAGGCATACACAGGCATACACAGGCATACACAGGCATACACTGGCATTCACAGGCATACACAGCCATACACAGGCATACACAGGCATACAAAGGCATACACAGGCATACACAGGGAAACACAGGCATACACAGGCATACACAGGCATACACAGGCATACACAGGCACCCACAGGCACTCACAGGCATACACAGGCATACACTGGCATACACAGACATACACAGACTTACACAGGCATACCCAGGCATACACAGGAATACACACAGCCCTACACAGGCATAGACTGACATACACAGGCATACACTGGCATACGTAGGCGTACACAGCGTGTGCATACACTGGAATACAGGGGCATACACAGGCATACACAGGTATACACGGGCATGCATAGGCATACACAGGCATACACAGGCATACACAGAGCATACATAGACATACACAGGCATACACAGGCATACACAGGCATACACAGGCACTCACAGGCATACACAGGCACTCACAGGCATACACAGGCATACACAGGCATACACAGGCATACACTGGCATACACAGACATACACAGACTTACACAGGCATACCCAGGCATATACAGGAATACACAGCCCTACACAGGCATAGACTGACATACACAGGCATACACTGGCATACGTAGGCGTACACAGCCATACACTGGAATACAGGGGCATACACAGGCATACACAGGCATACACGGGCATGCACAGGCATACACAGGCATACACAGGCATACACAGGCATACATAGGCATACACAGGCATACACAGGCATACACAGGCATACACAGGCACTCACAGGCATACACAGGCACTCACAGGCATACACAGGCATACACAGGCATACACAGGCATACACAGGCATACACAGGCATACACAGGCACTCACAGGCATACACAGGCACTCACAGGCATACACAGGCATACACTGGCATACACTGGCATACACAGACATACACAGCCTTATACAGGCATACCCAGGGCATACACAGACTTATACAGGCATACCCAGGCATACACAGCCCTACAAGGGCATAGACAGACATACACAGGCATACGTAGGCGTACACAGCCATACACAGGCATAGACAGGCAAACACTGGCATACACTGGCATACACTGGCATACACAGGCATACACAGGCATACACATGGCATACACGGGCATGCACAGGCATACACAGGCATACACAGGCATACACAGGCATACACAGGCATACACAGGCATACACACAGGCATACACGGGCATACACAGGCATACACGGGCATACACAGGCATACACAGGCATACGTAGGCATACACAGGCATACACAGGCATACACAGGCATACACGGGCATACACAGGCATACACTGGCATACACAGGCATACACAGGCATACAAAAAGGCATACACAGGCATATACAGGCATACACAGGCATACACAGGCATTCACACAGGCATACACAGCCATACACTGGCATACACTGGCATACACAGACATACACAGACATACACAGACTTATACAGGCATACCCAGGCATACAAAGGCATACACAGGCACACGCAGGCATACACTGGCATAACCAGGCATACACAGGCATACACAGGCATACACAGGCATACACAGGCATTCACAGGCATACACAGCCATACACTGGCATACACAGGCATACAAAGGCATACACAGGCATACACACAAACATGCAGCCCCCAGCCTTTAACTGGCCCCCCCCATGCTGACATACACACAGTGACTCCCCAGCACCCACAGCACCCCATTTTAGGCACCCATTCCCAGCTGACACTGGCCTTGGCTCTTCTTCCCCATTTTCCAGCCTTGGCTTTATTTTGTTTTCTTTAATTTCAGTATACAAAACATTCTGAGCACAGCCTTTAAAGGCATTTTGTTTTGGTTACTGGCTGCTTGTTTCTATTTGAACTTGGGCATGGTATGCCTGTGGCCCTGGGGCAGCCTGGGCACTGGGCACTCCCAGGCCTTGGACTGCTGCGCCACAGTTCCCAGACTTTCCATGAACACAGACTACACTCGGCAAACCTGAGCCTTGCAGACACCCTGAACTGGGCTACTGGGCACTACGCAGCAGGCATGGACACAGACACTGAGCCTGTGCCTGAGCACCCTGACATGCCTGGCCTGCCAGGTACCCCCAGACCCCCAGGCAGTCTAGACACCCTGGGCATTCTCAGCGCCACAGGCACTCCCTGACGCCTGGGCGTACAGGCAGTCTGGGATACAGATCTAGCTTCCCCAGACTCCCAGGCATTCTGGTCTGGACACACGGGCCTCGGGAAGCAACACAAACCATTTCGGCTCCGTGGGCCTCCCAGGCCTTGGTTTCCATTTTACCTGGGCCCTTCCCAATGCCACAGGGCCTCCCCTGGGCCCGCCTGGGTGCCCTAGGGCCTTCGTTGCCCCCAGATCACCCCACAGAGCATGCCCCAGGCCTCTGGGCTCACAGACTGCCCACCGGGCATTCAGACATCACTGAACTTTGGGCGTGCCCACTGGCCTGCCCTCTTCGGACTCGATGGACAGCTGGCACCCTTCGCGCCCGGAGCTCCCGGATTTTTCTAGACATCTGAACCTTTTTTTTTTTTTTTTTTTTTTTTTTTTTTTTTTTTTTTTTTTTTTTTTTTTTTTTTTTTTTTTTGGACGCCCGGGGACCAGGCATGCAGGTGCCCTGGGCTGTCCCTGAACACGGACTCCCATGGACGCCTGGCACTTGGGCCGCCTTTGGGCATCCTGGACATTCCGGCCGCCCACAGACATGCCGCAGACATGGAAAAGCTGAGCAGCCACGGGCTGCTGGGCTCCCGTTCTGAACCACGATGCCTGGGCCTGCCTGGGCCTGCGGACAGCCACGTTTCCTGGGCAGCCAGACATGCAGACCCACAAGCTGCTCACAGATCTGAAGGAGAGAGAGAGAGAGAGAGAGAGAGAGAGACGGGCCTGGGCCTGGGCCTGGGTGCCCTGGGCCTGCGACCACTGGCCTTGGGCACCCCAGGCCTCCTGGGCATTCCAGGCACCCAGGGCCCTGGGCTCATGCCTGGGCACTGAGCACGGGATGCTGACCTGCAGACACTGGATGACATGGGCTGCAGGCAGACACGGGCCCTGGACACTGCTGGGCATCCACGGTGACTCTGGGCACCCGGACATGAGCTGGCCTGGTTTCTGGACGTGGACTGGGCCTGAAGACCCTGGACACTGGTTTGGGTTTGGGCACACGGACGCGCGGGCACCGGAGCGCGGACTTTGGAGCGCCACCGGCGCTGGTACCCAGGCCGTCCCAGGCTGCCTGTGCCAGCACCGGCACGGACACTGAGCCTGGGCACCCAGGCATGTGGGCTGCTGGGCCCCCAAACGCCTGGATTTCCCTGAGCTGCACTGGGCCTGCGTCTTCCAGGCACCCTGGGCCTGCAGTACCCACCGTTGCCCAGGCACCTGGATGCTCCCCGGACTCCCCTGGGCCTTGGAGCGCCTTGGGCACCCTGGGCTCACAGACTTTGGGACTTTTGGATGCAGACTGCAGACACTGGACCTGGGCATGGACACCTGGGCCTTCCCTGGGCCTGGACGCCCCCAGACATGCAGACATACAGACGCTCCCTGGACACTGCAGATGATTGATTCCCAGGCCCCCATTTGGCCTCAGGACTGGAACTTCTGAATGCCATTGGACACGCTGAGCGCCTGGTGCCCAGACACAGAGCGCCTGGACACCTGGGGCATACACAGACATGCCTGGGCATGCTGGGCTGCCTGGACGCTCCCACTGGGCACACCTGAACTACAGGATCTGGGCCTTCTGAGCTGCAGAGCAGTCCCTGGACGCATGGGTATACTGGGCTGCCTGGGCATTCAGAAGACTTGGTCATGCACTGGGCATCCCAGATCTGACAAGGCCTTCCCCAGGCAGCACTGGAGCTAGTCACTGGGCACTGATTTCTTGGACATTTCAGTTTTGGTTTGGACCTCATGTTTCCTGTATCTTGTGTTTGGGCCCTGCCCTAAATGCTGCGTTTTGACTGTAATTCCCTGACGCTGGGGCCCTGGTGGGGACAGGGCTGTCCTTGGTGCCCAGCCCCAGTGTTGCTGGGCGTCCCCAGGCCTTCCTGGGCCTGCCGGTGGCTGGGCTGCCTGTCCTGGCAGGGCCGGTCTTTCACCTGTGCTGCTGGGCCGTTTCTGGACATGCCACAGACACACGCGGGCATGAATGGGCATCATGGACTTGGACATCCTGGTGTCTGGTGCCCTGGCATCCCCCAGGACGCTGCAGACACCTGGTGCCCGGACATACTGGGCTGTTCTGGTGCCACGGGCGTGGGGCCTTGCTGGCTGACCTGGGCAGCTGTGGACGCCCGGGCGCACGGACGCTGCTGGAGCTGCCTGTGGTGCCGCCGGGCTGGGCACCCGGGCGGATCATGGGCTTGGGCATTCCAGCTTGGATGGGCACCTGGCTGGCGTTTCTCCAGGACTTGGGTCCGGGCCTTGGACGTTCTCCAGCTTTGGTGCCATGGGCTCCACTGGGCCTTTTGGGCCCTGGAACACTGGACATCTCGGCCTGCTGGGCACTTCTGGGCCCAGACACAGTGTGGTTTCCCAGGCTCCCAGGCATTCTGGGCCTTGTCCTGCTGGCGCCTGGACGCCCGGGTTTCTGGGCCTTGGGCCTGCCGACTGGGCACCCACAGGCCCACCTGGGCCCTTTGGACACCACCTGGGCACCCCCGACCTGGGCACCCCAGACGCCTGGGCCTCCCCGTTTGGTGTTCCCCTGGAGCCTCTGGGAGCGCCTGGCGCAGCTGACCTGGACCTTGGGCCTCTGGGCCTTGGGCACTTTGGGCATTCCAGGCCTTGTCCCTTTGGGCCTTCCCAGACCCCAGACGCTGGCTACACAGACACCCTGGGCACCACAGGCGCTGGAGATCTGGGCCGCCCCAGGCACCCAGGCCTTCCCAGACCCCCACAGGCCTCCCAGGCCCCTGGCCTCCCAGGCCATCCCCACAGGCCTCCCAGACACGTCCATGGGGCATGGACACATGAGCACCTGGGCGCCTGACATCCCCAGGCATTCTAGACGCCCCCAGGCCTTGAGGCTCAGCTGCTCTGGGCCTTGGGCTTGCAGATGGTCCCAGGCCCCTTGTCCCTGTGGGCCTGCCTGGGCCCTGGGCGCCGACCCTGGCGGCACGCCACGCAGGCTGCTGGACTGGAGCTTCGGGAGGCTGCCTGGGCATGATGCCTGCGGGCCTTGGGCATTCCAGGCATGCCCACTGGGCCTGAGCTGCTCTGAACCTCTGGGCCTCTTGGACTGGGCCCCGGGCGGCCTTTGGGCAGGGTCTGGGCCTTGTCCTCCCCGTCCTTTGGGCCTTGGGGCCTGGGCACCCTGGACGCCCTAGACCTGGGCCTGTGGACGCCTGGGCACCTGGGCCCCAGGACCTCCCCAGGCTCACTGGGCCTGCTGGGCCTCCCCAGGCCTGGGCACCACAGGCCTGGGCCTTCCTGGACACCTGGGCCTTCTGGGCATGCCTGGTGCCCCCAGACTGGGCGCCAGACACCCTGGGCCTTGGGCCTCCCGGTTTTTTTTTTTTTTTTTTTTTTTTTTTTTTTTTTTTTTTTTAGATGGAGCCTCACCGTTGCCCAATGCTGCTGGGCCTGCCGTTTCAAGGCCTGCTGGGCTCTGGTGTCCCAGCTGCCTGGACTCCTGGGCCTCCTGGTGCCACCTGGGCTTCCTGAACACCTGGGCATCGCTGGGCATTCCCGGACATGCAGTGGCTGCCTGGATGATCCTGGACCTGCCCAGATGGGGACTGCATGGACCTGCGCCAGCCAGATGCCCCCAGGACCCCAGACACCTGGTGCCACTGGGCACCCTGGGCACCCAGACCCTGGTTCTGGGCCTGCAGTGCTGGACGGTCTGGTTCTGGACGCCTGGGGATGGACCTGGTAGACCCCAGGTGCTCCCCAGACCTGGGCCTTTGGACGCCTTGCGTTTTGGACTTTGGGCCTTCATTCACAGTGTGGCAGGATGGACTGACATGACCTTCTTTGTTTCCCCAGACACGGACATGCTGGGGTGGAGCGCGGTTTTTGGGCCTCCCCAGTGTCCCCCAGCACTACGGAAAAAAAAAAAAAAAAAAAAAAAAAAAAAAACTGGGCCTTGAACACCTGAACCTCCCCGACCGCGACACGGGCCTGCAGGCGTGGGACGTCCAGACACCCCGGGCCTTCCCGGACACGGACTCTGCGGGCACGCGAGCGCCTGGGCCGCCCCGACACCTAGGCCTTGGAGCGCCTGGGCGGCCACCGACCTTGGGCACCTGGGCCCTGGGTCTCCCCGGATGTTCACAGACTTGGAGGCCTCGGTTTGAACTCACCGACCGAACTAAATGAACGGACCGGGTGTCCCCAGATGCCCCGGACTCCCGGGCCTGCCCACATTCTCGCCTCGGCATTCTGGGCACCCTGGGCGTCCCTGGACTGGGCTCGGGAACCCTCGCTTGACCTGGGCACCCTGGGCCCCGCCCCAGACGCCCCGACGCCTGGGCACCTGCCCCCAGGGCACCCACAGACGCCTTGGGCACCCTGGGCACCCCAGATGCCACAAGCCTCCCCGTTCCTGAACTGGGTGTCTCTGGGCCTTTGTTTTGGACACCCCCAGAGGAAGGAAGGAAAAGGAAGAACATTTTCCCCGTTTCTGTGCTGCTGGGCATAGGACCCCAAGCTCTGCTGAGCGCCTGACACCCTCAGACTTGGGCACCCGGGCTCCCCAGTCTTGGAATTTCTGACTTACCATTGCAGGCGCTGGGCATCTGGGTTCCACAGGCCTGGGCGTTGGGCTGTTCCCAGATGGATTGTGCCCCCAATTCCCAGCCAGCAGGTTCTGTGTGCTGGGCACCCTGACTTCCCCGGGCCTTGGACACCCACGGGCATGCTGGGCACCACCCCCAGACGCCCACAGACACTGGGCGCCTCGCCCTGGGCATCCCCGCTCTGGGCACTTCGGGGCTCATTTGGGCACCACTGGGCCTTACAGACGCCACAGGCACCCTGGGTTCCCTGGGCCCTTTGAATCTTCGGCCTGCACAGGCCTTAGGATTTCCCAGTTTGGACGCCTGGGCCTTACCACCCTGGTCTGCAGACTCCTTGGACGCTGGGCCCTTCCCCATTTCCCTGGACGCCCTGCGCCATGCCTCCAGGGCTGAATGGGCTGCCTGGCGCCCTGGCACCCGGGCTGGTGGGCATTCTGGGCACCCAGGCCACCCTGCCGCCCCCGACTGGGCACCCCCAGCCCGGACACCGACCCGGGCGCCCCCGACCTGGGCGGCATAGACACCCCGACACCGGGAACCTAGACTTTGGGCCGTTTGGGCACTTGGGTACCCTGACCACCCTGGGCACCCTGAGCGCCCCCGATTTGGGCCTTGGGCACCAGGCACCGAGACCTAGGGCCTGGGCACTGGGCCTTGCTTCCTGGACATGGACATTTTGGACACCCGCAGCAGCAAGGCGTACATGCAGATGGATAGACAGAGCTGGCTGCAGCATGGCCTGGGCATGCAAACCCTGGACTTCTTGGGCCTTACTGGTGGCCACAGACGCCCTGGACTTCCTGGGCCTGCCTGGACGCCAGGCTGCAGACGCCACGGGCACCATGGTGCCCACTGAACCCGCTGGATGCCCTGAACCTGGGCAGCCTGGGCGACCTGGGCCTGGACGCCCTAGACATGCAGGCTGCCTGACCCTGGACACAGTTTCCAGACGCCTGGGCGCTTGCAGTTACTGAGCGCCAGGCCTCTGGGCGCCCTGAACGCCTGGGCCTTCAGACACCTGTCGCCACTGGCTCCTGGGCCTTCTAGGGCAGCGCTGGCATGCAGACGCCCTGGGCAGCTACTGAACAGCTGCAGATGCAGAGACGCCTGAACATGCCTGGGCTACCTGGGCGCCTGAACGCTGGGCTACTGGACACCCCAGACCCTGGATGCCTGGGCCCTGGGCCTGCAGACGCCACAGACTACTGGGCCCTGGGTAGCCCACAGGCAGCCTGGGCACTGGGCATGCACGGACGCCAAGGCCTTCCTGAACACAGACGTGCAGGCCCGATGCCTGACACACAGGCCTTCAGTCCCTAGATGAAGAGGCAGCACAGACTTGGGCCTGCAGGCTGGAGCAGACACCTGGGCACCGGTTTGGGCCTTGGACTTGTGGGCACTCAGACACTGAGCCACGTGGACCTGCAGACTGCCCTGGACCTGGGCGCCTGAACTGAGCCAACGCGGGCATACTGGGCGTCTCGCTTTGGACATTCTGGGCCACGGACGCCAGGCCTTTTGTGACCTGTTCCCCAGGCGTCCCAATTTCAGACAAAACCTTCCCTGCAGCTTAGACTTTCCCCACAGACTGCAGACGCCCCAGAACCTGGGCACACAGACGCACCTGGGCACCCTGGACGCCCTGGTGCCTGGGCACCACAGACATGCTAAGCCGGGCACCTGACCTCCAGACCCCCGGGCCACAAACACAGATACCTGGACTTCTGAGCATGGGCGGCTCCCCAGACACGCACACACACAAACGTGCCTCCCCAGGCGTGAGTGAGCCTCTGCCCGCCGCCCGGGCGCCGCGGGCCGCTGGGCATTCCACGGGCGCTAGTATACCTGGGCTGGGCCTTACAGATTTGGACACACAGACGCCACAGGCCCTGGACACAGACGCTTGGACACTGACCACTTCCCAGGCCTGCCGGTACCTGGATGCTCTGCCGGAGCTCTTCCAGGACTTCATTTGGACATTCCAGAACCCTGTGTGCCCAACCTGGGCACTGAGGCACCCCCAGGGCGCTGGGCCTTCGTCTCCCAAATTTGGGCGCCTAGGCTGGTACCCCAGGCACCCCCGACACCCAGACGGCGGCCCCCAGACCCCAGACACCTGGACGCGCGGGCGGCACGGGCCTCCGGACACCTGCCTTCCTGGCGCACACTGGTTCCCGGTGCCTGACAGACACAGACTTTGGAGCTGCGCGCGCGCACAGACGCGCAGACAGAGACAGACACACACAAACCCGCGAGCCACACACAGAGAGCTCTCTCGTTCGTGCTGCTCAGATGCACGCGCGCGCGCGCTCGCCCTGAGTGTCTGTGCTCCCTGGACACAGACACAGACGCGCGCGCGCGCGCGCGCGTGAGCTCGTTCTCTCGCTGGTCTCCCCCTGCGGCCCCCACCATTGTTCTGTGTGTCAACCCCCAGTCTCTGGGCATTTTTGGACATTGGCGCCAAGGCCTCCCCGGCCGACCCGGGCGCCTGGGCCTTGGGCACGCCTGGGCATCTCCGTGCCCAGCACCCACGGAGCGCACGCAGACCCCTGGGCCACGGGCCCCGACTTTGGGCACCTGGACGCTGCAGGCCTGCTGGGCACCCTGGCGACGCCTGAACCCCCAGGCCTGAGCAGCCGCTGGGCCTCCCCAGGCTGCCCAGGCCTCTGGACACCTGGGCATACCTCGCCTGGATACCACTGACTACCTGGACACTGAGCATACTGGGCTTCCCAGTCCCCTGCTGCCCTCAACTGGGCACCGTGGGCACCCCTCGCGCCCCCTGCCCAGGCACCCAGACCCTGACCTCCGACTGCAGACACAGACCGACCCAGCCCCACAGGCACCCCAGGTTTCCCGGGCTGCAGGACACTGGGCCTTGGGCACCTGGGCGCCCCAGACGCCTGGGCCTTGCAGGACCTCCGGACGCCTTTTGGACGCCCCTGCTGGACCCTGGACTGGGCGCCTGGGCACGGGCGCCACGGATCCTTGCCGGCACCGACCTCAGCTGGGCTGGATGACATACCTGAAGCATTTCCTGGCGCCACGGGCCTTCTGGATGCCAGATCTGCAGACAGGACTGCCGCTGGACTTTGTTGCAGCTCTGGTTCTTCTGGGATGGGTGACTGCCGGGCCCGGATCCACAGTCCGTTGTGTTCCCTGGCCTTGCTAAACTTCTTCATACACGGGCCTGGACGCCCGGGCACCCGGACGCCCTTGGACGCCGCGGCTGCAGGAGCGCCCCGTCCCGGCCAGGACGCTAGGCTGTTGCCTGGGCTCTGGGCACCCGGACGTTCTGGCTCCCAGTGTGGTGGGCACGGACTTGAACATGGGCCTTGGCTGCCGGGCCTGGATGCCCTGGGCCCCAGGCCCTTTGGACCTGCTGGTGCCAGGCACCCTGCAGAGGCCCCTGGGCTTCCAGGCCTGCAGACCCCAGGCATCCCACAGACACCCCAGGACTCATTGCGCTCTGGTACCTGGGCCTTGGGCGCCCTGGACGCCGGCCTTGGAATCATTCTGGGCCTCGCAGCCACCCGTCCACCCTGAAGTACCTGAGGCACTTGGGCACCACCCCCCCCCGGTTTTGGGCCTGCAGGCCTCTGGAGGCACCCCGACCCCCAGGCACCCAGGCCCCAAGGCTCTGACCCCAGGCTCCCAGGCGCCCCCAGGCACCCTGGGCACCCCAGGCACCCAGTGCCCAGGCTGCCCTGGCTTCCCAGGCACCCCCATTCCCCAGGCTGGGCACACAGGCACTCTGTGGGCACTGCTGAGCACACCGCTGGGCACACACAGACCCCAGGCACCCCCAGGCACCCCAAACTCAGCAGGCTTCCACAGCACTTGTGCGTGCAGCCCTGAATGGCCTTCCCCAGCCTGGCGCCACCCCCGGCCTTCCCCGTGCCCAGATGGCCCCATTCCTTTTGGGCTGCTGCAGGCCTTTTGGGCTGCACATTTATTTAGCTGTTGCCACGGGCCCCCAGGACCAGGCACCTTCCCAGCTGCCTGGCTGGGCACACACAGTGCCTGGGCATGCCTGGGCCCCTGGCTGCTTTCTGGCTCTGTGTGCTCTGCAGGCCTGCTCGGCCTGCAGTTTTGGCTGCAGGCATTTCTGACCCTGACCTCTGACTGCCTGCTGACTTGCTGGCCTTCCTGACACTGCTGAGCCCTGAGCACCCATGGACGCACACAGCCATACACAGGCATAGACTGGCCTACACTGACATATACAGGCATACACAGGCATTCACTGGCATACACAGGCAGACACAGGCATTCACAGGCTTACACAGGCATACACAGGCATACACTGGCACACACAGGCATACACTGGCATACACAAGCATACTCAGACTTATACAGGCACACACAGGAATACCCAGGCATACCCAGGCATACGCAGGCATTCACAGGCATACACAGGAATACACAGGCATACACAGGCATACACAGGCATACACAGGCATACACAGGCATACACAGGCATACACAGGCATACACTGGCATACACAAGCATACTCAGACTTACACAGGCATATACAGGCATTCACAGGCTTACACTGGCATACACAGGCATACACTGGCATACACAGGCATACCCAGGCATACCCAGGCATACACAGGCATTCACAGGCATACACAGGAATACACACGCATACACAGGCATACACAGGCATACACAGGCATACACAGGCATACACAGGCATACACAGCCATACACAGGCATACACAGGCATACACAGGCATACACTGGCATACACAAGCATACACAGACTTACACAGGCATATACAGGCATACACAGGCACACACAGCCATACACAGGCATAGACTGGCATACATAGGCATTCACAGTCATACACAGGCATACACTGGCATATACAGACATACACTGAGATATACAGGCATACACAGGCAGTCACAGTCATACACATGCATTCACTGGCATACACTGGCATACACTGGCATACACAGGCATACACAGGCATACACAGGCATACACAGGCATACATAGGCATACACTGGCATACACAGGCATACACAGGCATCCACACGCATTCACAGGCATACACAGGCATAAACTATCATATACAGGCATATACAGGCATACACAGGCATTCACAAGCATACACAGCCATGCACAGGCATACACAGGCATACACAGGCATACACAGGCATACACAGGCATACACAGGCATACACAGGCATACACAGGCACACACAGGCACACACAGACATATACAGGCATACACAGGCATACACGGGCTTTCACAGGCATACACAGCCATACACAGGCATACACAGGCATACAAAGGCATACACAGGCATACACAGGCATACACAGGCATACACAGGCATACACAGGCATACACAGGCATACACAGGCATACACAGGCATACACAGGCATACACAGGCATACACAGGCATACACGGCCATACACAGGCATTCACAGGCCTACACAGGCATACAAAGGCAGACACTGGCAAACACAGGCATACACAGGCATACACAGGCATACACAGGCATACACAGGCATACACAGGCATACACAGGCATACACAGGCATACACAGGCATACACGGCCATACACAGGCATTCACAGGCCTACACAGGCATACAAAGGCAGACACTGGCAAACACAGGCATACACAGGCATACACAGGCATACACAGGCATACATAGGCACACACAGGCATACACAGGCATACACAAGCATTCACAGCCATACGCAGGAATAGACTGGCATACACTGACATACACTGACATATACAGGCATACACAGGCATACACAGGAAGACACGGGCATGCACAGGCATACACAGGCATACACAGGCATACACAGGCATACACAGGCATACACAGGCATACACAGGCATACACAGGCATACACAGGCATACATAGGCATACACTGGCATACACAGGCATACACAGGCATCCACAGGCATTCACAGGCATACACAGGCATACACAGGCATACACAGGCACTCACAGGCATACACAGGCATACACAGGCATACACAGGCATACACAGGCATACACAGGCATACACAGGCATACACAGGCATACACAGGCATACACAGGCATACACAGGTATACACAGACATTCACAGGCTTACACAGGCACTCACAGGCATACACAGGCACTCACAGGCATACACAGCTCTAAACAGGCATAGACTGACATACACAGGCATACACAGGCATACACAGGCATACACATGCATTTACTGGCATACACTGGCATTCACAGGCATACACAGGCATTCACAGGCCTACACAGGCATAAAAAGGCATACACTGGCAAACACAGGCATACACAGGCATACACAGGCATACACAGGCATACACAGGCATACATAGGCACACACAGGCATACACAGGCATACACAGGCATACACAGGCATACACAGGCATACACAAGCATACACAGGCATACACAGGCATACACAGGCATACATAGGCACACACAGGCATACACAGACATACACAGGCATACACAGGCATTCACAGCCATACGCAGGCATAGACTGGCATTCACTGACATACACTGACATATCCAGGCATACACAGGCATACACAGGCATACACAGTCATACACAGGCATTCATAGGCATACACTGGCATACACAGGCATACACAGGCATCCACAGGAATTCACAGGCATACACAGGCATACACAGGCATACACAGCCCTACACAAGCATAGACTGACATACACAGGCATACACAGGCATACACATGCATTTACTGGCATACACTGGCATACACTGGCATACACGGGCATACACGGGCATACACAGGCGTACACAGGCATACACAGGCATACACAGGCATACATAGGCATACACTGGCATACACAGGCATCCACACGCTTTCACAGGCATACAGAGGCATAAACTGGCATATACAGGCATACACAGGCATACACAGGCATACACAGGTACACACAGGCATACACAGGCATACACAAACATACACAGGCATACACAGGCATACACAGGTACACACAGGCATACACAGGCATACACTGGCATACACAGATATACACAGACTTATACAGGCATACCCAGGCATACACAGGCATACACAGGCATACACTGGCATACGTACTCTTACACAGGCATAGACAGGCATACACTGGCATACACTGGCATACACGGGCATACACAGGCATACACAGGCATTCACAGGCATACACAGCCATACACTGGCATACACAGGCATACACAGGCATACACGGGCATACACAGGCATACACGGGCATACACAGGCATACACAGGCATACGCAGGCATACACAGGCATACACAGGCATACACAGGCATACACAGGCATACACAGGTACACACAGGCATACACAGGCATACACAAACATACACAGGCATACACAGGCATACACAGGTACACACAGGCATACACAGGCATATACAGGCATACACAGACTTATACAGGCATACCCAGGCATACACAGGCATACACAGCCCTACACAGGCATAGACTGACATACACAGGCATACACTGGCATACGTAGGCGTACACAGCCATACACAGGCATAGACAGGCAAACACTGGCATACACTGGCATACACTGGCATACACGGGCATACACAGGCATACACAGGCATACACGGGCATGCACAGGCATACACAGGCATACACAGGCATACACAGGCATACACGGGCATACACAGGCATACACGGGCATACACAGGCATACACAGGCATACGCAGGCATACACAGGCATACACAGGCATACACAGGCGTACACAGGCGTACACAGGCATACACAAACATACACAGGCATACACAGGCATACACAGGTACACACAGGCATACACAGGCATATACAGGCATACACAGGTACACACAGGCATACACAGGCATATACAGGCATACACAGGCATACACAGGCATTCACAGGCATACACAGCCATACACTGGCATACACAGGCATACAAAGGCATACACTGGCATACACAGGCATACACAGGCATACACAGGCATACACAGGCATACACAGGCATACACAGGCATACACAGGCATACACAGGCATACACAGGCATACACAGGCATACACAGGCACACACGGGCATACACAGGCATACACAGGCACACACAGGCATACACAGGCATACACAGGCATACACAAACATACACAGGCATACACAGGCATACACAGGCACACACAGGCATACACAGGCATATACAGGCATACACAGGCATACACAGGCATTCACAGGCATACACAGCCATACACTGACATACACAGGCATACAAAGCCACAAACAGGCATACACAGGCATACACAGGCATACACAGGCACAAACAGGCATACACAGGCATACACAGGCATACACAGGCATACACAGGCATACACAGGCACTCACAGGCATACACTGGCATACACTGGCATACACAGACATACACAGACATACACAGACTTATACAGGCATACCCAGGCATACACAGCCATACGCAGGCATACACAGGCATTCTCTGGCATACACAGGCATTCACAGGCCTACACAGGCATACAAAGGCATACACTGGCAAACACAGGCATACACAGGCATTCACAGGCCTACACAGGCATACAAAGGCATACACTGGCAAACACAGGCATACACAGGCATACACAGGCATACACAGGCATACATAGGCACACACAGGCATACACAGGCATACACAGGCATACACAGGCATACACAGGCATACACAGGCATACACAGGCATACACAGGCATACACAGGCACTCACAGGCATACACAGGCATACACTGGCATACACAGATATACACAGACTTATACAGGCATACCCAGGCATACACAGGCATACACAGGCATACACTGGCATACGTACTCTTACACAGGCATAGACAGGCATACACTGGCATACACTGGCATACACGGGCATACGCAGGCATACACAGGCATTCACAGGCATACACAGCCATACACAGGCATACACAGGCATACACAGGCACACACGGGCATACACAGGCATACACAGGCACACACAGGCATACACAGGCATACACAGGCATACACAAACATACACACGCATACACAGGCATACACAGGCACACACAGACATACACAGGCATATACAGGCATACACAGGCATACACAGGCATTCACAGGCATACACAGCCATACACTGACATACACAGGCATACAAAGGCATACACAGGCATACACAGGCATACACAGGCATACACAGGCACACACAGGCATACACAGGCATACACAGGCATACACAGGCATACACAGGCATACACAGGCATACACAGGCATACACAGGCATACACAGGCATACACAGGCATACACAGGCATACACAGGCACTCACAGGCATACACTGGCATACACTGGCATACACAGACATACACAGCCATACACAGACTTATACAGGCATACCCAGGCATACACAGGCATACCCAGGCATACACAGGCATACACAGCCATACGCAGGCATAGACTGGCATACACTGACATACACTGACATACACTGACATATACAGGCTGACTGGCACTCACAGGCATACACTGGCATACACTGGCATACACAGACATACACAGCCATACACAGACTTATACAGGCATACCCAGGCATACACAGGCATACACAGCCATACGCAGGCATAGACTGGCATACACTGACATACACTGACATACACTGACATATACAGGCATACACAGGCAGTCACAGGCATACACAGGCATTCTCTGGCATGCACAGGCATTCACAGGCATACAAAGGCATACACTGGCAAACACAGGCATACACAGGCATACACAGGCATACACAGGCATACATAGGCACACACAGGCATACACAGGCATACACAGGCATACACAGGCATACACAGGCATACACAGGCATACACAGGCATACACAGGCATACACAGGCATACACAGGCATACACAGGCATACACAGGCATACACAGGCATACACAGGCATACACAGGCATACACAGGCACTCACAGGCATACACAGGCATACACTGGCATACACAGATATACACAGACTTATACAGGCATACCCAGGCATACACAGGCATACACAGTCATACACTGGCATACGTACTCGTACACAGGCATAGACAGGCATACACTGGCATACACTGGCATACACGGGCATACACGGGCCATACACGGGCATTCACAGGCATACACAGGCATACACAGGCATAAACTGGCATATACAGGCATATACAGGCATACACGGGCATTCACAGGCATACACAGCCATACACAGGCATACACAGGCATACACAGGCATACACAGGCATACACAAGCATACACAGGCACACACAGGCATACACAGACATACACAGGCATACACAGGCATACATAGGCATACACTGGCATATACAGGCATACACAGGCATCCACAGGCATTCACAGGCATACACAGGCATACACAGGCATAAACTGGCATATACAGGCATATACAGGCATACACGGGCATTCACAGGCATACACAACCATACACAGGCATACACAGGCATACACAGGCATACACAGGCATACACAGGCATACACAGGCATACACAAGCATACACAGGCATACACAGGCATACACAGGCACACACAGGCATACACAGACATATACAGGCATACACAGGCATACACAGGCATTCACAGGCATACACAGGCATAAACTGGCATATACAGGCATATACAGGCATAAACGGGCATACACAGGCATACACAGGCATACACAGGCATACACAGGCATACACAGGCATACACAGGCATACACAGGCATACACAGGCATACACAGGCATACACAGGCATACACAGGCATACACAAGCATACACAGGTATACACAGGCATACACAGGCATACACAGGCACTCACAGGCATACACAGGCACTCACAGGCATACACAGGCATACACTGGCATACACGGACATACACAGACTTACACAGGCATACCCAGGCATACACAGGCATACACAGCCCTACACAGGCATAGACTGACATACACAGGCATACACTGGCATACGTAGGCATACACAGCCATACACAGGCATAGACAGGCAAACACTGGCATACACTGGCATACACGGGCATACACAGGCATACACAGGCATACACGGGCATGCACAGGCATACACAGGCATACACAGGCATACACAGGCATACACAGGCATACACGGGCATACACAGGCATACACAGGCATACACAGGCATACACAGGCATACATAGGCATACACAGGCACACACAGGCATACACAGGCATACACTGGCATACACGGGCATACACAGGCATACACAGGCATACACAGGCACACACAGGCATACACAGGCATACACAGGCATACACAGGCATACACAGCCATACGCAGGCATAGACTGGCATACACTGACATACACTGACATATACAGGCATACACAGGCAGTCACAGGCATACACAGGCATTCTCTGGCATACACAGGCATTCACAGGCCTACACAGGCTTACAAAGGCATACACTGGCAAACACAGGCATACACAGGCATACACAGGCATACACAGGCATACATAGGCACACACAGGCATACACAGGCATACACAGGCATACACAGGCATACACAGGCATACACAGGCATACACAGGCATACACAGGCATACACAGGCATACACAGGCATACACAGGCATACACTGGCATATACAGGCATATACAGGCATACACGGGCATTCACAGGCACACACAGCCATACACAGCCCTACACAGGCATAGACTGACATACACAGGCATACACTGGCATACGTAGGCATACACAGCCATACACAGGCATAGACAGGCAAACACTGGCATACACTGGCATACACTGGCATACACGGGCATACACAGGCATACACAGGCATACACGGGCATGCACAGGCATACACAGGCATACACAGGCATACACAGGCATACACAGGCATACACGGGCATACACAGGCATACACAGGCATACACAGGCATACACAGGCATACACAGGCATACACAGGCACACACGGGCATACACAGGCATACACAGGCACACACAGGCATACACAGGCATACACAGGCATACACAAACATACACAGGCATACACAGGCATACACAGGCACACACAGGCATACACAGGCATATACAGGCATACACAGGCATACACAGGCATTCACAGGCATACACAGCCATACACTGACATACACAGGCATACAAAGGCATACACAGGCATACACAGGCATACACAGGCATACACAGGCACACACAGGCATACACAGGCATACACAGGCATACACAGGCATACACAGGCATACACAGGCATACACAGGCACTCACAGGCATACACTGGCATACACTGGCATACACAGACATACACAGACATACACAGACTTATACAGGCATACCCAGGCATACACAGGCATACACAGCCATACGCAGGCATAGACTGGCATACACTGACATACACTGACATATACAGGCATACACAGGCAGTCACAGGCATACACAGGCATTCTCTGGCATACACAGGCATTCACAGGCCTACACAGGCATACAAAGGCATACACTGGCAAACACAGGCATACACAGGCATACACAGGCATACATAGGCACACACAGGCATACACAGGCATACACAGGCATACACAGGCATACACAGGCATACACAGGCATACACAGGCATACACAGGCATACACAGGCATACACAGGCATACACAGGCATACACAGGCATACACGGGCATACACAGGCACTCACAGGCATACACAGGCATACACTGGCATACACAGATATACACAGACTTATACAGGCATACCCAGGCATACACAGGCATACACAGTCATACACTGACATACGTACTCGTACACAGGCATAAACAGGCATACACTGGCATACACTGGCATACACGGGCATACACAGGCCATACACGGGCATTCACAGGCATACACAGGCATACACAGGCATACACTGGCATATACAGGCATATACAGGCATACACGGGCATTCACAGGCATACACAGCCATACACAGGCATACACAGGCATACACAGGCATACACAGGCATACACAAGCATACACAGGCATACACAGGCATACACAGACATACACAGGCATACACAGGCATACATAGGCATACACTGGCATATACAGGCATACACAGGCATCCACAGGCATTCACAGGCATACACAGGCATACACAGGCATAAACTGGCATATACAGGCATATACAGGCATACACGGGCATTCACAGGCATACACAACCATACACAGGCATACACAGGCATACACAGGCATACACAGGCATACACAGGCATACACAGGCATACACAGGCATACACAAGCATACACAGGCATACACAGGAATACACAGGCACACACAGGCATACACAGACATATACAGGCATACACAGGCATACACAGGCATTCACAGGCATACACAGGCATAAACTGGCATATACAGGCATATACAGGCATAAACGGGCATACACAGGCATACACAGGCATACACAGGCATACACAGGCATACACAGGCATACACAGGCATACACAGGCATACACAGGCATACACAGGCATACACAGGCATACACAGGCATACACAGGCATACACAAGCATACACAGGTATACACAGGCATACACAGGCATACACAGGCACTCACAGGCATACACAGGCACTCACAGGCATACACAGGCATACACTGGCATACACGGACATACACAGACTTACACAGGCATACCCAGGCATACACAGGCATACACAGCCCTACACAGGCATAGACTGACATACACAGGCATACACTGGCATACGTAGGCGTACACAGCCATACACAGGCATAGACAGGCAAACACTGGCATACACTGGCATACACGGGCATACACAGGCATACACAGGCATACACGGGCATACACAGGCATACACAGGCATACACAGGCATACACAGGCATACACAGGCATACACAGGCATACACAGGCATACACAGGCATACACAGGCATACATAGGCATACACAGGCACACACAGGCATACACAGGCATACACTGGCATACACGGGCATACACAGGCATACACAGGCATACACAGGCACACACAGGCATACACAGGCATACACAGGCATACACAGGCATACACAGCCATACGCAGGCATAGACTGGCATACACTGACATACACTGACATATACAGGCATACACAGGCAGTCACAGGCATACACAGGCATTCTCTGGCATACACAGGCATTCACAGGCCTACACAGGCTTACAAAGGCATACACTGGCAAACACAGGCATACACAGGCATACACAGGCATACACAGGCATACATAGGCACACACAGGCATACACAGGCATACACAGGCATACACAGGCATACACAGGCATACACAGGCATACACAGGCATACACAGGCATACACAGGCATAAACTGGCATATACAGGCATATACAGGCATACACGGGCATTCACAGGCATACACAGCCATACACAGCCCTACACAGGCATAGACTGACATACACAGGCATACACTGGCATACGTAGGCGTACACAGCCATACACAGGCATAGAGCAGGCAAACACTGGCATACACTGGCATACACTGGCATACACGGGCATACACAGGCATACACAGGCATACACGGGCATACACAGGCATACACAGGCATACACTGGCATTCACAGGCATACACAGCCATACACAGGCATACACAGGCATACACAGGCATACACAGGCATACACAGGCATACACAGGCATACACAGGCACACACGGGCATACACAGGCATACACAGGCACACACAGGCATACACAGGCATACACAGGCATACACAAACATACACAGGCATACACAGGCATACACAGGCACACACAGGCATACACAGGCATATACAGGCATACACAGGCATACACAGGCATTCACAGGCATACACAGCCATACACTGACATACACAGGCATACAAAGGCATACACAGGCATACACAGGCATACACAGGCATACACAGGCACACACAGGCATACACAGGCATACACAGGCATACACAGGCATACACAGGCATACACAGGCATACACAGGCACTCACAGGCATACACTGGCATACACTGGCATACACAGACATACACAGACATACACAGACTTACACAGGCATACCCAGGCATACACAGGCATACACAGCCATACGCAGGCATAGACTGGCATACACTGACATACACTGACATATACAGGCATACACAGGCAGTCACAGGCATACACAGGCATTCTCTGGCATACACAGGCATTCACAGGCCTACACAGGCATACAAAGGCATACACTGGCAAACACAGGCATACACAGGCATACACAGGCATACATAGGCACACACAGGCATACACAGGCATACACAGGCATACACAGGCATACACAGGCATACACAGGCATACACAGGCATACACAGGCATACACAGGCATACACAGGCATACACAGGCATACACAGGCATACACGGGCATACACAGGCACTCACAGGCATACACAGGCACACACTGGCATACACAGATATACACAGACTTATACAGGCATACCCAGGCATACACAGGCATACACAGGCATACACTGGCATACGTACTCGTACACAGGCATAGACAGGCATACACTGGCATACACTGGCATACACAGGCATACACAGGCATACACAGGCATTCACAGGCATGCACAGCCATACACTGGCATACACAGGCATACAAAGGCATACACAGGCATACACAGGCATACACAGGCATACACAGGCATACACTGGCATACACAGGCATACACAGGCACACACGGGCATACACAGGCATACACAGGCACACACAGGCATACACAGGCATACACAGGCATACACAAACATACACAGGCATACACAGGCATACACAGGCACACACAGGCATACACAGGCATATACAGGCACACACAGGCATACACAGGCATTCACAGGCATACACAGCCATACACTGACATACACAGGCATACAAAGGCATACACAGGCATACACAGGCATACACAGGCATACACAGGCACACACAGGCATACACAGGCATACACAGGCATACACAGGCATACACAGGCACTCACAGGCATACACTGGCATACACTGGCATACACAGACATACACAGACATACACAGACTTATACAGGCATACCCAGGCATACACAGGCATACACAGCCATACGCAGGCATAGACTGGCATACACTGACATACACTGACATACACTGACATATACAGGCATACACAGGCAGTCACAGGCATACACAGGCATTCTCTGGCATACACAGGCATTCACAGGCCTACACAGGCATACAAAGGCATACACTGGCAAACACAGGCATACACAGGCATACACAGGCATACACAGGCACACATAGGCACACACAGGCATACACAGGCATACACAGGTATACACAGGCATACACAGGCATACACAGGCATACACAGGCATACACAGGCATACACAGGCACACACACAGGCATACACAGGCATACACAGGCATACACAGGCATACACAGGCATACACAGGCATACACAGGCACTCACAGGCATACACTGGCATACACTGGCATACACAGACATACACAGACATACACAGACTTATACAGGCATACCCAGGCATACACAGGCATACACAGCCATACGCAGGCACAGACTGGCATACACTGACATACACTGACATATACAGGCATACACAGGCAGTCACATGGCATACACAGGCATTCTCTGGCATACACAGGCATTCACAGGCCTACACAGGCATACAAAGGCATACACTGGCAAACACAGGCATACACAGGCATACACAGGCATACATAGGCACACACAGGCATACACAGGCATACACAGGCATACACAGGCATACACAGGCATACACAGGCATACACAGGCATACACAGGCATACACAGGCATACACAGGCATACACAGGCATACACAGGCATACACAGGCATACACAGGCATACACAGGCATACACAGGCATACACAGGCACTCACAGGCATACACAGGCATACACTGGCATACACAGATATACACAGACTTATACAGGCATACCCAGGCATACATAGGCATACACAGGCATACACAGGCATACACAGGCATACACTGGCATACGTACTCGTACACAGGCATAGACAGGCATACACTGGCATACACTGGCATACACGGGCATACACAGGCATACACAGGCATTCACAGGCATACACAGCCATACACTGGCATACACAGGCATACAAAGGCATACACAGGCATACACAGGCATACACAGGCATACACAGGCATACACAGGCATACACAGGCATACACAGGCACACACACGGACATACACAGGCATACACAGGCACACACAGGCATACACAGGCATACACAGGCATACACAAACATACACAGGCATACACAGGCATACACAGGCACACACAGGCATACACAGGCATATACAGGCATACACAGGCATACACAGGCATTCACAGGCATACACAGCCATACACTGACATACACAGGCATACAAAGGCATACACAGGCATACACAGGCACTCACAGGCATACACTGGCATACACTGGCATACACAGACATACACAGACATACACAGACTTATACAGGCATACCCAGGCATACACAGCCATACGCAGGCATAGACTGGCATACACTGACATACACTGACATACACTGACATATACAGGCATACACAGGCAGTCACAGGCATACACAGGCATTCTCTGGCATACACAGGCATTCACAGGCCTACACAGGCATACAAAGGCATACACTGGCAAACACAGGCATACACAGGCATACACAGGCATACACAGGCATACATAGGCACACACAGGCATACACAGGCATACACAGGCATACACAGGCATACACAGGCATACACAGGCATACACAGGCATACACAGGCATACACAGGCATACACAGGCATATACAGGCATACACAGGCATACACAGGCATACACAGGCATACACAGGCACTCACATGCATACACAGGCATACACTGGCATACACAGGTATACACAGACTTATACAGGCATACCCAGGCATACACAGGCATACACAGGCATACACAGGCATACACTGGCATAAGTACTCGTACACAGGCATAGACAGGCATACACTGGCATACACTGGCATACACGGGCATACACGGGCCATACACGGGAATGCACAGGCATACACAGGCATACACAGGCATACACAGGCATACATAGGCATACACTGGCAAACACAGGCATACACAGGCATCCACAGGCATTCACAGGCATACACAGGCATACACAGGCATAAACTGGCATATACAGGCATATACAGGCATACACGGGCATTCACAGGCATACACAGCCATACACAGGCACACAGGCATACACAGGCATACACAAGCATACACAGGCATACACAGGCATACACAGACATACACAGGCATACACAGGCATACATAGGCATACACTGGCATATACAGGCATACACAGGCATCCACAGGCATTCACAGGCATACACAGGCATACACAGGCATACACAGGCATAAACTGGCATATACAGGCATATACAGGCATACACGGGCATTCACAGGCATACACAACCATACACAGGCATACACAGGCATACACAGGCATACACAGGCATACACAGGCATACACAAGCATACACAGGCATACACAGGCACACACAGGCATACACAGACATATACAGGCATACACAGGCATACACAGGCATTCACAGGCATACACAGGCATAAACTGGCATATACAGGCATATACAGGCATAAATGGGCATACACAGGCATACACAGGCATACACAGGCATACACAGGCATACACAGGCATACACAGGCATACACAGGCATACACAGGCATACACAGGTATACACAGGCATACACAGGCACTCACAGGCATACACAGGCACACACAGGCATACACAGGCATACACTGGAATACACGGACATACACAGACTTATACAGGCATACACGGGCATTCACAGGCACACACAACCATACACTGACATACACAGGCATACACAGGCATACACAGGCATACACAAGCATACACTGGCATACACAGATATACACAGACTTATACAGGCATACCCAGGCATACCCAGGCATACACAGGCATACACAGGCATACACAGGCATACACTGGCATAAGTACTCGTACACAGGCATAGACAGGCATACACTGGCATACACTGGCATACACGGGCACACACGTTCCACACACGGGAATGCACAGGCATACACAGGCATACACAGGCATACACAGGCATACACAGGCACACACATAGGCATACACTGGCAAACACAGGCATACACAGGCATCCACAGGCATTCACAGGCATACACAGGCATACACAGGCATAAACTGGCATATACAGGCATATACAGGCATACACGGGCATTCACAGGCATACACAGCCATACACAGGCATACACAGGCATACACAGGCATACACAAGCATACACAGGCATACACAGGCATACACAGACATACACAGGCATACACAGGCATACATAGGCATACACTGGCATATACAGGCATACACAGGCATCCACAGGCATTCACAGGCATACACAGGCATACACAGGCATACACAGGCATAAACTGGCATATACAGGCATATACAGGCATACACGGGCATTCACAGGCATACACAGGCATACACAGGCATACACAGGCATACACAAGCATACACAGGCATACACAGGCATACACAGGCATACACAGGCACACACAGGCATACACAGACATATACAGGCATACACAGGCATTCACAGGCATACACAGGCATAAACTGGCATATACAGGCATATACAGGCATAAACGGGCATACACAGGCATACACAGGCATACACAGGCATACACAGGCATACACAGGCATACACAGGCATACACAGGCATACACAGGCATACACAGGTATACACAGGCATACACAGGCATACACAGGCACTCACAGGCATACACAGGCACTCACAGGCATACACAGGCATACACGGACATACACAGACTTATACAGGCATACCCAGGCATACACAGGCATACACAGCCCTACACAGGCATAGACTGACATACACAGGCATACACTGGCATACGTAGGCGTACACAGCCATACACAGGCACAGACAGGCAAACACTGGCATACACTAGTATACACTGGCATACACGGGCACACACAGGCATACACAGGCATACACGGGCATGCACAGGCATACACAGGCATACACAGGCATACACAGGCATACACGGGCATACACATTCTTACACGGGCATACACAGGCATACACAGGCATACACAGGCATACGCAGGCATACACAGGCATACACAGGCATACACGGGCATACACATTCTTACACGGGCATACACAGGCATACACTGGCATACGTAGGCGTACACAGCCATACACAGGCACAGACAGGCAAACACTGGCATACACTAGTATACACTGGCATACACGGGCATACACAGGCATACACAGGCATACACGGGCATACACAGGCATACACAGGCATACACAGGCATACACAGGCATACACAGGCATACACAGGCATACACAGGCATACACAGGCACACACAGGCACTCACAGGCATACACAGGCATACACTGGCATACGTACTCGTACACAGGCATAGACATGCATACACTGGCATAAACTGGCATACACGGGCATACACGGGCCATACACGGGCATGCACAGGCATACACAGGCATACATAGGCATACACTGGCAAACACAGGCATACACAGGCATCCACAGGCATTCACAGGCATACACAGGCATACACAGGCATAAACTGGCATATACAGGCATATACAGGCATACACGGGCATTCACAGGCATACACAGCCATACACAGGCATACACAGGCATACACAGGCATACACAGGCATACACAAGCATACACAGGCATACACAGGCATACACAGACATACACAGGCATACACAGGCATACATAGGCATACACTGGCATATACAGGCATACACAGGCATCCAGAGGCATTCACAGGCATACACAGGCATACACAGGCATTAACTGGCATATACAGGCATATACAGGCATACACGGGCATTCACAGGCATACACAACCATACACAGGCATACACAGGCATACACAGGCATACACAGGCATACACAATCATACACAGGCATACACAGGCATACACAGGCACACACAGGCACACACAGACATATACAGGCATACACAGGCATACACAGGCATAAACTGGCATATACAGGCATATACAGGCATAAACGGGCATACACAGGCATACACAGGCAGACAAAGGCATACACAGGCATACACAGGCATACACAGGCATACACAGGCATACACAGGCATACACAGGCATACACAGGTATACACAGGCATACACAGGCATACACAGGCACTCACAGGCATACACAGGCACTCACAGGCATACACAGGCATACACTGGCATACACGGACATACACAGACTTCCACAGGCATACCCAGGCATACACAGGCATACACAGCCCTACACAGGCATAGACTGACATACACAGGCATACACTGGCATACGTAGGCGTACACAGCCATACACAGGCACAGACAGGCAAACACTGGCATACACTGGTATACACTGGCATACACGGCCATACACAGGCATACACAGGCATACACGGGCATGCACAGGCATACACAGGCATACACAGGCATACACAGGCATACACGGGCATACACAGGCATACACAGGCATACGCAGGGCATACACAGGCATACACAGGCATACACAGGTAAACACGGGCACACACAGGCACACACAGGCATACAAAGGCATACGCAGGCATACAAAGGCATACACTGGCATACGCAGGCATACACTGGCATACACTGGCATAACCAGGCATACACAGGCATACACAGGCATACACAAACATACACAGGCATACACAGGCACACACAGGCATACACAGGCATATACAGGCATACACAGGCATACACAGGCATATACAGGCATACACAGGCATACACAGGCATTCACAGGCATACACAGCCATACACTGGCATACACAGGCATACACAGGCATACAAAGGCATACACAGGAATACACAGGCATACACAGGCATACACAGGCACACACAGGCATACACAGGCATACACAGGCATACACAGGCACACACAGGCATCCACAGACATACACAGGCATACACAGGCATACACAGGCATCCACAGGCATACACAGGCATACACAGGCATTCTCTGGCATACACAGGCATTCACAGGCCTACACAGGCATACATAGGCATACACTGGCAAACAAAGGCATACACAGGCATACACAGGCATACACGGGCATACATAGGCACACACAGGCATACCCAGGCATACACAGGCACATACACAAGCATACACAGGCACACACAGGCACTCACAGGCATACACAGGCATACACTGGCATACACAGACATACACAGACTTACACAGGCATACCCAGGCATACACAGGCATACACAGGCATACACGGGCATACACAGGCACTCACAGGCATACACAGGCATACACTGGCATACACAGACATACACAGACATACACAGACATACACAGGCATACACAGGCATACACAGGCATACAACGGCATACACAGGCATACACAGGCATACACAGGCATACAGAGGCACTCACAGGCATACACAGGCATACACTGGCATACACAGACATACACAGACATACACAGACATACACAGACTTATACAGGCATACCCAGGCATACACAGGCATACACAGGCAAACACAGGCATACACAGGAATACACAGGCATACACGGGCATACATAGGCACACACAGGCATACACAGGCATACACGGGCATACATAGGCACACACAGGCATACACAGGCATACACAGGCATACACAGGCATACACAGGCACTCACAGGCATACACAGGCATACACTGGCATACACAGACATACACCGACTTATACAGGCATACCCAGGCATACACAGGCATACACAGGCATACACAGGCATACATTGGCATACACAGGCATACACAGGCATACACAGGCATACACAGGCATACACAGGCATACACAGGCATACTCAGGCATACACAGGCATACACTGGCATAACCAGGCATACACAGGCATACACAGGCATACACAAACATACACAGGCATACACAGGCATACACAGGCACACACAGGCATACACAGGCATATACAGGCATAGACAGGCATACACTGGCATACACTGGCATACACTGGCATACACGGGCATACACGAGCCATAGACTGGAATACACAGGCATACACATGCATACACAGGCATACACAGGCATACACAGGCATACACAGGCATACACAGGCATACACAGGCATACACAGGCATACTCAGGCATACACAGGCCTACACAGGCATACACAGGCACTCACAGGCATACACAGGCACTCACAGGCATACACAGCCCTACACAGGCATAGACTGACATACACAGGCATACACAGGCATACACAGGCATACACAGGCACTCACAGGCATACACAGCCCTACACAGGCATAGACTGACATACACAGGCATACACTGGCATACGTAGGCGTACACAGCCATACACAGGCATAGACAGGCAAACACTGGCATACACTGGCATACACGGGCATACACAGGTAAACACAGGCATACACGGGCATGCACAGGCATACACAGTAATACACATGCATACACAGGCATACACAGGCATACACAGGCGTACACGGGCATACACAGGCATACACGGGCAAAAACAGGCACACACAGGCATACACAGGCATACATAGGCATACGCAGGCATACACAGGCATACACAGGCATACACAGGCATACACAGGCATACACAGGCATACACAGGCATACACAGGCATACACAGGCATACACAGGCACTCACAGGCATACACAGGCACTCACAGGCATACACAGGCATACACTGGCATACACAGTCATACACAGACTTATACAGGCATACCCAGGCATACACAGGCATACACAGCCCTACACAGGCATAGACTGACATACACAGGCATACACTGGCATACGTAGGCGTACACAGCCATACACAGGCATAGACAGGTAAACACTGGCATACACTGGCATACACTGGCATACACGGGCATACACAGGCAAACACAGGCATACACGGGCATGCACAGGCATACACAGGCATACACAGGCATACAGAGGCACTCACAGGCATACACAGGCATACACTGGCATACACAGACATACACAGACATACACAGACATACACAGACTTATACAGGCATACCCAGGCATACACAGGCATACACAGGCAAACACAGGCATACACAGGCATACACAGGCATACACGGGCATACATAGGCACACACAGGCATACACAGGCATACACGGGCACACATAGGCACACACAGGCATACACAGGCATACACAGGCATACACAGGCATACACAGGCACTCACAGGCATACACAGGCATACACTGGCATACACAGACATACACCGACTTACACAGGCATACCCAGGCATACACAGGCATACACAGGCATACACAGGCATACATTGGCATACACAGGCATACACAGGCATACACAGGCATACACAGGCATACACAGGCATACACAGGCATACTCAGGCATACACAGGCATACACTGGCATAACCAGGCATACACAGGCATACACAGGCATACACAAACATACACAGGCATACACAGGCATACACAGGCACACACAGGCATACACAGGCATATACAGGCATAGACAGGCATACACTGGCATACACTGGCATACACTGGCATACACTGGCATACACGGGCATACACGGGCCATAGACTGGAATACACAGGCATACACATGCATACACAGGCATACACAGGCATACACAGGCATACACAGGCATACACAGGCATACACAGGCATACACAGGCATACTCAGGCATACACAGGCCTACACAGGCATACACAGGCACTCACAGGCATACACAGGCACTCACAGGCATACACAGCCCTACACAGGCATAGACTGACATACACAGGCATACACAGGCATACACAGGCATACACAGGCACTCACAGGCATACACAGCCCTACACAGGCATAGACTGACATACACAGGCATACACTGGCATACGTAGGCGTACACAGCCATACACAGGCATAGACAGGCAAACACTGGCATACACTGGCATACACGGGCATACACAGGTAAACACAGGCATACACGGGCATGCACAGGCATACACAGTAATACACATGCATACACAGGCATACACAGGCATACACAGGCGTACACGGGCATACACAGGCATACACAGGCAAAAACAGGCACACACAGGCATACACAGGCATACATAGGCATACGCAGGCATACACAGGCATACACAGGCATACACAGGCATACACAGGCATACACAGGCATACACAGGCATACACAGGCATACACAGGCATACACAGGCACTCACAGGCATACACAGGCACTCACAGGCATACACAGGCATACACTGGCATACACAGTCATACACAGACTTATACAGGCATACCCAGGCATACACAGGCATACACAGCCCTACACAGGCATAGACTGACATACACAGGCATACACTGGCATACGTAGGCGTACACAGCCATACACAGGCATAGACAGGTAAACACTGGCATACACTGGCATACACTGGCATACACGGGCATACACAGGCAAACACAGGCATACACGGGCATGCACAGGCATACACAGGCATACACAGGCATACACAGGCATACACAGGCATACACTGGCATACACAGGCATACACGGGCATACACAGGCATACACAGGCATACACAGGCATACACAGGCATACACAGGCATACACAGGCATACACAGGCAAACACAGGCATACACAGGCATACACAGGCATACACAGGCATACACAGGCATACACAGGCATACACAGGCATACACAGGCATACACACTCATACACGGGCATAGACTGGCATACACAGGCATACACTGGCATACGTACGCGTACACAGCCATACACAGGCATACACAGGCATACACAAGTATACACAGGCACACACAGGCATACACAGGCATACACAGGCATACACAGGCATACACAGGCATACACAGGCATACACAGGCATACACAGGCATACACAGGCATACACAGGCATACACAGGCATACACAGGCATACACAGGCATACACAGGCATACACAGGCATACACAGGCATACACAGGCATACACAGTCATACACAGGCATACACAGGCATACACAGTCATACACAGGCATACACAGGCATACACAGGCATACACATGCATACACAGGCATACACAGGCATACACACTCATACACAGGCATAGACTGGCATCCACAGGCATACACTGGCATACGTACGCTTACACAGCCATACACAGGCATGCACAGGCATACACAAGTATACACAGGCACACACAGGCATACACAGGCATACACAGGCATACACAGGCATCCACAGGCATACAGAGGCATACACAGGCATACACAGGCATACACATGCATACACAGGCATACACAGGCATACACAGGCATACACAGGCATACACAGGCATACACAGGCATAAACGGGCATACACAGGCATACACAGGCATACAGAGGCATACACAGGCATACACAGGCATACACAGGCATACACAGGCATGCACAGGCATACACAGGCATACACAGACATACAGAGGCATCCACAGGCATACACAGGCATACACAGGTATACACAGGCATTCACAGGCATACACTGGCACACACAGGCATAGACTGGCATACACTGACAAATACAGGCATAAACAGGCAGTCAAAGGCATTCACTGTGATACACAGGCATACACAGGCATTCACAGGCTTACACGGGCATACACAGGAATAAACTGGCAAACACAGGCATACACAAGCATACCCAGGCATACCCAGGCATACACAGGCATACACAGGCATACACAGGCATACACAGGCATACACACGCATACACAGGCATACACTGGCAAACGCAGGCAGACACAGGCATACCCAGGCATACCCAGGCATACACAGGCATACACAGGCATACACAGGCATACACAGGCACTCACAGGCATACACAGGCACTCACAGGCATACACAGGCATACGCAGGCATACACAGGCATACACAGGCATACACAGGTAAACACGGGCACACACAGGCATACACTGGCATACACAGGCATACACAGGCAAACAAAGGCATACGCAGGCATACAAAGGCATACACTGGCATACGCAGGCATACACTGGCATACACTGGCATAACCAGGCATACACAGGCATACACAGGCATACACAAACATACACAGGCATACACAGGCACACACAGGCATACACAGGCATATACAGGCATACACAGGCATACACAGGCATTCACAGGCATACACAGCCATACACTGGCATACACAGGCATACAAAGGCATACACAGGCATACACAGGCATACACATCCATACACAGGCACACACGGGCGTACACAGGCATACACAGGCACACACAGGCATACACAGGCATACACAGGCATACACAAACATACACACGCATACACAGGCATACAGAGGCACACACAGGCATACACAGGCATATACAGGCATACACAGGCATACACAGGCATTCACAGGCATACACAGCCATACACTGGCATACACAGGCATACACAGGCATACAAAGGCATACACAGGAATACACAGGCATGCACAGGCATACACAGGCATACACAGGCACACACAGGCATACACAGGCATACACAGGCATACACAGGCATACACAGGCATCCACAGGCATACACAGGCATACACAGGCATTCTCTGGCATACACAGGCATTCACAGGCCTACACAGGCATACATAGGCATACACTGGCAAACACAGGCATACACAGGCATACAGAGGCATACACGGGCATACATAGGCACACACAGGCATACACAGGCATACAGAGGCATACACAAGCATACACAGGCATACACAGGCACTCACAGGCATACACAGGCATACACTGGCATACACAGACATACACAGACTTATACATGTATGCCTGCACACACGGGCATACACAGGCATACACAGGCACACACAGGCATACACAGGCATACACAGGCATACACAAACATACACAGGCATACACAGGCATACACAGGCATACACAGGCACACACAGGCATACACAGGCATATACAGGCATACACAGGCATACACAGGCATTCACAGGCATACACAGCCATACACTGACATACACAGGCATACAAAGGCATACACAGGCATACACAGGCATACACAGGCGTACACAGGCATACACAGGCATACACAGGCATACACAGGCATACACAGGCATACACAGGCATACACAGGCACTCACAGGCATACACTGGCATACACTGGCATACACAGACATACACAGACATACACAGACTTATACAGGCATACCCAGGCATACACAGGCATACACAGCCATACGCAGGCATAGACTGGCATACACTGACATACACTGACATATACAGGCATACACAGGCAGTCACAGGCATACAAAGGCATTCTCTGGCATACACAGGCATTCACAGGCCTACACAGGCATACAAACGGCATACACGGACATACACAGACTTATACAGGCATACCCAGGCATACCCAGGCATACACAGCCCTACACAGGCATACCCAGGCATACACAGCCCTACACAGGCATAGACTGACATGCACAGGCATACACAGGCATACACAGGCATACACAGGCATACACAGGCATACACAGGCATACACAGGCATACACAGGCATACACAGGTATACACAGGCATACACAGGCATACACAGGCATACACAGGCACTCACAGGCATACACTGGCACTCACAGGCATACACAGGCATACGCAGGCATACACAGGCATACACAGGCATACACAGGTAAACACGGGCATACACAGGCATACACTGGCATACACAGGCATACACAGGCATACAAAGGCATACGCAGGCATACAAAGGCATACACTGGCATACGCAGGCATACACTGGCATACACTGGCATAACCAGGCATACACAGGCATACACAGGCATACACAAACATACACAGGCATACACAGGCACACACAGGCATACACAGGCATATACAGGCATACACAGGCATACACAGGCATTCACAGGCATACACAGCCATACACTGGCATACACAGGCACACAAAGGCATACACAGGCATACACAGGCATACACATCCATACACAGGCACACACGGGCATACACAGGCATACACAGGCACACAAGGCACACACAGGCATACACAGGCATACACAAACATACACACGCATACACAGGCATACAGAGGCACACACAGGCATACACAGGCATATACAGGCATACACAGGCATACACAGGCATTCACAGGCATACACAGCCATACACTGGCATACACAGGCATACACAGGCATTCTCTGGCATACACAGGCATTCACAGGCCTACACAGGCATACATAGGCATACACTGGCAAACACAGGCATACACAGGCATACACAGGCATACACGGGCATACATAGGCACACACAGGCATACACAGGCATACAGAGGCATACACAAGCATACACAGGCATACACAGGCACTCACAGGCATACACAGGCATACACAGGCATACACAGACATACACAGACTTATACAGGCATACCCAGGCATACACAGGCATACACAGGCATACACAGGCATACACAGGCACTCACAGGCATACACAGGCATACACTGGCATACACAGACATACACAGACATACACAGACATACACAGGCATACACAGGCATACACAGGCATACACCGGCATACACAGGCATACACAGGCATACACAGGCATACACAGGCACTCACAGGCATACACAGACATACGCAGGCATACACAGGCATACACAGGCATACACAGGCATACACAGGCATACACAGGCATACACAGGCACTCACAGGCATACACAGGCATACACAGGCATACACAGACATACACAGGCTTATACAGGCCTACCCAGGCATACACAGGCATACACAGGCATACACTGGCATACGAACTCGTACACAGGCATAGACAGGCATACACTGGCATACACTGGCATACACGGGCATACACGGGCCATACACTGGCATACACAGGCATACACAGGCATACACAGGCATACACAGACATACACAGGCATACACAGCCATACACAGGCATACACAGGCATACACAGGCATACTCAGGCATACACAGGCCTTCACAGGCATACACAGGCACTCACAGGCATACACAGGCACTCACAGGCATACACAGCCCTACACAGGCATAGACTGACATACACAGGCATACACAGGCATACTGACATACACAGGCATACACTGGCATACGTAGGCGTACACAGCCATAGACAGGCAAACACTGGCATACACTGGCATACACGGGCATACACAGGCAAACACAGGCATACACGGGCATGCACAGGCAAACACAGGCATACACAGGCATACACAGGCATACACAGGCATACACAAGCATACACGGGCATACACAGGCATACACGGGCAAAAACAGGCATACACAGGCATACATAGGCATACGCAGGCATACACAGGCATACACAGGCATACACAGGCATACACAGGCACACACAGGCATACACAGGCATACACAGGCATACACAGGCATACACAGGCATACACAGGCATACACAGGCATACACAGGCACTCACAGGCACTCACAGGCATACACTGGCATACACTGGCATACACTGGCATACACAGACTTATACAGGCATACCCAGGCATACACAGACTTATACAGGCATACCCAGGCATACACAGGCATACACAGGCATTCACAGCCCTACACAGGCCTAGACTGACATACACAGGCATACCCTGGCATACGTCGGCCTACACAGCCATAGACAGGTAAACACTGGCATACACTGGCATACACTGGCATACACGGGCATACACAGGCAAACACAGGCATACACGGGCATGCACAGGCATACACAGGCATACACAGGCATACACAGGCATACACAGGCATACACTGGCATACACAGGCATACACGGGCATACACAGGCATACACAGGCATACACAGGCATACACAGGCATACACAGGCATACGCAGGCATACACAGGCAAACACAGGCATACACAGGCATACACAGGCATACACAGGCATACACAGGCATACACAGGCATACACAGGCATACACAGGCATACACAGGCACTCACAGGCATACACAGGCACTCACAGGCATACACAGGCATACACTGGCATACACAGACATACACAGACTTATACAGGCATACCCAGGCATACACAGACTTATACAGGCATACCCAGGCATACACAGGCATACACAGCCCTACACAGGCATAGACTGACATACACAGGCATACACAGGCATACACAGGCATACAAAGGCATACACAGGAATACACAGGCATGCACAGGCATACACAGGCATACACAGGCACACACAGGCATACACAGGCATACACAGGCATACACAGGCATACACAGGCATCCACAGGCATACACATGCATACACAGGCATACACGGGCATACATAGGCACACACAGGCATACACAGGCATACAGAGGCATACACAAGCATACACAGGCATACACTGGCAAACACAGGCATACACAGGCATACACAGGCATACACTGGCATACACAGACATTCACAGGCCTACACAGGCATACATAGGCATACACTGGCAAACACAGGCATACACAGGCATACACAGGCATACACGGGCATACATAGGCACACACAGGCATACACAGGCATACAGAGGCATACACAAGCATACACAGGCATACACAGGCATACACAGGCATACACAGGCATACACAGGCATACACTGGCATACACAGACATACACAGACTTATACAGGCATACCCAGGCATACACAGGCATACACAGGCATACACAGGCACTCACAGGCATACACAGGCATACACTGGCATACACAGACATACACAGACATACACAGACATACACAGGCATACACAGGCATACACAGGCATACACCGACATACACAGGCATACACAGGCATACACAGGCATACACAGGCACTCACAGGCATACACAGGCATACACTGGCATACACAGACATACACAGACATACACAGACATACACAGACATACACAGACTTATACAGGCATACCCAGGCATACACAGGCATACACAGGCAAACACAGGCATACACAGGCATACACAGGCATACACGGGCATACATAGGCACACACAGGCATACACAGGCATACACAGGCATACACAGGCATACACAGGCACTCACAGGCATACACAGGCATACACAGGCATACACAGACATACACAGACTTATACAGGCCTACCCAGGCATACACAGGCATACACAGGCATACACTGGCATACACAGGCATACACAGGCATACACAGGCATACACAGGCATACACAGGCATACACAGGCACTCACAGGCATACACAGGCACTCACAGGCATGCACAGGCATACACTGGCATACACTTGCCTACACAGACATACACAGTCATAGACAGGCATACACTGGCATACACTGGCATACACGGGCATACACGGGCCATACACTGGCATACACAGGCATACACAGGCATACACAGGCATACACAGGCCTACACAGACATACACAGGCATACACAGGCATACACAGGCATACACAGGCATACACAGGCATACTCAGGCATACACAGGCCTTCACAGGCATACACAGGCACTCACAGGCATACACAGGCACTCACAGGCATACACAGCCCTACACAGGCATAGACTGACATACACAGGCATACACAGGCATACACAGGCATACTGACATACACAGGCATACACTGGCATACGTAGGCGTACACAGCCATACACAGGCATAGACAGGCAAACACTGGCATACACTGGCATACACGGGCATACACAGGCAAACACAGGCATACACGGGCATGCACAGGCAAACACAGGCATACACAGGCATACACAGGCATACACAGGCATACACAGGCATACACAAGCATACACGGGCATACACAGGCATACACGGGCAAAAACAGGCATACACAGGCATACATAGGCATACGCAGGCATACACAGGCATACACAGGCATACACAGGCATACACAGGCACACACAGGCATACACAGGCATACACAGGCATACACAGGCATACACAGGCATACACAGGCATACACAGGCATACACAGGCATACACAGGCACTCACAGGCACTCACAGGCATACACTGGCATACACTGGCATACACTGGCATACACAGACTTATACAGGCATACCCAGGCATACACAGACTTATACAGGCATACCCAGGCATACACAGGCATACACAGCCCTACACAGACATAGACTGACATACACAGGCATACACTGGCATACGTAGGCGTACACAGCCATACACAGGCATAGACAGGTAAACACTGGCATACACTGGCATACACTGGCATACACGGGCATACACAGGCAAACACAGGCATACACGGGCATGCACAGGCATACACAGGCATACACAGGCATACACAGGCATACACAGGCATACACTGGCATACACAGGCATACACGGGCATACACAGGCATACACAGGCATACACAGGCATACACAGGCATACGCAGACATACACAGGCAAACACAGGCATACACAGGCATACACAGGCATACACAGGCATACACAGGCATACACAGGCATACACAGGCATACACAGGCATACACAGGCATACTCAGGCATACACAGGCCTTCACAGGCATACACAGGCACTCACAGGCATACACAGGCACTCACAGGCATACACAGCCCTACACAGGCATAGACTGACATACACAGGCATACACAGGCATACTGACATACACAGGCATACACTGGCATACGTAGGCGTACACAGCCATACACAGGCATAGACAGGCAAACACTGGCATACACTGGCATACACGGGCATACACAGGCAAACACAGGCATACACGGGCATGCACAGGCAAACACAGGCATACACAGGCATACACAGGCATACACAGGCATACACAGGCATACACAAGCATACACGGGCATACACAGGCATACACGGGCAAAAACAGGCATACACAGGCATACATAGGCATACGCAGGCATACACAGGCATACACAGGCATACACAGGTATACACAGGCACACACAGGCATACACAGGCATACACAGGCATACACAGGCATACACAGGCATACACAGGCATACACAGGCATACACAGGCATACACAGGCACTCACAGGCACTCACAGGCATACACTGGCATACACTGGCATACACTGGCATACACAGACTTATACAGGCATACCCAGGCATACACAGACTTATACAGGCATACCCAGGCATACACAGCCCTACACAGACATAGACTGACATACACAGGCATACACTGGCATACGTAGGCGTACACAGCCATACACAGGCATAGACAGGTAAACACTGGCATACACTGGCATACACTGGCATACACGGGCATACACAGGCAAACACAGGCATACACAGGCATACACAGGCATACACAGGCACTCACAGGCATACACAGGCACTCACAGGCATACACAGGCATACACTGGCATACACAGACATACACAGACTTATACAGGCATACCCAGGCATACACAGACTTATACAGGCATACCCAGGCATACACAGCCCTACACAGGCATAGACTGACATACACAGGCATACATTGGCATACGTAGGCGTACACAGCCATACACAGGCAAACACTGGCATACACTGGCATACACTGGCATACACGGGCATACACAGGCATACACAGGCATACACGGGCATGCACAGGCATACACAGGCATACACAGGCATACACAGGCATACACGGGCATACACAGGCATACACGGGCATACACAGGCATACACAGGCATACGCAGGCATACACAGGCATACACAGGCATACACAGGCGTACACAGGCATACACAAACATACACAGGCATACACAGGCATACACAGGTACACACAGGCATACACAGGCATATACAGGCATACACAGGCATACACAGGCATTCACAGGCATACACAGCCATACACTGGCATACACAGGCATACAAAGGCATACACAGGCATACACAGGCATACACAGGCATACACAGGCATACACAGGCATACACAGGCACACACGGGCATACACAGGCATACACAGGCACACACAGGCATACACAGGCATACACAGGCATACACAAACATACACAGGCATACACAGGCATACACAGGCACACACAGGCATACACAGGCATATACAGGCATACAGGCATACACAGGCATTCACAGGCATACACAGCCATACACTGACATACACAGGCATACAAAGGCATACACAGGCATACACAGGCATACACAGGCATACACAGGCATACACAGGCATACACAGGCATACACAGGCATACACAGGCATACACAGGCACTCACAGGCATACACTGGCATACACTGGCATACACAGACATACACAGACATACACAGACATACACAGACTTATACAGGCATACCCAGGCATACACAGGCATACACAGCCATACGCAGGCATAGACTGGCATACACTGACATACACTGACATACACAGGCAGTCACAGGCATACACAGGCATTCACAGGCATACACAGCCATACACTGGCATACACAGGCATACAAAGGCATACACGAGCATGCACAGGCATACACAGGCATACACAGGCATACACAGGCATACACGGGCATTCACAGGCTTACACGGGCATACACAGGCATACACAGCCATACACAGGCATACACAGGCATACGCAGGCATACACAGGCATACAAAGGCATACACAGGCATACACAGGCATACACAGACTTATACAGGCATACCCAGGCATACACAGCCCTACACAGGCATAGACTGACATACACAGGCATACATTGGCATACGTAGGCGTACACAGCCATACACAGGCAAACACTGGCATACACTGGCATACACTGGCATACACGGGCATACACAGGCATACACAGGCATACACGGGCATGCACAGGCATACACAGGCATACACAGGCATACACAGGCATACACGGGCATACACAGGCATACACGGGCATACACAGGCATACACAGGCATACGCAGGCATACACAGGCATACACAGGCATACACAGGCGTACACAGGCATACACAAACATACACAGGCATACACAGGCATACACAGGTACACACAGGCATACACAGGCATATACAGGCATACACAGGCATACACAGGCATTCACAGGCATACACAGCCATACACTGGCATACACAGGCATACAAAGGCATACACAGGCATACACAGGCATACACAGGCATACACAGGCATACACAGGCATACACAGGCACACACGGGCATACACAGGCATACACAGGCACACACAGGCATACACAGGCATACACAGGCATACACAAACATACACAGGCATACACAGGCATACACAGGCACACACAGGCATACACAGGCATATACAGGCATACAGGCATACACAGGCATTCACAGGCATACACAGCCATACACTGACATACACAGGCATACAAAGGCATACACAGGCATACACAGGCATACACAGGCATACACAGGCATACACAGGCATACACAGGCATACACAGGCATACACAGGCATACACAGGCACTCACAGGCATACACTGGCATACACTGGCATACACAGACATACACAGACATACACAGACATACACAGACTTATACAGGCATACCCAGGCATACACAGGCATACACAGCCATACGCAGGCATAGACTGGCATACACTGACATACACTGACATACACAGGCAGTCACAGGCATACACAGGCATTCACAGGCATACACAGCCATACACTGGCATACACAGGCATACAAAGGCATACACGAGCATGCACAGGCATACACAGGCATACACAGGCATACACAGGCATACACGGGCATACACAGGCTTACACGGGCATACACAGGCATACACAGCCATACACAGGCATACACAGGCATACGCAGGCATACACAGGCATACAAAGGCATACACAGGCATACACAGGCATACACAGGCATACACAGGCATACACAGGCACTCACAGGCATACACAGGCACTCACAGGCATACACAGGCATACGCTGGCATACACAGACATACACAGACTTATACAGGCATACCCAGGCATACACAGACTTATACAGGCATACCCAGGCATACACAGACTTATACAGGCATACCCAGGCATACACAGGCATACACAGCCCTACACAGGCATAGACTGACATACACAGGCATACACTGGCATACGTAGGCGTACATAGCCATACACAGGCATAGACAGGCAAACACTGGCATACACTGGCATACACTGGCATACACTGGCATACACGGGCATACACAGGCATACACAGGCATACACGGGCATACACAGGAATACACAGGCATACACAGGCATACACAGGCATACACAGGCATACACAGGCATACACAGGCATACACAGGCATACACTGGCATACACAAGCATACTCAGACTTATACAGGCATATACAGGCATTCACAGGCTTACACTGGCATACACAGGCATACACTGGCATACACAGGCATAACCAGGCATACCCAGGCATACCCAGGCACACGCAGGCATTCACAGGCATACACAGGAATACACACGCATACACAGGCATACACAGGCATACACAGGCATACACAGGCATACACAGGCATACACAGCCATACACAGGCATACACAGGCATACACAGGCAAACACAGGCATACACTGGCATACACAAGCATACACAGACTTATACAGGCATATACAGGCATACACAGGCATACACAGCCATACACAGGCATAGACTGGCATACATAGGCATTCATAGTCATAAACAGGCATACACTGGCATATACAGACATACACTGAGATATACAGGCATACACAGGCAGTCACAGGCATACACATGCATTTACTGGCATACACTGGCATACACTGGCATACACGGGCATACACAGGCATACACAGGCATACACAGGCATACATAGGCATACACTGGCATACACAGGCATACACAGGCATCCACACGCATTCACAGGCATACACAGGCATAAACTATCATATACAGGCATATACAGGCATACACGGGCATTCACAAGCATACACAGCCATGCACAGGCATACACAGGCATACACAGGCATACACAGGCATACACAAGCATACACAGGCATACACAGGCATACACAGGCACACACAGGCATACACAGACATATACAGGCATACACAGGCATACACGGGCTTTCACAGGCATACACAGCCATACACAGGCATACACAGGCATACAAAGGAATACACAGGCATACACAGGCATACACAGGCATACACAGGCATACACAGGCATACACAGGCATACACGGCCATACACAGGCATTCACAGGCCTACACAGGCATACAAAGGCAGACACTGGCAAACACAGGCATACACAGGCATACACAGGCATACACAGGCATACATAGGCACACACAGGCATACACAGGCATACACAGGCATTCACAGCCATACGCAGGAATAGACTGGCATACACTGACATACACTGACATATACAGGCATACACAGGCATACACAGGCATACACAGGAAGACACGGGCATGCACAGGCATACACAGGCATACACAGGCATACACAGGCATACACAGGCATACACAGGCATACACAGGCATACACAGGCATACACAGGCATACACAGGCATACACAGGCATACATAGGCATACACTGGCATACACAGGCATACACAGGCATCCACAGGCATTCACAGGCATACACAGGCATACACAGGCATACACAGGCACTCACAGGCATACACAGGCATACACAGGCATACACAGGCATACACAGGCATACACAGGCATACACAGGTATACACAGACATTCACAGGCTTACACAGGCACTCACAGGCATACACAGGCATACACAGGCATACATAGGCACACACAGGCATACACAGGCATTCACAGCCATACGCAGGAATAGACTGGCATACACTGACATACACTGACATATACAGGCATACACAGGCATACACAGGCATACACAGGAAGACACGGGCATGCACAGGCATACACAGGCATACACAGGCATACACAGGCATACACAGGCATACACAGGCATACACAGGCATACACAGGCATACACAGGCATACACAGGCATACACAGGCATACATAGGCATACACTGGCATACACAGGCATACACAGGCATCCACAGGCATTCACAGGCATACACAGGCATACACAGGCATACACAGGCACTCACAGGCATACACAGGCATACACAGGCATACACAGGCATACACAGGCATACACAGGCATACACAGGTATACACAGACATTCACAGGCTTACACAGGCACTCACAGGCATACACAGGCACTCACAGGCATACACAGCTCTAAACAGGCATAGACTGACATACACAGGCATACACAGGCATACACAGGCATACACATGCATTTACTGGCATACACTGGCATACACTGTCATACACGGGCATACACAGGCATACACAGGCATACACAGGCATACACAGGCATACATAGGCATACACTGGCATACACAGGCATACACAGGCATCCACACGCATTCACAGGCATACAGAGGCATAAACTGGCATATACAGGCATATACAGGCATACACGGGCATTCACAGGCATACACAGGCATTCACAGGCCTACACAGGCATACAAAGGCATACACTGGCAAACACAGGCATACACAGGCATACACAGGCATACACAGGCATACACAGGCATACATAGGCACACACAGGCATATCCAGGCATACACAGGCATACACAGGCATACACAGGAATACACGGGCATGCACAGGCATACACAGGCATACACAGTCATACACAGGCATTCATAGGCATACACTGGCATACACAGGCATACACAGGCATCCACAGGCATTCACAGGCATACACAGGCATACACAGGCATACACAGCCCTACACAAGCATAGACTGACATACACAGGCATACACAGGCATACACATGCATTTACTGGCATACACTGGCATACACTGGCATACACGGGCATACACGGGCATACACAGGCGTACACAGGCATACACAGGCATACACAGGCATACATAGGCATACACTGGCATACACAGGCATCCACACGCTTTCACAGGCATACAGAGGCATAAACTGGCATATACAGGCATATACAGGCATGCACGGGCATTCACAGGCATACACAGCCATGCACAGGCATACACAGGCATACACAGGCATACGCAGGCATACACAAGCATACACAGGCATACATAGGCATACACAGGCACACACAGGCATACACAGACATATACAGGCATACACAGGCATACACGGGCATTCACAGGCATACACAGCCATACAAAGGCATACACAGGCATACAAAGGCATACACAGGCATACACAGGCATACACAGGCATACACAGGCATACACAGGCATACACAGGCATACACAGGCATACACAGGCATCCACAGGCATACATAGGCATACACTGGCATACACAGGCATACACAGGCATCCACAGGCATTCACAGGCATACACAGGCATACACAGGCATACACAGGCATCCACAGGCATTCAGGCATACACAGGCATACATAGGCATACACTGGCATACACAGGCATACACAGGCATCCACAGGCATTCACAGGCATGCACAGGCATACACAGGCATAAACTGGCATATACAGGCATATACAGGCATACACGGGCATTCACAGGCATACACAGCCATACACAGGCATACACAGGCATACACAGGCATACACAGGCATACACAAGCATACACAGGCATACACAGGCATACACAGGCACACACAGGCATACACAGCCATATACAGGCATACACAGGCATACACAGGCATTCACAGGCATACACAGGCATAAACTGGCATATACAGGCATATACAGGCATACACGGGCATACACAGGCATACACAGGCATACACAGGCATACACAGGCATACACAGGCATACACAGGCATACACAGGCATACACAGGCACACACAGGCATACACAGGCATACACAGGCATACACAGGCACACACAGCCATACACAGCCATACATAGGCATACACAAGCATACACAGGCATACACAGGCATAAACAGGCATACGCTGGCATACGTACGCGTACACAGCCATACACAGGCATAGACAGGCATACACAGGCATACACAGGAATACACAAGCATACACAAGCATACACAGGCATACACAGGCATACACAGGCATACACAGGCATACACAGTCATACGCAGGCACACACAGGTATATACAGGCATAGACAGGCATACACAGGCATACTCAGGCATACACAGGCATACACAGGCATACACAGGCATACACAGGCATACACAGGCATACACAGGCATACACAGGCATACACTGGCATACACAGGCATACACAGGCATAGACTGACATACACAGGCATACACTGGCATACGTAGGCGTACACAGCCATACACAGGCATAGACAGGCAAACACTGGCATACACTGGCATACACTGGCATACACGGGCATACACAGGCATACACAGGCATACACGGGCATGCACAGGCATACACAGGCATACACAGGCATACACAGGCATACACAGGCATACACGGGCATACACAGGCATACACGGGCATACACAGGCATACACAGGCATACGCAGGCATACACAGGCATACACAGGCATACACAGGCATACACAGGCATACACAGGCATACACAGGCATACACAGGTACACACAGGCATACACAGGCATACACAAACATACACAAACATACACAGGCATACACAGGCATACACAGGTACACACAGGCATACACAGGCATATACAGGCATACACAGACTTATACAGGCATACCCAGGCATACACAGGCATACACAGCCCTACACAGACATAGACTGACATACACAGGCATACACTGGCATACGTAGGCGTACACAGCCATACACAGGCATAGACAGGCAAACACTGGCATACACTGGCATACACTGGCATACACGGGCATACACAGGCATACACAGGCATACACGGGCATGCACAGGCATACACAGGCATACACAGGCATACACAGGCATACACGGGCATACAAAGGCATACACGGGCATACACAGGCATACACAGGCATACGCAGGCATACACAGGCATACACAGGCATACACAGGCGTACACAGGCATACACAAACATACACAGGCATACACAGGCATACACAGGTACACACAGGCATAAACAGGCATATACAGGCATACACAGGCATACACAGGCATTCACAGGCATACACAGCCATACACTGGCATACACAGGCATACAAAGGCATACACAGGCATACACAGGCATACACAGGCATACACAGGCATACACAGGCATACACAGGCATACACAGGCATACACAGGCATACACAGGCACACACGGGCATACACAGGCATACACAGGCACACACAGGCATACACAGGCATACACAGGCATACACAAACATACACAGGCATACACAGGCATACACAGGCACACACAGGCATACACAGGCATATACAGGCATACACAGGCATACACAGACATTCACAGGCATACACAGCCATACACTGACATACACAGGCATACAAAGCCATACACAGGCATACACAGGCATACACAGGCATACACAGGCACAAACAGGCATACACAGGCATACACAGGCATACACAGGCATACACAGGCATACACAGGCATACACAGGCATACACAGGCATACACAGGCACTCACAGGCATACACAGACATACACAGACTTATACAGGCATACCCAGGCATACACAGCCATACGCAGGCATAGACTGGCATACACTGACATACACTGACATATACAGGCATACACAGGCAGTCACAGGCATACACAGGCATTCTCTGGCATACACAGGCATTCACAGGCCTAATCAGGCATACAAAGGCATACACTGGCAAACACAGGCATACACAGGCATACACAGGCATACACAGGCATACACAGGCATACATAGGCACACACAGGCATACACAGGCATACACAGGCATACACATGCATACACAGGCATACACAGGCATACACAGGCATACACAAACATACACAGGCATACACAGGCATACATAGGCACACACAGGCATACACAGGCATACACAGGCATACACAGGCATACACAGGCATACACAGGCATACACAGGCATACACAAACATACACAGGCATACACAGGCATACACAGGCATACACAGGCATACTCAGGCATACACAGGCATACACAGGCATACACAGGCATACACAAACATACACAGGCATACACAGGCATACGCAGGCATACACAGGCATACACAGGCATACACAGGCGTACACAGGCATACACAAACATACACAGGCATACACAGGCATACACAGGTACACACAGGCATACAAAGGCATACACAGGCATACACAGGCATACACAGGCATACACAGGCATACACAGGCATACACAGGCATACACAGGCATACACAGGCATACACAGGCATACACAGGCATACACAGGCACACACGGGCATACACAGGCATACACAGGCACACACAGGCATACACAGGCATACACAGGCATACACAAACATACACAGGCATACACAGGCATACACAGGCACACACAGGCATACACAGGCATATACAGGCATACACAGGCATACACAGACATTCACAGGCATACACAAGCATACACTGACATACACAGGCATACAAAGCCATACACAGGCATACACAGGCATACACAGGCATACACAGGCACAAACAGGCATACACAGGCATACACAGGCATACACAGGCATACACAGGCATACACAGGCATACACAGGCATACACAGACATACACAGACTTATACAGGCATACCCAGGCATACACAGCCATACGCAGGCACAGACTGGCATACACTGACATACACTGACATATACAGGCATACACAGGCAGTCACAGGCATACACAGGCATTCTCTGGCATACACAGGCATTCACAGGCCTAATCAGGCATACAAAGGCATACACTGGCAAACACAGGCATACACAGGCATACACAGGCATACACAGGCATACACAGGCATACACAGGCATACATAGGCACACACAGGCATACACAGGCATACACAGGCATACACAGGCATACACAGGCATACACAGGCATACACAGGCATACACAGGCATACACAGGCATACACAGGCATACACAGGCATACACAGGCATACACAGGCATACACAGGCATACACAGGCATACACAGGCATACACAGGCACTCACAGGCATACACAGGCATACACTGGCATACACTGGCATACACAGATATACACAGACTTATACAGGCATACCCAGGCATACACAGGCATACACAGGCATACACAGGCATACACTGGCATACGTACTCGTACACAGGCATAGACAGGCATACACTGGCATACACTGGCATACACGGGCATACACGGGCCATACACGGGCATGCACAGGCATACACAGGCATACACAGGCATACACAGGCATACATAGGCATACACTGGCAAACACAGGCATACACAGGCATCCACAGGCATTCACAGGCATACACAGGCATACACAGACATAAACTGGTATATACAGGCATATACAGGCATACACGGGCATTCACAGGCATACACAGCCATACACAGGCATACACAGGCATACACAGGCATACACAGGCATACACAAGCATACACAGGCATACACAGGCATACACAGACATACACAGGCATACACAGGCATACATAGGCATACACTGGCATATACAGGCATACACAGGCATCCACAGGCATTCACAGGCATACACAGGCATACACAGGCATAAACTGGCATATACAGGCATATACAGGCATACACGGGCATTCACAGGCATACACAACCATACACAGGCATACATAGGCATACACTGGCAAACACAGGCATACACAGGCATCCACAGGCATTCACAGGCATACACAGGCATACACAGGCATAAACTGGCATATACAGGCATATACAGGCATACACGGGCATTCACAGGCATACACAGCCATACACAGGCATACACAGGCATACACAGGCATACACAGGCATACACAAGCATACACAGGCATACACAGGCATACACAGACATACACAGGCATACACAGGCATACACAGGCATACACAGGCATACACAGGCACACACAGGCATACACAGGCATACACAGGCATACACAGGCATACACAGGCATACACAGGCATACACAGGCATACACAGGCACTCACAGGCATACACTGGCATACACTGGCATACACAGACATACACAGCCATACACAGACTTATACAGGCATACCCAGGCATACACAGGCATACACAGCCATACGCAGGCATAGACTGGCATACACTGACATACACTGACATAAACTGACATATACAGACATACACAGGCAGTCACAGGCATACACAGGCATTCTCTGGCATACACAGGCATTCACAGGCCTACACAGGCATACAAAGGCATACACTGGCAAACACAGGCATACACAGGCATACACAGGCATACACAGGCATACATAGGCACACACAGGCATACACAGGCATACACAGTCATACACAGGCATACACAGGCATACACAGGCATACACAGGCATACACAGGCATACACTGGCATACACAGGCATACACAGGCATACACAGGCATACACAGGCATACACAGGCATACACAGGCACTCACAGGCATACACAGGCATACACTGGCATACACAGATTTATACAGGCATACCCAGGCATACACAGGCATACACAGGCATACACTGGCATACGTACTCGTACACAGGCATAGACAGGCATACACTGGCATACACTGGCATACACGGGCATACACGGGCCATACACGGGCATGCACAGGCATACACAGGCATACACAGGCATACACAGGCATACATAGGCATACACTGGCAAACACAGGCATACACAGGCATCCACAGGCATTCACAGGCATACACAGGCATACACAGGCATAAACTGGCATATACAGGCATATACAGGCATACACGGGCATTCACAGGCATACACAGCCATACACAGGCATACACAGGCATACAACGGCATACACAGGCATACACAAGCATACACAGGCATACACAGGCATACACAGACATACACAGGCATACACAGGCATACATAGGCATACACTGGCATATACAGGCATACACAGGCATCCACAGGCATTCACAGGCATACACAGGCATACACAGGCATAAACTGGCATATACAGGCATATACAGGCATACACGGGCATTCACAGGCATACACAACCATATACAGGCATACACAGGCATACACAGGCATACACAGGCATACACAGGCATACACAGGCATACACAAGCATACACAGGCATACACAGGCATACACAGGCACACACAGGCATACACAGACATATACAGGCATACACAGGCATACACAGGCATTCACAGGCATACACAGGCATAAACTGGCATATACAGGCATATACAGGCATAAACGGGCATACACAGGAATACACAGGCATACACAGGCATACACAGGCATACACAGGCATACACAGGCATACACAGGCATACACAGGCATACACAGGCATACACAAGCATACACAGGTATACACAGGCATACACAGGCATACACAGGCATACACAGGCATACACAGGCACTCACAGGCATACACTGGCACTCACAGGCATACACAGGCATACACTGGCATACACGGACATACACAGACTTATACAGGCATACCCAGGCATACACAGCCCTACACAGGCATAGACTGACATACACAGGCATACACTGGCATACGTAGGCGTACACAGCCATACACAGGCACAGACAGGCAAACACTGGCATACACTGGTATACACTGGCATACACGGGCATACACAGGCATACACAGGCATATACGGGCATGCATAGGCACACACAGGCATACACAGGCATACACAGGCATACACAGGCATACACAGGCATACACAGGCATACACAGGCATACACGGGCATGCACATTCTTACACGGGCATACACAGGCATACACAGGCATACACAGGCATACACAGGCATACGCAGGCATACACAGGCATACAAAGGCATACACAGGCATACACAGGCATACACAGGCATACACAGGCATACACAGGCATACACAGGCATACACAGGCACTCACAGGCATACACAGGCATACACTGGCATACGTACTCGTACAGGCATAGACAGGCATACACTGGCATACACTGGCATACACAGGCGTACACAGGCATACACAAACATACACAGGCATACACAGGCATACACAGGCATACACAGGCATACACAGGCATACACAAGCATACACAGGCATACACAGGCACACACAGGCACACACAGGCATACACAGACATATACAGGCATACACAGGCATACACAGGCATTCACAGGCATACACAGGCATAAACTTGCATATACAGGCATATACAGGCATAAACGGGCATACACAGGCATACACATGCATACACAGGCATACACAGGCATACACAGGCATACACAGGCATACACAGGCATACACAGGCATACACAGGCATACACAGGTATACACAGGCATACACAGGCATACACAGGCACTCACAGGCATACACAGGCACTCACAGGCATACACAGGCATACACTGGCATACACGGACATACACAGACTTATACAGGCATACCCAGGCATACACAGGCATACACAGGCATACACAGCCCTACACAGGCATAGACTGACATACACAGGCATACACTGGCATACGTAGGCGTACACAGCCATACACAGGCACAGACAGGCAAACACTGGCATACACTGGTATACACTGGCATACACGGGCATACACAGGCATACACAGGCATACACGGGCATGCATAGGCATACACAGGCATGCAAAGGCATACACAGGCATACACAGGCATACACAGGCATACACAGGCATACACAGGCATACACAGGCATACACGGGTATGCACATTCTTACACGGGCGTACACAGGCATACACAGGCATACACAGGCATACACAGGCATACGCAGGCATACACAGGCATACAAAGGCATACACAGGCATACACAGGCATACACAGGCATACACAGGCATACACAGGCATACACAGGCACTCACAGGCATACACAGGCATAGACAGGCATACACTGGCATACACTGGCATACACGGGCATACACGGGCCATACACGGGCATGCACAGGCATACACAGGCATACACAGGCATACACAGGCATACATAGGCATACACTGGCAAACACAGGCATACACAGGCATCCACAGGCATTCACAGGCATACACAGGCATACACAGGCATAAACTGGCATATACAGGCATATACAGGCATACACGGGCATTCACAGGCATACACAGCGATACACAGCCCTACACAGGCATAGACTGACATACACAGGCATACACTGGCATACGTAGCCGTACACAGCCATACACAGGCACAGACAGGCAAACACTGGCATACACTGGTATACACTGGCATACACGGGCATACACAGGCATACACAGGCATACACGGGCATGCATAGGCATACACAGGCATACACAGGCATACACAGGCATACACAGGCATACACAGGCATACACAGGCATACACGGGCATGCACATTCTTACACGGGCGTACACAGGCATACACAGGCATACACAGGCATACACAGGCATACGCAGGCATACACAGGCATACAAAGGCATACACAGGCATACACAGGCATACACAGGCATACACAGGCATACACAGGCATACACAGGCACTCACAGGCATACACAGGCATAGACAGGCATACACTGGCATACACTGGCATACACGGGCATACACGGGCCATACACGGGCATGCACAGGCATACACAGGCATACACAGGCATACACAGGCATACATAGGCATACACTGGCAAACACAGGCATACACAGGCATCCACAGGCATTCACAGGCATACACAGGCATACACAGGCATAAACTGGCATATACAGGCATATACAGGCATACACGGGCATTCACAGGCATACACAGCCATACACAGCCCTACACAGGCATAGACTGACATACACAGGCATACACTGGCATACGTAGCCGTACACAGCCATACACAGGCATAGACAGGCAAACACTGGCATACACTGGCATACACTGGCATACACGGGCATACACAGGCATACACAGGCATACAAGGGCATGCACAGGCATACACAGGCATACACAGGCATACACAGGCATACACAGGCATACACGGGCATACACAGGCATACACAGGCATACACAGGCATACACAGGCATACACAGGCACACACGGGCATACACAGGCATACACAGGCACACACAGGCATACACAGGCATACACAGGCATACACAAACATACACAGGCATACACAGGCATACACAGGCACACACAGGCATACACAGGCATATACAGGCATACACAGGCATACACAGGCATTCACAGGCATACACAGCCATACACAGGCATACACAGGCATACACAGGCATACACAGGCACACACAGGCATACACAGGCATACACAGGCATACACAGGCATACACAGGCATACACAGGCATACACAGGCATACACAGGCATACACAGGCATACTCAGGCACTCACAGGCATACACTGGCATACACTGGCATACACTGGCATACACAGACATACACAGACTTATACAGGCATACCCAGGCATACACAGGCATACACAGCCATACGCAGGCATAGACTGGCATACACTGACATACACTGACATACACTGACATATACAGGCATACACAGGCAGTCACAGGCATACACAGGCATTCTCTGGCATACACAGGCATTAACAGGCCTACACAGGCATACAAAGGCATACACTGGCAAACACAGGCATACACAGGCATACACAGGCATACACAGGCATACATAGGCACACACAGGCATACACAGGCATACACAGGCATACACAGGCACTCACAGGCATACAAAGGCATACACTGGCATACACAGATATACACAGACTTATACAGGCATACCCAGGCATACACAGGCATACACAGGCATACACTGGCATACGTACTCGTACACAGGCATAGACAGGCATACACTGGCATACACTGGCACACACGGGCATACACAGGCATACACAGGCATTCACAGGCATACACAGCCATACACTGGCATACACAGGCATACAAAGGCATACACAGGCATACACAGGCATACACAGGCATACACAGGCATACACAGGCATACACAGGCACACACGGGCATACACAGGCATACACAGGCACACACAGGCATACACAGGCATACACAGGCATACACAAACATACACAGGCATACACAGGCATACACAGGCACACACAGGCATACACAGGCATACACAAACATACACAGGCATACACAGGCATACACAGGCACACACAGGCATACACAGGCATATACAGGCATACACAGGCATACACAGGCATTCACAGGCATACACAGCCATACACTGACATACACAGGCATACAAAGGCATACACAGGCATACACAGGCATACACAGGCATACACAGGCATACACAGGCACTCACAGGCATACACTGGCATACACTGGCATACACAGACATACACAGACATACACAGACTTATACAGGCATACCCAGGCATACACAGGCATACACAGCCATACGCAGGCATAGACTGGCATACACTGACATACACTGACATACACTGACATATACAGGCATACACAGGCAGTCACAGGCATACACAGGCATTCTCTGGCATACACAGGCATTCACAGGCCTACACAGGCATACAAAGGCATACACTGGCAAACACAGGCATACACAGGCATACACAGGCATACACAGGCATACATAGGCACACACAGGCATACACAGGCATACACAGGCATACACAGGCATACACAGGCATACACAGGCATACACAGGCATACACAGGCATACACAGGCATACACAGGCATACACAGGCATATACAGGCATACACAGGCATACACAGGCATACACAGGCATACACAGGCACGCACATGCATACACAGGCATACACTGGCATACACAGATATACACAGACTTATACAGGCATACCCAGGCATACACAGGCATACACAGGCATACACTGGCATAAGTACTCGTACACAGGCATAGACAGGCATACACTGGCATACACTGGCATACACGGGCATACACGGGCCATACACGGGAATGCACAGGCATACACAGGCATACACAGGCATACACAGGCATACACAGGCATACATAGGCATACACAGGCATACACAGGCATACACAAGCATACACAGGCATACACAGGCATACACAGACATACACAGGCATACACAGGCATACATAGGCATACACAGGCATACACAGGCATACACAGGCATAAACTGGCATATACAGGCATATACAGGCATACACGGGCATTCACAGGCATACACAGCCATACACAGGCATACACAGGCATACACAGGCATACACAAGCATACACAGGCATACACAGGCATACACAGACATACACAGGCATACACAGGCATACATAGGCATACACTGGCATATACAGGCATACACAGGCATCCACAGGCATTCACAGGCATACACAGGCATACACAGGCATACACAAGCATACACAGGCATACACAGGCATACACAGACATACACCGGCATACACAGGCATACATAGGCATACACAGGCATACACAGGCATACACAGGCATAAACTGGCATATACAGGCATATACAGGCATACACGGGCATTCACAGGCATACACAGCCATACACAGGCATACACAGGCATACACAGGCATACACAAGCATACACAGGCATACACAGGCATACACAGACATACACAGGCATACACAGGCATACATAGGCATACACTGGCATATACAGGCATACACAGGCATCCACAGGTATTCACAGGCATACACAGGCATACACAGGCATACACAGGCATAAACTGGCATATACAGGCATATACAGGCATACACGGGCATTCACAGGCATACACAACCATACACAGGCATACACAGGCATACACAGGCATACACAGGCATACACAGGCATACACAAGCATACACAGGCATACACAGGCATACACAGGCATACACAGGCACACACAGGCATACACAGACATATACAGGCATACACAGGCATACACAGGCATACACAGGCATACACAGGCATACACTGGCATACGTAGCCGTACACAGCCATACACAGGCATAGACAGGCAAACACTGGCATACACTGGCATACACTGGCATACACGGGCATACACAGGCATACACAGGCATACAAGGGCATGCACAGGCATACACAGGCATACACAGGCATACACAGGCATACACAGGCATACACGGGCATACACAGGCATACACAGGCATACACAGGCATACACAGGCATACACAGGCACACACGGGCATACACAGGCATACACAGGCACACACAGGCATACACAGGCATACACAGGCATACACAAACATACACAGGCATACACAGGCATACACAGGCACACACAGGCATACACAGGCATATACAGGCATACACAGGCATACACAGGCATTCACAGGCATACACAGCCATACACAGGCATACACAGGCATACACAGGCATACACAGGCACACACAGGCATACACAGGCATACACAGGCATACACAGGCATACACAGGCATACACAGGCATACACAGGCATACACAGGCATACACAGGCATACTCAGGCACTCACAGGCATACACTGGCATACACTGGCATACACTGGCATACACAGACATACACAGACTTATACAGGCATACCCAGGCATACACAGGCATACACAGCCATACGCAGGCATAGACTGGCATACACTGACATACACTGACATACACTGACATATACAGGCATACACAGGCAGTCACAGGCATACACAGGCATTCTCTGGCATACACAGGCATTAACAGGCCTACACAGGCATACAAAGGCATACACTGGCAAACACAGGCATACACAGGCATACACAGGCATACACAGGCATACATAGGCACACACAGGCATACACAGGCATACACAGGCATACACAGGCACTCACAGGCATACAAAGGCATACACTGGCATACACAGATATACACAGACTTATACAGGCATACCCAGGCATACACAGGCATACACAGGCATACACTGGCATACGTACTCGTACACAGGCATAGACAGGCATACACTGGCATACACTGGCATACACTGGCACACACGGGCATACACAGGCATACACAGGCATTCACAGGCATACACAGCCATACACTGGCATACACAGGCATACAAAGGCATACACTGGCATACACTGGCATACACAGGCATACACAGGCATACACAGGCATACACAGGCAAACACTGGCATACACTGGCATACACAGGCACACACAGGCATACACAGGCATACACAGGCATACACAAACATACACAGGCATACACAGGCATACACAGGCACACACAGGCATACACAGGCATACACAAACATACACAGGCATACACAGGCATACACAGGCACACACAGGCATACACAGGCATATACAGGCATACACAGGCATACACAGGCATTCACAGGCATACACAGCCATACACTGACATACACAGGCATACAAAGGCATACACAGGCATACACAGGCATACACAGGCATACACAGGCATACACAGGCACTCACAGGCATACACTGGCATACACTGGCATACACAGACATACACAGACATACACAGACTTATACAGGCATACCCAGGCATACACAGGCATACACAGCCATACGCAGGCATAGACTGGCATACACTGACATACACTGACATACACTGACATATACAGGCATACACAGGCAGTCACAGGCATACACAGGCATTCTCTGGCATACACAGGCATTCACAGGCCTACACAGGCATACAAAGGCATACACTGGCAAACACAGGCATACACAGGCATACACAGGCATACACAGGCATACATAGGCACACACAGGCATACACAGGCATACACAGGCATACACAGGCATACACAGGCATACACAGGCATACACAGGCATACACAGGCATACACAGGCATACACAGGCATACACAGGCATATACAGGCATACACAGGCATACACAGGCATACACAGGCATACACAGGCACGCACTGCATACACAGGCATACACTGGCATACACAGATATACACAGACTTATACAGGCATACCCAGGCATACACAGGCATACACAGGCATACACTGGCATAAGTACTCGTACACAGGCATAGACAGGCATACACTGGCATACACTGGCATACACGGGCATACACGGGCCATACACGGGAATGCACAGGCATACACAGGCATACACAGGCATACATAGGCATACACAGGCATACATAGGCATACACAGGCATACACAGGCATACACAAGCATACACAGGCATACACAGGCATACACAGACATACACAGGCATACACAGGCATACATAGGCATACACAGGCATACACAGGCATACACAGGCATAAACTGGCATATACAGGCATATACAGGCATACACGGGCATTCACAGGCATACACAGCCATACACAGGCATACACAGGCATACACAGGCATACACAAGCATACACAGGCATACACAGGCATACACAGACATACACAGGCATACACAGGCATACATAGGCATACACTGGCATATACAGGCATACACAGGCATCCACAGGCATTCACAGGCATACACAGGCATACACAGGCATACACAAGCATACACAGGCATACACAGGCATACACAGACATACACAGGCATACACAGGCATACATAGGCATACACAGGCATACACAGGCATACACAGGCATAAACTGGCATATACAGGCATATACAGGCATACACGGGCATTCACAGGCATACACAGCCATACACAGGCATACACAGGCATACACAGGCATACACAAGCATACACAGGCACACACAGGCATACACAGACATATACAGGCATACACAGGCATACACAGGCATTCACAGGCATACACAGGCATAAACTGGCATATACAGGCATATACAGGCATAAACGGGCATACACAGGCATACACAGGCATACACAGGCATACACAGGCATACACAGGCATACACAGGCATACACAGGCATACACAGGTATACACAGGCATACACAGGCATACACAGGCATACACAGGCATACACAGGCACTCACAGGCATACACAGGCATACACAGGCATACACTGGCATACACGGACATACACAGACTTATACAGGCATACCCAGGCATACACTGGCATACACAGCCCTACACAGGCATAGACTGACATACACAGGCATACACTGGCATACGTAGGCGTACACAGCCATACACAGGCACAGACAGGCAAACACTGGCATACACTAGTATACACTGGCATACACGGGCATACACAGGCATACACAGGCATACACGGACATGCACAGGCATACACAGGCATACACAGGCATACACAGGCATACACAGGCATACACAGGCATACACGGGCATACACATTCTTACACGGGCATACACAGGCATACACAGGCATACACAGGCATACGCAGGCATACACAGGCATACAAAGGCATACACAGGCATACACAGGCATACACAGGCATACAAAGGCATACACAGGCATACACAGGCATACACAGGCATACACAGGCATACACAGGCACTCACAGGCATACATAGGCATACACTGGCATACGTACTCGTACACAGGCATAGACATGCATACACTGGCATACACTGGCATACACGGGCATACACAGGCATACACAGGCATACACAGGCATACGCAGGCATACACAGGCATACAAAGGCATACACAGGCATACACAGGCATACACAGGCATACAAAGGCATACACAGGCATACACAGGCATGCACAGGCATACACAGGCATACACAGGCATACACAGGCCTACATAGGCATACACTGGCAAACACAGGCATACACAGGCATCCACAGGCATTCACAGGCATACACAGGCATACACAGGCATAAACTGGCATATACAGGCATATACAGGCATACACGGGCATTCACAGGCATACACAGCCATACACAGGCATACACAGGCATACACAGGCATACACAGGCATACACAAGCATACACAGGCATACACAGGCATACACAGACATACACAGGCATACACAGGCATACATAGGCATACACTGGCATATACAGGCATACACAGGCATCCAGAGGCATTCACAGGCATACACAGGCATAAACTGGCATATACAGGCATATACAGGCATACACGGGCATTCACAGGCATACACAACCATACACAGGCATACACAGGCATACACAGGCATACACAGGCATACACAAGCATACACAGGCATACACAGGCATACACAGGCACACACAGGCACACACAGACATATACAGGCATACACAGGCATACACAGGCATTCACAGGCATACACAGGCATAAACAGGCATATACAGGCATATACAGGCATAAACGGGCATACACAGGCATACACAGGCATACACAGGCATACACAGGCATACACAGGCATACACAGGCATACACAGGCATACACAGGCATACACAGGCATACACAGGCATACACAGGCATACACAGGTATACACAGGCATACACAGGCATACACAGGCACTCACAGGCATACACAGGCACTCACAGGCATACACAGGCATACACTGGCATACACGGACATACACAGACTTATACAGGCATACCCAGGCATACACAGGCAAACACAGCCCTACACAGGCATAGACTGACATACACAGGCATACACTGGCATACGTAGGCGTACACAGCCATACACAGGCACAGACAGGCAAACACTGGCATACACTGGTATACACTGGCATACACGGGCATACACAGGCATACACAGACTTATACAGGCATACCCAGGCATACACGGGCATGCACAGGCATACACAGGCATACACAGGCATACACAGGCATACACAGGCATACACAGGCATACACAGGCATACACGGGCATACACAGGCATACACAGGCATACGCAGGCATACACAGGCATACACAGGCATACACAGGTAAACACGGGCATACACAGGCATACACAGGCATACAAAGGCATAAGCAGGCATACAAAGGCATACACTGGCATACGCAGGCATACACTGGCATAACCAGGCATACACAGGCATACACAGGCATACACAAACATACACAGGCATACACAGGCACACACAGGCATACACAGGCATATACAGGCATACACAGGCATACACAGGCATTCACAGGCATACACAGCCATACACTGGCATACACAGGCATACAAAGGCATACACAGGCATACACAGGCATACACAGGCATACACAGGCACACACAGGCATACACAGGCATACACAGGCACACACAGGCATACACAGGCATACACAAACATACACACGCATACACAGGCATACACAGGCATACACAGGCATACACAGGCATATACAGGCATACACAGGCATACACAGGCATTCACAGGCATACAAAGGCATACACAGGAATACACAGGCATACACAGGCATACACAGGCACACACAGGCATACACAGGCATACACAGGCATACACAGGCATACACAGGCATACACAGGCATACACAGGCATCCACAGGCATACACAGGCATACACAGGCATTCTCTGGCATACACAGGCATTCACAGGCCTACACAGGCATACATAGGCATACACTGGCAAACAAAGGCATACACAGGCATACACAGGCATACATGGGCATACATAGGCACACACAGGCATACACAGGCATACACAGGCATACACAAGCATACACAGGCATACACAGGCACTCACAGGCATACACAGGCATACACTGGCATACACAGACATACACAGACTTATACAGGCATACCCAGGCATACACAGGCATACACAGGCATACACAGGCATACACGGGCATACACAGGCACTCACAGGCATACACAGGCATACACTGGCATACACAGACATACACAGACATACACAGACATACACAGGCATACACAGGCATACACAGGCATACACCGGCATACACAGGCATACACAGGCATACACAGGCATACAGAGGCACTCACAGGCATACACAGGCATACACTGGCATACACAGACATACACAGACATACACAGACATACACAGACTTATACAGGCATACCCAGGCATACACAGGCATACACAGGCAAACACAGGCATACACAGGCATACACAGGCATACACGGGCATACATAGGCACACACAGGCATACACAGGCATACACGGTCATACATAGGCACACACAGGCATACACAGGCATACACAGGCATACACAGGCACTCACAGGCATACACAGGCATACACTGGCATACACAGACATACACAGACTTATACAGGCATACCCAGGCATACACAGGCATACACAGGCATACACAGGCATACACTGGCATACACAGGCATACACAGGCATACACAGGCATACACAGGCATACACAGGCATACTCAGGCATACACAGGCATACACTGGCATAACCAGGCATACACAGGCATACAGAGGCATACACAAACATACACAGGCATACACAGGCATACACAGGCACACACAGGCATACACAGGCATATACAGGCATAGACAGGCATACACTGGCATACACTGGCATACACTGGCATACACGGGCCATACACTGGAATACACAGGCATACACATGCATACACAGGCATACACAGGCATACACAGGCATACACAGGCATACACAGGCATACACAGGCATACACAGGCATACACAGGCATACACAGGCATACTCAGGCATACACAGGCCTACACAGGCATACACAGGCACTCACAGGCATACACAGGCACTCACAGGCATACACAGCCCTACACAGGCATAGACTGACATACACAGGCATACACAGGCATACACAGACACTCACAGGCATACACAGCCCTACACAGGCATAGACTGACATACACAGGCATACACTGGCATACGTAGGCGTACACAGCCATACACAGGCATAGACAGGCAAACACTGGCATACACTGGCATACACTGGCATACACGGGCATACAAAGGCAAACACAGGCATACACGGGCATGCACAGGCATACACAGGCATACACAGGCATACACAGGCATACACAGGCATACACAGGCATACACGGGCATACACAGGCATACACGGGCAAAAACAGGCACACACAGGCATACACAGGCATACATAGGCATACGCAGGCATACACAGGCATACACAGGCATACACAGGCATACACAGGCATACACAGGCATACACAGGCATACACAGGCATACACAGGCACTCACAGGCATACACAGGCACTCACAGGCATACACAGGCATACACTGGCATACACAGTCATACACAGACTTATACAGGCATACCCAGGCATACACAGGCATACACAGCCCTACACAGGCATAGACGGACATACACAGCCCTACACAGGCATAGACGGACATACACAGGCATACACTGGCATACGTAGGCGTACACAGGCATACACAGGCATACACAGGCATACACAGGCATACACAGGCATACACAGGCACTCACAGGCATACACAGGCACTCACAGGCATACACAGGCATACACTGGCATACACAGACATACACAGACTTATACAGGCATACCCAGGCATACACAGACTTATACAGGCATACCCAGGCATACACAGGCATACACGGGCATACACAGGCATACACGGGCATACACAGGCATACACAGGCATACGCAGGCATACACAGGCATACACAGGCATACACAGGCGTACACAGGCATACATAAACATACACAGGCATACACAGGCATACACAGGTACACACAGGCATACACAGGCATATACAGGCATACACAGGCATACACAGGCATTCACAGGCATACACAGCCATACACTGGCATACACAGGCATACACAGGCATACACAGGCATACACAGGCATACACAGGCATACACAGGCATACACAGGCACACACGGGCATACACAGGCATACACAGGCACACACAGGCATACACAGGCATACACAGGCATACACAAACATACACAGGCATACACAGGCATACACAGGCACACACAGGCATACACAGGCATATACAGGCATACACAGGCATACACAGGCATTCACAGGCATACACAGCCATACACTGACATACACAGGCATACAAAGGCATACACAGGCATACACAGGCATACACAGGCATACACAGGCACTCACAGGCATACACAGCCCTACACAGGCATAGACTGACATACACAGGCATACACTGGCATACGTAGGCGTACACAGCCATACACAGGCATAGACAGGCAAACACTGGCATACACTGGCATACACTGGCATACACGGGCATACACAGGCAAACACAGGCATACACGGGCATGCACAGGCATACACAGGCATACACAGGCATACACAGGCATACACAGGCATACACAGGCATACACAGGCATACACAGGCATACACGGGCATACACAGGCATACACGGGCAAAAACAGGCACACACAGGCATACACAGGCATACATAGGCATACGCAGGCATACACAGGCATACACAGGCATACACAGGCATACACAGGCATACACAGGCATTCACAGGCATACACAGGCATACACAGGCATACACAGGCATACACAGGCATACACAGGCATACACAGGCATACACAGGCACTCACAGGCATACACAGGCATACACAGGCATACACTGGCATACACAGTCATACACAGACTTATACAGGCATACCCAGGCATACACAGGCATACACAGCCCTACACAGGCATAGACTGACATACACAGGCATACACTGGCATACGTAGGCGCACACAGCCATACACAGGCACAGACAGGTAAACACTGGCATACACTGGCATACACTGGCATACACGGGCATACACAGGCAAACACAGGCATACACGGGCATGCACAGGCATACACAGGCATACACAGGCATACACAGGCATACACAGGCATACACTGGCATACACAGGCATACACGGGCATACACAGGCATACACAGGCATACACAGGCATACACAGGCATACACAGGCATACGCAGGCATACACAGGCAAACACAGGCATACACAGGCATACACAGGCATACACAGGCATACACAGGCATACACAGGCATACACAGGCATACACAGGCATACACAGGCATACACAGGCATACACAGGCACTCACAGGCATACACAGGCACTCACAGGCATACACAGGCATACACTGGCATACACAGGCATACACAGGCACACACAGGCATACACAGGCATACACAGGCATACACAAACATACACAGGCATACACAGGCATACACAGGCACACACAGGCATACACAGGCATATACAGGCATACACAGGCATACACATTCATTCACAGGCATACACAGCCATACACTGACATACACAGGCATACAAAGGCATACACAGGCATACACAGGCCTACACAGGCACACACGGGCATACACAGGCATACACAGGCACACACAGGCATACACAGGCATACACAGGCATACACAAACATACACAGGCATACACAGGCATACACAGGCATACACAGGCATACACAGGCATACACAGGCATACACAGGCGTACACAGGCATACACAAACATACACAGGCATACACAGGCATACACAGGTACACACAGGCATACACAGGCATATACAGGCATACACAGGCATACACAGGCATACACAGGCATACACAGCCATACACTGGCATACACAGGCATACAAAGGCATACACAGGCATACACAGGCATACACATCCATACACAGGCACACACGGGCATACACAGGCATACACAGGCACACACAGGCATACACAGGCATACGCAGGCATACACAGGCATACACAGGCATACACAGGCATACACAGGCGTACACAGGCATACACAAACATACACAGGCATACACAGGCATACACAGGTACACACAGGCATACACAGGCATATACAGGCATACACAGGCATACACAGGCATTCACAGGCATACACAGCCATACACTGGCATACACAGGCATTCACAGGCATACACAGACTTATACAGGCATACCCAGGCATACACAGGCATACACAGGCATACACGGGCATACACAGGCATAGACAGGCATACGCAGGCATACACAGGCATACACAGGCATACACAGGCATACACAGGCGTACACAGGCATACACAAACATACACAGGCATACACAGGCATACACAGGTACACACAGGCATACACAGGCATATACAGGCATACACAGGCATACACAGGCATTCACAGGCATACACAGCCATACACTGGCATACACAGGCATACAGAGGCATACACAGGCATACACAGGCATACACAGGCACACACGGGCATACACAGGCATACACAGGCACACACAGGCATACACAGGCATACACAGGCATACACAAACATACACAGGCATACACAGGCATACACAGGCACACACAGGCATACACGGGCATATACAGGCATACACAGGCATACACAGGCATTCACAGGCATACACAGCCATACACTGACATACACAGGCATACAAAGGCATACACAGGCATACACAGGCATACACAGGCATACACAGGCATACACAGGCATACACAGGCATACACAGGCATACACAGGCATACACAGGCATACACAGGCATACACAGGCATACGCAGGCATACACAGGCATACACAGGCACTCACAGGCATACACTGGCATACACTGGCATACACAGACATACACAGACATACACAGACTTATACAGGCATACCCAGGCATACACAGCAATACGCAGGCATAGACTGGCATACACTGACATACACTGACATATACAGGCATACACAGGCAGTCACAGGCATACACAGGCATTCTCTGGCATACACAGGCATTCACAGGCCTACACAGGCATACAAACGGCATACACGGACATACACAGACTTATACAGGCATACCCAGGCATACCCAGGCATACACAGGCATACACAGCCCTACACAGGCATACACAGCCCTACACAGGCATAGACTGACATGCACAGGCATACACAGGCATACACAAACATACACAGGCATACACAGGCATACACAGGCATACACAGGCATACACAGGCATACACAGGTATACACAGGCATACACAGGCATACACAGGCATACACAGGCACTCACAGGCATACACAGGCACTCACAGGCATACACAGGCATACGCAGGCATACACAGGCATACACAGGCATACACAGGTAAACACGGGCATACACAGGCATACACTGGCATACACAGGCATACACAGGCATACAAAGGCATACGCAGGCATACAAAGGCATACACTGGCATACGCAGGCATACACTGGCATACACTGGCATAACCAGGCATACACAGGCATACACAGGCATACACAGGCATACACAAACATACACAGGCATACACAGGCACACACAGGCATACACAGGCATATACAGGCATACACAGGCATACACAGGCATTCACAGGCATACACAGCCATACACTGGCATACACAGGCATACAAAGGCATACACAGGCATACACATCCATACACAGGCACACACGGGCATACACAGGCATACACAGGCACACACAGGCATACACAGGCATACACAGGCATACACAAACATACACACGCATACACAGGCATACAGAGGCACACACAGGCATACACAGGCATATACAGGCATACACAGGCATACACAGGCATTCACAGGCATACACAGCCATACACTGGCATACACAGGCATACACAGGCATACAAAGGCATACACAGGAATACACAGGCATGCACAGGCATACACATGCATACACAGGCACACACAGGCATACACAGGCATACACAGGCATACACAGGCATACACAGGCATCCACAGGCATACACAGGCATACACAGGCATTCTCTGGCATACACAGGCATTCACAGGCCTACACAGGCATACATAGGCAAACCCTGGCAAACACAGGCATACACAGGCATACACAGGCATACACGGGCATACATAGGCACACACAGGCATACCCAGGCATACAGAGGCATACACAAGCATACACAGGCATACACAGGCACTCACAGGCATACACAGGCATACACTGGCATACACAGACATACACAGACTTATACAGGCATACCCAGGCATACACAGGCATACACAGGCATACACAGGCATACACAGGCACTCACAGGCATACACAGGCATACACTGGCATACACAGACATACACAGACATACACAGACATACACAGGCATACACAGGCATACACAGGCATACACCGGCATACACAGGCATACACAGGCATACACAGGCATACACAGGCACTCACAGGCATACACAGACATACGCAGGCATACACAGGCATACACAGGCATACACAGGCATACACAGGCAAACACAGGCATACACAGGCATACACAGGCATACACAGGCACTCACAGGCATACACAGGCATACACAGGCATACACAGACATACACAGACTTATACAGGCCTACCCAGGCATACACAGGCATACACTGGCATACGAACGCGTACACAGGCATAGACAGGCATACACTGGCATACACTGGCATACACGGGCATACACGGGCCATACACTGGCATACACAGGCATACACAGGCATACACAGGCATACACAGGCATACACAGGCATACACAGGCATTCACAGGCATACACAGGCATACACAGGCATACTCAGGCATACACAGGCCTTCACAGGCATACACAGGCACTCACAGGCATACACAGGCACTCACAGGCATACACAGCCCTACACAGGCATACACAGGCATACACAGGCATACTGACATACACAGGCATACACTGGCATACGTAGGCGTACACAGCCATACACAGGCATAGACAGGCAAACACTGGCATACACTGGCATACACTGGCATACACGGGCATACACAGGCAAACACAGGCATACACGGGCATTCACAGGCAAACACAGGCATACACAGGCATACACAGGCATACACAGGCATACACAGGCATACACAAGCATACACGGGCATACACAGGCATACACGGGCAAAAACAGGCATACACAGGCATACATAGGCATACGCAGGCATACACAGGCATACACAGGCATACACAGGCATACACAGGCACACACAGGCATACACAGGCATACACAGGCATACACAGGCATACACAGGCATACACAGGCATACACAGGCATACACAGGCACTCACAGGCACTCACAGGCATACACTGGCATACACTGGCATACACTGGTATACACAGACTTATACAGGCATACCCAGGCATACACAGACTTATACAGGCATACCCAGGCATACACAGGCATACATAGCCCTACACAGGCATAGACTGACATACACAGGCATACACTGGCATACGTAGGCGTACACAGCCATACACAGGCATAGACAGGTAAACACTGGCATACACTGGCATACACTGGCATACACGGGCATACACAGGCAAACACAGGCATACACGGGCATGCACAGGCATACACAGGCATACACAGGCATACACAGGCATACACAGGCATACACTGGCATACACAGGCATACACGGGCATACACAGGCATACACAGGCATACACAGGCATACACAGGCATACGCAGGCATACACAGGCAAACACAGGCATACACAGGCATACACAGACATACACAGGCATACACAGGCATACACAGGCATACACAGGCATACACAGGCATACACAGGCATACACAGGCACTCACAGGCATACACAGGCACTCACAGGCATACACAGGCATACACTGGCATACACAGACATACACAGACTTATACAGGCATACCCAGGCATACACAGACTTATACAGGCATACCCAGGCATACACAGGCATAAACAGCCCTACACAGGCATAGACTGACATACACAGGCATACACAGGCATACACAGGCATACAAAGGCATACACAGGAATACACAGGCATGCACAGGCATACACAGGCATACACAGGCACACACAGGCATACACAGGCATACACAGGCATACACTGGCATACACTGGCATACACGGGCATACACGGGCCATACACTGGCATACACAGGCATACACAGGCATACACAGGCCTACACAGGCATACATAGGCATACACTGGCAAACACAGGCATACACAGGCATACACAGGCATACACGGGCATACATAGGCACACACAGGCATACACAGGCATACAGAGGCATACACAAGCATACACAGGCATACACAGGCATACACAGGCATACACAGGCATACACTGGCATACACAGACATACACAGACTTATACAGGCATACCCAGGCATACACAGGCATACACAGGCATACACAGGCATACACAGGCACTCACAGGCATACACAGGCATACACTGGCATACACAGACATACACAGACATACACAGACATACACAGGCATACACAGGCATACACAGGCATACACCGGCATACACAGGCATACACAGGCATACACAGGCATACACAGGCACTCACAGGCATACACAGGCATACACTGGCATACACAGACATACACAGACATACACAGACATACACAGACATACACAGACTTATACAGGCATACCCAGGCATACACAGGCATACACAGGCAAACACAGGCATACACAGGCATACACAGGCATACACGGGCATACATAGGCACACACAGGCATACACAGGCATACACAGGCATACACAGGCATACACAGGCATACACAGGCATACACAGGCACTCACAGGCATACACAGGCATACACAGGCATACACAGACATACACAGACTTATACAGGCCTACCCAGGCATACACAGGCATACACAGGCATACACTGGCATACGAACTCGTACACAGGCATAGACAGGCATACACTAGCATACACTGGCATACACGGGCACACACGGGCCATACACTGGCATACACAGGCATACACAGGCATACACAGGCATACACAGACATACACAGGCATACACAGGCATACACAGGCATACACAGGCATACACAGGCATACTCAGGCATACACAGGCCTTCACAGGCATACACAGGCACTCACAGGCATACACAGGCACTCACAGGCATACACAGCCCTACACAGGCATAGACTGACATACACAGGCATACACAGGCATACACAGGCATACTGACATACACAGGCATACACTGGCATACGTAGGCGTACACAGCCATACACAGGCATAGACAGGCAAACACTGGCATACACTGGCATACACTGGCATACACGGGCATACACAGGCAAACACAGGCATACACGGGCATGCACAGGCAAACACAGGCATACACAGGCATACACAGGCATACACAGGCATACACAGGCATACACAAGCATACACGGGCATACACAGGCATACACGGGCAAAAACAGGCATACACAGGCATACATAGGCATACGCAGGCATACACAGGCATACACAGGCATACACAGGCATACACAGGCACACACAGGCATACACAGCCCTACACAGGCATAGACTGACATACACAGGCATACACTGGCATACGTAGGCGTACACAGCCATACACAGGCATAGACAGGTAAACACTGGCATACACTGGCATACACTGGCATACACGGGCATACACAGGCAAACACAGGCATACACGGGCATGCACAGGCATACACAGGCATACACAGGCATACACAGGCATACACAGGCATACACGGGCATACACAGGCATACACGGGCATACACAGGCATACACAGGCATACGCAGGCATACACAGGCATACACAGGCATACACAGGCGTACACAGGCATACACAAACATACACAGGCATACACAGGCATACACAGGTACACACAGGCATACACAGGAATATACAGGCATACACAGGCATACACAGGCATTCACAGGCATACACAGCCATACACTGGCATACACAGGCATACAAAGGCATACACAGGCATACACAGGCATACACAGGCATACACAGGCATACACAGGCACACACGGGCATACACAGGCATACACAGGCACACACAGGCATACACAGGCATACACAGGCATACACAAACATACACAGGCATACACAGGCATACACAGGCACACACAGGCATACACAGGCATATACAGGCATACACAGGCATACACAGGCATACACAGGCATTCACAGGCATACACAGCCATACACTGACATACACAGGCATACAAAGGCATACACAGGCATACACAGGCATACACAGGCATACACAGGCACACACAGGCATACACAGGCATACACAGGCATACACAGGCATACACAGGCATACACAGGCATACACAGGCATACACAGGCATACACAGGCACTCACAGGCATACACTGGCATACACTGTCATACACAGACATACACAGACATACACAGACATACACAGACATACACAGACTTATACAGGCATACCCAGGCATACACAGGCATAGACTGGCATACACTGACATACACTGACATATACAGGCATACACAGGCAGTCACAGGCATACACAGGCATTCTCTGGCATACACAGGCATTCACAGGCATACACAGCCATACACTGGCATACACAGGCATACAGAGGCATACACAGGCATACACAGGCATACACAGGCATACTCAGGCATACACAGGCCTTCACAGGCATACACAGGCACTCACAGGCATACACAGGCACTCACAGGCATACACAGCCCTACACAGGCATAGACTGACATACACAGGCATACACAGGCATACACAGGCATACTGACATACACAGGCATACACTGGCATACGTAGGCGTACACAGCCATACACAGGCATAGACAGGCAAACACTGGCATACACTGGCATACACTGGCATACACGGGCATACACAGGCAAACACAGGCATACACGGGCATGCACAGGCAAACACAGGCATACACAGGCATACACAGGCATACACAGGCATACACAGGCATACACAAGCATACACGGGCATACACAGGCATACACGGGCAAAAACAGGCATACACAGGCATACATAGGCATACGCAGGCATACACAGGCATACACAGGCATACACAGGCATACACAGGCACACACAGGCATACACAGGCATACACAGGCATACACAGGCATACACAGGCATACACAGGCATACACAGGCACTCACAGGCATACACAGGCACTCACAGGCATACACAGGCATACACTGGCATACACAGACATACACAGACTTATACAGGCATACCCAGGCATACACAGACTTATACAGGCATACCCAGGCATACACAGGCATACACAGCCCTACACAGGCATAGACTGACATACACAGGCATACACTGGCATACGTAGGCGTACACAGCCATACACAGGCATAGACAGGTAAACACTGGCATACACTGGCATACACTGGCATACACGGGCATACACAGGCAAACACAGGCATACACGGGCATGCACAGGCATACACAGGCATACACAGGCATACACAGGCATACACAGGCATACACGGGCATACACAGGCATACACGGGCATACACAGGCATACACAGGCATACGCAGGCATACACAGGCATACACAGGCATACACAGGCGTACACAGGCATACACAAACATACACAGGCATACACAGGCATACACAGGTACACACAGGCATACACAGGAATATACAGGCATACACAGGCATACACAGGCATTCACAGGCATACACAGCCATACACTGGCATACACAGGCATACAAAGGCATACACAGGCATACACAGGCATACACAGGCATACACAGGCATACACAGGCACACACGGGCATACACAGGCATACACAGGCACACACAGGCATACACAGGCATACACAGGCATACACAAACATACACAGGCATACACAGGCATACACAGGCACACACAGGCATACACAGGCATATACAGGCATACACAGGCATACACAGGCATACACAGGCATTCACAGGCATACACAGCCATACACTGACATACACAGGCATACAAAGGCATACACAGGCATACACAGGCATACACAGGCATACACAGGCACACACAGCATACACAGGCATACACAGGCATACACAGGCATACACAGGCATACACAGGCATACACAGGCATACACAGGCATACACAGGCACTCACAGGCATACACTGGCATACACTGTCATACACAGACATACACAGACATACACAGACATACACAGACATACACAGACTTATACAGGCATACCCAGGCATACACAGGCATAGACTGGCATACACTGACATACACTGACATATACAGGCATACACAGGCAGTCACAGGCATACACAGGCATTCTCTGGCATACACAGGCATTCACAGGCCTACACAGGCATACAAACGGCATACACGGACATACACAGGCATACACAGGCATACACAGGCATACACAGGCATACACAGGCATACACAGGCATACACAGGCATACACAGGCACTCACAGGCATACACAGGCACTCACAGGCATACACAGCCATACACAGGCACAGACAGGCAAACACTGGCATACACTGGTATACACTGGCATACACGGGCATACACAGGCATACACAGGCATACACGGGCATGCACAGGCATACACAGGCATAGACTGACATACACAGGCATACACTGGCATACGTAGGCGTACACAGCCGCACACAGCCATACACAGGCACAGACAGGCAAACACTGGCATACACTGGTATACACTGGCATACACGGGCATACACAGGCATACACAGGCATACACGGGCATGCACAGGCATACACAGGCATACACAGGCATACACAGGCATACACGGGCATACACAGGCTTACACGGGCATACACAGGCATACACAGGCATACACAGGCATACACAGGCATACGCAGGCATACACAGGCATACAAAGGCATACACAGGCATACACAGGCATACACAGGCATACACAGGCATACACAGGCATACACAGGCATACACAGGCATACACAGGCATACACAGGCATACACAGGCATACACAGGCATACACAGGCACTCACAGGCATACACAGGCACTCACAGGCATACACAGGCATACGCTGGCATACACAGACATACACAGACTTATACAGGCATACCCAGGCATACACAGACTTATACAGGCATACCCAGGCATACACAGACTTATACAGGCATACCCAGGCATACACAGGCATACACAGCCCTACACAGGCATAGACTGACATACACAGGCATACACTGGCATACGTAGGCGTACATAGCCATACACAGGCATAGACAGGCAAACACTGGCATACACTGGCATACACTGGCATGCACTGGCATACACGGGCATACACAGGCATACACAGGCATACACGGGCATGCACAGGCATACACAGGCATACACAGGCATACACAGGCATACACAGGCATACACGGGCACTCACAGGCATACACTGGCATACACTGGAATACACAGACATACACAGACATACACAGACTTATACAGGCATACCCAGGCATACACAGGCATACACAGCCATACGCAGGCATAGACTGGCATACACTGACATACACTGACATATACAGGCATACACAGGCAGTCACAGGCATACACAGGCATTCTCTGGCATACACAGGCATTCACAGGCATACACAGACTTATACAGGCATACCCAGGCATACACAGGCATACACAGCCCTACACAGGCATAGACTGACATACACAGGCATACACTGGCATACGTAGGCGTACACAGCCATACACAGGCACAGACAGGCAAACACATCCATACACAGGCACACACGGGCATACACAGGCATACACAGGCACACACAGGCATACACAGGCATACACAGGCATACACAAACATACACAGGCATACACAGGCATACACAGGCACACACAGGCATACACAGGCATATACAGGCATACACAGGCATACACAGGCATACACAGGCATTTACAGCCATACACAGCCATACACTGACATACACAGGCATACAAAGGCATACACAGGCATACACAGGCATACACAGGCATACACAGGCACACACAGGCATACACAGGCATACACAGGCATACACAGGCATACACAGGCATACACAGGCATACACAGGCATACACAGGCACTCACAGGCATACACTGGCATACACTGTCATACACAGACATACACAGACATACACAGACATACACAGGCATACACAGGCATACACTGGCATACGAACTCGTACACAGGCATAGACAGGCATACACTGGCATACACTGGCATATACGGGCACACACGGGCCATACACTGGCATACACAGGCATACACAGGCATACACAGGCATACACAGACATACACAGGCATACACAGGCATACACAGGCATACACAGGCATACACAGGCATACTCAGGCATACACAGGCCTTCACAGGCACACACAGGCACTCACAGGCATACACAGGCACTCACAGGCATACACAGCCCTACACAGGCATAGACTGACATACACAGGCATACACAGGCATACACAGGCATACACAGGCATACTGACATACACAGGCATACACTGGCATACGTAGGCGTACACAGCCATACACAGGCATAGACAGGCAAACACTGGCATACACTGGCATACACTGGCATACACGGGCATACACAGGCAAACACAGGCATACACGGGCATGCACAGGCAAACACAGGCATACACAGGCATACACAGGCATACACAGGCATACACAGGCATACACTGGCATACACGGGCATACACAGGCATACACGGGCAAAAACAGGCATACACAGGCATACATAGGCATACGCAGGCATACACAGGCATACACAGGCATACACAGGCATACACAGGCACACACAGGCATACACAGGCATACACAGGCATACACAGGCATACACAGGCATACACAGGCATACACAGGCATACACAGGCACTCACAGGCACTCACAGGCATACACTGGCATACACTGGCATACACTGGCATACACAGACTTATACAGGCATACCCAGGCATACACAGACTTATACAGGCATACCCAGGCATACACAGGCATACACAGCCCTACACAGACATAGACTGACATACACAGGCATACACTGGCATACGTAGGCGTACACAGCCATACACAGGCATAGACAGGTAAACACTGGCATACACTGGCATACACTGGCATACACTGGCATACACGGGCATACACAGGCAAACACAGGCATACACGGGCATGCACAGGCATACACAGGCATACACAGGCATACACAGGCATACACAGGCATACACAGGCATACACAGGCATACACTGGCATACACAGGCATACACGGGCATACACAGGCATACACAGGCATACACAGGCATACACAGGCATACGCAGGCATACACAGGCAAACACAGGCATACACAGGCATACATAGGCATACACAGGCATACACAGGCATACACAGGCATACACAGGCATACACAGGCATACACAGGCATACACAGGCATACACAGGCATACACAGGCATACACAGGCATACACAGGCATACACAGGCACTCACAGGCATACACAGGCACTCACAGGCATACACAGGCATACACTGGCATACACAGACATACACAGACTTATACAGGCATACCCAGGCATACACAGACTTATACAGGCATACCCAGGCATACACAGGCATACACAGCCCTACACAGGCATAGACTGACATACACAGGCATACACTGGCATACGTAGGCGTACACAGCCATACACAGGCAAACACTGGCATACACTGGCATACACTGGCATACACGGGCATACACAGGCATACACAGGCATACACGGGCATGCACAGGCATACACAGGCATACACAGGCATACACAGGCATACACAGGCATACACGGGCATACACAGGCATACACGGGCATACACAGGCATACACAGGCATACGCAGGCATACACAGGCATACACAGGCATACACAGGCGTACACAGGCATACACAAACATACACAGGCATACACAGGCATACACAGGTACACACAGGCATACACAGGAATATACAGGCATACACAGGCATACACAGGCATTCACAGGCATACACAGCCATACACTGGCATACACAGGCATACAAAGGCATACACAGGCATACACAGGCATACACAGGCATACACAGGCATACACAGGCATACACAGGCACACACGGGCATACACAGGCATACACAGGCACACACAGGCATACACAGGCATACACAGGCATACACAAACATACACAGGCATACACAGGCATACACAGGCACACACAAGCATACACAGGCATATACAGGCATACACAGGCATACACAGGCATACACAGGCATTCACAGGCATACACAGCCATACACTGACATACACAGGCATACAAAGGCATACACAGGCATACACAGGCATACCCAGGCATACACAGGCACACACAGGCATACACAGGCATACACAGGCATACACAGGCAAACACAGGCATACACAGGCATACACAGGCATACACAGGCATACACAGGCATTCACAGGCATACACTGGCATACACTGTCATACACAGACATACACAGACATACACAGACATACACAGACTTATACAGGCATACCCAGGCATACACAGGCATACACAGCCATACGCAGGCATAGACTGGCATACACTGACATACACTGACATATACAGGCATACACAGGCAGTCACAGGCATACACAGGCATTCTCTGGCATACACAGGCATTCACAGGCCTACACAGGCATACAAACGGCATACACGGACATACACAGACTTATACAGGCATACTCAGGCATACACAGGCATACACAGCCCTACACAGGCATAGACTGACATACACAGGCATACACTGGCATACGTAGGCGTACACAGCCGTACACAGCCATACACAGGCACAGACAGGCAAACACTGGCATACACTGGTATACACTGGCATACACGGGCATACACAGGCATACACAGGCATACACAGGCATACACAGGCATACACAGGCATACACAGGCATACACAGGCATACAAAGGCATACACAGGCATACACAGGCATACACAGGCATACACAGGCACTCACAGGCATACACAGGCATACGCTGGCATACACAGACATACACAGACTTATACAGGCATACCCAGGCATACACAGACTTATACAGGCATACCCAGGCATACACAGACTTATACAGGCATACCCAGGCATACACAGGCATACACAGCCCTACACAGGCATAGACTGACATACACAGGCATACACTGGCATACGTAGGCGTACATAGCCATACACAGGCATAGACAGGCAAACACTGGCATACACTGGCATACACTGGCATACACTGGCATACACGGGCATACACAGGCATACACAGGCATGCACGGGCATGCACAGGCATACACAGGCATACACAGGCATACACAGGCATACACAGGCATACACGGGCACTCACAGGCATACACTGGCATACACTGGAATACACAGACATACACAGACATACACAGACTTATACAGGCATACCCAGGCATACACAGGCATACACTGCCATACACAGGCATAGACTGGCATACACTGACATACACTGACATATACAGGCATACACAGGCAGTCACAGGCATACACAGGCATTCTCTGGCATACACAGGCATTCACAGGCCTACACAGGCATACACAGACTTATACAGGCATACCCAGGCATACACAGGCATACACATCCCTACACAGGCATAGACTGACATACACAGGCATACACTGGCATACGTAGGCGTACACAGCCATACACAGGCACCGACAGGCAAACACTGGCATACACTGGTATACACTGGCATACACGGGCATAGACAGGCATACACAGGCATACACGGGCATGCACAGGCATACACAGTCATACACAGGCATACACAGGCATACACGGGCATACACAGGCTTACACGGGCATACACAGGCATACACAGGCATACGCAGGCATACACAGGCATACAAGGGCATACACAGGCATACACAGGCATACACAGGCATACACAGGCATACACAGGCATACACAGGCATACACAGGCGTACACAGGCATACACAGGCACTCACAGGCATACACAGGCACTCACAGGCATACACAGGCATACACTGGCATACACAGACATACACAGACTTATGCAGGCATACCCAGGCATACACAGACTTATACAGGCATACCCAGGCATACACAGGCATACACAGCCCTACACAGGCATAGACTGACATACACAGGCATACACTGGCATACGTAGGCGTACATAGCCATACACATGCATAGACAGGCAAACACTGGCATACACTGGCATACACTGGCATACACTGGCATACACGGGCATACACAGGCATACACAGGCATACACGGGAATGCACAGGCATACACAGGCATACACAGGCATACACAGGCATACACGGGCATACACAGGCATACACGGGCATACACAGGCCTACACAGGCATACGCAGGCATACACAGGCATACACAGGCATACACAGGTAAACACGGGCATACACAGGCATACACTGGCATACACAGGCATACACAGGCATACAAAGGCATACGCAGGCATACAAAGGCATACACTGGCATACGCAGGCATACACAGGCATACACAGGCATACACAGGCATACATAGGCACACACAGGCATACACAGGCATACACAGGCATACACAGGCATACACAGGCATACACAGGCAGTCACAGGCATACACAGGCAAACACTGGCATACACAGATATACACAGACTTATACAGGCATACCCAGGCATACACAGGCATACACTGGCATACGTACTCGTACACAGGCATAGACAGGCATACACTGCATACACTGGCATACACGGGCATACACGGGCCATACACGGGCATGCACAGGCATACACAGGCATACACAGGCATACACAGGCATACTTAGGCATACACTGGCAAACACAGGCATACACAGGCATACACAGGCATAAACTGGCATATACAGGCATATACAGGCATACACGGGCACTCACAGGCATACACAGCCATACACAGGCATACACAGGCATACACAGGCATACACAGGCATACACAAGCATACACAGGCATACACAGGCATACACAGACATACACAGGCATACACAGGCATACATAGGCAAACACATAGGCATATACAGGCATACACAGGCATCCACAGGCATTCACAGGCATACACAGGCATACACAGGCATAAACTGGCATATACAGGCATATACAGGCATATACAGGCATATACAGGATTACACGGGCATTCACAGGCATACACAACCATACACAGGCATACACAGGCATACACAGGCATACACAGGCATACACAGGCATACACAAGCATACACAGGCATACACAAGCATACACAGGCACACACAGGCATACACAGACATATACAGGCATACACAGGCATACACAGATATACACAGACTTATACAGGCATACCCAGGCATACACAGGCATACACAAGCATACACAGGCATACACAAGCATACACAGGCACACACAGGCATACACAGGCATACACAGGCATACACAGGCATTCACTGGCATACGTACTCGTACACAGGCATAGACAGGCATACACTGGCATACACTGGCATACACGGGCATACACGGGCATGCACAGGCATACACAGGCATACACAGGCATACACAGGCATACACAGGCATACATAGGCATACACTGGCAAACACAGGCACACACAGGCATCCACAGGCATTCACAGGCATACACAGGCATACACAGGCATAAACTGGCATATACAGGCATATACAGGCATACACAAACATACACAGGCATACACAGGCATACACAGGCACACACAGGCATACACAGACATATACAGGCATACACAGGCATACACAGGCATTCACAGGCATACACAGGCATAAACTGGCATATACAGGCATATACAGGCATACACGGGCATACACACGCATACACAGGCATACATAGGCATACACAGGCATACACAGGCATACACAGGCACAGACAGGCAAACACTGGCATACACTGGTATACACTGGCATACACGGGCATACACAGGCATACACAGGCATACACGGGCATGCACAGGCATACACAGGCATACACAGGCATACATAGGCATACACGGGCATACACATTCTTACACGCGCATACACAGGCATACACAGGCATACACAGGCATACACGGGCACACACAGGCATACACAGGCATACACGGGCATACACAGGCATACACAGGCATACGCAGGCATACACAGGCATACACAGGTAAACACGGGCATACACAGGCATACACTGGCATACACAGGCATACACAGGCATACACTGGCATACACTGGCATACACGGGCATACACTGGCATACGCAGGCATACACTGGCATACACTGGCATAACCAGGCATACACAGGCATACACAGGCATACACAAACATACACAGGCATACACAGGCATACACAGGCACACACAGGCATACACAGGCATATACAGGCATACACAGGCATACACAGGCATTCACAGGCATACACAGCCATACACTGGCATACACAGGCATACAAAGGCATACACAGGCATACACAGGCATACACAGGCATACACAGGCACACACGGGCATACACAGGCATACACAGGCATACACAGGCATACACAGGCATACACAAACATACACACGCATACACAGGCATACAGAGGCACACACAGGCATACACAGGCATATACAGGCATACACAGGCATACACAGGCATTCACAGACATACACAGCCATACACTGGCATACACAGGCATACACAGGCATACAAAGGCATACACAGGAATACACAGGCATACACAGGCATACACAGGCACACACAGGCATACACAGGCATACACAGGCATACACGGGCATACATAGGCACACACAGGCATACACAGGCATACACAGGCATACACAAGCATACACAGGCATACACAGGCCCTCACAGGCATACACAGGCATACACTGGCATACACAGACATACACAGACTTATACAGGCATACACAGGCATACACAGGCATACACAGGCATACACAGGCACTCACAGGCATACACAGGCATACACTGGCATACACAGACATACACAGACATACACAGACATACACAGGCATACACAGGCATACACAGGCATACACCGGCATACACAGACATACACAGGCATACACAGGCATACACAGGCACGCACAGGCATACACAGGCATACACTGGCATACACAGACATACACAGACATACACAGACATACACAGACTTATACAGGCATACCCAGGCATACACAGGCATACACAGGCAAACACAGGCATACACAGGCATACACAGGCATACACGGGCATACATAGGCACACACAGGCATACACAGGCATACACAGGCATACACAGGCATACACGGGCATACACAGGCACTCACAGGCATACACAGGCATACACAGGCATACACAGACATACACTGGCATACGTACTCGTACACAGGCATAGATAGGCATACACTGGCATACATTGGCATACACGGGCATACACAGGCATACACAGGCATACACAGGCATACACAGGCATACACAGGCATACACAGGCATACACAGGCATACACAGGCATACACAGGCATACACAGGCATACTCAGGCATACACAGGCCTTCACAGGCATACACAGGCACTCACAGGCATACACAGGCACTCACAGGCATACACAGCCCTACACAGGCATAGACTGACATACACAGGCATACACAGGCATACTGACATACACAGGCATACACTGGCATACGTAGGCGTACACAGCCATACACAGGCATAGACAGGTAAACACTGGCATACACTGGCATACACGGGCATACACAGGCAAACACAGGCATACACGGGCATGCACAGGCATACACAGGCATACACAGGCATACACAGGCATACACAGGCATACACAGGCATACACAGGCATACACGGGCATACACAGGCATACACGGGCAAAAACAGGCATACACAGGCATACACAGGCATACATAGGCATACGCAGGCATACACAGGCATACACAGGCATACACAGACACACACAGGCATACACAGGCATACACAGGCATACACAGGCATACACAGGCATACACAGGCACTCACAGGCACTCACAGGCATACACAGGCATACACTGGCATACACTGGCATACACAGACTTATACAGGCATACCCAGGCATACACAGACTTATACAGGCATACCCAGGCATACACAGGCATACACAGCCCTACACAGGCATAGACTGACATACACAGGCATACACTGGCATACGTAGGCGTACACAGCCATACACAGGCATAGACAGGTAAACACTGGCATACACTGGCATACACTGGCATACACGGGCATACACAGGCAAACACAGGCATACACGGGCATGCACAGGCATACACAGGCATACACAGGCATACACAGGCATACACTGGCATACACAGGCATACACGGGCATACACAGGCATACACAGGCATACACAGGCATACACAGGCATACGCAGGCATACACAGGCAAACACAGGCATACACAGGCATACACAGGCATACACAGGCATACACAGGCATACACAGGCATACACAGGCATACACAGGCATACACAGGCATACACAGGCATACACAGGCATACACAGGCATACACAGGCATACACAGGCATACACAGGCACTCACAGGCATACACAGGCACTCACAGGCATACACAGGCATACACTGGCATACACTGACATACACAGACTTATACAGGCATACCCAGGCATACACAGACTTATACAGGCATACCCAGGCATACACAGGCATACACAGCCCTACACAGGCATAGACTGACATACACAGGCATACACTGGCATACGTAGGCGTACACAGCCATACACAGGCATAGACAGGCAAACACTGGCATACACTGGCATACACTGGCATACACGGGCATACACAGGCATACACAGGCATACACGGGCATACACAGGCATACACGGGCATACACAGGCATACACAGGCATACGCAGGCATACACAGGCATACACAGGCGTACACAGGCATACACAAACATACACAAACATACACAGGCATACACAGGCATACACAGGTACACACAGGCATACACAGGCATATACAGGCATACACAGGCATACACGGGCATTCACAGGCATACACAGCCATACACTGGCATACACAGGCATACAAAGGCATACACAGGCATACACAGGCATACACAGGCATACACAGGCATACACAGGCACACACGGGCATACACAGGCATACACAGGCACACACAGGCATACACAGGCATACACAGGCATACACAAACATACACAGGCATACACAGGCATACACAGGCACACACAGGCATACACAGGCATATACAGGCATACACAGGCATACACAGGCATTCACAGGCATACACAGCCATACACTGACATACACAGGCATACAAAGGCATACACAGGCATACACAGGCATACACAGGCATACACAGGCACACACAGGCATACACAGGCATACACAGGCATACACAGGCGTACACAGGCATACACAAACATACACAAACATACACAGGCATACACAGGCATACACAGGTACACACAGGCATACACAGGCATATACAGGCATACACAGGCATACACAGGCATTCACAGGCATACACAGCCATACACTGGCATACACAGGCATACAAAGGCATACACAGGCATACACAGGCATACACAGGCATACACAGGCATACACAGGCACACACGGGCATACACAGGCATACACAGGCACACACAGGCATACACAGGCATACACAGGCATACACAAACATACACAGGCATACACAGGCATACACAGGCACACACAGGCATACACAGGCATATACAGGCATACACAGGCATACACAGGCATTCACAGGCATACACAGCCATACACTGACATACACAGGCATACAAAGGCATACACAGGCATACACAGGCATACACAGGCATACACAGGCACACACAGGCATACACAGGCATACACAGGCATACGCAGGCATACACAGGCATACACAGGCATACACAGGCATACACAGGCACTCACAGGCATACACTGGCATACACTGGCATACACAGACATACACAGACATACACAGACTTATACAGGCATACCCAGGCATACACAGGCATACACAGCCATACGCAGGCATAGACTGGCATACACTGACATACACTGACATATACAGGCATACACAGGCAGTCACAGGCATACACAGGCATACACAGGCATACACAGGCACACACAGGCATACACAGGCATACACAGGCATACACAGGCATACACAGGCATACACAGGCATACACAGGCACTCACAGGCATACACTGGCATACACTGGCATACACAGACATACACAGACATACACAGACTTATACAGGCATACCCAGGCATACACAGGCATACACAGCCATACGCAGGCATAGACTGGCATACACTGACATACACTGACATATACAGGCATACACAGGCATTCACAGGCCTACACAGGCATACAAACGGCATACACGGACATACACAGATTTATACAGGCATACCCAGGCATACACAGGCATACACAGCCCTACACAGGCATAGACTGACATACACAGGACACACTGCCATACGTAGGCGTACACAGCCATACACAGGCACAGTTAGGCAAACACTGGCATACACTGGTATACACTGGCATACACGGGCATACACAGGCATACACAGGCATACACGGGCATGCACAGGCATACATAGGCATACACAGGCATACACAGGCATACACAGGCATACACGGGCATACAGAGGCTTACACGGGAATACACAGGCATACACAGGCATACACAGGCATACACAGGCAGACGCAGGCATACACAGGCACACAAGGGCATACACAGGCATACACAGGCATACACAGGCATACACAGGCATACACAGGCATACACAGGCATACACAGGCATACACAGGCATACACAGGCATACACAGGCATACGCAGGCATACACAGGCACTCACAGGCATACACAGGCACTCACAGGCATACACAGGCATACGCTGGCATACACAGACATACACAGACTTATACAGGCATACCCAGGCATACACAGACTTATACAGGCATACCCAGGCATACACAGCCCTACACAGGCATAGACTGACATACACAGGCATACACTGGCATACGTAGGCGTACATAGCCATACACAGGCATAGACAGGCAAACACTGGCATACACTGGCATACACTGGCATACACTGGCATACACGGGCATACACAGGCATACACAGGCATACACGGGCAAGCACAGGCATACACAGGCATACACAGGCATACACAGGCATACACAGGCATACACGGGCACTCACAGGCATACACTGGCATACACTGGCATACACAGACATACACAGACATACACAAACTTATACAGGCATACCCAGGCATACACAGGCATACACAGCCATACGCAGGCATAGACTGGCATACACTGACATACACTGACATATACAGGCATACACAGGCAGTCACAGGCATACACAGGCATTCTCTGGCATACACAGGCATTCACAGGCCTACACAGGCATACAAACGGCATACACGGACATACACAGACTTATACAGGCATACCCAGGCATACACAGGCATAGACTGGCATACACGGGCATACACAGGCATACACAGGCATACACTGGCAAGCACAGGCATACACAGGCATACACAGGCATACACAGGCATACACAGGCATACACGGGCACTCACAGGCATACACTGGCATACACTGGCATACACAGACATACACAGACATACACAAACTTATACAGGCATACCCAGGCATACACAGGCATACACAGCCATACGCAGGCATACAAACGGCATACACGGACATACACAGACTTATACAGGCATACACAGGCAGTCACAGGCATACACAGGCATTCTCTGGCATACACAGGCATTCACAGGCCTACACAGGCATACAAACGGCATACACGGACATACACAGACTTATACAGGCATACCCAGGCATACACAGGCATAGACTGACATACACAGGCATACACTGGCATACGTAGGCGTACACAGCCATACACAGGCACAGACAGGCAAACACTGGCATACACTGGTATACACTGGCATACACGGGCATACACAGGCATACACAGGCATACACGGGCATGCACAGGCATACACAGTCATACACAGGCATACACAGGCATTCTCTGGCATACACAGGCATTCACAGGCCTACACAGGCATACAAACGGCATACACGGACATACACAGACTTATACAGGCATACCCAGGCATACACAGGCATACACAGCCCTACACAGGCATAGACTGACATACACAGGCATACACTGGCATACGTAGGCGTACACAGCCATACACAGGCACAGACAGGCAAACACTGGCATACTCTGGTATACACTGGCATACACGGGCATACACAGGCATACACAGGCATGCACAGGCATACACAGGCATACGCAGGCATACACAGGCATACAAAGGCATACACAGGCATACACAGGCATACACAGGCATACACAGGCATACACAGGCATACACAGGCATACACAGGCATACACAGGCACTCACAGGCATACACAGGCACTCACAGGCATACACAGGCATACGCTGGCATACACAGACATACACAGACTTATACAGGCATACCTAGGCATACACAGACTTATACAGGCATACCCAGGCATACACAGGCATACACAGCCCTACACAGGCATAGACTGACATACACAGGCATACACTGGCATACGTAGGCGTACATAGCCATACACAGGCATAGACAGGCAAACACTGGCATACACTGGCATACACTGGCATACACTGGCATACACGGGCATACACAGGCATACACAGGCATACACGGGCATGCACAGGCATACACAGGCATACGCTGGCATACACAGACATACACAGACTTATACAGGCATACCCAGGCATACACAGACTTATACAGGCATACCCAGGCATACACAGGCATACACAGCCCTACACAGGCATATACTGACATACACAGGCATACACTGGCATACGTAGGCGTACATAGCCATACACAGGCATACCCAGGCATACACAGGCATACACAGCCCTACACAGGCATAGACTGACATACACAGGCATCCACTGGCATACGTAGGCGTACATAGCCATACACAGGCATAGACAGGCAAACACTGGCATACACTGGCATACACTGGCATACACTGGCATACACTGGCATACACGGGCATACACAGGCATACACAGGCATACACGGGCAAGCACAGGCATACACAGGCATACACAGGCATACACAGGCATACACAGGCATACACAGGCATACCTGGCACTCACAGGCATACACAGGCACTCACAGGCATACACAGGCATACGCTGGCATACACAGACATACACAGACTTATACAGGCATACCCAGGCATACACAGACTTATACAGGCATACCCAGGCATACACAGCCCTACACAGGCATAGACTGACATACACAGGCATACACTGGCATACGTAGGCGTACATAGCCATACACAGGCATAGACAGGCAAACACTGGCATACACTGGCATACACTGGCATACACTGGCATACACGGGCATACACAGGCATACACAGGCATACACGGGCAAGCACAGGCATACACAGGCATACACAGGCATACACAGGCATACACAGGCATACACGGGCACTCACAGGCATACACTGGCATACACTGGCATACACAGACATACACAGACATACACAAACTTATACAGGCATACCCAGGCATACACAGGCATACACAGCCATACGCAGGCATAGACTGGCATACACTGACATACACTGACATATACAGGCATACACAGGCAGTCACAGGCATACACAGGCATTCTCTGGCATACACAGGCATTCACAGGCCTACACAGGCATACAAACGGCATACACGGACATACACAGACTTATACAGGCATACCCAGGCATACACAGGCATAGACTGACATACACAGGCATACACTGGCATACGTAGGCGTACACAGCCATACACAGGCACAGACAGGCAAACACTGGCATACACTGGTATACACTGGCATACACGGGCATACACAGGCATACACAGGCATACACGGGCATGCACAGGCATACACAGTCATACACAGGCATACACAGGCATTCTCTGGCATACACAGGCATTCACAGGCCTACACAGGCATACAAACGGCATACACGGACATACACAGACTTATACAGGCATACCCAGGCATACACAGGCATACACAGCCCTACACAGGCATAGACTGACATACACAGGCATACACTGGCATACGTAGGCGTACACAGCCATACACAGGCACAGACAGGCAAACACTGGCATACTCTGGTATACACTGGCATACACGGGCATACACAGGCATACACAGGCATGCACAGGCATACACAGGCATACGCAGGCATACACAGGCATACAAAGGCTACACAGGCATACACAGGCATACACAGGCATACACAGGCATACACAGGCATACACAGGCATACACAGGATACACAGGCACTCACAGGCATACACAGGCACTCACAGGCATACACAGGCATACGCTGGCATACACAGACATACACAGACTTATACAGGCATACCTAGCATACACAGACTTATACAGGCATACCCAGGCATACACAGGCATACACAGCCCTACACAGGCATAGACTGACATACACAGGCATACACTGGCATACGTAGGCGTACATAGCCATACACAGGCATAGACAGGCAAACACTGGCATACACTGGCATACACTGGCATACACTGGCATACACGGGCATACACAGGCATACACAGGCATACACGGGCATGCACAGGCATACACAGGCATACGCTGGCATACACAGACATACACAGACTTATACAGGCATACCCAGGCATACACAGACTTATACAGGCATACCCAGGCATACACAGGCATACACAGCCCTACACAGGCATATACTGACATACACAGGCATACACTGGCATACGTAGGCGTACATAGCCATACACAGGCATACCCAGGCATACACAGGCATACACAGCCCTACACAGGCATAGACTGACATACACAGGCATCCACTGGCATACGTAGGCGTACATAGCCATACACAGGCATAGACAGGCAAACACTGGCATACACTGGCATACACTGGCATACACTGGCATACACTGGCATACACGGGCATACACAGGCATACACAGGCATACACGGGCAAGCACAGGCATACACAGGCATACACAGGCATACACAGGCATACACAGGCATACACAGGCATACACTGGCATACACGGGCACTCACAGGCATACACTGGCATACACTGGCATACACAGACATACACAGACATACACAAACTTATACAGGCATACCCAGGCATACACAGGCATACACAGCCATACGCAGGCATAGACTGGCATACACTGACATACACTGACATATACAGGCATACACAGGCAGTCACAGGCATACACAGGCATTCTCTGGCATACACAGGCATTCACAGGCCTACACAGGCATACAAACGGCATACACGGACATACACAGACTTATACAGGCTTATACAGGCATACCCAGGCATACACAGGCATACACAGCCCTACACAGGCATAGACTGACATACACAGGCATACACTGGCATACGTAGGCGTACACAGCCATACACAGGCACAGACAGGCAAACACTGGCATACACTGGTATACACTGGCATACACGGGCATACACAGGCATACACAGGCATACACGGGCATGCACAGGCATACACAGTCATACACAGGCATACACAGGCATTCTCTGGCATACACAGGCATTCACAGGCCTACACAGGCATACAAACGGCATACACGGACATACACAGACTTATACAGGCATACCCAGGCATACACAGGCATACACAGCCCTACACAGGCATAGACTGACATACACAGGCAAAAACTAGCATACGTAGGCGTACACAGCCATACACAGGCACAGACAGGCAAACACTGGCATACTCTGGTATACACTGGCATACACAGGCATACACGGGCAAGCACAGGCATACACAGGCATACACAGGCATACACAGGCATACACTGGCATACACGGGCACTCACAGGCATACACTGGCATACACTGGCATACACAGACATACACAGACATACACAAACTTATACAGGCATACCCAGGCATACACAGGCATACACAGCCATACGCAGGCATAGACTGGCATACACTGACATACACTGACATATACAGGCATACACAGGCAGTCACAGGCATACACAGGCATTCTCTGGCATACACAGGCATTCACAGGCCTACACAGGCATACAAACGGCATACACGGACATACACAGACTTATACAGGCTTATACAGGCATACCCAGGCATACACAGGCATACACAGCCCTACACAGGCATAGACTGACATACACAGGCATACACTGGCATACGTAGGCGTACACAGCCATACACAGGCACAGACAGGCAAACACTGGCATACACTGGTATACACTGGCATACACGGGCATACACAGGCATACACAGGCATACACGGGCATGCACAGGCATACACAGTCATACACAGGCATACACAGGCATTCTCTGGCATACACAGGCATTCACAGGCCTACACAGGCATACAAACGGCATACACGGACATACACAGACTTATACAGGCATACCCAGGCATACACAGCCCTACACAGGCATAGACTGACATACACAGGCAAAAACTGGCATACGTAGGCGTACACAGCCATACACAGGCACAGACAGGCAAACACTGGCATACTCTGGTATACACTGGCATACACGGGCATACACAGGCATACACAGGCATGCACAGGCATACACAGGCATACGCAGGCATACACAGGCATACAAAGGCTACACAGGCATACACAGGCATACACAGGCATACACAGGCACACACAGGCATACACAGGCATACACAGGCATACACAGGCACTCACAGGCATACACAGGCACTCACAGGCATACACAGGCATACGCTGGCATACACAGACATACACAGACTTATACAGGCATACCCAGGCATACACAGGCATACACAGCCCTACACAGGCATAGACTGACATACACAGGCATACACTGGCATACGTAGGCGTACATAGCCATACACAGGCATAGACAGGCAAACACTGGCATACACTGGCATACACTGGCATACACTGGCATACACGGGCATACACAGGCATACACAGGCATACACGGGCATGCACAGGCATACACAGGCATACACAGGCATACACAGGCATACACGGGCACTCACAGGCATACACTGGCATACACTGGCATACACAGACATACACAGACATACACAGACTTATACAGGCATACCAAGGCATACACAGGCATACACAGCCATACGCAGGCATAGACTGGCATACACTGACATACACTGACATATACAGGCATACACAGGCAGTCACAGGCATACACAGGCATTCTCTGGCATACACAGGCATTCACAGGCCTACACAGGCATACAAACGGCATACACGGACATACACAGACTTATACAGGCATACCCAGGCATACACAGGCATACACAGCCCTACACAGGCATAGACTGACATACACAGGCATACACTGGCATACGTAGGCGTACACAGCCATACACAGGCACAGACAGGCAAACACTGGCATACACTGGTATACACTGGCATACACGGGCATACACAGGCATACACAGGCATACACGGGCATGCAAAGGCATACACAGTCATACACAGGCATACACAGGCATTCTCTGGCATACACAGGCATTCACAGGCCTACACTGGCATACAAACGGCATACACAGTCATACACAGGCATTCTCTGGCATACCCAGGCATACACAGACTTATACAGGCATACCCAGGCATACACAGGCATACACAGCCCTACACAGGCATATACTGACATACACAGGCATACACTGGCATACGTAGGCGTACATAGCCATACACAGGCATACCCAGGCATACACAGGCATACACAGCCCTACACAGGCATAGACTGACATACACAGGCATACACTGGCATACGTAGGCGTACATAGCCATACACAGGCATAGACAGGCAAACACTGGCATACACTGGCATACACTGGCATACACTGGCATACACGGGCATACACAGGCATACACAGGCATACACGGGCAAGCACAGGCATACACAGGCATACACAGGCATACACAGGCATACACTGGCATACACGGGCACTCACAGGCATACACTGGCATACACTGGCATACACAGACATACACAGACATACACAAACTTATACAGGCATACCCAGGCATACACAGGCATACACAGCCATACGCAGGCATAGACTGGCATACACTGACATATACAGGCATACACAGGCAGTCACAGGCATACACAGGCATTCTCTGGCATACACAGGCATTCACAGGCCTACACAGGCATACAAACGGCATACACGGACATACACAGACTTATACAGGCATACCCAGGCATACACAGGCATACACAGCCCTACACAGGCATAGACTGACATACACAGGCATACACTGGCATACGTAGGCGTACACAGCCATACACAGGCACAGACAGGCAAACACTGGCATACTCTGGTATACACTTGCATACACGGGCATACACAGGCATACACAGGCATACACGGGCATGCACAGGCATACACAGGCATACACAGGCATACACAGGCATACACGGGCATACACAGGCTTACACGGGCATACACAGGCATACACAGGCATACACAGGCATACACAGGCATACGCAGGCATACACAGGCATACAAAGGCATACACAGGCATACACAGGCATACACAGGCATACACAGGCATACACAGGCATACACAGGCATACACAGGCACTCACAGGCATACACAGGCACTCACAGGCATACACAGGCATACGCTGGCATACACAGACATACACAGACTTATACAGGCATACCCAGGCATACACAGGCATACACAGCCCTACACAGGCATAGACTGACATACACAGGCATACACTGGCATACGTAGGCGTACACAGCCATACAGAGGCACAGACAGGCAAACACTGGCATACACTGGTATACACTGACATATACAGGCATACACAGGCATACACAGCACTACACAGGCATACAAACGGCATACGCAGGCATAGACTGGCATACACTGACATATACAGGCATACACAGGCAGTCACAGGCATACACAGGCATTCTCTGGCATACACAGGCATTCACAGGCCTACACAGGCATACAAACGGCATACACGGACATACACAGACTTATACAGGCATACCCAGGCATACACAGCCCTACACAGGCATAGACTGACATACACAGGCATACACTGGCATACGTAGGCGTACACAGCCATACACAGGCACAGACAGGCAAACACTGGCATACACTGGTATACACTGGCATACACGGGCATACACAGGCATACACAGGCATACACGGGCATGCACAGGCATACACAGTCATACACAGGCATACACAGGCATTCTCTGGCATACACAGGCATTCACAGGCCTACACAGGCATACAAACGGCATACACGGACATACACAGACTTATACAGGCATACCCAGGCATACACAGGCATACACAGCCCTACACAGGCATAGACTGACATACACAGGCATACACTGGCATACGTAGGCGTACACAGCCATACACAGGCACAGACAGGCAAACTCTGGTATACACTGGCATACACGGGCATACACAGGCATACACAGGCATACACGGGCATGCACAGGCATACACAGGCATACACAGGCATACACGGGCGTGCACAGGCTTACACGGGCATACACAGGCATACACAGGCATACACAGGCATACACAGGCATACGCAGGCATACACAGGCATACAAAGGCTACACAGGCATACACAGGCATACACAGGCATACACAGGCATACACAGGCATACACAGGCACTCACAGGCATACACAGGCACTCACAGGCATACACAGGCATACGCTGGCATACACAGACATACACAGACTTATACAGGCATACCCAGGCATACACAGGCATACACAGCCCTACACAGGCATAGACTGACATACACAGGCATACACTGGCATACGTAGGCGTACACAGCCATACACAGGCACAGACAGGCAAACACTGGCATACACTGGTATACACTGGCATACACGGGCACACACAGGCATACACAGGCATTCTCTGGCATACACAGGCATTCACAGGCCTACACAGGCATACAAACGGCATACACGGACATACACAGATTTATACAGGCATACCCAGGCATACACAGGCATACACAGGCATACACAGGCATACACAGGCATACACAGGCACACACGGGCACACACGGGCATACACAGGCACACACAGGCATACACAGGCATACACAGGCATACACAAACATACACAGGCATACACAGGCATACACAGGCACACACAGCATACACAGCATATACAGGCATACACAGGCATACACAGGCATTCCCAGGCATACACAGCCATACACTGACATACACAGGCATACAAAGGCTACACAGGCATACACAGGCATACACAGGCATACACAGGCACACACAGCATACACAGGCATACGCAGGCATACACAGGCATACACAGGCATACACAGGCATACACAGGCATACACAGGCATACACGGCTCACAGGCATACACGGCATACACAGGCATACACAGGCATACACAGGCATACACTGGCATACACAGGCATACCGGGCATACACAGGCTACACGGCATACACAGGCATACACAGGCATACCAGGCATACACAGGCAAACACAGGCACAGGCAACAGGCATACACAGGCATACACGGCATCACAGGCATCACAGGCATACACGGCATACACAGGCATACACAGGCATACACAGGCATACACAGGCACACAGGACACGGACACGGCATACACAGGCTACACAGACACAGGCATACACAGGCATACACAGGCATACACGGCACCACAGGCATACACAGGCACTCACAGGCATACACAGGCATACACTGGATACACAGACAACACAGACTTATACAGGCATACCCAGGCATACACAGACTTATACAGGCATACCCAGGCATACACAGGCATACACAGCCCTACACAGGCATAGACTGACATACACAGGCATACACTGGCATACGTAGGCGTACACAGCCATACACAGGCATAGACAGGCAAACACTGGCATACACTGGCATACACTGGCATACACGGGCATACACAGGCATACACAGGCATACACGGGCATGCACAGGCATACACAGGCATACACAGGCATACACAGGCATACACAGGCATACACGGGCATACACAGGCATACACGGGCATACACAGGCATACACAGGCATACGCAGGCATACACAGGCATACACAGGCATACACAGGCGTACACAGGCATACACAAACATACACAAACATACACAGGCATACACAGGCATACACAGGTACACACAGGCATACACAGGCATATACAGGCATACACAGGCATACACAGGCATTCACAGGCATACACAGCCATACACTGGCATACACAGGCATACAAAGGCAGACACAGGCATACACAGGCATACACAGGCATACACAGGCATACACAGGCACACACGGGCATACACAGGCACACACGGCATACACAGGCATACACAGGCACACACAGGCATACACAGGCATACACAGGCATACACAAACATACACAGGCATACACAGGCCACACAGGCATACACAGGCATATACAGGCATACACAGGTATACACAGGCATTCACAGGCATACACAGCCATACACTGACATACACAGGCATACAAAGGCTACACAGGCATACACAGGCTACACAGGCATACACAGGCATACACAGGCACACACAGCATACACAGGCATACACAGGCATACACAGGCATACACAGGCATACACAGGCATACAGGCACCACAGGCATACACTGGCATACACTGGCATACACAGACATACACAGACATACACAGACTTATACAGGCATACCCAGGCATACACAGGCATACACAGCCATACGCAGGCATAGACTGGCATACACTGACATACACAGACATATACAGGCATACACAGGCAGTCACAGGCATACACAGGCATTCCTGGAATACACAGGCATTCACAGGCCTACACAGGCATACAAACGGCATACACGGACATACACAGACTTATACAGGCATACCCAGGCATACACAGGCATACACAGCCCTACACAGGCATAGACTGACATACACAGGCATACACTGGCATACGTAGGCGTACACAGCCATACACAGGCACAGACAGGCAAACACTGGCATACACTGGTATACACTGGCATACACGGGCACTCACAGGCATACACAGGCATACACTCGCATACACGGGCATACACAGGCGTACACAGCCATACACAGGCACAGACAGGCAAACACTGGCATACACTGGTATACACTGGCATACACGGGCTCTCACAGGCATACACAGGCATACACAGGCATACACAGGCATACACAGGCACACACGGGCACACACGGGCATACACAGGCACACACAGGCATACACAGGCATACACAGGCATACACAAACATACACAGGCATACACAGGCATACACAGGCACACACAGGCATACACAGGCATATACAGGCATACACAGGCATACACAGGCATTCACAGGCATACACAGCCATACACTGACATACACAGGCATACAAAGGCATACACAGGCATACACAGGCATACACAGGCATACACAGGCACACACAGGCATACACAGGCATACACAGGCATACACACGCATACACAGGCATACACAGGCATACACAGGCACACACAGGCATACACAGGCATACACAGGCATACACACGCATACACAGGCATACACAGGCATACACAGGCATACACGGGCATGCACAGGCATACACAGGCATACACAGGCATACACAGGCATACACTGGCATACACAGGCATACACGGCATACACAGGCATACACAGGCATACACAGGCATACACAGGCATACACAGGCATACGCAGGCATACACAGGCATAAACAAACATACACAAACATACACAGGCATACACAGGCATACACAGGTACACACAGGCATACACAGGCATATACAGGCATACACAGGCATACACAGGCATTCACAGGCATACACAGCCATACACTGGCATACACAGGCATACAAAGGCATACACAGGCATACACAGGCATACACAGGCATACACAGGCATACACAGGCACACACGGGCATACACAGGCATACACAGGCACACACAGGCATACACAGGCATACACAGGCATACACAAACATACACAGGCATACACAGGCATACACAGGCACACACAGGCATACACAGGCATATACAGGCTACACAGGCATACACAGGCATTCACAGGCATACACAGCCATACACTGACATACACAGGCATACAAAGGCATACACAGGCATACACAGGCATACACAGGCATACACAGGCACACACAGGCATACACAGGCATACACAGGCATACACAGGCATACACAGGCATACACAGGCATACACAGGCATACACAGGCATACACAGGCACTCACAGGCATACACTGGCATACACTGGCATACACAGACATACACAGACATACACAGACATACACAGACTTATACAGGCATACCCAGGCATACACAGGCATACACAGCCATACGCAGGCATAGACTGGCATACACTGACATACACAGACATATACAGGCATACACAGGCAGTCACAGGCATACACAGGCATTCTCTGGAATACACAGGCATTCACAGGCCTACACAGGCATACAAACGGCATACACGGACATACACAGACTTATACAGGCATACCCAGGCATACACAGGCATACACAGCCCTACACAGGCATAGACTGACATACACAGGCATACACTGGCATACGTAGGCGTACACAGCCATACACAGGCACAGACAGGCAAACACTGGCATACACTGGTATACACTGGCATACACGGGCACTCACAGGCATACACAGGCATACACTGGCATACACGGGCATACACAGGCATACACAGGCATACCCAGGCATACACAGGCATACACAGCCATACGCAGGCATAGACTGGCATACACTGACATACACTGACATATACAGGCATACACAGGCAGTCACAGGCATACACAGGCATTCTCTGGCATACACAGGCATTCACAGGCCTACACGGGCATACAAACGGCATACACGGACATACACAGACTTATACAGGCATACCCAGGCATACACAGGCATACACAGCCCTACACAGGCATAGACTGACATACACAGGCATACACTGGCATACGTAGGCGTACACAGCCATACACAGGCACAGACAGGCAAACACTGGCATACACTGGTATACACTGGCATACACGGGCATACACAGGCATACACAGGCATTCTCTGGCATACACAGGCATTCACAGGCCTACACAGGCATACAAACGGCATACACGGACATACACAGACTTATACAGGCATACCCAGGCATACACAGGCATACACAGCCCTACACAGGCATAGACTGACATACACAGGCATACACTGGCATACGTAGGCGTACACAGCCATACACAGGCACAGACAGGCAAACACTGGCATACACTGGTATACACTGGCATACACGGGCATACACAGGCATACACAGGCATACACGGGCATGCACAGGCATACACAGTCATACACAGGCATACACAGGCATACACAGGCATATAAAGGCATACACAGGCATACACAGGCATACACAGGCATACACAGGCATACACAGGCATACACAGGCATACACAGGCATACACAGGCATACACAGGCATACACAGGCGTACACAGGCATACACAGGCACTCACAGGCATACACAGGCACTCACAGGCATACACAGGCCTACACTGGCATACACAGACATACACAGACTTATACAGGCATACCCAGGCATACACAGGCATACACAGGCATACACAGGCATACACAGGCATACACAGGCATACACAGGCATACACAGGCACACACGGGCATACACAGGCATACACAGGCACACACAGGCATACACAGGCATACACAGGCATACACAAACATACACAGGCATACACAGGCATACACAGGCACACACAGGCATACACAGGCATATACAGGCATACACAGGCATACACAGGCATTCACAGGCATACACAGCCATACACTGACATACACAGGCATACAAAGGCATACACAGGCATACACAGGCATACACAGGCATACACAGGCATACACAGGCATACACAGGCACACACAGGCATACACAGGCATACACAGGCATACACAGGCATACACAGGCATACACAGGCATACACAGGCACTCACAGGCATACACTGGCATACACTGGCATACACTGGCATACACAGACATACACAGACATACACAGACTTATACAGGCATACCCAGGCATACACAGGCATACACAGCCATACGCAGGCATAGACTGGCATACACTGACATACACTGACATATACAGGCATACACAGGCAGTCACAGGCATACACAGGCATTCTCTGGCATACACAGGCATTCACAGGCCTACACAGGCATACAAACGGCATACACGGACATACACAGACTTATACAGGCATACCCAGGCATACACAGGCATACACAGCCCTACACAGCCCTACACAGGCATAGACTGACATACACAGGCATACACTGGCATACGTAGGCGTACACAGCCATACACAGGCACAGACAGGCAAACACTGGCATACACTGGTATACACTGGCATACACGGGCATACACAGGCATACACAGGCATACACGGGCATGCACAGGCATACACAGGCATACACAGGCATACACAGGCATACACGGGCATACACAGGCTTACACGGGCATACACAGGCATACACAGGCATACACTGGCATACGTAGGCGTACACAGCCATACACAGGCGTACACAGGCATACACAGGCACTCACAGGCATACACAGGCACTCACAGGCATACACAGGCATACACTGGCATACACAGACATACACAGACTTATACAGGCATACCCAGGCATACACAGGCACACACAGGCATACACAGGCATACACAGGCATACACAAACATACACAGGCATACACAGGCACACACAGGCATACACAGGCATACACAGGCATACACAGGCATACACAGGCATACACAGGCACTCACAGGCATACACTGGCATACACTGGCATACACAGACATACACAGACATACACAGACTTATACAGGCATACCCAGGCATACCCAGGCATACACAGGCATACACAGCCATACGCAGGCATAGACTGGCATACACTGACATACACTGACATATACAGGCATACACAGGCAGTCACAGGCATACACAGGCATACACTGGCATACACTGGCATACACAGACATACACAGACATACACAGACTTATACAGGCATACCCAGGCATACACAGGCATACACAGCCATACGCAGGCATAGACTGGCATACACTGACATACACTGACATATACAGGCATACACAGGCAGTCACAGGCATACACAGGCATTCTCTGGCATACACAGGCATTCACAGGCCTACACAGGCATACAAACGGCATACACGGACATACACAGACTTATACAGGCATACCCAGGCATACACAGGCATACACAGGCATACACAGCCCTACACAGGCATAGACTGGCATACACTGACATACACTGACATATACAGGCATACACAGGCAGTCACAGGCATACACAGGCATACACAGGCATACACAGGCATACACAGGCATACACAGGCATACACAGGCACTCACAGGCATACACAGGCACTCACAGGCATACACAGGCATACGCTGGCATACACAGACATACACAGACTTATACAGGCATACCCAGGCATACACAGACTTATTCAGGCATACCCAGGCATACACAGGCATACACAGCCCTCCACAGGCATAGACTGACATACACAGGCATACACTGGCATACGTAGGCGTACATAGCCATACACAGGCATAGACAGGCAAACACTGGCATACACTGGCATACACTGGCATACACTGGCATACACTGGCATACACGGGCATACACAGGCATACACAGGCATACACGGGCATGCACAGGCATACACAGGCATACACAGGCATACACAGGCATACACAGGCATACACAGGCATACACAGTCATACACGGGCACTCACAGGCATACATTGGCATACACAGGCATACACAGGCATACGCAGGCATACACAGGCATACACAGGCATACACAGGTAAACACGGGCATACACAGGCATACACTGGCATACACAGGCATACACAGGCATACAAAGGCATACGCAGGCATACAAAGGCATACACTGGCATACGCAGGCATACACAGGCATACACAGGCATACATAGGCACACACAGGCATACACAGGCATACACAGGCATACACAGGCATACACAGGCATACACAGGCATACACAGGCATACACAGGCATACACAGGCATACACAGGCATACACAGGCATACACAGGCATACACAGGCATACACAGGCATACACAGGCATACACAGGCATACACAGGCAGTCACAGGCATACACAGGCATACACTGGCATACACAGATATACACAGACTTATACAGGCATACACAGGCATACACAGGCATACACTGGCATACGTACTCGTACACAGGCATAGACAGGCATACACTGGCATACACAGGCATACACAGGCATACAAAGGCATACGCAGGCATACAAAGGCATACACTGGCATACGCAGGCATACACAGGCATACACAGGCATACATAGGCACACACAGGCATACACAGGCATACACAGGCATACACAGGCATACACAGGCATACACAGGCATACACAGGCATACACAGGCATACACAGGCATACACAGGCATACACAGGCATACACAGGCATACACAGGCATACACAGGCATACACAGGCATACACAGGCATACACAGGCATACACAGGCATACACAGGCAGTCACAGGCATACACAGGCATACACTGGCATACACAGATATACACAGACTTATACAGGCATACACTGGCATACGCAGGCATACACAGGCATACACAGGCATACATAGGTAAACACGGGCATACACAGGCATACACTGGCATACACAGACATACACAGGCATACACAGGCATACACAGGCATACACAGGCATACACAGGCATACACAGGCATACACAGGCATACACAGGCATACACAGGCATACACAGGCATACACAGTCAAACACAGGCATACACAGGCATACGCAGGCATACACAGGCATACACTGGCATACACAGGCATACACAGGCATACACAGGCATACACAGGCATACACAGGCATACACAGGCATGCACAGGCATACATAGGCATACACAGGCATACACAGGAATGCGCAGGCATACACAGGCATTCACAGGCATACACAGGCATACACAGGCATATACAGGCATACACGGGCATTCACAGGCATACACAGGAATACGCAGGCATACACAGGCATTCACTGGCATACACAGGCATACACAGATATACACAGACTTATACAGGCATACACTGGCATACGCAGGCATACACAGGCATACACAGGCATACATAGGTAAACACGGGCATACACAGGCATACACTGGCATACACAGGCATACACAGGCATACAAAGGCATACGCAGGCATACAAAGGCATACACTGGCATACGCAGGCATACACAGGCATACACAGGCATACATAGGCACACACAGGCATACACAGGCATACACAGGCATACACAGGCATACACAGGCATACACAGGCATACACAGGCATACACAGGCATACACAGGCATACACAGGCATACACAGGCATACACAGGCATACACAGGCATACACAGGCATACACAGGCATACACAGGCATACACAGGCATACACAGGCATACACAGGCATACACAGGCATACACAGGCAGTCACAGGCATACACAGGCATACACTGGCATACACAGATATACACAGACTTATACAGGCATACACTGGCATACGCAGGCATACACAGGCATACACAGGCATACATAGGCACACACAGGCATACACAGGCATACACAGGCATACACAGGCATACACAGGCATACACAGGCATACACAGGCATACACAGGCATACACAGGCATACACAGGCATACACAGGCATACACAGGCATACACAGGCATACACAGGCATACACAGGCATACACAGGCATACACAGGCATACACAGGCATACACAGGCAGTCACAGGCATACACAAACATACACAAACATACACAGGCATACACAGGCATACACAGGTACACACAGGCATACACAGGCATATACAGGCATACACAGGCATACACAGGCATTCACAGGCATACACAGCCATACACTGGCATACACAGGCATACAAAGGCATACACAGGCATACACAGGCATACACAGGCATACACAGGCATACACAGGCATACACAGGCACACACGGGCATACACAGGCATACACAGGCACACACAGGCATACACAGGCATACACAGGCATACACAAACATACACAGGCATACACAGGCATACACAGGCACACACAGGCATACACAGGCATATACAGGCATACACAGGCATACACAGGCATTCACAGGCATACACAGCCATACACTGACATACACAGGCATACAAAGGCATACACAGGCATACACAGGCATACACAGGCATACACAGGCACACACAGGCATACACAGGCATACACAGGCATACACAGGCATACACAGGCATACACAGGCATACACAGGCATACACAGGCATACACAGGCACTCACAGGCATACACTGGCATACACTGGCATACACAGACATACACAGACATACACAGACTTATACAGGCATACCCAGGCATACACAGGCATACACAGCCATACGCAGGCATAGACTGGCATACACTGACATACACTGACATATACAGGCATACACAGGCAGTCACAGGCATACACAGGCATTCTCTGGCATACACAGGCATTCACAGGCATTCACAGGCCTACACAGGCATACAAACGGCATACACGGACATACACAGACTTATACAGGCATACCCAGGCATACACAGGCATACACAGCCCTACACAGCCCTACACAGGCATAGACTGACATACACTGACATATACAGGCATACACAGGCAGTCACAGGCATACACAGGCATACACAGGCATACACAGGCATACACAGGCATACACAGGCATACACAGGCATACACAGGCACTCACAGGCATACACAGGCACTCACAGGCATACACAGGCATACGCTGGCATACACAGACATACACAGACTTAAAAAGGCATACCCAGGCATACACAGACTTATTCAGGCATACCCAGGCATACACAGGCATACACAGCCCTCCACAGGCATAGACTGACATACACAGGCATACACTGGCATACGTAGGCGTACATAGCCATACACAGGCATAGACAGGCAAACACTGGCATACACTGGCATACACTGGCATACACTGGCATACACTGGCATACACGGGCATACACAGGCATACACAGGCATACACGGGCATGCACAGGCATACACAGGCATACACAGGCATACACAGGCATACACAGGCATACACAGGCATACACAGGCATACACAGTCATACACGGGCACTCACAGGCATACATTGGCATACACAGGAATACACAGGCATACGCAGGCATACACAGGCATACACAGGCATACACAGGTAAACACGGGCATACACAGGCATACACTGGCATACACAGGCATACACAGGCATACAAAGGCATACGCAGGCATACAAAGGCATACACTGGCATACGCAGGCATACACAGGCATACACAGGCATACATAGGCACACACAGGCATACACAGGCATACACAGGCATACACAGGCATACACAGGCATACACAGGCATACACAGGCATACACAGGCATACACAGGCATACACAGGCATACACAGGCATACACAGGCATACACAGGCATACACAGGCATACACAGGCATACACAGGCATACACAGGCATACACAGGCATACACAGGCAGTCACAGGCATACACAGGCATACACTGGCATACACAGATATACACAGACTTATACAGGCATACACAGGCATACACAGGCATACACTGGCATACGTACTCGTACACAGGCATAGACAGGCATACACTGGCATACACGGGCATACACGGGCCATACACGGGCATGCACAGGCATACACAGGCATACACAGGCATACACAGGCATACATAGGCATACACTGGCAAACACAGGCATACACAGGCATACACAGGCATAAACTGGCATATACAGGCATATACAGGCATACACGGGCATTCACAGGCATACACAGCCATACACAGGCATACACAGGCATACACAGCCCTCCACAGGCATACACAGGCATACACAAGCATACATAGGCATACACAGGCATACACAGACATACACAGGCATACACAGGCATACATAGGCATACACTGGCATATACAGGCATACACAGGCATCCACAGGCATTCACAGGCATACACAGGCATACACAGGCATAAACTGCCATATACAGGCATATACAGGCATATACAGGCATATACAGGCATACACGGGCATTCACAGGCATACACAACCATACACAGGCATACACAGGCATACACAGGCATACACAAGCATACACAGGCATACACAGGCATACACAATCACACACAGGCATACACATACATATACAGGCATACACAGGCATACACTGGCATACACAGATATACACAGACTTATACAGGCATACCCAGGCATACACAGGCATACACAGGCATACACTGGCATACGTACTCGTACACAGGCATAGACAGGCATACACTGGCATACACTGGCATACACGGGCATGCACAGGCATACACAGGCATACACAGGCATACACAGGCATACACAGGCATACACAGGCATACACAGGCATACACAGGCATACACAGGCATACATAGGCATACACTGGCAAACACAGGCATACACAGGCATCCACAGGCATTCACAGGCATACACAGGCATACACAGGCATAAACTGGCATATACAGGCATATACAGGCATACACGGGCATTCACAGGCATACACAACCATACACAGGCATACACAGGCATACACAGGCATACACAGGCATACACAAACATACACAGGCATACACAGGCATACACAGGCACACACAGGCATACACAGACATATACAGGCATACACAGGCATACACAGGCATTCACAGGCATACACAGGCATAAACTGGCATATACAGGCATATACAGGCATACACGGGCATACACAGGCATACACAGGCATACACAGGCATACACAGGCATACACAGGCATACACAGGCATACACAGGCATACACAGGCATACACAGGTATACACAGGCATACACAGGCATACACAGGCACTGACAGGCATACACAGGCACTCACAGGCATACACAAGCATACACTGGCATACACGGACATACACAGACTTATACAGGCATACACAGGCATACACAGCCCTACACAGGCATAGACTGACATACACTGGCATACGTAGGCGTACACAGCCATACACAGGCACAGACAGGCAAACACTGGCATACACTGGTATACACTGGCATACCCGGGCATACACAGGCACACACAGGCATACACGGGCATGCACAGGCATACACAGGCATACACAGGCATACACAGGCATACACAGGCATACACAGGCACTCACAGGCATACACAGGCATACACTGGCATACACAGACATACACAGACATACACAGACTTATACAGGCATACCCAGGCATACACAGGCATACACAGGCAAACACAGGCATACACAGGCATACACAGGCATACACGGGCATACATAGGCACACACAGGCATACACAGGCATACACAGGCATACACAGTCATACACAGGCATACACAGGCACTCACAGGCATACACAGGCATACACTGGCATACACAGACATACACAGACTTATACAGACATACCCAGGCATACACAGGCATACACTGGCATACGTACTCGTACACAGGCATAGACAGGCATACACTGGCATACACTGGCATACACGGGCATACACGGGCCATACACTGGCATACACAGGCATACACAGGCATACACAGGCATACACAGGCATACACAGGCATACACAGGCATACACAGGCATACACAGGCATACACAGGCATACACAGGCATACACAGGCATACACAGGCATACACAGGCACTCACAGGCATACACAGGCACTCACAGGCATACACAGCCCTACACAGGCATAGACTGACATACACAGGCATACACAGGCATACACAGGCATACACAGGCATACACAGGCATACACAGGCATACACAGGCACTCACAGGCATACACAGCCCTACACAGGCATAGACTGACATACACAGGCATACACTGGCATACGTAGGCGTACACAGCCATACACAGGCATAGACAGGCAAACACTGGCATACACTGGCATACACGGGCATACACAGGCAAACACAAGCATACACGGGCATGCACAGGCATACACAGGCATACACAGGCATACACAGGCATACACAGGCATACACAGGCATACACGTGCATACACAGGCATACACGGGCAAAAACAGGCATACACAGGCATACACAGGCATACATAGGCATACGCAGGCATACACAGGCATACACAGGCATACACAGGCATACACAGGCACACACAGGCATACACAGGCATACACAGGCATACACAAACATACACAGGCATACACAGGCATACACAGGCACTCACAGGCACTCACAGGCATACACAGGCATACACTGGCATACACAGACTTATACAGGCATACCCAGGCATACACAGACTTATACAGGCATACCCAGGCATACACAGCCCTACACAGGCATAGACTGACATACACAGGCATACACTGGCATACGTAGGCGTACACAGCCATACACAGGCATAGACAGGCAAACACTGGCATACACTGGCATACACTGGCATACACGGGCATACACAGGCATACACAGGCATACACGGGCATGCACAGGCATACACAGGCATACACAGGCATACACAGGCATACACAGGCATACACAGGCATACACGGGCATACACAGGCATACACGGGCATACACAGGCATACACAGGCATACGCAGGCATACACAGGCATACACAGGCATACACAGGCGTACACAGGCATACACAAACATACACAGGCATACACAGGCATACACAGGTACACACAGGCATACACAGGCATATACAGGCATACACAGGCATACACAGGCATACACTGGCATACACGGGCATACAAAGGCATACACAGGCATACACAGGCATACACAGGCATACACAGGCATACACAGGCATACACAGGCACACACGGGAATACACAGGCATACACAGGCACACACAGGCATACACAGGCATACACAGGCATACACAAACATACACAGGCATACACAGGCATACACAGGCACACACAGGCATACACAGGCATACACAGCCATACACTGACATACACAGGCATACAAAGGCATACACAGGCATACACAGGCATACACAGGCATACACAGGCATACACAGGCACTCACAGGCATACACTGGCATACACTGGCATACCCAGACATACACAGACATACACAGACTTATACAGGCATACCCAGGCATACACAGGCATACACAGCCATACGAAGGTTTAGACTGGCATACACTGACATACACTGACATATATAGGCATACACAGGCAGTCACAGGCATACACAGGCATTCTCTGGCATACAAAGGCATTCACAGGCCTACACAGGCATACAAACGGCATACACGGACATACACAGACTTATACAGGCATACCCAGGCATACACAGGCATACACAGGCATACACAGGCATACACAGGCATACACAGGCATACACAGGCATACACAGGCACTCACAGGCATACACAGCCCTACACAGGCATAGACTGATATACACAGGCATACACTGGCATACGTAGGCGTGCACAGCCATACACAGGCACAGACAGGCAAACACTGGCATACACTGGTATACACTGGCATACACGGGCATACACGGGCTTACACAGGCATACACAGGCATACACGGGCATGCACAGGCATACACAGGCATACACAGGCATACACGGGCATACACAGGCTTACACGGGCATACACAGGCATACACAGGCATACACAGGCATACACAGGCATACGCAGGCATACACAGGCATACAAAGGCATACGCAGGCATACACAGGCATACACAGGCATACACAGGCATACACAGGCATACACAGGCATACACAGGCATACACAGGCATACACAGGCATACACAGGCATACACAGGCATACACAGGCATACACAGGCACTCACAGGCATACACAGGCATACGCTGGCATACACAGACATACACAGACTTATACAGGCATACCCAGGCATACACAGACTTATACAGGCATACCCAGGCATACACAGGCATACACAGCCCTACACAGGCATAGACTGACATACACAGGCATACACTGGCATACGTAGGCGTACATAGCCATGCACAGGCATAGACAGGCAAACACTGGCATACACTGGCATACACTGGCATACACTGGCATACACGGGCATACACAGGCATACACAGGCATACACGGGCATGCACAGGCATACACAGGCATACACAGGCATACACAGGCATACACAGGCATACACAGGCATACACGGGCATACACAGGCTTACACGGGCATACACAGGCATACACAGGCATACACAGGCATACACAGGCATACGCAGGCATACACAGGCATACAAAGGCATACGCAGGCATACACAGGCATACACAGGCATACACAGGCATACACAGGCATACACAGGCATACACAGGCATACACAGGCATACACAGGCATACACAGGCATATACAGGCATACACAGGCATACACAGGCACTCACAGGCATACACAGGCATACGCTGGCATACACAGACATACACAGACTTATACAGGCATACCCAGGCATACACAGACTTATACAGGCATACCCAGGCATACACAGGCATACACAGCCCTACACAGGCATAGACTGACATACACAGGCATACACTGGCATACGTAGGCGTACATAGCCATACACAGGCATAGACAGGCAAACACTGGCATACACTGGCATACACTGGCATACACTGGCATACACGGGCATACACAGGCATACACAGGCATACACGGGCATGCACAGGCATACACAGGCATACACAGGCATACACAGGCATACACGGGCACTCACAGGCATACACTGGCATACACTGGCATACACAGACATACACAGACATACACAGACTTATACAGTCATACCCAGACATACACAGGCATACACAGCCATACGCAGGCATAGACTGGCATACACTGACATACACTGACATAAACAGGCATACACAGGCAGTCACAGGCATACACAGGCATTCACAGGCCTACACAGGCATACAAACGGCATACACGGACATACACAGACTTATACAGGCATACCCAGGCATACACAGGCATACACAGGCATACACAGGCATACACAGGCATACACAGGCATACACAGGCATAAACAGGCACTCACAGGCATACACAGCCCTACACAGGCATAGACTGATATACACAGGCATACACTGGCATACGTAGGCGTGCACAGCCATACACAGGCACAGACAGGCAAACACTGGCATACACTGGTATACACTGGCATACACGGGCATACACGGGCTTACACAGGCATACACAGGCATACACGGGCATGCACAGGCATACACAGGCATACACAGGCATACACAGGCATACACGGGCATACACAGGCTTACACGGGCATACACAGGCATACACAGGCATACACAGGCATACACAGGCATACGCAGGCATACACAGGCATACAAAGGCATACGCAGGCATACACAGGCATACACAGGCATACACAGGCATACACAGGCATACACAGGCATACACAGGCATACACAGGCATACACAGGCATACACAGGCATACACAGGCATACACAGGCATACACAGGCATACACAGGCATACACAGGCACTCACAGGCATACACAGCCCTACACAGGCATAGACTGATATACACATGCATACACTGGCATACGTAGGCGTGCACAGCCATACACAGGCACAGACAGGCAAACACTGGCATACACTGGTATACACTGGCATACACGGGCATACACGGGCTTACACAGGCATACACAGGCATACACGGGCATGCACAGGCATACACAGGCATACACAGGCATACACAGGCATACACGGGCATACACAGGCTTACACGGGCATACACAGGCATACACAGGCATACACAGGCATACACAGGCATACGCAGGCATACACAGGCATACAAAGGCATACGCAGGCATACACAGGCATACACAGGCATACACAGGCATACACAGGCATACACAGGCATACACAGGCATACACAGGCATACACAGGCATGCACAGGCATACACAGGCATACACAGGCACTCACAGGACATACACAGACTTATACAGGCATACCCAGGCATACACAGGCATACACAGCCCTACACAGGCATAGACTGACATACACAGGCATACACTGGCATACGTAGGCGTACACAGCCATACACAGGCACAGACAGGCAAACACTGGCATACACTGGTATACACTGCCATACACGGGCATACACAGTCATACACAGGCATACACAGGCATACACGGGCATACACAGGCTTACACGGGCATACACAGGCATACACAGGCATACACAGGCATACACAGGCATACGCAGGCATACACAGGCATACAAAGGCATACACAGGCATACACAGGCATACACAGGCATACACAGGCATACACAGGCATACACAGGCATACACAGGCATACACAGGCGTACACAGGCATACACAGGCACTCACAGGCATACACAGGCACTCACAGGCATACACAGGCACTCACAGGCATACACAGGGATACACAGGCATACACTGGCATACACAGGCTTAGACGGGCATACACAGGCATACACAGGCATACACAGGCATACACAGGCATACGCAGGCATAACCAGACTTATACAGGCATACCCAGGCATACACAGACTTATACAGGCATACCCAGGCATACACAGGCATACACAGGCATACACGGGCACTCACAGGCATACACTGGCATACACTGGCATACACAGACATACACAGACATACACAGACTTATACAGTCATACCCAGGCATACACAGGCATACACAGCCATACGCAGGCATAGACTGGCATACACTGACATACACTGACATAAACAGGCATACACAGGCAGTCACAGGCATACACAGGCATTCTCTGGCATACACAGGCATTCACAGGCCTACACAGGCATACAAACGGCATACACGGACATACACAGACATATACAGGCATACCCAGGCATACACAGGCATACACAGCCCTACACAGGCATAGACTGACATACACAGGCATACACTGGCATACGTAGGCGTACACAGCCATACACAGGCACAGACAGGCAAACACTGGCATACACTGGTATACACTGCCATACACGGGCATACACAGTCATACACAGGCATACACAGGCATACACGGGCATACACAGGCTTACACGGGCATACACAGGCATACACAGGCATACACAGGCATACACAGGCATACGCAGGCATACACAGGCATACAAAGGCATACACAGGCATACACAGGCATACACAGGCATACACAGGCATACACAGGCATACACAGGCATACACAGGCGTACACAGGCATACACAGGCACTCACAGGCATACACAGGCACTCACAGGCATACACAGGCACTCACAGGCATACACAGGCATACACAGGCATACACTGGCATACACAGACATACACAGACTTATACAGGCATACCCAGGCATACACAGACTTATACAGGCATACCCAGGCATACACAGGCATACACAGGCATACACAGGCATACACAGGCATACACAGGCATACACAGGCATACACAGGCATACACAGGCATACACAGGCATACATAGGCATACACAGACATACACAGGCATACACTGGCATACGTACTCGTACACAGGCATAGACAGGCATACACTGGCATAGACTGGCATACACGGGCATAGACGGGCATGCACAGGCATACACAGGCATACACAGGCATACACAGGCATACACAGGCATACACAGGCATACACAGGCATACACAGGCATACATAGGCATACACTGGCAAACACAGGAATACACAGGCATCCACAGGCATTCACAGGCATACACAGGCATACACAGGCATAAACTGGCATATACAGGCATATACAGGCATACACGGGCATTCACAGGCATACACAACCATACACAGGCATACACAGGCATACACAGGCATACACAGACATATTCAGGCATACACAGGCATACACAGGCATTCACAGGCATACACAGGCATAAACTGGCATATACAGGCATATACAGGCATACACGGGCATACACAGGCATACACAGGCATACACAGGCATACACAGGCATACACAGGCATACACAGGCATACACAGGCATACACAGGCATACACAGGCATACACAGGTATACACAGGCATACACAGGCATACACAGGCACTCACAGGCATACACAGGCACTCACAGGCATATACAGGCATACACGGGCATACACAGCCATACACAGGCATAGACTGACATACACAGGCATACACTGGCATACGTGGGCGTACACAGCCATACACAGGCACAGACAGGCAAACACTGGCATACACTGGTATACACTGGCATACACGGGCATACACAGGCATACACAGGCATACACGGGCATGCACAGGCATACACAGGCATACACAGGCATACACAGGCATACACGGGCATACACAGGCTTACATGGGCATACACAGGCATACACAGGCATACACAGGCATACACAGGCATACGCAGGCATACACAGGCATACAAAGGCATACACAGGCATACACAGGCATACACAGGCATACACAGGCATACACAGGCATACACAGGCACTCACAGGCATACACAGGCACTCACAGGCATACACAGGCATACGCTGGCATACACAGACATACACAGACTTATACAGGCATACCCAGGCATACACAGACTTATACAGGCATACCCAGGCATACAGGGGCATACACAGCCCTACACAGGCATAGACTGACATACACAGGCATACACTGGCATACGTAGGCGTACATAGCCATACACAGGCATAGACAGGCAAACACTGGCATACACTGGCATACACTGGCATACACAGGCATACACAGGCATACACAGGCATACACGGGCACACAGGCATACACAGGCATACACAGGCATACACAGGCATACACAGGCATACACGGGCATGCACAGGCATACACTAGCATACGCAGGCAAACACTGGCATACACTGGCATAACCAGGCATACACAGGCATACACAGGCATACACAAGCATACACAGGCATACACAGGCATACACAGGCACACACAGGCATACACAGGCATATACAGGCATACACAGGCATACACAGGCATTCACAGGCATACACAGGCATACGCAGGCATACACAGGCATACACAGGCATACACAGGTAAACACGGGCATACACAGGCATACACTGGCATACACAGGCATACACAGGCATACAAAGGCATACGCAGGCATACAAAGGCATACACTGGCATACGCAGGAAAACACTGGCATACACAGGCATACACAAACATACACAGGCATACACAGGCATACACAGGCACACACAGGCATACACAGGCATATACAGGCATACACAGGCATACACAGGCATACGCAGGCATACACAGGCATACAAAGGCATACACAGGCATACACAGGCATACACAGGCATACACAGGCATACACAGGCATACACAGGCATACACAGGCATACACAGGCACTCACAGGCATACACAGGCATACACTGGCATACACAGACATACACAGACTTATACAGGCATACCCAGGCATACACAGACTTATACGGGCATACCCAGGCATACAGGGGCATACACAGCCCTACACAGGCATAGACTGACATACCCAGGCAAACACAGGCATACACAGGCATACACTGGCATACGTACTCGTACACAGGCATAGACAGGCATACACTGGCATAGACTGGCATACACGGGCATAGACGGGCATGCACAGGCATACACAGGCATACACAGGCATACACAGGCATACACAGGCATACACAGGCATACACAGGCATACATAGGCATACACTGGCAAACACAGGAATACACAGGCATCCACAGGCATTCACAGGCATACACAGGCATACACAGGCATAAACTGGCATATACAGGCATATACAGGCATACACGGGCATTCACAGGCATACACAACCATACACAGGCATACACAGGCACACACAGGCATACACAGGCATACACAGGCATACACAGGCATACACAAGCATACACAGGCATACACAGGCATACACAGGCACACACAGGCATACACAGACATATTCAGGCATACACAGGCATTCACAGGCGTACACAGGCATAAACTGGCATATACAGGCATATACAGGCATACACGGGCATACACAGGCATACACAGGCATACACAGGCATACACAGGCATACACAGGCATACACAGGCATACACAGGCATACACAGGTATACACAGGCATACACAGGCATACACAGGCACTCACAGGCATACACAGGCACTCACAGGCATATACAGGCATACACGGGCATACACAGCCATACACAGGCATAGACTGACATACACAGGCATACACTGGCATACGTAGGCGTACACAGCCATACACAGGCACAGACAGGCAAACACTGGCATACACTGGTATACACTGGCATACACGGGCATACACAGGCATACACAGGCATACACGGGCATGCACAGGCATACACAGGCATACACAGGCATACACAGGCATACACGGGCATACACAGGCTTACACGGGCATACACAGGCATACACAGGCATACACAGGCATACACAGGCATACGCAGGCATACACAGGCATACAAAGGCATACACAGGCATACACAGGCATACACAGGCATACACAGGCATACACAGGCATACACAGGCATACACAGGCATACACAGGCACTCACAGGCATACACAGGCACTCACAGGCATACACAGGCATACACTGGCATACACAGACATACACAGACTTTTACAGGCATACCCAGGCATACACAGACTTATACAGGCATACACTGGCATACGTACTCGTACACAGGCATAGACAGGCAAACAATGGCATACACTGGCATACACTGGCATACACGGGCATACACAGGCATACACAGGCATACACGGGCATGCACAGGCATACACAGGCATACACAGGCATACACAGGCATACACAGGCATACACGGGCATGCACAGGCATACACTAGCATACGCAGGCAAACACTGGCATACACTGGCATAACCAGGCATACACAGGCATACACAGGCATACACAAGCATACACAGGCATACACAGGCATACACAGGCACACACAGGCATACACAGGCATATACAGGCATACACAGGCATACACAGGCATTCACAGGCATACACAGGCATACGCAGGCATACACAGGCATACACAGGCATACACAGGTAAACACGGGCATACACAGGCATACACTGGCATACACAGGCATACACAGGCATACAAAGGCATACGCAGGCATACAAAGGCATACACTGGCATACGCAGGAAAACACTGGCATACACAGGCATACACAAACATACACAGGCATACACAGGCATACACAGGCACACACAGGCATACACAGGCATATACACAGGCATACACAGGCATTCACAGGCATACACAGCCATACACTGGCATACACAGGCATACAAAGGCATACACAGGCATACACAGGCATACACAGGCATACACAGGCACACACGGGCATACACAGGCATACACAGGCACACACAGGCATACACAGGCATACACAGGCATACACAACCATACACACGCATACACAGGCATACACAGGCACACACAGGCACACACAGGCATACACAGGCATATACAGGCATACACAGGCATACACAGGCATTCACAGGCATACACAGCCATACACTGGCATACACAGGCATACACAGGCATACAAAGGCATACACAGGATTACACAGGAATACACTGGCATACACAGGCACACACAGGCATGCACAGGCATACACAGGCATACACAGGCATACACAGGCATACACAGGCATACACAGGCATCCACAGGCATACACAGGCATACACAGGCATCCTCTGGCATACACAGGCATTCACAGGCCTACACAGGCATACAAAGGCATACACTGGCAAACACAGGCATACACAGGCATACACAGGCATACATGGGCATACATAGGCACACACAGGCATACACAGGCATACACAGGCATACACAGGCATACACAGGCACTCACAGGCATACACAGGCATACACTGGCATACACAGACATACACAGACTTATACAGGCATACCCAGGCATACACAGGCATACACAGGCATACACAGGCATACACTGGCATACGTACTCGTACACAGGCATAGACATAGCTTGTAAAGGACAGAAGAGTATACGGAGGTTTTTGTTTTTAGTACGTAGGCATAATCTATACTAGGAGGGTTATGAATCGTGCATGCCACCTATGGACGGTAGGTGGTATCTTTGGAAGATTTTGATTTTCCTACCGCAAGGCATAATAAAAAAAAAAAAAAAAAAAATACACAGGCATACACTGGCATACACAGGCATACACAGGCATACAAAGGCATACGCAGGCATACACAGGCATACACTGGCATACGCAGGCATACACTGGCATACACTGGCATAACCAGGCATACACAGGCATACACAGGCATACACAAACATACACAGGCATACACAGGCATACACAGGCACACACAGGCATACACAGGCATACCCAGGCATACACAGGCATACACTGGCATACGTACTCGTACACAGGCATAGACATAGCTTGTAAAGGACAGAAGAGCATACGGAGGTTTTTGTTTTTAGTACGTAGGCATAATCTATACTAGGAGGGTTATGAATCGTGCATGCCACCTATGGACGGTAGGTGGTATCTTTGGAAGATTTTGATTTTCCTACCGTAAGGCATAATAAAAAAAAAAAAAAAAAAAAAAAATACACAGGCATACACTGGCATACACAGGCATACACAGGCATACAAAGGCATACGCAGGCATACACAGGCATACACTGGCATACGCAGGCATACACTGGCATACACTGGCATAACCAGGCATACACAGGCATACACAGGCATACACAAACATACACAGGCATACACAGGCATACACAGGCACACACAGGCATACACAGGCATATACAGGCATACACAGGCATACACAGGCATTCACAGGCATACACAGCCATACACTGGCATACACAGGCATACAAAGGCATACACAGGCATACACAGGCATACACAGGCATACACAGGCATACACAGGCACACACGGGCATACACAGGCATACACAGGCACACACAGGCATACACAGGCATACACAGGCATACACAAACATACACACGCATACACAGGCATACACAGGCACACACAGGCATACACAGGCATATACAGGCATACACAGGCATACACAGGCATTCACAGGCATACACAGCCATACACTGGCATACACAGGCACACACAGGCATACACAGGCATACACAGGCATACACAGGCATACACAGGCATCCACAGGCATACACAGGCATTCTCTGGCATACACAGGCATTCACAGGCCTACACAGGCATACAAAGGCATACACTAGCAAACACAGGCATACACAGGCATACACAGGCATACACAGGCACTCACAGGCATACACAGGCATATACTGGCATACACAGACATACACAGACTTATACAGACTTATACAGGCATACCCAGGCATACACAGGCATACACTGGCATACGTAATCGTACACAGGCATACACAGGCATACACGGGCATACACTGGCATACACGGGCATACACGGGCCATACACTGGCATACACAGGCATACACAGGCATACACAGGAATACACGGCATGTACAGGCATACACAGGCATACACATGCATACACCGGCATACACAGGCATACACAGGCATACACGGGCATACACAGGCATACACAGGCATACACAGGCATACAAAGACATACACTGACAAACACAGGTATACACAGGCATACACAGGCATACACAGGCATACATAGGCACACACAGGCATACACAGGCATACACAGGCATACACAGGCATACACAGGCATACACAGGCATACACAGGCTTACACAGGCATACACAGGCATACACAGGCATACACCGGCATACACAGGCATACACAGGCATACACAGGCATACACAGGCACTCACAGGCATACACAGGCATACACTGGCATACACAGACATACACAGACATACACAGACATACACAGACTTATACAGGCATACCCAGGCATACACAGGCATACACAGGCATACACAGCCATACGCAGGCATAGACTGGCATAGACTGACATACACTGCCATATACAGGCGTACGCAGGCAGTCACTGGCATTCTCTGGCATACACAGGCATACACAGGCATTCACAGGCCTACACAGGCATACAAAGGCATACACTGGCAAACACAGGCATACACAGGCATACACAGGCATACACAGGCATTCACAGGCATACACAGCCATATACTTTCATACACGGGCATACAAAGGCATACACAGGCATACACAGGCATACACAGGCATACACAGGCATACACAGGCACACACGGGCATACACAGGCATACACAGGCACACACAGGCATACACAGGCATACACAGGCATACACAAACATACACAGGCATACACAGGCATACACAGGCACACACAGGCATACATAGGCATATACAGGCATACACAGGCATACACAGGCATTCACAGGCATACACAGCCATACACTGACATACACAGGCATACAAAGGCTTACACAGGCATACACAGGCATACACAGGCATACACAGGCATACACAGGCACTCACAGGCATACACTGGCATACACTGGCATACACAGACATACACAGACATACACAGACTTATACAGGCATACCCAGGCATACACAGGCATACACAGCCATACGCAGGCATAGACTGGCATACACTGACATACACTGACATATATAGGCATACACAGGCAGTCACAGGCATACACAGGCATTCTCTGGCATACACAGGCATTCACAGGCCTACACAGGCATACAAACGGCATAAACGGACATACACAGACTTATACAGGCATACCCAGGCATACACAGGCATACACAGGCATACACAGGCATACACAGGCATACACAGGCACTCACAGGCATACACAGCCCTACACAGGCATAGACTGACATACACAGGCATACACTGGCATACGTAGGCGTACACAGCCATACACAGGCACAGACAGGCAAACACTGGCATACACTGGTATACACTGGCATACACGGGCATACACGGGCATACACAGGCATACACAGGCATACACGGGCATGCACAGGCATACACAGGCATACACAGGCATACACAGGCATACACGGGCATACACAGGCTTACACGGGCATACACAGGCATACACAGGCATACACAGGCATACACAGGCATACGCAGGCATACACAGGCATACAAAGGCATACACAGGCATACACAGGCATACACAGGCATACACAGGCATACACAGGCATACACAGGCATACACAGGCATACACAGGCATACACAGGCATACACAGGCATACACAGGCATACACAGGCATACACAGGCACTCACAGGTATACACAGGCACTCACAGGCATACACAGGCGTACGCTGGCATACACAGACATACACAGACTTATACAGGCATACCCAGGCATACACAGACTTATAGAGGCATACCCAGGCATACACAGGCATACACAGCCCTACACAGGCATAGACTGACATACACAGGCATACACTGGCATACGTGGGCGTACATAGCCATACACAGGCATAGACAGGCAAACACTGGCATACACTGGCATACACTGGCATACACTGGCATACACGGGCAAACACAGGCATACACAGGCATACACGGGCATGCACAGGCATACACAGGCATACACAGGCATACACAGGCATACACAGGCATACACGGGCACTCACAGGCATACACTGGCATACACTGGCATACACAGACATACACAGACATACACAGACTTATACAGGCATACCCAGGCATACACAGGCATACACAGCCATACGCAGGCATAGACTGGCATACACTGACATACACTGACATATACAGGCATACACAGGCAGTCACAGGCATACACAGGCATTCTCTGGCATACACAGGCATTCACAGGCCTACACAGGCATACAAACGGCATACACGGACATACACAGACTTATACAGGCATACCCAGGCATACACAGCCCTACACAGGCATAGACTGACATACACAGGCATACACTGGCATACGTAGGCGTACACAGCCATACACAGGCACAGACAGGCAAACACTGGCATACACTGGTATACACTGCCATACACGGGCATACACAGGCATACACAGGCATACACGGGCATGCACAGGCATACACAGTCATACACTGGCATACGTACTCGTACACAGGCATAGACATAGCTTGTAAAGGACAGAAGAGTATACGGAGGTTTTTGTTTTTAGTACGTAGGCATAATCTATACTAGGAGGGTTATGAATCGTGCATGCCACCTATGGACGGTAGGTGGTATCTTTGGAAGATTTTGATTTTCCTACCGCAAGGCATAATAAAAAAAAAAAAAAACAAAAAATACACAGGCATACACTGGCATACACAGGCATACACAGGCATACAAAGGCATACGCAGGCATACACAGGCATACACTGGCATACGCAGGCATACACTGGCATACACTGGCATAACCAGGCATACACAGGCATACACAGGCATACACAAACATACACAGGCATACACAGGCATACACAGGCACACACAGGCATACACAGGCATACCCAGGCATACACAGGCATACACTGGCATACGTACTCGTACACAGGCATAGACATAGCTTGTAAAGGACAGAAGAGCATACGGAGGTTTTTGTTTTTAGTACGTAGGCATAATCTATACTAGGAGGGTTATGAATCGTGCATGCCACCTATGGACGGTAGGTGGTATCTTTGGAAGATTTTGATTTTCCTACCGTAAGGCATAATAAAAAAAAAAAAAAAAAAAATACACAGGCATACACTGGCATACACAGGCATACACAGGCATACAAAGGCATACGCAGGCATACACAGGCATACACTGGCATACGCAGGCATACACTGGCATACACTGGCATAACCAGGCATACACAGGCATACACAGGCATACACAAACATACACAGGCATACACAGGCATACACAGGCACACACAGGCATACACAGGCATATACAGGCATACACAGGCATACACAGGCATTCACAGGCATACACAGCCATACACTGGCATACACAGGCATACAAAGGCATACACAGGCATACACAGGCATACACAGGCATACACAGGCATACACAGGCACACACGGGCATACACAGGCATACACAGGCACACACAGGCATACACAGGCATACACAGGCATACACAAACATACACACGCATACACAGGCATACACAGGCACACACAGGCATACACAGGCATATACAGGCATACACAGGCATACACAGGCATTCACAGGCATACACAGCCATACACTGGCATACACAGGCACACACAGGCATACACAGGCATACACAGGCATACACAGGCATCCACAGGCATACACAGGCATTCTCTGGCATACACAGGCATTCACAGGCCTACACAGGCATACAAAGGCATACACTAGCAAACACAGGCATACACAGGCATACACAGGCATACACAGGCACTCACAGGCATACACAGGCATATACTGGCATACACAGACATACACAGACTTATACAGACTTATACAGGCATACCCAGGCATACACAGGCATACACTGGCATACGTAATCGTACACAGGCATACACAGGCATACACGGGCATACACTGGCATACACGGGCATACACGGGCCATACACTGGCATACACAGGCATACACAGGCATACACAGGAATACACGGCATGTACAGGCATACACAGGCATACACATGCATACACCGGCATACACAGGCATACACAGGCATACACGGGCATACACAGGCATACACAGGCATACACAGGCATACAAAGACATACACTGACAAACACAGGTATACACAGGCATACACAGGCATACACAGGCATACATAGGCACACACAGGCATACACAGGCATACACAGGCATACACAGGCATACACAGGCATACACAGGCATACACAGGCTTACACAGGCATACACAGGCATACACAGGCATACACCGGCATACACAGGCATACACAGGCATACACAGGCATACACAGGCACTCACAGGCATACACAGGCATACACTGGCATACACAGACATACACAGACATACACAGACATACACAGACTTATACAGGCATACCCATGCATACACAGGCATACACAGGCATACACAGCCATACGCAGGCATAGACTGGCATAGACTGACATACACTGCCATATACAGGCGTACGCAGGCAGTCACTGGCATTCTCTGGCATACACAGGCATACACAGGCATTCACAGGCCTACACAGGCATACAAAGGCATACACTGGCAAACACAGGCATACACAGGCATACACAGGCATACACAGGCATTCACAGGCATACACAGCCATACACTTTCATACACGGGCATACAAAGGCATACACAGGCATACACAGGCATACACAGGCATACACAGGCATACACAGGCATACACAGGCATACACAGGCACACACGGGCATACACAGGCATACACAGGCACACACAGGCATACACAGGCATACACAGGCATACACAAACATACACAGGCATACACAGGCATACACAGGCACACACAGGCATACATAGGCATATACAGGCATACACAGGCATACACAGGCATTCACAGGCATACACAGCCATACACTGACATACACAGGCATACAAAGGCTTACACAGGCATACACAGGCATACACAGGCATACACAGGCATACACAGGCACTCACAGGCATACACTGGCATACACTGGCATACACAGACATACACAGACATACACAGACTTATACAGGCATACCCAGGCATACACAGGCATACACAGCCATACGCAGGCATAGACTGGCATACACTGACATACACTGACATATATAGGCATACACAGGCAGTCACAGGCATACACAGGCATTCTCTGGCATACACAGGCATTCACAGGCCTACACAGGCATACAAACGGCATAAACGGACATACACAGACTTATACAGGCATACCCAGGCATACACAGGCATACACAGGCATACACAGGCATACACAGGCATACACAGGCATACACAGGCACTCACAGGCATACACAGCCCTACACAGGCATAGACTGACATACACAGGCATACACTGGCATACGTAGGCGTACACAGCCATACACAGGCACAGACAGGCAAACACTGGCATACACTGGTATACACTGGCATACACGGGCATACACGGGCATACACAGGCATACACAGGCATACACGGGCATGCACAGGCATACACAGGCATACACAGGCATACACAGGCATACACGGGCATACACAGGCTTACACGGGCATACACAGGCATACACAGGCATACACAGGCATACACAGGCATACGCAGGCATACACAGGCATACAAAGGCATACACAGGCATACACAGGCATACACAGGCATACACAGGCATACACAGGCATACACAGGCATACACAGGCATACACAGGCATACACAGGCATACACAGGCATACACAGGCATACACAGGCATACACAGGCATACACAGGCACTCACAGGTATACACAGGCACTCACAGGCATACACAGGCATACGCTGGCATACACAGACATACACAGACTTATACAGGCATACCCAGGCATACACAGACTTATAGAGGCATACCCAGGCATACACAGGCATACACAGCCCTACACAGGCATAGACTGACATACACAGGCATACACTGGCATACGTAGGCGTACATAGCCATACACAGGCATAGACAGGCAAACACTGGCATACACTGGCATACACTGGCATACACTGGCATACACGGGCAAACACAGGCATACACAGGCATACACGGGCATGCACAGGCATTCACAGGCATACACAGGCATACACAGGCATACACAGGCATACACAGGCATACACGGGCACTCACAGGCATACACTGGCATACACTGGCATACACAGACATACACAGACATACACAGACTTATACAGGCATACCCAGGCATACACAGGCATACACAGCCATACGCAGGCATAGACTGGCATACACTGACATACACTGACATATACAGGCATACACAGGCATACACAGGCATTCTCTGGCATACACAGGCATTCACAGGCCTACACAGGCATACAAACGGCATACACGGACATACACAGACTTATACAGGCATATCCAGGCATACACAGCCCTACACAGGCATAGACTGACATACACAGGCATACACTGGCATACGTAGGCGTACACAGCCATACACAGGCACAGACAGGCAAACACTGGCATACACTGGTATACACTGCCATACACGGGCATACACAGGCATACACAGGCATACACGGGCATGCACAGGCATACACAGTCATACACAGGCATACACAGGCATACACGGGCATACACAGGCTTACACGGGCATACACAGGCATACACAGGCATACACAGGCATACACAGGCATACGCAGGCATACACAGGCATACAAAGGCATACACAGGCATACACAGGCATACACAGGCATACACAGGCATACACAGGCATACACAGGCATACACAGGCGTACACAGGCATACACAGGCACTCACAGGCATACACAGGCACTCACAGGCATACACAGGCATACACTGGCATACACAGACATACACAGACTTATACAGGCATACCCAGGCATACACAGACTTATACAGGCATACCCAGGCATACACAGGCATACACAGCCCTACACAGCCCTACACAGGCATAGAGTGACATACACAGGCATACACTGGCATACGTAGGCGTACATAGCCAAACACAGGCATAGACAGGCAAACACTGGCATACACTGGCATACACTGGCATACACTGGCATACACGGGCATACACAGGCATACACAGGCATACACGGGCATGCACAGGCATATACAGGCATACACAGGCATACACAGGCATACACGGGCATACACAGGCATACACGGGCATACACAGGCATACACAGGCATACGCAGGCATACACAGGCATACACAGGCATACACAGGTAAACACGGGCATACACAGGCATACACTGGCATACACAGGCATACACAGGCATACACAGGCATACAAAGGCATACGCAGGCATACAAAGGCATACACTGGCATACGCAGGCATACACAGGCATACACAGGCATACACAGGCATACATAGGCACACACAGGCATACGCAGGCATACGCAGGCATACACAGGCATACACAGGCATACACAGGCATACACAGGCATACACAGGCAGTCACAGGCATACACAGGAATACACTGGCATACACAGATATACACAGACTTATACAGGCATACACAGGCATACACTGGCATACGTACTCGTACACAGGCATAGACAGGCATACACTGGCATACACTGGCATACACGGGCATACACGGGCCATACACGGGCATGCACAGGCATACACAGGCGTACACAGGCATACACAGGCATACACAGGCATACATAGGCATACACTGGCAAACACAGGCATACACAGGCATCCACAGGCATACACAGACATACACAGGCATACACAGGCATACATAGGCATACACTGGCATACACAGGCATACACAGGCATCCACAGGCATTCACAGGCATACACAGGCATACACAGGCATAAACTGGCATATACAGGCATATATAGGCATATACAGGCATATACAGGCATATACAGACATACACGGGCATTCACAGGCATACACAACCATACACAGGCATACACAGGCATACACAGGCATACACAAGCATACACAGGCATACACAGGCATACACAGGCACACACAGGCATACACAGACATATACAGGCATACACAGGCATACACTGGCATACACAGATATACACAGACTTATACAGGCATACCCAGGCATACACAGGCATACACTGGCATACGTACTCGTACACAGGCATAGACAGGCATACACTGGCATAGACTGGCATACACGGGCATACACGGGCATGCACAGGCATACACAGGCATACACAGGCATACACAGGCATACACAGGCATACAAAGGCATACACTGGCAAACACAGGCATACACAGGCATCCACAGGCATTCACAGGCATACACAGGCATACACAGGCATAAACTGGCATATACAGGCATATACAGGCATACACGGGCATTCACAGGCATACACAACCATACACATGCATACACAGGCATACACAGGCATACACAGGCATACACAGGCATACACAGGCATACACAAGCATACACAGGCATACACAGGCATACACAGGCACACACAGGCATACACAGACATATACAGGCATACACAGGCATACACAGGCATTCACAGGCATACACAGGCATAAACTGGCATATACAGGCATATACAGGCATACACGGGCATACACAGGCATACACAGGCATACACAGGCATACGCAGGCATACACAGGCATACACAGGCATACACAGGCATACACAGGTATACACAGGCATACACAGGCATACACAGGCACTCACAGGCATACACAGGCACTCACAGGCATACACAGGCATACACTGGCATACACGGACATACACAGACTTATACAGGCATACACAGGCATACACAGCCCTACACAGGCATAGACTGACATACACAGGCATACACTGGCATACGTAGGCGTACACAGCCATACACAGGCACAGACAGGCAAACACTGGCATACACTGGTATACACTGGCATACACGGGCATACACAGGCACAGACAGGCATACACAGGCATACACGGGCATGTACAGGCATACACAGGCATACACAGGCATACACGGGCATACACAGGCTTACACGTGCATACACAGGCATACACAGGCATACACAGGCATACACAGGCATACACAGGCATACGCAGGCATACACAGGCATACAAAGGCATACACAGGCATACACAGGCATACACAGGCATACACAGGCATACACAGGCATACACGGGCATACACAGGCATACACAGGCATACACAGGCATACACAAGCATACACAGGCATACACAGGCATACACAGGCACACACAGGCATACACAGACATATACAGGCATACACAGGCATACACTGGCATACACAGATATACACAGACTTATACAGGCATACCCAGGCATACACAGGCATACACAGGCATACACAGGCATACACTGGCATACGTACTCGTACACAGGCATAGACAGGCATACACTGGCATAGACTGGCATACACAGGCATACACGGGCATGCACAGGCATACACAGGCATACACAGGCATACACAGGCATACACAGGCATACAAAGGCATACACTGGCAAACACAGGCATACACAGGCATCCACAGGCATTCACAGGCATACACAGGCATACACAGGCATAAACTGGCATATACAGGCATATACAGGCATACACGGGCATTCACAGGCATACACAACCATACACATGCATACACAGGCATACACAGGCATACACAGGCATACACAGGCATACACAGGCATACACAAGCATACACAGGCATACACAGGCATACACAGGCACACACAGGCATACACAGACATATACAGGCATACACAGGCATACACAGGCATTCACAGGCATACACAGGCATAAACTGGCATATACAGGCATATACAGGCATACACGGGCATACACAGGCATACACAGGCATACACAGGCATACACAGGCATACACAGGCATACACAGGCATACACAGGCATACACAGGTATACACAGGCATACACAGGCATACACAGGCACTCACAGGCATACACAGGCACTCACAGGCATACACAGGCATACACTGGCATACACGGACATACACAGACTTATACAGGCATACACAGGCATACACAGCCTACACAGGCATAGACTGACATACACAGGCATACACTGGCATACGTAGGCGCACACAGCCATACACAGGCACAGACAGGCAAACACTGGCATACACTGGTATACACTGGCATACACGGGCATACACAGGCACAGACAGGCATACACAGGCATACACGGGCATGCACAGGCATACACAGGCATACACAGGCATACACAGGCATACACGGGCATACACAGGCTTACACGTTCATACACAGGCATACACAGGCATACACAGGCATACACAGGCATACACAGGCATACGCAGGCATACACAGGCATACAAAGGCATACACAGGCATACACAGGCATACACAGGCATACACAGGCATACACAGGCATACACAGGCATACACAGGCATACACAGGCACTCACAGGCATACACAGGCATACACTGGCATACACAGCCATACACAGACTTATACAGGCATACACAGACTTATACAGGCATACCCAGGCATACAGGGGCATACACAGCCCTACACAGGCATAGACTGACATACCCAGGCATACACAGGCATACACAGGCATGCACAGGCATACGTACTCGTACACAGGCATAGACAGGCATACACTGGCATAGACTGGCATACACGGGCATAGACGGGCATGCACAGGCATACACAGGCACACACAGGCATACACAGGCATACACAGGCATACATAGGCATACACTGGCAAACACAGGCATACACAGGCATCCACAGGCATTCACAGGCATACACAGGCATACACAGGCATAAACTGGCATATACAGGCATATACAGGCATACACGGGCATTCACAGGCATACACAACCATACACAGGCATACACAGGCATACACAGGCATACACAGGCATACACAAGCATACACAGGCATACACAGGCATACAGAGGCACACACAGGCATACACAGGCATACACAGGCATTCACAGGCATACACAGGCATAAACTGGCATATACAGGCATATACAGGCATACACGGGCATACACAGGCATACACAGGCATACACAGGCATACACAGGCATACACAGGCATACACAGGCATACACAGGTATACACAGGCATACACACGCATACACAGGCACTCACAGGCATACACAGTCACTCACAGGCATACACAGGCATACACTGGCATACACGGACATACACAGACTTATACAGGCATACACAGGCATACACAGCCATACACAGGCATAGACTGACATACACAGGCATACACTGGCATACGTAGGCGTACACAGCCATACACAGGCACAGACAGGCAAACACTGGCATACACTGGTATACACTGGCATACACGGGCATACACAGGCATACACAGGCATACACAGGCATACACAGGCATACGCAGGCATACACAGGCATACAAAGGCATACACAGGCATACACAGGCATACACAGGCATACACAGGCATACACAGGCATACACAGGCATACACAGGCACTCACAGGCATATACAGGCATATACAGGCATACACAGGCATACACTGGCGTACACAGACATACACAGACTTATACAGGCATACCCAGGCATACACAGACTTATACAGGCATACCCAGGCATACACAGACTTATACAGGCATACCCAGGCATACAGGGGCATACACAGCCCTACACAGGCATAGACTGACATACACAGGCATACACTGGCATACGTAGGCGTACATAGCCATACACTGGCATAGACAGGCAAACACTGGCATACACTGGCATACACATACACGGGCATACACAGGCATACACAGGCATACACGGGCATGCACAGGCATACACAGGCATACACAGGCATACACAGGCATACACAGGCATACACGGGCATACACAGGCATACACTAGCATACGCAGGCAAACACTGGCATACACTGGCATAACCAGGCATACACAGGCATACACAAGCATACACAGGCATACACAGGCATACACAGGCACACACAGGCATACACAGGCATATACAGGCATACACAGGCATACACAGGCATTCACAGGCATACACAGGCATACGCAGGCATACACAGGCATACACAGGCATACACAGGTAAACACGGGCATACACAGGCATACACTGGCATACACAGGCATACACAGGCATACAAAGGCATACAAAGGCATACACTGGCATACGCAGGAAAACACTGGCATACACTGGCATAACCAGGCATACACAGGCATACACAGGCATACACAAACATACACAGGCATACACAGGCATACACAGGCACACACAGGCATACACAGGCATATACAGGCATACACAGGCATACACAGGCATTCACAGGCATACACAGCCATACACTGGCATACACAGGCATACAAAGGCATACACAGGCATACACAGGCATACACAGGCACACACGGGCATACACAGGCATACACAGGCACACACAGGCATACACAGGCATACACAGGCATACACAAACATACACACGCATACACAGGCATACACAGGCACACACAGGCATACACAGGCATATACAGGCATACACAGGCATACACAGGCATTCACAGGCATACACAGCCATACACTGGCATACACAGGCATACACAGGCATACAAAGGCATACACAGGATTACACAGGCATACACAGGCATACACAGGCACACACAGGCATACACAGGCATACACAGGCATACACAGGCATACACAGGCATCCACAGGCATACACAGGCATACACAGGCATTCTCTGGCATACACAGGCATTCACAGGCCTACACAGGCATACAAAGGCATACACTGGCAAACACAGTCATACACAGGCATACACAGGCATACATGGGCATACATAGGCACACACAGGCATACACAGGCATACACAGGCATACACAGGCATACACAGGCATACACAGGCACTCACAGGCATACACAGGCATACACTGGCATACACAGACATACACAGACTTATACAGGCATACCCAGGCATACACAGGCATACACAGGCATACACAGGCATACACTGGCATACGTACTCGTACACAGGCATAGACATAGCTTGTAAAGGACAGAAGAGCATACGGAGGTTTTTGTTTTTAGTACGTAGGCATAATCTATACTAGGAGGGTTATGAATCGTGCATGCCACCTATGGACGGTAGGTGGTATCTTTGGAAGATTTTGATTTTCCCTACCGTAAGGCATAATAAAAAAAAAAAAAAAAAAAAACAAATACACAGGCATACACTGGCATACACAGGCATACACAGGCATACACAGGCATACGCAGGCATACACAGGCATACACTGGCATACGCAGGCATACACTGGCATACACTGGCATAACCAGGCATACACAGGCATACACAGGCATACACAAACATACACAGGCATACACAGGCATACACAGGCACACACAGGCATACACAGGCATATACAGGCATACACAGGCATACACAGGCATTCACAGGCATACACAGCCATACACTGGCATACACAGGCATACAAAGGCATACACAGGCATACACAGGCATACACATGCATACACAGGCACACACGGGCATACACAGGCATACACAGGCACACACAGGCATACACAGGCATACACAGGCATACACAAACATACACACGCATACACAGGCATACACAGGCACACACAGGCATACACAGGCATATACAGGCATACACAGGCATACACAGGCATTCACAGGCATACACAGCCATACACTGGCATACACAGGCATACACAGGCATACAAAGGCATACACAGGAATACACAGGCATACACAGGCATACACAGGCACACACAGGCATACACAGGCATACACAGGCATACACAGGCATACACAGGCATCCACAGGCATACACAGGCATACACAGGCATTCTCTGGCATACACAGGCATTCACAGGCCTACACAGGCATACAAAGGCATACACTGGCAAACAGAGGCATACACAGGCATACACAGGCATACACAGGCATACACAGGCATACACTGGCGTACGTACGCGTACACAGCCATACACAGGCATAGACAGGCATACACCGGCATACACTGGCATACACGGGCATACACGGGCCACACACGGGCACACAGGCATACACAGGCATACACAGGCATACACAGGCATTCTCTGGCATACACAGGCATTCACAGGCCTACACAGGCATACAAAGGCATACACTGGCAAACACAGGCATACACAGGCATACACTGGCATACGCAGGCATACACTGGCATACACTGGCATAACCAGGCATACACAGGCATACACAGGCATACACAAACATACACAGGCATACACAGGCATACACAGGCACACACAGGCATACACAGGCATATACAGGCATACACAGGCATACACAGGCATTCACAGGCATACACAGCCATACACTGGCATACACAGGCATACAAAGGCATACACAGGCATACACAGGCATACACAGGCATACACAGGCATACACAGGCATACACAGGCACACACAGGCATACACAGGCATACACAGGCATACACAGGCATACACAGGCATCCACAGGCATACACAGGCATACACAGGCATTCTCTGGCATACACAGGCATTCACAGGCCTGCACAGGCATACAAAGGCATACACTGGCAAACACAGGCATACACAGGCATACACAGGCATACACAGGCATACACGGGCATACATAGGCACACACAGGCATACACAGGCATACACAGGCATACACAGGCATACACAGGCACTCACAGGCATACACAGGCATATACTGGCATACACAGACATACACAGACTTATACAGGCATACCCAGGCATACACAGGCATACACTGGCATACGTACTCGTACACAGGAATATACAGGCATACACTGGCATACACTGGCATACACGGGCATACACGGGCCATACACTGGCATACACAGGCATACAAAGACATACACTGGCAAACACAGGCATACACAGGCATACACAGGCATACATAGGCACACACAGGCATACACAGGCATACACAGGCATACACAGGCATACACAGGCTTACACAGGCATACACAGGCATACACCGGCATACACAGGCATACACAGGCATACACAGGCATACACAGGCACTCACAGGCATACACAGGCATACACTGGCATACACAGACATACACAGACATACACAGACTTATACAGGCATACCCAGGCATACACAGGCATACACAGGCATACACAGGCATACACAGCCATACGCAGGCATAGACTGGCATAGACTGACATACACTGACATATAAAGGCATACGCAGGCAGTCACAGGCATTCTCTGGCATACACAGGCATACACAGGCATTCACAGGCCTACACAGGCATACAAAGGCATACACTGGCAAACACAGGCATACACAGGTATACACAGGTATACACAGGCATGCACAGGCAGTCACAGGCATTCTATGGCATACACAGGCATACACAGGCATTCACAGGCCTACACAGGCATACAAAGGCAAACACAGGCACACACAGGCATACACAAGCATACACAGGCATACACAGGCATACACAGGCATACACAGGCATACACAGGCATTCACAGGCACTCACAGGCATACACAGGCATACACTGGCATGCACAGACATACACAGACTTATACAGGCATACCCAGGCATACACAGGCATACACAGGCATACACACGCATACACAGGCATACACTGGTGTACGTACGCGTACACAGCCATACACAGGCATAGACAGGCATACACCGGCATACACTGGCATACACGGGCATACACGGGCCATACACGGGCACACAGGCATACACAGGCATACAAAGGCATACGCAGGCACACACAGGCATACACAGGCATACTCAGGCATACACAGGCTTACACAGGCACACACAGGCATACACAGGCATATACAGGCATACACAGGCATACACAGGCATTCACAGGCATACACAGCCATACACAGGCACACACAGGCATACACAGGCATACACAGGCATACACAAACATACACACGCATACACAGGCATACACAGGCACACACAGGCATACACAGGCATATACAGGCATACACAGGCATACACAGGCATTCACAGGCATACACAGCCATACACTGGCATACACAGGCATACATAGGCATACAAAGGCATACACAGGATTACACAGGCATACACAGGCATACACAGGCACACACAGGCATACACAGGCATACACAGGCATACACAGGCATACACAGGCATCCACAGGCATACACAGGCATACACAGGCATTCTCTGGCATACACAGGCATTCACAGGCCTACACAGGCATACAAAGGCATACACTGGCAAACACAGGCATACACAGGCATACACAGGCATACACGGGCATACATAGCACACACAGGCATACACAGGCATACACAGGCATACACAGGCATACACAGGCACTCACAGGCATACACAGGCATACACTGGCATACACAGCCATACACAGACTTATACAGGCATACCCAGGCATACACAGGCATACACAGGCATACACAGGCATACACAGGCATACACAGGCATACACAGGCATACACTGGCATACGTACTCGTACACAGGCATAGACATAGCTTGTAAAGGACAGAAGAGCATACGGAGGTTTTGTTTTTAGTACGTAGGCATAATCTATACTAGGAGGGTTATGAATCGTGCATGCCACCTATGGACGGTAGGTGGTATCTTTGGAAGATTTTAATTTTCCTACCGTAAGGCATAATAAAAAAAAAAAAAAAAATACACAGGCATACACTGGCATACACAGGCATACACAGGCATACAAAGGCATACGCAGGCATACACAGGCATACACTGGCATACGCAGGCATACACTGGCATACACTGGCATAACCAGGCATACACAGGCATACACAGGCATACACAAACATACACAGGCATACACAGGCATACACAGGCACACACAGGCATACACAGGCATATACAGGCATACACAGGCATACACAGGCATTCACAGGCATACACAGCCATACACTGGCATACACAGGCATACAAAGGCATACACAGGCATACACAGGCATACACAGGCATACACCGGCACACACGGGCATACACAGGCATACACAGGCACACACAGGCATACACAGGCATACACAGGCATACACAAACATTCACACGCATACACAGGCATACACAGGCACACACAGGCATACACAGGCATATACAGGCATACACAGGCATACACAGGCATTCACAGGCATACACAGCCATACACTGGCATACACAGGCATACACAGGCATACACAGGCATACACAGGAATACACAGGCATACACAGGCATACACAGGCACACACAGGCATACACAGGCATACACAGGCATACACAGGCATACACAGGCATACACAGGCATACACAGGCATTCACAGGCCTACACAGGCATACAAAGGCAAACACAGGCACACACAGGCATACACAGGCATACACAGGCATACACAGGCATACACAGGCATACACAGGCATACACAGGCATACACAGGCATTCACAGGCACTCACAGGTATACACAGGCATACACTGGCATGCACAGACATACACAGACTTATACAGGCATACCCAGGCATACACAGGCATACACAGGCATACACACGCATACACAGGCATACACTGGCATGCACAGACATACACAGACTTATACAGGCATACCCAGGCATACACAGGCATACACAGGGATACACATGAATACACAGGCATACACAGGCATACACAGGCACACACAGGCATACACAGGCATACACAGGCATACACAGGCATACACAGGCACACACAGGCATACACAGGCATACACAGGCATACACAGGCATACACAGGCATTCACAGTCATACACAGGCATTCTCTGGCATACACAGGCATACACAGGCATTCACAGGCCTACACAGGCATACGAAGGCATACACTGGCAAACACAGGCATACACAGGCAGTCACAGGCATACACAGGCATTCTCTGGCATACACAGGCATTCACAGGCCTACACAGGCATACGAAGGCATACACTGGCAAACACAGGCATACACAGGCACTCACAGGCATACACAGGCATACACTGCCATACACAGACATACACAGACTTATACAGGCATACCCAGGCATACACAGGCATACACAGGCATACACCTGCATACGTACTCGTACACAGGCATAGACAGGCATACACTGGCATACACTGGCATACACGGGCATACACAGGTCATACACGGGCATACACAGGCATACACAGGCATACACAGGCATACACAGGAATACACGGGCATGCACAGGCATACACAGGAATACACAGGCATACACAGGCATACACTGGCATACACAGGCATACACAGGCATACACGGGCATACACAGGCACACACAGGCATACACAGGCATACAAAGACATACACTGGCAAACACAGGCATACACAGGCATACACAGGCATACATAGGCATACATAGGCACACACAGGCATACACAGGCATACACAGGCATATACAGGCATACACAGGCATACACAGGCATACGCAGGCATACACAGGCATACACAGGCATACACAGGCATACACATGCATACACAGGCATACACCGGCATACACAGGCATACACAGGCATACACAGGCATACACAGGCATACACAGGCACTCACAGGCATACACAGGCATACACTGGCATGCACAGACGTACACAGACTTATACAGGCATACCCAGGCATACACAGGCATACACAGGCATACACAGGCATACACAAGCATACACTGGCATACGTACGCGTACACAGCCATACACAGGCATAGACAGGCATACACTGGCATACACTGGCATACACAGGCATACACGGGCCATACACGGGCACACAGGCATACACAGGCATACACAGGCATACACAGGCATACGCAGGCACACACAGGCATACACAGGCATACTCAGGCATACACAGGCATACACAGGCATACACAGGCACTCACAGGCATACACAGGCATACACTGGCATGCACAGACATACACAGACTTATACAGGCATACACAGGCATACACAGGCATACACAGGCATACACCGGCATACACAGGCATACACAGGCATACACAGGCATACACAGGCATACACATGCATACACAGGCATACACAGGCATACACAGGCATACACAGGCATACACAGGCAAACACAGGCATACACAGGCATACACAGGCACTCACAGGCATACATAGGCATACACTGGCATGCACAGACATACTCAGACTTATACAGGCATACCCAAGCATACACAGGCATACACAAGCATACACAGGCATACACAGGCATACACAGGCATACACAGGCATACACTGGCATACGTACGCGTACACAGCCATACACAGGCATAGACAGGCATACACTGGCATACACTGGCATACACTGGCATACACTGGCATACACTGGCATACACGGGCATACACGGGCCATACACGGGCACACAGGCATACACAGGCATACACAGGCATACACAGGCATACGCAGGCACACACAGGCATACACAGGCATACATAGGCACACACAGGCATACTCAGGCATACACAGGCATACACAGGCACTCACAGGCATACACAGGCATACACTGGCAAACACAGCCATACACAGGCATAGACTGGCCTACACTGACATATACAGGCATACACAGGCAGTCACAGGCATACACAGGCTTTCACTGGCATACACAGGCAGGCACAGGCATTCACAGGCTTAAACAGGCATACACAGGCATACACTGGCAAACACAGGCATACACAGGCATACCCAGGCATACCCAGGCATACACAGGCATACACAGGCATACACAGGCATACACAGGCATACACAGGCATACACAGGCATACACAGGCATACACAGGCATACACAGGCATACACATGCATACACAGGCATACACAGGCATACACAGGCATACACAGGAATACACAGGCATACACAGGCATACACAGTCATACACAGGCATACACAGGCATACAAAGGCATAGACAGGCATACACAGGCCGACACTGGCATACACAAGCATACACAGACTTAAACAGGCATACCCAGGCATACACAGGCACTCACAGACTTATACAGGCATACCCAGCCATACACAGGCATACACAGGCATACACAGGCATAAACAGGCATACACAGGCATACACAGGCATACACAGGCATACACAGGCATACACAGGCATACACTGGCATACGTACGCGTACACAGCCATACACAGGCATAGACAGGCATACACTGGCATACACAGCCATACACAGGCATAGACTGGCCTACACTGACAAATACAGGCATTCACAGGCTTACACAGGCATACTCAGGCATACACAGGCATACACAGGCATACACAGGCACTCACAGGCATACACAGGCATACACTGGCATACACAGACATACACAGGCATATACAGGCATACACAGGCATACACAGGCATTCACAGGCATACACAGCCATACACTGGCATACACAGGCATACATAGGCATACAAAGGCATACACAGGATTACACAGGCATACACAGCCATACACAGGCACACACAGGCATACATAGGCATACAAAGGCATACACAGGATTACACAGGCATACACAGGCATACACAGGCACACACAGGCATACACAGGCATACACAGGCATACACAGGCATACACAGGCATCTACAGGCATACACAGGCATACACAGGCATTCTCTGGCATACACAGGCATTCACAGGCCTACACAGGCATACAAAGGCATACACTGGCAAACACAGGCATACACAGGCATACACGGGCATACATAGCACACACAGGCACACACAGGCATACACAGGCATACACAGGCATACACAGGCATACACAGGCACTCACAGGCATACACAGGCATACACTGGCATACACAGCCATACACAGACTTATACAGGCATACCCAGGCATACACAGGCATACACAGGCATACACAGGCATACACAGGCATACACAGGCATACACAGGCATACACAGGCATACACAGGCATACACTGGCATACGTACTCGTACACAGGCATAGACATAGCTTGTAAAGGACAGAAGAGCATACGGAGGTTTTTGTTTTTAGTACGTAGGCATAATCTATACTAGGAGGGTTATGAATCGTGCATGCCACCTATGGACGGTAGGTGGTATCTTTGGAAGATTTTAATTTTCCTACCGTAAGGCATAATAAAAAAAAAAAAAAAAAAATACACAGGCATACACTGGCATACACAGGCATACACAGGCATACAAAGGCATACGCAGGCATACACAGGCATACACTGGCATACGCAGGCATACACTGGCATACACTGGCATAACCAGGCATACACAGGCATACACAGGCATACACAAACATACACAGGCATACACAGGCATACACAGGCACACACAGGCATACACAGGCATATACAGGCATACACAGGCATACACAGGCATTCACAGGCATACACAGCCATACACTGGCATACACAGGCATACAAAGGCATACACAGGCATACACAGGCATACACAGGCATACACCGGCACACACGGGCATACACAGGCATACACAGGCACACACAGGCATACACAGGCATACACAGGCATACACAAACATTCACACGCATACACAGGCATACACAGGCACACACAGGCATACACAGGCATATACAGGCATACACAGGCATACACAGGCATTCACAGGCATACACAGCCATACACTGGCAAACACAGGCATACACAGGCATACAAAGGCATACACAGGAATACACAGGCATACACAGGCATACACAGGCACACACAGGCATACACAGGCATACACAGGCATACACAGGCATACACAGGCATACACAGGCATTCACAGGCCTACACAGGCATACAAAGGCAAACACAGGCACACACAGGCATACACAGGCATACACAGGCATACACAGGCATACACAGGCATACACAGGCATACACAGGCATTCACAGGCACTCACAGGTATACACAGGCATACACTGGCATGCACAGACATACACAGACTTATACAGGCATACCCAGGCATACACAGGCATACACAGGCATACACACGCATACACAGGCATACACTGGCATGCACAGACATACACAGACTTATACAGGCATACCCAGGCATACACAGGCATACACAGGGATACACATGAATACACAGGCATACACAGGCACACACAGGCACACACAGGCATACACAGGCATACACAGGCACAATACACAGGCATTCACAGGCATACACAGGCATTCTCTGGCATACACAGGCATACACAGGCATTCACAGGCCTACACAGGCATACGAAGGCATACACTGGCAAACACAGGCATACACAGGCAGTCACAGGCATACACAGGCATTCTCTGGCATACACAGTCATACACAGGCATTCACAGGCCTACACAGGCATACGAAGGCATACACTGGCAAACACAGGCATACACAGGCACTCACAGGCATACACAGGCATACACTGCCATACACAGACATACACAGACTTATACAGGCATACCCAGGCATACACAGGCATACACCTGCATACGTACTCGTACACAGGCACAGACAGGCATACACTGGCATACACTGGCATACACGGGCATACACAGGTCATACACGGGCATACACAGGCATACACAGGCATACACAGGCATACACAGGAATACACGGGCATGCACAGGCATACACAGGAATACACAGGCATACACAGGCATACACTGGCATACACAGGCATACACAGGCATACACGGGCATACACAGGCACACACAGGCATACACAGGCATACAAAGACATACACTGGCAAACACAGGCATACACAGGCATACACAGGCATACATAGGCATACATAGGCACACACAGGCATACACAGGCATACACAGGCATATACAGGCATACACAGGCATACACAGGCATACGCAGGCATACACAGGCATACACAGGCATACACAGGCATACACATGCATACACAGGCATACACCGGCATACACAGGCATACACAGGCATACACAGGCATACACAGGCATACACAGGCACTCACAGGCATACACAGGCATACACTGGCATGCACAGACGTACACAGACTTATACAGGCATACCCAGGCATACACAGGCATACACAGGCATACACAGGCATACACAAGCATACACTGGCATACGTACGCGTACACAGCCATACACAGGCATAGACAGGCATACACTGGCATACACTGGCATACACAGGCATACACGGGCCATACACGGGCACACAGGCATACACAGGCATACACAGGCATACACAGGCATACGCAGGCACACACAGGCATACACAGGCATACTCAGGCATACACAGGCATACACAGGCATACACAGGCACTCACAGGCATACACAGGCATACACTGGCATGCACAGACATACACAGACTTATACAGGCATACACAGGCATACACAGGCATACACAGGCATACACCGGCATACACAGGCATACACAGGCATACACAGGCATACACAGGCATACACATGCATACACAGGCATACACAGGCATACACAGGCATACACAGGCATACACAGGCAAACACAGGCATACACAGGCATACACAGGCACTCACAGGCATACATAGGCATACACTGGCATGCACAGACATACTCAGACTTATACAGGCATACCCAAGCATACACAGGCATACACAAGCATACACAGGCATACACAGGCATACACAGGCATACACTGGCATACGTACGCGTACACAGCCATACACAGGCATAGACAGGCATACACTGGCATACACTGGCATACACTGGCATACACGGGCATACACGGGCCATACACGGGCACACAGGCATACACAGGCATACACAGGCATACACAGGCATACGCAGGCACACACAGGCATACACAGGCATACATAGGCACACACAGACATACTCAGGCATACACAGGCATACACAGGCACTCACAGGCATACACAGGCATACACTGGCAAACACAGCCATACACAGGCATAGACTGGCCTACACTGACATATACAGGCATACACAGGCAGTCACAGGCATACACAGGCTTTCACTGGCATACACAGGCAGGCACAGGCATTCACAGGCTTAAACAGGCATACACAGGCATACACTGGCAAACACAGGCATACACAGGCATACCCAGGCATACCCAGGCATACACAGGCATACACAGGCATACACAGGCATACACAGGCATACACAGGCATACACAGGCATACACAGGCATACACAGGCATACACAGGCATACACAGGCATACACAGGCATACACAGGCATACACAGGCATACACAGGAATACACAGGCATACACAGGCATACACAGTCATACACAGGCATACACAGGCATACAAAGGCATAGACAGGCATACACAGGCCGACACTGGCATACACAAGCATACACAGACTTAAACAGGCATACCCAGGCATACACAGGCACTCACAGACTTATACAGGCATACCCAGCCATACACAGGCATACACAGGCATACACAGGCATAAACAGGCATACACAGGCATACACAGGCATACACAGGCATACACAGGCATACACAGGCATACACTGGCATACGTACGCGTACACAGCCATACACAGGCATAGACAGGCATACACTGGCATACACAGCCATACACAGGCATAGACTGGCCTACACTGACAAATACAGGCATTCACAGGCTTACACAGGCATACTCAGGCATACACAGGCATACACAGGCATACACAGGCACTCACAGGCATACACAGGCATACACTGGCATACACAGACATACACAGGCATAGACTGGCCTACACTGACATATACAGGCATACACAGGCAGTCACAGGCATACACAGGCACTCACAGGCATACACAGGCATACACTGACATACACAGCCATACACAACCATAGACTGGCCTACACTGACACATACAGGCATACACAGGCAGTCACAGGCATTCACAGGCTTACACAGGCATACAAAGGCACACACTGGCATACACAGGCATACACAGGCATAACCAGGCATACACAGGCATACACAGGTATACACTGGCATACACAGACATACACAGACTTATACAGGCATACCCAGGCATACACAGGCATACACAGCCATACGCAGGCATAGACTGGCATACACTGAAATACACTGACATACACTGACATATACAGGCATACACAGGCAGTCACAGGCATACACAGGCATTCACTGGCATACACAGGCATACACATGCATACACAGGCATACACAGGCATACACTGGCATACACAGGCATACACATGCATACACAGGCCTACACAGGCATACAAAGGCATACACTGGCAAACACAGGCTTACACATGCATACCCAGGCATACCCAGGCATACACAGGCACAAACAGGCATACACAGGCATACACAGGCATACATAGGCATACACAGGCATACACAGGCATACACAGTCAAACACAAGCATACACAGGCTTACACAGGCATACACAGGCATACACTGGCATACACAGGCATACACTGGCATAACCAGGCATACACAGGCATACACAGGCATACACAGCTATACACGGGAATACAGGCATACACACTCATACACAGGCACACACAGGTATACACAGGCATACGCAGGCATACACAGGCATACACAGGCATACACAGGCATACACGGGTATACACAGGCATATACAGGCATACACAGGCATACACAGGCATACACTGGCATACGAAGGCATACAAAGGCATACACAGGCATACACTGGCATACACAGGCATACACAGGCATACACAGGCACTCACAGGCATACACAGGCACTCACAGGCATACACAGGCATACACTGGCATACACAGACATACACAGGCATACACAGGCATGCACAGGCATGCACAGGCATACACAGGCATACGCAGGCATACAAAGGCTTACACAGGCATACACAGGCATACACTGGCATAACAAGGCATAACCAGGCATACACAGGCATACACAGTTATACAGAGGCTCTCTTGAGATTCTGATGAACACGGACGTGATCAACAGTAGCAGCGCGAAAAAACCAGAAAAAACGGAGACAGCCCAGCTGGAACAGAACTAAACTGCACAGAGCCACACCGTGGGAACGTGCAAATGTTCGGCTGTGCGAACCAACAAAAGCAAGTGTATTAAAAAGGTAAAAAAACAATTTCTCATTTTTTTCCTTTCCCGAGTGCACTATTTGCGGTGGGAGGCCCACCTGTTAAATCAGCCGGTGGGAGCTGTCAACTCGTCGCAGACCAACAGTGCTGCCAGATCGGGAGATCAGGAACCAAATTGCCGGAGCAGCGGGGGCCCCGCCCCCACCGAGGATGACCCATTCAGGAGGAGCTCCAGAATGTCAAGGTCACCAACAAAAGGAGGAGGAATCGCGGTGCAGGACGCCGGAACCCCTGCGCCGGCGGTAGTGCTGGAGGATTTACCAACCTGCCGCCGCAGTGATACAGCGTTGGACAACCCGGCCCCTGCAGCCAGCAGCGCCATCAATACGTGTAACCGGAAGGAAAAGGACACCATCAGCATGCAGTCACTTAGGAAAGCAAGGATATCACCAATCGGATCGCCTATTGGGCCTTTAGACCTAGCCGCGGGAACCCCTACGCCGGCGGTTGTGCTGGAGGATTTACCAACTTGCCGCCGCAGTGATACAGCGTTGGACAACCCGGCCCCTGCAGCCAGCAGCGCCATCAATACGTGTAACCGGAAGGAAAAGGACACCATCAGCGTGCCGTCACTCAGGAAAGCAAGGATATCACCAATCGGATCGCATATTGGGCCTTTAGACCTAGCCGCGGGAACCCCTACGCCGGCGGTTGTGGCGGTTGTGTTGGAGGATATACCGACTAGCCCCCGAAGTGCGGCAGAGCTGGACAACTCGGTCCCGAAGGCAAAGGACGTCATCAGCGTGCCATCGAATAAAAAAGGAAGAAAATCTCCAACGGGATCGCCCATAAGGCCTTTGGACTTCGCCGCGGGATTCAAAAACGAAGATCTACGGAGTATCCTCGCCAGGATGGGAAGCAAAATTAACGCGATACTATCCGCGTTCGAAATTCGGCGTCATGTTATCATAGAGGACAAGAGCGTACTCCTGGAACTCTCGGCTCTCAGCAACAGGGCCATCGAGCTTCACGAAGGCGGCGCTACAGAGAATCTTTCCAAGAACGCTTCAACCCAAACCGAGCCCCAAAAGTCTGGAAAAAAGGCTACACCAGCAAGGGAACCGCAAAAGGGACAGATGCCCAAAGTTCAGGAGCCTAAAGTACAGGCACCCAAACGCGGCAACCACCCCGCGGTGAGCTCAGAGAGTACAGCAAAACCCAAAGAAAATGCGCCCAAGCCGCGCAGCTATGCATCCGTCGCCAAGGAGGCTAGCACCGGAGGCGAGTGGAAAAAAGTGCAGCCTAAACGCCTGAGGAAGAAGCCCGAGGCACTTATATTAAAGAAGACGGGAGAGGCCTCGTATGCGGATATGCTACGGACACTGAAAGCGGACCCGAACCTCAGCGAACTGGGCAAACATGTTCGCAAAGTCCGCAGAACTCAGAAAGGGGAACTACTGCTGGAAGTAGAGGGAAAAGTCTCAGACAGCGTCCCCAAATTCAAGACCGAGCTGGAAGCAACGTTAAAGGACATGGCTTCGGTACGCACGGGAACTCATAGGATAGCACTATCCTGCAGTGGACTGGACGAGGCCACGACAGCGGAAGATCTCCACAGCTGCCTGGTCTCCCAATACCAAGGCATCCAGCTGAAACCAGAGGACATCAAAGGACTACGTAGGATGCGGGATGGGACTCAGATAGCCTCTGTCCTGATGACCGCGAATGATGCGATCGCGGTCTTAAAGAAGGGCACGGTAACCGTGGGGTGGTCAAGGTGCCGCATCATCCAGGACGTCCGGCCCACGAGATGTTACAAGTGCCTGGGCTACGGGCACAGAGCAACGTCCTGCAAGGCGATCGACCGATCAGACTGCTGCATGCGATGCGGCGAACGAGGACACAAGGCAAGGGGATGTGTTGCACCACCAAAGTGCCTAATATGCAGCGACGAAGTGGACAAAAACCACCCGACGGGCTGTTTCGCTTGCCCGACATACAGAGCCAGCCTCAAAGAAGTAAAGTCCCAGCATAATGCAGGAGCAAATTAAGATTGTCCAGCTCAATGTTAACCATTGCGCAGCTGCTCAGAGCCTCCTGGCCCAAACTGCGGCGGAGCGCAAGGTAGACATCATGCTTCTGAGCGAGCCCTATTACCCGGTCCGAGGCAACCCCACGATGATATTGGACGAGACCGGTAAAGCAGCCATCAAGTGTTGCAGCAACCTGCACATACAGGAATTGGCGGCCTCGCCGATGCGCGGAATAGCATATGCAAAAATAAAAGGAGTGCATTTTTACAGCTGCTACGCCCCCCCTAGCGACACCCCAGACCAGTTCGAGGATATGATGGAGGTGCTGGGCAGCCATGCGAGAGGGCGCGGCCCGAAGATCATCGCGGGCGACTTCAATGCATGGGCAGAAGAATGGGGCAGCAGGCTATCCAATCTCAGAGGCCGAGCAGTTATAAACACAATGCTTATGCTGGACCTGGTACTGCTGAACGACGGCTGCAAACCAACGTTTAATAACGATAGGGGTTCGTCCTATATAGACATCACCTACACCAGCAGAGGGTTAGTGGCGAACGCGAGCTGGACGGTCCACGACGTTGTAACGCTGAGTGACCACGCACTGATTTCCTTCTGCATCCTACCGAAGGGCACGACTGGGAGGCGGCAGAGAAGATCAGTCGGGCAAGCCTGGGACTCAAGGAAGATGGACGAGGATATGCTGGAATACCAAATCGACTCACTTCGGATCACAAATGGACACGCAGATTCAATGGCGGCCGACCTCATGAAGATGCTTGAGGCAACGTGCGACGCAACCATGCCAAGGAGGAAAAAAGAGCAGCGCAAGCCCCCAGTGTACTGGTGGAGCGCCAACTTAAGCAAGCTACGCTCGGAATGCCTAAGGGCAAGGAGAAGGGCGCAACGAGCCAGAGGCAGCACCCAGCACGCAGAACTCATCGAGGCCTTCAGAAGCAAACGCTCAGAGTTCAAGCACGGCATATTGGCAGCCAAAGCGCGGGCCTATAAGGAACTGCTAGAGACCGTGGATAGAGAGCCATGGGGACTCCCCTACAAACTCGTAGCTAACAAGCTAAAGAAGAGAGAGGCAACTCCAACTGACCCGGATGTTCTGGCTAGCATAGTAGCAGAACTATTCCCAAGGCAGACCACTCTATGGCGGCCAACAGCAGTAGCTCCCCCCCCCCCTATGACTTCCCGAGCATTACAGACCTCGAAGTTGTGGAGGCAGCCAAGCGAATCAAGCCCACCAAAGCTCCTGGCCTGGATGGAATTCCTGGAGCAGTCGTCAAGGCAGCGGCGGTAACTAGACCCGATATATTCAGGGAAACCTTCCAGCAGTGTCTCTTGGATGGGGTATTTCCGACGAGGTGGAAAAGCCAAAAACTAGTTCTGCTGCCGAAAGGCAAGGGATCAGCACACGCCGCAACTAGCTACCGCCCGCTGTGCCTACTGGACATCGTGGGCAAGCTATTCGAGCGCATCCTATATGCTCGAATAGAGGCAATCACCGAGAGCAGCAACGGCCTAGGCACGCAGCAACACGGATTTCGGAAGGGCAGAAGCACTCTGGACGCACTTATGGCGGTGAGAAACATCGCCGAGAACGCTCTCGATGGCGATAGATGGCTGGGTGGAAGGAAGGAGTACTGCGCAATCGTCACGTTGGACGTGAAGAACGCCTTCAACACCGCCAGATGGCCAGTAATCCTCAGCGCCATGCATAGGATGGGTATCCCGGAGTACCTCAGGATCGTCGTTGGAAGCTACTTCACGGATCGTGTCCTCTGGTACGACACGGACGCCGGCCCGAGATGCTACAGTGTTTCTGCAGGAGTCCCACAAGGATCTGTGCTTGGACCAATCCTGTGGAACATCATGTATGATGGAATCCTGGGCATCAACAAGCCCTTAGGAGCTGAGCTACATTGCTTTGCGGACGATGTGGCAATAACTGCAGTGGCCAAGACGATAGCAGCCCTCGAAGATAAGTGCAACGCGACAATTACTATGGCCACCGACTGGCTAGAGAAAGCCGGCCTAACAATTGCGGCACACAAGACCGAGGCTGTCCTATTAAGCAGCAGGAAGAAGGTAGAAAGAATGCTGATCACGGTCAACGGGACACAGGTGGCATCACAAGACTCCTTAAAATACCTGGGAGTAATGATAGACCACAGGCTAGCTTTTTAAGGACCATGCTAGCTACGCAAGCAGGAAAGCAGCAATAACGACTGCGTCCCTGTCCAGGCTCATGCCCAATGTAGGAGGCCCAAATTATCCGGCAAGGAAACTACTGGTGGCGGTAGCCAAGGCAACGCTGCTCTATGCTGCACCAATATGGAGCAACGCCACCAAGAAAGGCACTTACTTGAAAGGAGCACGAGCGGCGGTACGGTCTATGGCCCTTAGGCTCATTAGAGGCTTCAGGACCATATCTGGAGACGCAGCACTAGCACTGGCAGGCTTGCCGCCAATCGACCTGGAGATAAAGGCTATTTGCCAGGTCCGAGAAGGAGCTACCCGGCTGGAGGCTCACGAGCGACTGATGGGAGAGTGGCAGACCAGATGGATAACATCGCAACGGGGGAGGTGGACCTACCAACTCATCCCCGATTTAACGGAGTGGGCCAACTGTCGCCACAAAAAACTGGACTACCACCTCACCCAGTTCCTCACGGACCATGGTTGCTTTCGGGCGTACCTACTCCGGTTCCACCACGTAGAGGCAGCTCAATGCCTCCACTGCCCCGATGCTGAGGAAACAGCAGAGCATGTACTCATGCACTGCTCCAGGTTCATGGATGAGAGGGTGCAGCTAAGGGCGCTGATCGGTGCCCCGCTCAGCCCTGGCGGCTTGATCGCGGCCATGATGGAGAACAGCGACTCGTGGGAGCGGGGACATAATATCATCAGGGACATGATGAAGCGGGTCCGAGCCGACGAGATGACCAACAGAACTGAAGGCTAATACAGGCGACGTACATCTATACGAAGGCAGGAGGGAATCTACCCAGCGAAACCAGGGATGAAGGACGGGCGCCTCTAGGCCATATAACAAGGAAGGGAGTACAACCAGGCTCCACATCCTGCTCACCGACGAAATAACTTGACTGGCAGTCCCGGTGAGCATGTAAAGGACAGAAGAGCATACGGAGGTTTTTGTTTTTAGTACGTAGGCATAATCTATACTAGCAGGGTTATGAATCGTGCATGCCACCTATGGACGGTAGGTGGTATCTTTGGAAGATTTTAATTTTCCTACCGTAAGGCATAATAAAAAAAAAAAAAAAAAAAAAAAAAATACACAGGCATACACAGGCATACACAGGCATACACAGGCATACACAGGCATACACTGGCATACGCAGGCATACAAAGGCATACACAGGCATACACTGGCATACACAGGCATACACAGGCATACACAGGCATACACAGGCACTCACAGGCATACACAGGCACTCACAGGCATACACAGGCATACACTGGCATACACAGACATACACAGGCATACACAGGCATACACAGGCATACACAGGTACACGCAGGCATACACAGGCACATACAGGCATACACAGGTATACACAGGCATTCACAGGCATACACAGCCATACACTGGCATACAAAGGCATACATAGGCATACACAGGCATACATAGGCACACACAGGCATACACAGGCATACACAGGCATACCCAGGCACACACAGGCATACACAGGCATACACGGCCATTCACAGGCCCAAACAGGCATACACAGGCATACACAGGCATACACAGGCATACACAGGCATACACAGGCATACACAGGCATACACAGGCATACACAGGCATACACAGGCATACACAGGCATACACAGGCATACACAGGCATACACAGGCATACACAGGCATACACAGGCATACACAGGTATACACAGGCATACACAGGCATACACAGGCATACACAGGCATACACAGGCATACACAGGCATACACAGGCATACACACGCATACACAGGCATACACACGCATACACAGTCGTACACTGGCATACACAAGCATACACAAACTTATACAGGCATATACAGGCATTCACAGGCTTACACAGGCATACACTGGCATAACCAGGCATACACAGGCATACACAGTTATACACGGGCATACACAGGCATACACAGGCATACACAGGCATACGCAGGCATACACAGGCATACACAGGCATACACAGGCATACACAGGCATACACACGCATACACAGGCATACACACGCATACACAGTCGTACACTGGCATACACAAGCATACACAAACTTATACAGGCATATACAGGCATTCACAGGCTTACACAGGCATACACAGGCATACACTGGCATACACAGGCATACACTGGCATAACCAGGCATACACAGGCATACACAGTTATACACGGGCATACACAGGCATACACAGGCATACACAGGCATACGCAGGCATACACAGGCATACACAGGCATACACAGGCATACACGGGCATACACGGGCATACACAGGCATACACAGGCATACACAGGCATACACAGGCATACACAGGCATACACAGGCATACACAGGCATACAAAGGCATACACAGGCACACACAGGCATACACAGGCATATACAGGCATACACAGTCATACACAAGCATACACTGGCATACACAGGCATACACAGGCATACACAGGCATACACAGGCATACACAGGCATACACAGGTATACACAGTCAAACACAGGCATACACAGGCATACACAGGCATACACAGGCATACACAGGCATACACAGGCATACACAGTCATACACAAGCATACACAGGCATACACAGTCATACACAGGCATACACAGGCATACGCAGGCATACACAGGCACAAACAGGCATACACTGGCATACACAGTCATACACAAGAATACATAGGCACACACAGGCATACACAGGCATACACAGGCATACACAGGCACACACAGGCATACACAGGCATACACGGCCATTCACAGGCCCAAACAGGCATACACAGGCATACACAGGCATACACAGGCATACACAGGCATACACAGGCATACACAGGCATACACAGGCATACACAGGCATACACAGGCATACACTGGCATACACAGGCATACACAGGTATACACAGGCATACACAGGCATACACAGGCATACACAGGCATACACAGGCATACACAGGCATACACACGCATACACAGGCATACACACGCATACACAGTCGTACACTGGCATACACAAGCATACACAAACTTATACAGGCATATACAGGCATTCACAGGCTTACACAGGCATACACTGGCATAACCAGGCATACACAGGCATACACAGTTATACACGGGCATACACAGGCATACACAGGCATACACAGGCACACGCAGGCATACACAGGCATACACAGGCATACACAGGCATACACACGCATACACAGGCATACACACGCATACACAGTCGTACACTGGCATACACAAGCATACACAAACTTATACAGGCATATACAGGCATTCACAGGCTTACACAGGCATACACAGGCATACACTGGCATACACAGGCATACACTGGCATAACCAGGCATACACAGGCATACACAGTTATACACGGGCATACACAGGCATACACAGGCATACACAGGCATACGCAGGCATACACAGGCATACACAGGCATACACAGGCATACACGGGCATACACGGGCATACACAGGCATACACAGGCATACACAGGCATACACAGGCATACACAGGCATACACAGGCATACACAGGCATACAAAGGCATACACAGGCATACGCAGGCATACAAAGGCATACACAGGCACACACAGGCATACACAGGCATATACAGGCATACACAGTCATACACAAGCATACACTGGCATACACAGGCATACACAGGCATACACAGGCATACACAGGCATACACAGGCATACACAGGCATACACAGTCAAACACAGGCGCACACAGGCATACACAGGCATACACAGGCATACACAGGCATACACAGTCATACACAAGCATACACAGGCATACACAGTCATACACAGGCATACACAGGCATACGCAGGCATACACAGGCACAAACAGACATACACTGTGGCATACACAGTCATACACAAGCATACACTGGCATACACAGGCATACACAGGCATACACAGGCATACACAGGCATACACAGGCATACACAGGCATACACTGGCATACGCAGGCATACAAAGGCATACACAGGCATACACTGGCATACACAGGCATACACAGGCATACACAGGCATACACAGGCACTCACAGGCATACACAGGCACTCACAGGCATACACAGGCATACACTGGCATACACAGACATACACAGGCATACACAGGCATACACAGGCATACACAGGTAAACTCAGGCATACACAGGCAAATACAGGCATACACAGGTATACACAGGCATACACAGGCATACACAGCCATACACTGGCATACAAAGGCATACATAGGCATACACAGGCATACATAGGCACACACAGGCATACACAGGCATACCCAGGCACACACAGGCATACACAGGCATACACGGCCATTCACAGGCCCAAACAGGCATACACAGGCATACACAGGCATACACAGGCATACACAGGCATACACAGGCATACACAGGCATACACATGCATACACAGGCATACACAGGCATACACAGGCATACACAGGCATACACAGGCATACACAGGCATACACAGGCATACACAGGTATACACAGGCATACACAGGCATACACAGGCATACACAGGCATACACACAGGCATACACAGGCATACACACGCATACACAGGCATACACACGCATACACAGTCGTACACTGGCATTCACAAGCATACACAAACTTATACAGGCATATACAGGCATTCATAGGCTTACACAGGCATACACAGGCATACACTGGCATACACAGGCATACACTGGCATAACCAGGCATACACAGGCATACACAGTTATACACGGGCATACACAGGCATACACAGGCATACACAGGCATACACAGGCATACGCAGGCATACACAGGCATACACAGGCATACAAAGGCATACACAGGCATACGCAGGCATACAAAGGCATACACAGGAATACACTGGCACTCACAGGCATACACAGGCACTCACAGGCATACACAGGCATGCACTGGCATACACAGTCATACACAAGCATACACTGGCATACACAGGCAAACACAGGCATACACAGGCATAAACGGGCATTCACAGGCATACACAGCCATACACAGGCATACACAGGCATACACAGGCATACACAGGCATACACAGGCATACACAGGCATACACAGGCATACACAGGCATACACAGGCATACAAAGGCATACATAGGCATACGCAGGCATACAAAGGCATACACAGGCATACACTGGCACTCACAGGCATACACAGGCACTCACAGGCATACACAGGCATGCACTGGCATACACAGACATACACAAGCATACACAGGCATACACAGGCAGACGCAGGCATACAAAGGCATACACAGGCATACACAGGCATACACAAACATACACAGGCATACACAGGCACACACAGGCATACACAGGCATATACAGGCATACACAGTCATACACAAGCATACACTGGCATACACAGGCATACACAGGCATACACAGGCATACACAGGCATACACAGGCATACACAGGCATACACAGGCATACACAGGCATACACAGTCAAACACAGGCATACACAGGCATACACAGGCATACACAGGCATACACAGGCATACACAGGCATACACAGGCATACACAGTCATACACAAGCATACACAGGCATACACTGGCATACACAGGCATACACAGGCATACACAGGCATACACAGGCATACACAGGCATACACAGGCATACACAGGCATACACAGGCATACACAGGCATACACAGACATACACAGGCATACACAGGCATACACAAGCATACACAGCCATACACAGGCATAGACAGGCATACACTGGCAAACACAGGCATACACGGGCATACACACGCTTACACAGACATACACGGGCATGCACAGGCATACACAGGCATACACAGGCATACACAGGCATACACAGGCATACACAGGCATACACAGGCATACACAGGCATACACAGGCATACACAGTCAAACACAGGCATACACAGGCATACACAGGCATACACAGGCATACACTGGCATACACAGGCATACACAGGCATACACAGACATACACAGGCATACACAGGCATACGCAGGCATACACAGGCATACACAGGAATACACAGGCATACACAGGCACTCACAGGCATACATAGGCATAAACTGGCATGTACAGGCATACACGGGCATTCACTGGCATACACAGGCATTCACAGGCATACACAGGTATATACAGGCATACACAGGCATACACAGGTATATACAGGCATACACAGGCATACACAGGCATTCACAGGCATACACAGCCATACACTGGCATACACAGGCATACATGGGCACACACAGGCAAACATAGGTATACGCAGGCATACACAGCCATTCACAGGCATACACAGGCATAAACTGGCATACACAGACATACACAGGCATTCACAGGCATACACAGGCATACACAGGCATACACAGGCATACAAAGGCATACACAGGCATACACAGGCACACACAGGAATACACAGGCATACACAGGCATACATAGGCATACACAGGCATACACAGTCATACACAGTCATGCACACGCACTCACAGGCATACACTGGCATACACTGGCATACACAGACATACACAGACTTATACAGGCATAGACAGGCATACACAGGCATACACAGCCATACACAGGCATAGACTGGCATACACAGGCATTCACAGGCATACACATGCATAAACTGGCATACACAAGCATACACAGCCATACACAGGCATAGACAGGCAAACACTGGCATACACAGGCATACATGGGCATACACTGGTTTACACAGACATACACTGGCATGCACAGGCATACACAGGCATATACCGACATATACAGTCATAAACAGGCATACACAGGCATACACAGGAATACACAGGCATACACAGGCATACACAGACTTACACAGGCATACACAGGCATACACAGCCATACACAGGCATAGACTGGCATACACTGACATATACAGGCATACACAGGCAGTCACAGGCATACACAGGCATTCACTGGCATACACAGGCATAGACAGGCATACACAGGCATTCATAGGCTTACACAGGCATACAAAGGCATACACTGGCAAACACAGGCATACACAGGCATACCCAGGCATACACAGGCATACACAGGCATACACAGGCATACACAGGCATACACAGGCATACACAGGAATACGCAGGCATACACAGGCATACACAGGCATACACAGGCATACACAGACATACACAGGCATACACAGGCATACACAGGCATACACAGGCATACACAGGAATACGCAGGCATACACAGGCACTCACAGGCATACACAGGCATAAACTGGCATGTGCAGGCATACACAGGCATTCACTGGCATACACAGGCATTCACAGACATACACAGGTATATACAGGCATACACAGGCATACACAGGCATTCACAGGCATACACAGCCATACTCTGGCATACACAGGCATACATGGGCATACACAGGCATACATAGAAATACGCAGGCATACGCAGCCATTCACAGGCATACACAGGCATAAACTGTCATACACAGGCATACACAGGCATTCACAGGCATACACAGGCATACACAGGCATACACAGGCATACACAGGCATACAAAGGCATACACAGGCATACACAGGCACACACAGGCGTACACAGGCACACACAGGCATACATAGGCATACACAGGCAAACACAGTCATACACAGTCATGCACAGGCACTCACAGGCATACACTGGCATACACTGGCATACACTGGCATACACAGGCATACACAGCCATACACAGGCATAGACTGGCATACACAGGCATACACAGACTTATACAGGCATACACAGGCATACACAGGCATACACAGGCATACACAGCCATACACAGGCATAGACTGGCATACACAGGCATACACAGGCATACACAGGAATACACAGGCATACATAGGCATACACAGGCATACACAGTCATACACAGGCATACACAGGCATAGACAGGCATACACAGGCCTACACTGGCATACACAAGCATACACAGACTTAAACAGGCATAAACAGGCATACACAGGCACTCACAGGCATACACAGGCATACACTGGCATGCACAGACATACACAGACTTATACAGGCATACCCAGGCATACACAGGCACTCACAGACTTATACAGGCATACCCAGCCATACACAGGCATACACAGGCATACACAGGCATAAACAGGCATACACAGGCATACACAGGCATACACAGACATACACAGGCATACACAGGCATACACAGGCATACACAGGCATACACTGGCATACGTACGCGTACACAGCCATACACAGGCATAGACAGGCATACACTGGCATACACAGCCATACACAGGCATAGACTGGCCTACACTGACATATACAGGCATACACCGGCAGTCACAGGCATACACAGGCTTTCACTGGCATACACAGGCAGACACAGGCATTCACAGGCTTACACAGGCATACTCAGGCATACACAGGCATACACAGGCACTCACAGGCATACACAGGCATACACTGGCATACACAGACATACACAGGCATAGACTGGCCTACACTGACATATACAGGCATACACAGGCAGTCACAGGCATACACAGGCACTCACAGGCATACACAGGCAGACACTGGCATACACAGCCATACACAAGCATAGACTGGCCTACACTGACACATACAGGCATACACAGGCAGTCACAGGCATTCACAGGCTTACACAGGCATACAAAGGCACACACTGGCATACACAGGCATACACAGGCATAACCAGGCATACACAGGCATACACAGGCATACACAGGCATACACAGGTATACACTGGCATACACAGGCATACACATGCATACACAGGCCTACACAGGCATACAAAGGCATAAACTGGCAAACACAGGCTTACACAGGCATACCCAGGCATACCCAGGCATACCCAGGCATACACAGGCACAAACAGGCATACACAGGCATACACAGGCATACACAGGCATACACAGGCATACACAGGCATACACAGGCATACACAGGCATACACAGTCATACACAAGCATACACAGGCTTACACAGGCATACACAGGCATACACTGGCATACACTGGCATAACCAGGCATACAGAGGCATACACAGGCATACACAGCTATACACGGGCATACACAGGCATACACAGGCATACACAGGCATACGCAGGCATACAAAGGCATACACAGGCATACACAGGCATACACGGGTATACACAGGCATACACAGGCATACACAGGCATACACAGGCATACACTGGCATACGCAGGCATACAAAGGCATACACAGGCATACACTGGCATACACAGGCATACACAGGCATACACAGGCATACACAGGCGCTCACAGGCATACACAGGCACTCACAGGCATACACAGGCATACACAGGCATACATAGGCATACAAAGGCATACACAGGCATACACAGCCATACACAGGCATACACAGGCATACACAGGCATACACTGCCATAACAAGGCATAACCAGGCATACACAGGCATACACAAACATACACAGGCATACACAGGCATACACAGGCATACACAGGCATACACAGGCATACACAGGCATACACAGGTACACACAGGCATACACAGGAACATACAGGCATACACAGGTATACACAGGCATTCACAGGCATACACACCCATACACTGGCATACACAGGCATACAAAGGCATACAGAGGCATACACAGGCATACACAGGCACACACAGGCATACACAGGCATACACAGGCATACCCAGGAACACACAGGCATACACAGGCATACACGGCCATTCACAGGCCCAAACAGGCATACACAGGCATACACAGGCATACACAGGCATACACAGGCATACACAGGCATACACAGGCATACACAGGCATACACACGCATACACAGTCGTACACTGGCATACACAAGCATACACAAACTTATACAGGCATATACAGGCATTCACAGGCATACACAGGCATACACTGGCATACACAGGCATACACTGGCATAACCAGGCATACACAGTTATACACGGGCATACACAGGCATACACAGGCATACACAGGCATACACAGGCATACACAGGCATACACAGGCATACACAGGCATACACAGGCATACACAGGCATACGCAGGCATACACAGGCATACACAGGCATACACAGGCATACACGGGCATACACGGGCATACACAGGCATACACAGGCATACACAGGCATACAGAGGCATACACTGGCATACACAGGCATACACAGGCATACAAAGGCATACACAGGCATACACAGTTATACACGGGCATACACAGGCATACACAGGCATACACAGGCATACACAGGCATACACAGGCATACACAGGCATACGCAGGCATACACAGGCATACACAGGCATACACAGGCATACACGGGCATACACGGGCATACACAGGCATACACAGGCATACACAGGCATACAGAGGCATACACAGGCATACAACGGCATACACAGGCATACAAAGGCATACACAGGCATACGCAGGCATACAAAGGCAAACACAGGCATACACTGGCACTCACAGGCATACACAGGCACTCACAGGCATACACAGGCATGCACTGGCATACACAGACATACACAAGCATACACAGGCATACACAGGCATACGCAGGCATACAAAGGCATACACAGGCATACACAGGCATACACAAACATACACAGGCATACACAGGCACACACAGGCATACACAGGCATATACAGGCATACACAGTCATACACAAGCATACACTGGCATACACAGGCATACACAGGCATACACAGGCATACACAGGCATACACAGTCAAACACAGGCATACACAGGCATACACAGGCATACACAGGCATACACAGTCATACACAAGCATACACAGGCATACACGGGCATACACACGCTTACACAGACATACACGGGCATGCACAGGCATACACAGGCATACACAGGCATACACAGGCATACACAGGCATACACAGGCATACACAGGCATACACAGTCAAACACAGGCATACACAGGCATACACAGGCATACACAGGCATACACTGGCATACACAGGCATACACAGGCATACACAGACATACACAGGCATACACAGGCACACGCAGGCATACACAGGCATACACAGGAATACGCAGGCATACACAGGCACTCACAGGCATACACAGGCATAAACTGGCATGTACAGGCATACACGGGCATTCACTGGCATACACAGGCATTCACAGGCATACACAGGTATATACAGGCATACACAGGCATACACAGGCATTCACAGGCATACACAGCCATACACTGGCATACACAGGCATACATGGGCATACACAGGCAAACATAGGTATACGCAGGCATACACAGCCATTCACAGGCATACACAGGCATAAACTGGCATACACAGACATACACAGGCATTCACAGGCATACACAGGCATACACAGGCATACACAGGCATACAAAGGCATACACAGGCATACACAGGCACACACAGGAATACACAGGCATACACCGGCATACATAGGCATACACAGGCATACACAGTCATACACAGTCATGCACACGCACTCACAGGCATACACTGGCATACACTGGCATACACAGACATACACAGACTTATACAGGCATAGACAGGCATACACAGGCATACACAGCCATACACAGGCATAGACTGGCATACACAGGCATACACAGGCATGCACATGCATAAACTGGCATACACAAGCATACACAGCCATACACAGGCATAGACAGGCAAACACTGGCATACACAGGCATACATGGGCATACACTGGTTTACACAGACATACACTGGCAAGCACAGGCATACACAGGCATATACCGACATATACAGTCATAAACAGGCATACACAGGCATACACAGGAATACACAGGCATACACAGGCATACACAGGCTTACACAGGCATACACAGGCATACACAGCCATACACAGGCATAGACTGGCATACACTGACATATACAGGCATACACAGGCAGTCACAGGCATACACAGGCATTCACTCGCATACACAGGCATAGACAGGCATACACAGGCATTCATAGGCTTACACAGGCATACAAAGGCATACACTGGCAAACACAGGCATACACAGGCATACCCAGGCATACACAGGCATACACAGGCATACACAGGCATACACAGGCATACACAGGCATACACAGGAATACGCAGGCATACACAGGCATACACCGGCATACACAGGCATACACAGACATACACAGGCATACACAGGCATACACAGGCATACACAGGCATACACAGGAATACGCAGGCATACACAGGCACTCACAGGCATACACAGGCATAAACTGGCATGTGCAGGCATACACGGGCATTCACTGGCATACACAGGCATTCACAGACATACACAGGTATATACAGGCATACACAGGCATACACAGGCATTCACAGGCATACACAGCCATACTCTGGCATACACAGGCATACATGGGCATACACAGGCATACATAGAAATACGCAGGCATACGCAGCCATTCACAGGCATACACATGCATAAACTGTCATACACAGGCATACACAGGCATTCACAGGCATACACAGGCATACACAGGCATACACAGGCATACACAGGCATACAAAGGCATACACAGGCATACACAGGCACACACAGGCGTACACAGGCATACACAGGCATACATAGGCATACACAGGCAAACACAGTCATACACAGTCATGCACAGGCACTCACAGGCATACACTGGCATACACTGGCATACACAGACATACACAGACTTATACAGGCATACACAGGCATACACAGCCATACACAGGCATAGACTGGCATACACAGGCATACACAGGCATACACAGGCATACACAGGAATACACAGGCATACATAGGCATACACAGGCATACACAGTCATACACAGGCATACACAGGCATAGACAGGCATACACAGGCCTACACTGGCATACACAAGCATACACAGACTTAAACAGGCATAAACAGGCATACACAGGCACTCACAGGCATACACAGGCATACACTGGCATACACAGACATACACAGACTTACACAGGCATACCCAGGCATACACAGGCACTCACAGACTTATACAGGCATACCCAGCCATACACAGGCATACACAGGCATACACAGGCATAAACAGGCATACACAGGCATACACAGGCATACACAGGCATACACAGGCATACACAGGCATACACAGGCATACACTGGCATACGTACGCGTACACAGCCATACACAGGCATAGACAGGCATACACTGGCATACACAGCCATACACAGGCATAGACTGGCCTACACTGACATATACAGGCATACACAGGCAGTCACAGGCATACACAGGCTTTCACTGGCATACACAGGCAGACACAGGCATTCACAGGCTTACACAGGCATACTCAGGCATACACAGGCATACACAGGCACTCACAGGCATACACAGGCATACACTGGCATACACAGACATACACAGGCATAGACTGGCCTACACTGACATATACAGGCATACACAGGCAGTCACAGGCATACACAGGCACTCACAGGCATACACAGGCATACACTGGCATACACAGCCATACACAAGCATAGACTGGCCTACACTGACACATACAGGCATACACAGGCAGTCACAGGCATTCACAGGCTTACACAGGCATACAAAGGCACACACTGGCATACACAGGCATACACAGGCATAACCAGGCATACACAGGCATACACAGGCATACACAGGCATACACAGGTATACACTGGCATACACAGGCATACACATGCATACACAGGCCTACACAGGCATACAAAGGCATACACTGGCAAACACAGGCTTACACAGGCATACCCAGGCATACCCAGGCATACCCAGGCATACACAGGCACAAACAGGCATACACAGGCATACACAGGCATACACAGGCATACACAGGCATACACAGGCATACACAGGCATACACAGGCATACACAGTCATACACAAGCATACACAGGCTTACACAGGCATACACAGGCATACACTGGCATACACAGGCACACAATGGCATAACCAGGCATACAGAGGCATACACAGGCATACACAGCTATACACGGGCATACACAGGCATACACAGGCATACACAGGCATACACAGGCATACGCAGGCACACAAAGGCATACACAGGCATACACAGGCATACACAGGGTACACACAGGCATACACAGGCATACACAGGCATACACAGGCATACACTGGCATACGCAGGCATACAAAGGCATACACAGGCATACACTGGCATACACAGGCATACACAGGCATACACAGGCATACACAGGCGCTCACAGGCATACACAGGCACTCACAGGCATACACAGGCATACACAGGCATACATAGGCATACAAAGGCATACACAGGCATACACAGGCATACACAGGCATACACAGGCATACACTGGCATAACAAGGCATAACCAGGCATACACAGGCATACACAAACATACACAGGCATACACAGGCATACACAGGCATACACAGGCATACACAGGCATACACAGGCATACACAGGTACACACAGGCATACACAGGAACATACAGGCATACACAGGTATACACAGGCATTCACAGGCATACACACCCATACACTGGCATACACAGGCATACAAAGGCATACATAGGCATACACAGGCATACACAGGCACACACAGGCATACACAGGCATACACAGGCATACCCAGGAACACACAGGCATACACAGGCATACACGGCCATTCACAGGCCCAAACAGGCATACACAGGCATACACAGGCATACACAGGCATACACAGGCATACACAGGCATACACAGGCATACACAGGCATACACAGGCATACACAGGCATACACAGGCATACACAGGCATACACACGCATACACAGTCGTACACTGGCATACACAAGCATACACAAACTTATACAGGCATATACAGGCATTCACAGGCATACACAGGCATACACAGGCATACACTGGCATACACAGGCATACACTGGCATAACCAGGCATACACAGTTATACACGGGCATACACAGGCATACACAGGCATACACAGGCATACACAGGCATACACAGGCATACACAGGCATACACAGGCATACACAGGCATACACAGGCATACACAGGCATACACAGGCATACACAGGCATACACGGGCATACACGGGCATACACAGGCATACACAGGCATACACAGGCATACAGAGGCATACACAGGCATACACAGGCATACACAGGCATACAAAGGCATACACAGGCATACACAGTTATACACGGGCATACACAGGCATACACAGGCATACACAGGCATACACAGGCATACACAGGCATACACAGGCATACACAGGCATACACAGGCATACGCAGGCATACACAGGCATACACAGGCATACACAGGCATACACGGGCATACACGGGCATACACAGGCATACACAGGCATACACAGGCATACAGAGGCATACACAGGCATAAACAGGCATACACAGGCATACAAAGGCATACACAGGCATACGCAGGCATACAAAGGCAAACACAGGCATACACTGGCACTCACAGGCATACACAGGCACTCACAGGCATACACAGGCATGCACTGGCATACACAGACATACACAAGCATACACAGGCATACACAGGCATACGCAGGCATACAAAGGCATACACGGGCATACACAGGCATACACAAACATACACAGGCATACACAGGCACACACAGGCATACACAGGCATATACAGGCATACACAGTCATACACAAGCATACACTGGCATACACAGGCATACACAGGCATACACAGGCATACACAGGCATACACAGGCATACACAGGCATACACAGTCAAACAGGCATACACAGGCATACACAGGCATACACAGGCATACACAGTCATACACAAGCATACACAGGCATACACAGTCATACACAAGCATACACTGGCATACACAGGCATACGCAGGCATACACAGGCATACACAGGCATACACAGGCATACACAGGCATACGCAGGCATACACAGGCACACACAGGCATACACAGGCATACACAGGAATACACAGGCCTACACAGGCATTCACAGGCATACACAGGCATACACAGGCTTGCATATACAGGCATAAACGGGCATTCACAGGCATACACAGCCATACACTGGCATACACAGGCATACACAGGCATACACAGGCATACACAGGCCTACACAGGCATACACAGGCATACACAGGCATACACAGGCATACACAGGCATACACAGGCATACACAGGCATACACAGGCATACACAGGCATACACAGGCATACACAGGCATACACAGGCATACACAGGCACACATAGCATACACAGGCATACACAGGCATACACAGGCATACACAGGCATACACAGGCATACACAGGCATACACAGTCAAACACAGGCATACACAGGCATACACAGGCATACACAGGCATACACAGGCATACACAGGCATACACAAGCATACACTGGCATACACTGGCATACACAGGCATACACAGGCATACACAGGCATACACAGGCATACACAGTCATACACAAGCATACACTGGCATACACAGGCATACACAGGAATACACAGGCCTACACAGGCATTCACAGGCATACACAGGCATACACAGGCTAGCACGGGCATTCACAGGCATACACAGCCATACACTGGCATACACAGGCATACACAGGCATACACAGGCATACACAGGCACACACAGGCCTACACAGGCATACACAGGCATACACAGGCATACACAGGCATACACACAGGCATACACAGGCATACACAGGCATACACAGGCACACACAGGCATACACAGGCATACACAGGCATACACAGGCATACACAGGCATACACAGGCATACACAGGCATACACAGGCATACACAGGCATACACAGACACACACAGGCATACACAGGCATACACAAGCATACACACGCCATACACAGGCATAGACAGGCATACACTGGCAAACACAGGCATACACACGCTTACACACGCTTACACAGACATACACGGGCATGCACAGGCATACACAGGCATACACAGGCATACACAGGCATACACAGGCATACACTGGCATACACAGGCATACACAGGCATACACAGGCATACACAATCAAACACAGGCATACACAGGCATACACAGGCATACACAGGCATACACTGGCATACACAGGCATACACAGGCACACACAGACATACACAGGCATACACAGGCATACGCAGGCAAACACAGGCATACACAGGCATACACAGGAATACGCAGGCATACACAGCACTCACAGGCATATACAGGCATAAACTGGCATGTACAGGCATACACGGGCATTCACTGGCATACACAGGCATTCACAGGCATACAGAGGTATATACAGGCATACACAGGCATACACAGGCATTTACAGGCATACACAGCCATACACTGGCATACACAGGCATACATGGGCATATACAGGCATACATAGGAATACGCAGGCATACAACAGCCATTCACAGGCATATACAGGCATAAACTGGCATACACAGACATACACAGGCATTCACAGGCATACACAGGCATACACAGGCACACACAGGCATACAAAGGCATACACAGGTATACACAGGCACACATAGGAATACACAGGCATACACCGGCATACAAAGGCATACACAGGCATACACAGTCATACACAGTCATGCACAGGCACTCACATGCATACACTGGCATACACTGGCATACACAGACATACACAGGCATACACAGGCATACACAGGCACACAAAGGCATACACAGGCATACACAGGCACACACAGGCATACACAGGCATACACAGGCATACATAGGCATACACAGGCATACACAGTCATACACAGTCATGCACAGGCACTCACAGGCATACACTGGCATACACTGGTATACACAGACATACACAGACTTATACAGGCATACACAGGCATACACAGGCATACACAGCCATACACAGGCATAGACTGGCATACACAGGCATTCACAGGCATACACATGCATAAACTGGCATACACAAGGATACACAGCCATACACAGGCATAGACAGGCAAACACTGACATACACAGGCATACATGTGCATACACTGGTTTACACAGACATACACGGGCAAGCACAGGCATACACAGGCATATACCGACATATACAGGCATAAACAGGCATACACAGGCATACACAGGCATACACAGGCATACACAGGCATACACAGGCTTACGCAGGCATACACAGCCATACACAGGCATAGACTGACATACACTGACATATACAGGCATACACAGGCAGTCACAGGCATACACAGGCATTCACTGGCATACACAGGCATACACAGGCATTCACAGGCTTACACAGGCATACAAAGGCATACACTGGCAAACACAGGCATACACAGGCATACCCCGGCATACCCAGGCATACACAGGCACACACAGGCATACACAGGCATACACAGGCATACACAGGCATACACATGCATACACAGGCAAACACAGACATACACTGGCATACACATGCACACACATGCATACACAGGCATACACAGGCATACACAGGCATACACAGGCATACACAGGCATACACAGGCATACACAGGCATACACAGGCATACACAGGCATACACAGGCATACACAGGCATACACAGGCATACGCAGGCATACACAGGCATACACAGGCATACACAGGCATACACGGGCATACACGGGCATACACAGGCATACACAGGCATACACAGGCATACAGAGGCATACACAGGCATACACAGGCATACACACAGGCATACAAAGGCATACACAGGCATACGCAGGCATACAAAGGCATACACAGGCATACACTGGCACTCACAGGCATACACAGGCACTCACAGGCATACACAGGCATGCACTGGCATACACAGACATACACAAGCATACACAGGCATACACAGGCATACGCAGGCACACAAAGGCATACACAGGCATACACAGGCATACACACACATACACAGGCATACACAGGCACACACAGGCATACACAGGCATATACAGGCATACACAGTCATACACAAGCATACACTGGCATACACAGGCATACACAGGCATACACAGGCATACACAGGCATACACAGGCATACACAGGCATACACAGTCAAACACAGGCATACACAGGCATACACAGGCATACACAGGCATACACAGTCATACACAAGCATACACAGGCATACACAGTCATACACAAGCATACACTGGCATACACAGGCATACACAGGCATACACAGGCATACACAGGCATACACAGGCATACACAGGCATACGCAGGCATACACATACACACACAGCATACACAGGCCTACACAGGAATACAAGCCTACACAGGCATTCACAGGCATACACAGGCATACACAGGCTTGCATATACAGGCATAAACGGGCATTCACAGGCATACACAGCCATACACTGGCATACACAGGCATACACAGGCATACACAGGCATACACAGGCCTACACAGGCATATACAGGCATACACAGGCATACACAGGCACACACAGGCATACACAGGCATACACAGGCATACACAGGCATACACAGGCATACACAGGCATACACAGGCATACACAGGCATACATAGGCATACACAGGCATACACAGGCATACACAGGCATACACAGGCATACACAGTCAAACACAGGCATACACAGGCATACACAGGCATACACAGGCATACACAGGCATACACAGGCATACACAAGCACACACTGGCATACACTGGCATACACAGGCATACACAGGCATACACAGGCATACACAGGCATACAGAGGCATACACAGTCATACACAAGCATACACTGGCATACACTGGCATACACAGGCATACACAGGCATACACAGGAATACACAGGCCTACACAGGCATTCACAGGCATACACAGGCATACACAGGCTAGCACGGGCACTCACAGGCATACACAGCCATACACAGGCATACACAGGCACACACAGGCATACACAGGCATACACAGGCATACACAGGCCTACACAGGCATACACAGGCATACACAGGCATACACAGGCATACACAGGCATACACAGGCATACACAGGCATACACAGGCATACACAGGCATACACAGGCATACACAGGCATACACGGGCATACACAGGCATACACAGACATACACAGGCATACACAGGCATACACAGGCATACACAGGCATACACAGGCATACACAGGCATACACAGACACACACAGGCATACGCAGGCATACACAAGCATACACAGCCATACACAGGCATAGACAGGCATACACTGGCAAACACAGGCATACGCGGGCATACACACGCTTGCACAGACATACACGGGCATGCACAGGCATACACAGGCATACACAGGCATACACAGGCATACACAGGCATACACTGGCATACACAGGCATACACAGGCATACACAGGCATACACAGTCAAACACAGGCATACACAGGCATACACAGGCATACACAGGCATACACTGGCATACACAGGCATACACAGGCATACACAGACATACACAGGCATACACAGGCATACGCAGGCATACACAGGCATACACAGGAATACGCAGGCATACACAGCACTCACAGGCATATACAGGCATAAACTGGCATGTACAGGCATACACGGGCATTCACTGGCATACACAGGCATTCACAGGCATACAGAGGTATATACAGGCATACACAGGCATACACAGGCATTCACAGGCATACACAGCCATACACTGGCATACACAGGCATACATGGGCATATACAGGCATACATAGGAATACGCAGGCATAAACAGCCATTCACAGGCATATACAGGCATAAACTGGTATACACAGACATACACAGGCATTCACAGGCATACACAGGCATACACAGGCATACACAGGCATACACAGGCATACAAAGGCATACACAGGTATACACAGGCACACACAGGAATACACAGGCATACACCGGCATACAAAGGCATACACAGGCATACACAGTCATACACAGACATGCACAGGCACTCACATGCATACACTGGCATACACTTGCATACACAGACATACACAGGCATACACAGGCATACACAGGCATACAAAGGCATACACAGGCATACACAGGCACACACAGGCATACACAGGCATACACAGGCATACATAGGCATACACAGGCATACACAGTCATACACAGTCATGCACAGGCACTCACAGGCATACACTGGCATACACTGGTACACACAGACATACACAGACTTACACAGGCATACACAGGCATACACAGGCATACACAGCCATACACAGGCATAGACTGGCATACACAGGCATTCACAGGCATACACATGCATAAACTGGCATACACAAGGATACACAGCCATACACAGGCATAGACAGGCAAACACTGACATACACAGGCATACATGGGCATACACTGGTTTACACAGACATACACGGGCAAGCACAGGCATACACAGGCATATACCGACATATACAGGCATAAACAGGCATACACAGGCATACACAGGCATACACAGGCATACACAGGCATACACAGGCATACACAGGCATACACAGGCATACACAGGCATACACAGGCTCACGCAGGCATACACAGCCATACACAGGCATAGACTGACATACACTGACATATACAGGCATACACAGGCAGTCACAGGCATACACAGGCATTCACTGGCATACACAGGCATACACAGGCATTCACAGGCTTACACAGGCATACAAAGGCATACACTGGCAAACACAGGCATACACAGGCATACCCCGGCATACCCAGGCATACACAGGCACACACAGGCATACACAGGCATACACAGGCATACACAGGCATACACATGCATACACAGGCAAACACAGACATACACTGGCATACACATGCATACACATGCATACACAGGCATACACAGGCATACACAGGCATACACAGGCATACACAGGCATACACAGGCATACACAGGCATACACAGGCATACACAGGCATACACAGGCATACAGTCATAAACAGGCATACACAGGCTTACACAGGCATATACAGGCACACACAGGCATACACAGGCATACACAGGCATACACAGGCATACACAGGCATACACAGGCTTACACAGGCATACACAGGCACACACAGGAATACACAGGCATACACAGGCATACACAGGCATACACAGGCATACACAGGCATACACAGGCATACACAGGCATACACAGGCATACACAGGCATACACAGGCATACACAATCATACACAGGCATACACAGGCATACACAGGCATACACAGGCATACACAGGCATACACAGGCATACACAGGCATACACAGGCATACACAGGCATACACAGGCATACACAGGCATACACAGGCATACACAGGCATACACAGGCATACACAGGCATACACAGACACACACAGGCATACACAGGCATACACAAGCATACACAGCCATACACAGGCATACACAGGCATACACAAGCATACACAGGCATACACGGGCATACACACGCTTACACAGACATACACGGGCATGCACAGGCATACACAGGCATACACAGGCATACACAGGCATACACAGGCATACACAGGCATACACTGTCAAACACAGGCATACACAGGCATACACAGGCATACACAGGCATACACTGGCATACACAGGCATACACAGGCATACACAGACATACACAGGCATACACAGGCATACGCAGGCATACACAGGCATACACAGGAATACGCAGGCATACACAGCACTCACAGGCATATACAGGCATAAACTGGCATGTACAGGCATACACGGGCAGTCACTGGCATACACAGGCATTTACAGGCATACAGAGGTATATACAGGCATACACAGGCATACACAGGCATTCACAGGCATACACAGCCATACACTGGCATACACAGGCATACATGGGCATACACAGGCATACATAGGAATACGTAGGCATACACAGCCATTCACAGGCATACACAGGCATAAACTGGCACACACAGACATACACAGGCATTCACAGGCATACACAGGCATACACAGGCATACACAGGCATACAAAGGCATACACAGGCATACACAGGCACACACAGGAATACACAGGCATACACAGGCATACACAGGCATACACTGGCATACACAGGCATACACAGGCATACACAGACATACACAGGCATACACAGGCATACGCAGGCACACACAGGCATACACAGCACTCACAGGCATATACAGGCATAAACTGGCATGTACAGGCATACACGGGCATTCACTGGCATACACAGGCATTCACAGGCATACAGAGGTATATACAGGCATACACAGGCATACACAGGCATTCACAGGCATACACAGCCATACACTGGCATACACAGGCATACATGGACACATACAGGCATACATAGGAATACGCAGGCATACACAGCCATTCACAGGCATATACAGGCATAAACTGGTATACACAGACATACACAGGCATTCACAGGCATACACAGGCATACACAGGCATACACAGGCATACAAAGGCATACACAGGTATACACAGGCACACACAGGAATACACAGGCATACACCGGCATACAAAGGCATACACAGGCGTACACAGTCATACACAGACATGCACAGGCACTCACATGCATACACTGGCATACACTTGCATACACAGACATACACAGGCATACACAGGCATACACAGGCATACAAAGGCATACACAGGCATACACAGGCACACACAGGCATACACAGGCATACACAGGCATACATAGGCATACACAGGCATACACAGTCATACACAGTCATGCACAGGCACTCACAGGCATAAACTGGCATACACTGGTACACACAGACATACACAGACTTACACAGGCATACACAGGCATACACAGGCATACACAGCCACACACAGGCATAGACTGGCATACACAGGCATTCACAGGCATACACATGCATAAACTGGCATACACAAGGATACACAGCCATACACAGGCATAGACAGGCAAACACTGACATACACAGGCATACATGGGCATACACTGGTTTACACAGACATACACGGGCAAGCACAGGCATACACAGGCATATACCGACATATACAGGCATAAACAGGCATACACAGGCATACACAGGCATACACAGGCATACACAGGCAAACACAGGCATACACAGGCTTACGCAGGCATACACAGCCATACACAGGCATAGACTGACATACACTGACATATACAGGCATACACAGGCAGTCACAGGCATACACAGGCATCACTGGCATACACAGGCATACACAGGCATTCACAGGCTTACACAGACATACAAAGGCATACACTGGCAAACACAGGCATACACAGGCATACCCCGGCATACCCAGGCATACACAGGCACACACAGGCATACACAGGCATACACAGGCATACACAGGCATACACATGCATACACAGGCAAACACAGACATACACTGGCATACACATGCATACACATGCATACACAGGCATACACAGGCATACACAGGCATACACAGGCATACACAGGCATACACAGGCATACACAGGCATACACAGGCATACACAGGCATACACAGGCATACACAGGCATACACAGGCATACACAGGCATACACAGGCATACACAGGCATACACAGGCATACAGTCATAAACAGGCATACACAGGCTTACACAGGCATACACAGGCACACACAGGCATACACAGGCATACACAGGCATACACAGGCATACACAGGCATACACAGGCTTACACAGGCATACACAGGCACACACAGGAATACACAGGCATACACAGGCATACACAGGCATACACAGGCATACACAGGCATACACAGGCATACACAGGCATACACAATCATACACAGGCATACACAGGCATACACAGGCATACACAGGCATACACAGGCATACACAGGCATACACAGGCATACACAGGCATACACAGGCATACACAGGCATACACAGGCATACACAGGCATACACAGGCATACACAGGCATACACAGGCATACACAGGCTTACACAGGCATACACAGGCATACACAGGCATACACAGGCATACACAGGCATACACAGGCATACACAGGCATACACAGACACACACAGGCATACACAGGCATACACAAGCATACACAGCCATACACAGGCATAGACAGGCATACACTGGCAAACACAGGCATACACGGGCATACACACGCTTACACAGACATACACGGGCATGCACAGGCATACACAGGCATACACAGGCATACACAGGCATACACATGCATACACAGGCATACACAGGCATACACAGGCATACACAGGCATACACAGGCATACACAGGCATACACAGGCATACACAGGCATACACTGTCAAACACAGGCATACACAGGCATACACAGGCATACACAGGCATACACTGGCATACACAGGCATACACAGGCATACACAGACATACACAGGCATACACAGGCATACGCAGGCATACACAGGCATACACAGGAATACGCAGGCATACACAGCACTCACAGGCATATACAGGCATAAACTGGCATGTACAGGCATACACGGGCAGTCACTGGCATACACAGGCATTTACAGGCATACAGAGGTATATACAGGCATACACAGGCATACACAGGCATTCACAGGCATACACAGCCATACACTGGCATACACAGGCATACATGGGCATACACAGGCATACATAGGAATACGCAGGCATACACAGCCATTCACAGGCATACACAGGCATAAACTGGCATACACAGACATACACAGGCATTCACAGGCATACACAGGCATACACAGGCATACACAGGCATACAAAGGCATACACAGGCATACACAGGCACACACAGGAATACACAGGCATACACCGGCATACAAAGGCATACACAGGCATACACAGTCATACACAGTCATGCACAGGCACTCACATGCATACACTGGCATACACTGGCATACACAGACATACACAGGCATACACAGGCATACACAGGCATACAAAGGCATACACAGGCATACCCAGGCACACACAGGCATACACAGGCATACACAGGCATACATAGGCATACACAGGCATACACAGTCATACACAGTCATGCACAGGCACTCACAGGCATACACTGGCATACACTGGCATACACAGACATACACAGACTTATACAGGCATACACAGGCATACACAGGCATACACAGCCATACACAGGCATAGACTGGCATACACAGGCATTCACAGGCATACACATGCATAAACTGGCATACACAAGGATACACAGCCATACACAGGCACAGACAGGCAAACACTGACATACACAGGCATACATGGGCATACACTGGTTTACACAGACATACACGGGCAAGCACAGGCATACACAGGCATATACCGACATATACAGGCATAAACAGGCATACACAGGCATACACAGGCATACACAGGCATACACAGGCATACACAGGCATACACAGGCTTACACAGGCATACACAGCCACACACAGGCTTAGACTGACATACACTGACATATACAGGCATACACAGGCAGTCACATGCATACACAGGCATTCACTGGCATACACAGGCATACACAGGCATTCACAGGCTTACACAGGCATACAAAGGCATACACTGGCAAACACAGGCATACACAGGCATACCCCGGCATACCCAGGCATACACAGGCACACACAGGCATACACAGGCATACACAGGCATACACAGGCATACACATGCATACACAGGCAAACACAGACATACACTGGCATACACATGCATACACATGCATACACAGGCATACACAGGCATACACAGGCATACACAGGCATACACAGGCATACACAGGCATACACAGGCATACAGTCATAAACAGGCATACACAGGCTTACACAGGCATACACAGGCACACACAGGCATACACAGGCATACACAGGCATACACAGGCATACACAGGCATACACAGGCTTACACAGGCATACACAGGCATACACAGGCATACACAGGCATACACAGGCATACACAGACATACACAGACTTATACAGGCATACACAGGCATACACAGGCATACACAGCCATACACAGGCATAGACTGGCATACACAGGCATTCACAGGCACACACATGCATAAACTGGCATACACAAGGATACACAGCCATACACAGGCATAGACAGGCAAACACTGACATACACAGGCATACATGGGCATACACTGGTTTACACAGACATACACGGGCAAGCACAGGCATACACAGGCATATACCGACATATACAGGCATAAACAGGCATACACAGGCATACACAGGCATACACAGGCATACACAGGCATACACAGGCATACACAGGCTTACACAGGCATACACAGCCATACACAGGCTTAGACTGACATACACTGACATATACAGGCATACACAGGCAGTCACATGCATACACAGGCATTCACTGGCATACACAGGCATACACAGGCATTCACAGGCTTACACAGGCATACAAAGGCACACACTAACAAACACAGGCATACACAGGCATACCCCAGCATACCCAGGCATACACAGGCACACACAGGCATACACAGGCATACACAGGCATACACAGGCATACACATGCATACACAGGCAAACACAGACATACACTGGCATACACATGCATACACATGCATACACAGGCACACACAGGCATACACAGGCATACACAGGCATACACAGGCATACACAGGCATACACAGGCATACAGTCATAAACAGGCATACACAGGCTTACACAGGCATACACAGGCACACACAGGCATACACAGGCATACACAGGCATACACAGGCATACACAGGCATACACAGGCTTACACAGGCATACACAGGCATACACAGGCATACACAGGCATACACAGGCATACACAGGCATACACAGGCATACACAGGCATACACAGGCATACACAGGCAATACACAGGCATACACACTCATACACAGGCATACACAGGCATACACATGCATAAACTGGCATACACAAGCATACACAGCCATACACAGGCATAGACAGGCAAACACTGGCATACACAGGCATACATGGGCAAACACAGGTTAACACAGACATACACAGGCATACACAGGCATACACAGGCATACACAGTCATAAACAGGCATACACAGGCTTACACAGGCACACACAGGCACACGCAGGCATACACAGGCATACACAGGCATACACAGGCATACACAGGCTTACACAGGCATACACAGGCACACACAGGAATACACAGTCATACACAGGCATACACAGGCATACACAGGCATACACAGGCATACACAGGCATACACAGGCACACACAGGCATACACAGGCATACACAGGCATACACAGGCATACACAGGCATACACAGGCATACACAGGCATACACAGGCATACACAGGCATACACAGGCAATACACAGGCATACACAATCATACACAGGCATACACAGGCATACACATGCATAAACTGGCATACACAAGCATACACAGCCATACACAGGCATAGACAGGCAAACACTGGCATACACAGGCATACATGGGCATACATGGGCAAACACAGGTTAACACAGACATACACGGGCATGCACAGGCATACACAGGCATACACCGACATACACAGGCATACACAGGCACACACAGGCACACACAGTCAAACACAGGCATACACAGGCATACACAGGCATACACAGGCATACACAGAAATACGCAGGCCTACACAGGCATTCACAGGCATACACAGGCATAAACTTGCATATACAGGCATACACAGCCATACAGAGGCACACACAGCCATACACAGGCATACACAGGCATTCACAGGCATACACATGCATAAACTGGCATACACAAGCATACACAGCCATACACAGGCATAGACAGGCATACACTGGCATACACAGGCATACACCGACATATACAGGCATAAACGGGCATACACAGGCATACACAGGCATACACAGGCATACACAGGCATACACAGGCATACACAATCATACACAGTCATACACAGGCATACACTGGCATACACAGGCATACACAGGAATGCATAGGCATACACAGGCATACACCGACATATACAGGCATAAACGGGCATACACAGGTTTACACAGACATACACGGGCATGCACAGGCATACACAGGCATACACCGACATATACAGGCATAAACAGGCATACACAGGCATACACAGGCATACACAGGCATACACAGGCATACACAGGCATACACAGGCATACACAGGCATACACAGGCATACACAGGCATACACAGGCATACACAGACATACACAATCATACACAGTCATACACAGGCATACACTGGCATACACAGGCATACACAGGCATGCATAGGCATACACAGGCATGCATAGGCATACACAGGCATACACAGGAATACGCAGGCCTACACAGGCATTCACAAGCATACACAGGCATACACAGACATACACGGGCATTCACAGGCATACACAGCCATACACTGACATACACAGGCATACACAGGCATACACAGGCATACACAGGCATACACAGGCATACACAGGCATACACAGGCATACACAGGCATACACAGGCATACACAGGCATACACAGGCATACACAGGCATACACAGGCATACACAGGCATACACAGGCATACACAGGTATACACAGGCATACACAGGCATACACAGGCATACACAGGCATACACAGGCATACACAGGCATACACAGGCATACACAGGCATACACAGGCATACACAGGAATACACAGGCATTCACTGGCATACACAGGCATACACAGGCATAAACTTGCATACAGGCATACACGGGCATTCATAGGCATACACAGCCATACACTGGCATACACAGGCATACACAGGCATACACAGGCATACATAGGCATACACAGGCATACACAGGCATACACAGGCATACACAACCATACACAGGCATACACAAGCATACACAGGCATACACAGGCATACACAGGCATACACAGGCATTCACAGGCATACACATGCATAAACTGGCATACACAAGCATACACAGCCATACACAGGCATAGACAGGCATACAATGGCATACACGGACATACACAGGCTCACACGGACATGCACAGGCATGCACAGGCATACACCAACATATGCAGGCATAAACAGGCATACACAGACATACACAAGCATATACAGGCATACACAGGCATACGCAGGCATACAAAGGCATACACAGGCATACACTGGCATACACAGGCATACACAGGCACTCACAGGCATACACAGGCACTCACAGGCATACACAGGCATGCACTGGCATACACAGACATACACAGGCATACACAGGCATACACAGGCATACGCAGGCATACAAAGGCATACACAGGCATACACAGGCATACACAAACATACACAGGCATACACATGCACACACAGGCATACACAGGCATACACAGGCATACACAGGCATACACAGGCATACATAGGCATACACAGGCATACACAGTCATACACAGTCATGCACAGGCACTCGCAGGCATACACTGGCATACACTGGCATACACAGACATACACAGGCAATACACAGGCATACACAGGCACACGCAGCAATACACAGGCACACACAGGCATACACAGGCATACACAGGAATATACAGGCATACACATGCATAAACTGGCATACACAAGGATACACAGCCATACACAGGCATAGACAGGCAAACACTGACATACACAGGCATACATGGGCATACACTGGTTTACACAGACATACACGGGCAAGCACAGGCATACACAGGCATATACCGACATATACAGGCATAAACAGGCATACACAGGCATACACAGGCATACACAGGCATACACAGGCATACACAGGCATACACAGGCTTACACAGCCATACACAGGCTTAGACTGACATACACTGACATATACAGGCATACACAGGCAGTCACATGCATACACAGGCATTCACTGGCATACACAGGCATACACAGGCATTCACAAGCATACACAGGCATACACAGACATACACGGGCATTCACAGGCATACACAGCCATACACTGACATACACAGGCATACACAGGCATACACAGGCATACACAGGCATACACAGGCATACACAGGCATACACAGGCATACACAGGCATACACAGGCATACACAGGCATACACAGGCATACACAGGCATACACAGGCATACACAGGCATACACAGGCATACACAGGTATACACAGGCATACACAGGCATACACAGGCATACACAGGCATACACAGGCATACACAGGCATACACAGGCATACACAGGCATACACAGGCATACACAGGAATACGCAGGCATTCACTGGCATACACAGGCATACACAGGCATAAACTTGCATACAGGCATACACGGGCATTCATAGGCATACACAGCCATACACTGGCATACACAGGCATACACAGGCATACACAGGCATACATAGGCATACACAGGCATACACAGGCATACACAGGCATACACAACCATACACAGGCATACACAAGCATACACAGGCATACACAGGCATACACAGGCATACACAGGCATTCACAGGCATACACATGCATAAACTGGCATACACAAGCATACACAGCCATACACAGGCATAGACAGGCATACAATGGCATACACGGGCATACACAGGCTTACACGGACATGCACAGGCATGCACAGGCATACACCAACATATACAGGCATAAACAGGCATACACAGGCATACACAGGCATACACAGGCATTCACAGGCTTACACAGGCATACACGGGCATACCCAGGCATACCCATGCATACACAGGCATACACAGGCATACACATGCATACACAGGCATACACAGGCATACACAGTTATACACGGGCATACACAGGCATACACGAGCATACACAGGCATACACTGGCATACACAGGCATACGCAGGCATACACAGGCATACACAGGCATACGCAGGCATACACGGGCATACACGGGCATACACAGGCATACACAGGCATACACAGGCATATACAGGCATACACAGGCATACGCAGGCATACAAAGGCATACACAGGCATACACTGGCATACACAGGCATACACAGGCACTCACAGGCATACACAGGCACTCACAGGCATACACAGGCATGCACTGGCATACACAGACATACACAGGCATACACAGGCATACACAGGCATACGCAGGCATACAAAGGCATACACAGGCATACACAGGCATACACAGGCATACACAGCAATACACGGGCACACACAGGCATACACAGGCATACACAGGAATATACAGGCATACACATGCATAAACTGGCATACACAAGGATACACAGCCATACACAGGCATAGACAGGCAAACACTGACATACACAGGCATACATGGGCATACACTGGTTTACACAGACATACACGGGCAAGCACAGGCATACACAGGCATATACCGACATATACAGGCATAAACAGGCATACACAGGCATACACAGGCATACACAGGCATACACAGGCATACACAGGCATACACAGGCTTACACAGCCATACACAGGCTTAGACTGACATACACTGACATATACAGGCATACACAGGCAGTCACATGCATACACAGGCATTCACTGGCATACACAGGCATACACAGGCATTCACAGGCTTACACAGGCATACAAAGGCATACACTGGCAAACACAGGCATACACAGGCATACCCCGGCATACCCAGGCATACACAGGCACACACAGGCATACACAGGCATACACAGGCATACACATGCATACACAGGCAAACACAGACATACACTGGCATACACATGCATACACATGCATACACAGGCATACACAGGCATACACAGGCATACACAGGCATACACAGGCATACACAGGCATACACAGGCATACACAGGCATACAGTCATAAACAGGCATACACAGGCTTACACAGGCATACACAGGCACACACAGGCATACACAGGCATACACAGGCATACACAGGCATACACAGGCATACACAGGCTTACACAGGCATACACATGCATACACAGGCATACACAGGCATACACAGGCATACACAATCATACACAGCCATACACAGGCATACACATGCATAAACTGGCATACACAAGCATACACAGCCATACACAGGCATAGACAGGCAAACACTGGCATACACAGGCATACATGGGCAAACACAGGTTAACACAGACATACACAGGCATACACAGGCATACACAGGCATACACAGTCATAAACAGGCATACACAGGCTTACACAGGCACACACAGGCACACGCAGGCATACACAGGCATACACAGGCATACACAGGCATACACAGGCTTACACAGGCATACACAGGCACACACAGGAATACACAGTCATACACAGGCATACACAGGCATACACAGGCATACACAGGCATACACAGGCATACACAGGCATACACAGGCATACACAGGCATACACAGGCATACACAGGCATACACAGGCATACACAGGCATACACAGGCATACACAGGCAATACACAGGCATACACAATCATACACAGGCATACACAGGCATACACATGCATAAACTGGCATACACAAGCATACACAGCCATACACAGGCATAGACAGGCAAACACTGGCATACACAGGCATACATGGGCATACATGGGCAAACACAGGTTAACACAGGTTAACACAGACATACACGGGCATGCACAGGCATACACAGGCATACACCGACATACACAGGCATACACAGGCACACACAGGCATACACAGTCAAACACAGGCATACACAGGCATACACAGGCATACACAGGCATACACAGGCATACACAGGCATACACAGAAATACGCAGGCCTACACAGGCATTCACAGGCATACACAGGCATAAACTCGCATATACAGGCATACACAGCCATACAGAGGCATACACAGCCATACACAGGCATACACAGGCATTCACAGGCATACACATGCATAAACTGGCATACACAAGCATACACAGCCATACACAGGCATAGACAGGCATACACTGGCATACACAGGCATACACCGACATATACAGGCATAAACGGGCATACACATGCATACACAGGCATACACAGGCATACACAGGCATACACAGGCATACACAATCATACACAGTCATACACAGGCATACACTGGCATACACAGGCATACACAGGAATGCATAGGCATACACAGGCATACACCGACATATACAGGCATAAACGGGCATACACAGGTTTACACAGACATACACGGGCATGCACAGGCATACACAGGCATACACCGACATATACAGGCATAAACGGGCATACACAGGCATACACAGGCATACACAGGCATACACAGGCATACACAGGCATACACAGGCATACACAGGCATACACAGGCATACACAATCATACACAGTCATACACAGGCATACACTGGCATACACAGGCATACACAGGCATGCATAGGCATACACAGGCATGCATAGGCATACACAGGCATACACAGGAATACGCAGGCCTACACAGGCATTCACAAGCATACACAGGCATACACAGACATACACGGGCATTCACAGGCATACACAGCCATACACTGACATACACAGGCATACACAGGCATACACAGGCATACACAGGCATACACAGGCATACACAGGCATACACAGGCATACACAGGCATACACAGGCATACACAGGCATACACAGGCATACACAGGCATACACAGGCATACACAGGTATACACAGGCATACACAGGCATACACAGGCATACACAGGCATACACAGGCATACACAGGCATACACAGGCATACACAGGCATACACAGGCATACACAGGCATACACAGGAATACGCAGGCATTCACTGGCATTCACTGGCATACACAGGCATACACAGGCATAAACTTGCATACAGGCATACACGGGCATTCATAGGCATACACAGCCATACACTGGCATACAGAGGCATACACAGGCATACACAGGCATACACAGGCATACATAGGCATACATAGGCATACACAGGCATACACAGGCATACACAGGCATACACAACCATACACAGGCATACACAAGCATACACAGGCATACACAGGCATACACAGGCATACACTGGCATTCACAGGCATACACATGCATAAACTGGCATACACAAGCATACACAGCCATACACAGGCATAGACAGGCATACAATGGCATACACGGGCATACACAGGCTTACACGGACATGCACAGGCATGCACAGGCATACACCGACATATACAGGCATAAACAGGCATACACAGGCATACACAGGCATACACAGGCATTCACAGGCTTACACAGGCATACACGGGCATACCCAGGCATACCCATGCATACACAGGCATACACAGGCATACACATGCATACACAGGCATACACAGGCATACACAGTTATACACGGGCATACACAGGCATACACAGGCATACACAGGCATACACTGGCATACACAGGCATACGCAGGCATACACAGGCATACACAGGCATACGCAGGCATACACGGGCATACACGGGCATACACAGGCATACACAGGCATACACAGGCATATACAGGCATACACAGGCATACGCAGGCATACAAAGGCATACACAGGCATACACTGGCATACACAGGCATACACAGGCATACACAGGCACTCACAGGCATACACAGGCACTCACAGGCATACACAGGCATGCACTGGCATACACAGACATACACAGGCATACACAGGCATACACAGGCATACGCAGGCATACACAGGCATACACAGGCATACACAGGCATACACAAACATACACAGGCATACACATGCACACACAGGCATACACAGGCATACACAGGCATACACAGTCAAACACAGGCATACACAGGCATACACAGGCATACACAGGCATACACAGTCATACACAAGCATACACTGGCATACACAGGCATACACAGGCATACACAGGCATACACAGGCAATACACAGGCATACACAGGCATACGCAGGCATACACAGGCACACACAGGCATACACAGGCATACACAGGAATATACAGGCCTACACAGGCATTCACAGGCATACACAGGCATACACAGGCTTGCATATGCAGGCATAAACAGCCATACACTGGCATACACAGGCATACACAGGCATACACAGGCATACACAGGCATACACAGCCATACACTGGCATACACAGGCATACACAGGCATACACAGGCATACACAGGCATACACAGGCATACACAGGCCTACACAGGCATACACAGGCATACACAGGCATACACAGGCATACACAGGCATACACAGGCATACACAGGCATACACAGGCATACACAGGCATACACAGGCATACACAGGCATACATAGGCATACAAAGGCATACACAGGCATACACAGGCATACACAGGCATACACAGGCATACACAGGCATACACAGTCAAACACAGGCATACACAGGCATACACAGTCATACAAAGCATACACTGGCATACACAGGCATACACTGGCATACACAGGCATACACAGGCATACACAGGCATACACAGGTATACGCAGGCATACACAGGCACACACAGGCCTACACAGGCATTTACAGGCATATACAGGCCTACACAGGCATTCACAGGCATACACAGGCTTGCATATACAGGCATACACGGGCATTCACAGGCATACACAGCCATACATTGGCATACACAGGCATACACAGGCATACACAGGCATACACAGGCCTACACAGGCATACACAGGCATACACAGGCATACACAGGCATACACAGGAATACGCAGGCATACACAGGCACTCACAGGCATACACAGGCATAAACTGGCATGTACAGGCATACACGGGTATTCACTGGCATACACAGGCATTCACAGGCATACACAGGTATATACAGGCATACACAGGCATACACAGGCATTCACAGGCATACACAGCCATACACTGGCATACACAGGTATACATGGGCATACACAGACATACATAGGAATACGCAGGCATACACAGGTATTCACAGGCATACACAGGCATAAACTGGCATACACAGGCATACACAGGCATTCACAGGCATACACAGGCATACACAGGCATACACAGGCATACACAGGCATACACAGGCATACAATTGCATACACAGGCATACACAGGCACACACAGGCATACACAGGCATACACAGGCATACACAGTCATACACAGTCATGCACAGGCACTCACAGGCATACACTGGCATACACAGGCATTCACAGGCATACACATGCATAAACTGGCATACACAAGCATACACAGCCATACACAGGCATAGACAGGCATACACTGGCATACACAGGCATACACGGGCATACACAGGATTACACAGACATACACGGGCATGCACAGGCATACACAGGCATACACAGGCATACACAGGCATACACAGGCATACACAGACATACACAGGCATATACAGGCATACACAGGCATACACAATCATACACAGTCATACACAGGCATACACTGGCATACACAGGCATACACAGGCATGCATAGGCATACACAGGCATGCATAGGCATACACAGGCATACACAGGCATACACAGGAATACGCAGGCCTACACAGGCATTCACAAGCATACACAGGCATACACAGACATACACGGGCATTCACAGGCATACACAGCCATACACTGACATACACAGGCATACACAGGCATACACAGGCATACACAGGCATACACAGGCATACACAGGCATACACAGGTATACACAGGCATACACAGGCATACACAGGCATACACAGGCATACACAGGCATACACAGGCATACACAGGCATACACAGGCATACACAGGCATACACAGGCATACACAGGCATACACAGGCATACACAGGCATACACAGGCATACACAGGCATACACAGGCATACACAGGCATACACAGGCATACACAGACATACACAGGCATATACAGGCATACACAGGCATACACAATCATACACAGTCATACACAGGCATACACTGGCATACACAGGCATACACAGGCATGCATAGGCATACACAGGCATGCATAGGCATACACAGGCATACACAGGCATACACAGGAATACGCAGGCCTACACAGGCATTCACAAGCATACACAGGCATACACAGACATACACGGGCATTCACAGGCATACACAGCCATACACTGACATACACAGGCATACACAGGCATACACAGGCATACACAGGCATACACAGGCATACACAGGCATACACAGGTATACACAGGCATACACAGGCATACACAGGCATACACAGGCATACACAGGCATACACAGGCATACACAGGCATACACAGGCATACACAGGCATACACAGGCATACACAGGCATACACAGGCATACACAGGCATACACAGGCATACACAGGCATACACAGGCATACACAAGCATACACAGGCATACACAGCCATACACAGGCATACACAGGCATACACAGGCATTCACAGGCATACACATGCATAAACTGGCATACACAAGCATACACAGCCATACACAGGCGTAGACAGGCATACAATGGCATACACGGGCATACACAGGCTTACACGGACATGCACAGGAATGCACAGGCATACACCGACATATACAGGCATAAACAGGCATACACAGGCATACACAGGCATACACAGGCATACACAGGCATTCACAGGCTTACACAGGCATACACGGGCATACCCAGGCATACGCAGGCATACACAGGCATACACAGACATACACATGCATACACATGCATACACAGGCATACACAGGCATACACAGTTATACACGGGCATACACAGGCATACACAGGCATACACTGGCATACACAGGCATACGCAGGCATACACAGGCATACACAGGCATACACAGGCATACACGGGCATACACGGGCATACACAGGCATACACAGGCATACACAGGCATATACAGGCATACACAGGCATACGCAGGCATACGCAGGCATACACAGGCACACACAGGCCTACACAGGCATCTACACGCATACACAGGCCTCCACAGGCATTCACAGGCAGACACAGGCATACACAGGCTTGCATATACAGGCATACACGGGCATTCACAGGCATACACAGCCATACACTGGCATACACAGGCATACACAGGCATACACAGGCATACACAGGCCTACACAGGCATACACAGGCATACACAGGCATACACAGGCATACACAGGAATACGCAGGCATACACAGGCACTCACAGGCATACACAGGCATAAACTGGCATGTACAGGCATACACAGGTATTCACTGGCATACACAGGCATTCACAGGCATACACAGGTATATACAGGCATACACAGGCATACACAGGCATTCACAGGCATACACAGCCATACACTGGCATACACAGGTATACATGGGCATACACAGACATACATAGGAATACGCAGGCATACACAGGTATTCACAGGCATACACAGGCATAAACTGGCATACACAGGCATACACAGGCATTCACAGGCATACACAGGCATACACAGGCATACACAGGCATACACAGGCATACACAGGCATACAATTGCATACACAGGCATACACAGGCACACACAGGCATACACAGGCATACACAGGCATACACAGTCATACACAGTCATGCACAGGCACTCACAGGCATACACTGGCATACACAGGCATTCACAGGCATACACATGCATAAACTGGCATACACAAGCATACACAGCCATACACAGGCATAGACAGGCATACACTGGCATACACAGGCATACACGGGCATACACAGGATTACACAGACATACACGGGCATGCACAGGCATACACAGGCATACACCGACATATACAGGCATAAACGGGCATACACAGGCATACACAGGCATACACAGGCATACACAGGCATACACAGGCATACACAGGCATACACAGGCATACACAGACATACACAGGCATATACAGGCATACACAGGCATACACAATCATACACAGTCATACACAGGCATACACTGGCATACACAGGCATACACAGGCATGCATAGGCATACACAGGCATGCATAGGCATACACAGGCATACACAGGCATACACAGGAATACGCAGGCCTACACAGGCATTCACAAGCATACACAGGCATACACAGACATACACGGGCATTCACAGGCATACACAGCCATACACTGACATACACAGGCATACACAGGCATACACAGGCATACACAGGCATACACAGGCATACACAGGCATACACAGGTATACACAGGCATACACAGGCATACACAGGCATACACAGGCATACACAGGCATACACAGGCATACACAGGCATACACAGGCATACACAGGCATACACAGGCATACATAGGCATACACAGGCATACACAGGCATACACAGGCATACACAGGCATACACAGGCATACACAAGCATACACAGGCATTCACAGGCATACACATGCATAAACTGGCATACACAAGCATACACAGCCATACACAGGCGTAGACAGGCATACAATGGCATACACGGGCATACACAGGCTTACACGGACATGCACAGGAATGCACAGGCATACACCGACATATACAGGCATAAACAGGCATACACAGGCATACACAGGCATACACAGGCATTCACAGGCTTACACAGGCATACACGGGCATACCCAGGCATACCCAGGCATACACAGGCATACACAGACATACACATGCATACACATGCATACACAGGCATACACAGGCATACACAGTTATACACGGGCATACACAGGCATACACAGGCATACACTGGCATACACAGGCATACGCAGGCATACACAGGCATACACAGGCATACACAGGCATACACGGGCATACACGGGCATACACAGGCATACACAGGCATACACAGGCATATACAGGCATACACAGGCATACGCAGGCATACAAAGGCATACACAGGCATACACTGGCATACACAGGCATACACAGGCATACACAGGCACTCACAGGCATACAAAGGCACTCACAGGCATACACAGGCATGCACTGGCATACACAGACATACACAGGCATACACAGGCATACACAGGCATACGCAGGCATACAAAGGCATACACAGGCATACACAGCCATACACAAACATACACTGGCATACACAGGCACACACAGGCATACACAGGCATATACAGGCATACACAGTCATACACAAACATACACTGGCATACACAGGCATACACAGCCATACACAAACATACACTGGCATACACAGGCACACACAGGCATACACAGGCATATACAGGCATACACAGTCATACACAAGCATACACTGGCATACACAGGCATACACAGGCATACACAGTCAAACACAGGCATACACAGGCATACACAGGCATACACAGGCATACACAGTCATACACAAACATACACTGGCATACACAGGCATACACAGGCATACACAGGCAATACACAGGCATACACAGGCATACGCAGGCATACACGGGCACACACAGGCATACACAGGCATACACAGGAATACACAGGCATACACTGGCATACACAGGCATACACAGGTATACACAGGCATACACAGTCATACACAAACATACACTGGCATACACAGGAATATACAGGCCTACACAGGCATTCACAGGCATACACAGGCATACACAGGTTTGCATATGCAGGCATACACGCGCATTCACAGGCATACACAGCCATACACTGGCATACACAGGCATACACAGGCATACACAGGCATACACAGGCATACACAGGCATACACAGGCCTACACAGGCATACACAGGCATACACAGGCATACACAGGCATACACAGGCATACACAGGCATACACAGGCATACACAGGCATACACAGGCATACGCAGGCATACACAGGCATACACAGGCATACACAGGAATACACGGGCATACACTGGCATACACAGGCATACGCAGGCATACACAGGCACACACAGGCATACACAGGCATACACAGGAATACACAGGCATACACTGGCATACACAGGCATACACAGGCATACACAGGCATACACAGTCAAACACAGGCATACACAGACATACACAGGCATACACAGGCATACACAGGCATACGCAGGCATACAAAGCATACACAGGCATACACAAACATACACAGGCATACACAGGTATTCACAGGCATAAACTGGCATACACAGGCATACACAGGCATTCACAGGCATACACAGGCATACACAGGCATACACAGGCATACACAGGCATACACAGGCATACACAGGCATACACAGGCATACACAGGCATACACAGGCATACACAGGCATACACAGGCATACACAGGCATACAATTGCATACACAGGCATACACAGGCACACACAGGCATACACAGGCATACACAGGCATACACAGTCATACACAGTCATGCACAGGCACTCACAGGCATACACTGGCATACACAGGCATTCACAGGCATACACATGCATAAACTGGCATACACAAGCATACACAGCCATACACAGGCATAGACAGGCATACAGTGGCATACACAGGCATACACGGGCATACACAGGTTTACACAGACATACACGGGCATGCACAGGCATACACAGGCATACACCGACATATACAGGCATAAACGGGCATACACAGGCATACACAGGCATACACAGGCATACACAGGCATACACAGGCATACACAGGCATACACAGGCATACACAGGCATACACAGGCATACACAGGCATACACAGGCATACACAGGCATATACAGGCATACACAGGCATACACAATCATACACAGTCATACACAGGCATACACTGGCATACACAGGCATACACAGGCATGCATAGGCATACACAGACATGCATAGGCATACACAGGCATACACAGGCATACACAGGAATACGCAGGCCTACACAGGCATTCACAAGCATACACAGGCATACACAGACATACACGGGCATTCACAGGCATACACAGCCATACACTGACATACACAGGCATACACAGGCATACACAGGCATACACAGGCATACACAGGCATACACAGGTATACACAGGCATACACAGGCATACACAGGCATACACAGGCATACACAGGCATACACAGGCATACACAGGCATACACAGGCATACACAGGCATACACAGGCATACATAGGCATACACAGGCATACACAGGCATACACAGGCATACACAGGCATACACAGGCATACACAAGCATACACAGGCATACACAGCCATACACAGGCATACACAGGCATACACAGGCATACACAGGCATACACATGCATAAACTGGCATACACAAGCATACACAGCCATACACAGGCATAGACAGGCATACAATGGCATACAAGGGCATACACAGGCTTACACGGACATGCACAGGAATGCACAGGCATACACCCACATATACAGGCATAAACAGGCATACACAGGCATACACAGGCATACACAGGCATACACAAGCATTCACAGGCTTACACAGGCATACACGGGCATACCCAGGCATACCCAGGCATACACAGGCATACACAGACATACACATGCATACACATGCATACACATGCATACACAGGCATACACAGGCATACACATTTATACACGGGCATACACAGGCATACACAGGCATACACTGGCATACACAGGCATACGCAGGCATACACAGGCATACACAGGCATACACAGGCATACACAGGCATACACGGGCATACACGGGCATACACAGGCATACACAGGTATACACAGGCATATACAGGCATACACAGGCATACGCAGGCATACAAAGGCATACACAGGCATACACTGGCATACACAGGCATACACAGGCATACACAGGCACTCACAGGCATACAAAGGCACTCACAGGCATACACAGGCATGCACTGGCATACACAGACATACACAGGCATACACAGGCATACACAGGCATACGCAGGCATACAAAGGCATACACAGGCATACACAGCCATACACAAACATACACAGGCATACACAGGCACACACAGGCATACACAGGCATATGCAGGCATACACAGTCATACACAAGCATACACTGGCATACACAGGCATACACAGGCATACACAGTCAAACACAGGCATACACAGGCATACACAGGCATACACAGGCATACACAGTCATACACAAGCAAACACTGGCATACACAGGCATACACAGGCATACACAGGCAATACACAGGCATACACAGGCATACGCAGGCATACACGGGCACACACAGGCATACACAGGCATACACAGGAATATACAGGCCTACACAGGCATTCACAGGCATACACAGCCATACACTGGCATACACAGGCATACACAGGCATACACAGGCATACACAGGCATACACAGGCATACACAGGCATACACAGGCATACACAGGCCTACACAGGCATACACAGGCATACACAGGCATACACAGGCATACACAGGCATACACAGGCATACACAGGCATACACAGGCATACACAGACATACACAGGCATATACAGGCATACACAGGCATACACAATCATACACAGTCATACACAGGCATACACTGGCATACACAGGCATACACAGGCATGCATAGGCATACACAGGCATGCATAGGCATACACAGGCATACACAGGCATACACAGGAATACGCAGGCCTACACAGGCATTCACAAGCATACACAGGCATACACAGACATACACGGGCATTCACAGGCATACACAGCCATACACTGACATACACAGGCATACACAGGCATACACAGGCATACACAGGCATACACAGGCATACACAGGCATACACAGGTATACACAGGCATACACAGGCATACACAGGCATACACAGGCATACACAGGCATACACAGGCATACACAGGCATACACAGGCATACACAGGCATACACAGGCATACACAGGCATACACAGGCATACACAGGCATACACAGGCATACACAGGCATACACAGGCATACACAGGCATACACAAGCATACACAGGCATACACAGCCATACACAGGCATACACAGGCATACACAGGCATTCACAGGCATACACATGCATAAACTGGCATACACAAGCATACACAGCCATACACAGGCGTAGACAGGTATACAATGGCATACACGGGCATACACAGGCTTACACGGACATGCACAGGAATGCACAGGCATACACCGACATATACAGGCATAAACAGGCATACACAGGCATACACAGGCATACACAGGCATACACAGGCATTCACAGGCTTACACAGGCATACACGGGCATACCCAGGCATACCCAGGCATACACAGGCATACACAGACATACACATCATACACATGCATACACAGGCATACACAGGCATACACAGTTATACACGGGCATACACAGGCATACACAGGCATACACTGGCATACACAGGCATACGCAGGCATACACAGGCATACACAGGCATACACAGGCATACACGGGCATACACGGGCATACACAGGCATACACAGGCATACACAGGCATATACAGGCATACACAGGCATACGCAGGCATACGCAGGCATACACAGGCACACACAGGCCTACACAGGCATTTACAGGCATATACAGGCCTACACAGGCATTCACAGGCATACACAGGCATACACAGGCTTGCATATACAGGCATACACGGGCATTCACAGGCATACACAGCCATACACTGGCATACACAGGCATACACAGGCATACACAGGCATACACAGGCCTACACAGGCATACACAGGCATACACAGGCATACACAGGCATACACAGGAATACGCAGGCATACACAGGCACTCACAGGCATACACAGGCATAAACTGGCATGTACAGGCATACACGGGTATTCACTGGCATACACAGGCATTCACAGGCATACACAGGTATATACAGGCATACACAGGCATACACAGGCATTCACAGGCATACACAGCCATACACTGGCATACACAGGTATACATGGGCATACACAGACATACATAGGAATACGCAGGCATACACAGGTATTCACAGGCATACACAGGCATAAACTGGCATACACAGGCATACACAGGCATTCACAGGCATACACAGGCATACACAGGCATACACAGGCATACACAGGCATACACAGGCATACAATTGCATACACAGGCATACACAGGCACACACAGGCATACACAGGCATACACAGGCATACACAGTCATACACAGTCATGCACAGGCACTCACAGGCATACACTGGCATACACAGGCATTCACAGGCATACACATGCATAAACTGGCATACACAAGCATACACAGCCATACACAGGCATAGACAGGCATACACTGGCATACACAGGCATACACGGGCATACACAGGATTACACAGACATACACGGGCATGCACAGGCATACACAGGCATACACAGACATATACAGGCATAAACGGGCATACACAGGCATACACAGGCATACACAGGCATACACAGGCATACACAGGCATACACAGACATACACAGGCATACACAGACATACACAGGCATATACAGGCATACACAGGCATACACAATCATACACAGTCATACACAGGCATACACTGGCATACACAGGCATACACAGGCATGCATAGGCATACACAGGCATGCATAGGCATACACAGGCATACACAGGCATACACAGGAATACGCAGGCCTACACAGGCATTCACAAGCATACACAGGCATACACAGACATACACGGGCATTCACAGGCATACACAGCCATACACTGACATACACAGGCATACACAGGCATACACAGGCATACACAGGCATACACAGGCATACACAGGCATACACAGGTATACACAGGCATACACAGGCATACACAGGCATACACAGGCATACACAGGCATACACAGGCATACACAGGCATACACAGGCATACACAGGCATACACAGGCATACATAGGCATACACAGGCATACACAGGCATACACAGGCATACACAGGCATACACAGGCATACACAAGCATACACAGGCATTCACAGGCATACACATGCATAAACTGGCATACACAAGCATACACAGCCATACACAGGCGTAGACAGGCATACAATGGCATACACGGGCATACACAGGCTTACACGGACATGCACAGGAATGCACAGGCATACACCGACATATACAGGCATAAACAGGCATACACAGGCATACACAGGCATACACAGGCATTCACAGGCTTACACAGGCATACACGGGCATACCCAGGCATACCCAGGCATACACAGGCATACACAGACATACACATGCATACACATGCATACACAGGCATACACAGGCATACACAGTTATACACGGGCATACACAGGCATACACAGGCATACACTGGCATACACAGGCATACGCAGGCATACACAGGCATACACAGGCATACACAGGCATACACGGGCATACACGGGCATACACAGGCATACACAGGCATACACAGGCATATACAGGCATACACAGGCATACGCAGGCATACAAAGGCATACACAGGCATACACTGGCATACACTGGCATACACAGGCATACACAGGCACTCACAGGCATACAAAGGCACTCACAGGCATACACAGGCATGCACTGGCATACACAGACATACACAGGCATACACAGGCATACACAGGCATACGCAGGCATACAAAGGCATACACAGGCATACACAGCCATACACAAACATACACTGGCATACACAGGCACACACAGGCATACACAGGCATATACAGGCATACACAGTCATACACAAACATACACTGGCATACACAGGCATACACAGCCATACACAAACATACACTGGCATACACAGGCACACACAGGCATACACAGGCATATACAGGCATACACAGTCATACACAAGCATACACTGGCATACACAGGCATACACAGGCATACACAGTCAAACACAGGCATACACAGGCATACACAGGCATACACAGGCATACACAGTCATACACAAACATACACTGGCATACACAGGCATACACAGGCATACACAGGCAATACACAGGCATACACAGGCATACGCAGGCATACACAGGCACACACAGGCATACACAGGCATACACAGGAATACACAGGCATACACTGGCATACACAGGCATACACAGGCATACACAGGCATACACAGTCATACACAAACATACACTGGCATACACAGGAATATACAGGCCTACACAGGCATTCACAGGCATACACAGGCATACACAGGTTTGCATATGCAGGCATACACGGGCATTCACAGGCATACACAGCCATACACTGGCATACACAGGCATACACAGGCATACACAGGCATACACAGGCATACACAGGCATACACAGGCCTACACAGGCATACACAGGCATACACAGGCATACACAGGCATACACAGGCATACACAGGCATACACAGGCATACACAGGCATACACAGGCATACGCAGGCATACACAGGCATACACAGGCATACACAGGAATACACGGGCATACACTGGCATACACAGGCATACGCAGGCATACACAGGCACACACAGGCATACACAGGCATACACAGGAATACACAGGCATACACTGGCATACACAGGCATACACAGGCATACACAGGCATACACAGTCAAACACAGGCATACACAGACATACACAGGCATACACAGGCATACGCAGGCATACAAAGGCATACACAGGCATACACAAACATACACAAACATACACAGGCATACACAGGTATTCACAGGCATAAACTGGCATACACAGGCATACACAGGCATTCACAGGCATACACAGGCATACACAGGCATACACAGGCATACACAGGCATACACAGGCATACACAGGCATACACAGGCATACACAGGCATACACAGGCATACACAGGCATACACAGGCATACAATTGCATACACAGGCATACACAGGCACACACAGGCATACACAGGCATACACAGGCATACACAGTCATACACAGTCATGCACAGGCACTCACAGGCATACACTGGCATACACAGGCATTCACAGGCATACACATGCATAAACTGGCATACACAAGCATACACAGCCATACACAGGCATAGACAGGCATACAGTGGCATACACAGGCATACACGGGCATACACAGGTTTACACAGACATACACGGGCATGCACAGGCATACACAGGCATACACCGACATATACAGGCATAAACGGGCATACACAGGCATACACAGGCATACACAGGCATACACAGGCATACACAGGCATACACAGGCATACACAGGCATACACAGGCATACACAGGCATACACAGGCATATACAGGCATACACAGGCATACACAATCATACACAGTCATACACAGGCATACACTGGCATACACAGGCATACACAGGCATGCATAGGCATACACAGACATGCATAGGCATACACAGGCATACACAGGCATACACAGGAATACGCAGGCCTACACAGGCATTCACAAGCATACACAGGCATACACAGACATACACGGGCATTCACAGGCATACACAGCCATACACTGACATACACAGGCATACACAGGCATACACAGGCATACACAGGCATACACAGGCATACACAGGCATACACAGGTATACACAGGCATACACAGGCATACACAGGCATACACAGGCATACACAGGCATACACAGGCATACACAGGCATACACAGGCATACACAGGCATACACAGGCATACATAGGCATACACAGGCATACACAGGCATACACAGGCATACACAGGCATACACAGGCATACACAAGCATACACAGGCATACACAGCCATACACAGGCATACACAGGCATACACAGGCATACACAGGCATACACATGCATAAACTGGCATACACAAGCATACACAGCCATACACAGGCATACACAGGCATACACAGGCATACAATTGCATACACAGGCATACACAGGCACACACAGGCATACACAGGCATACACAGGCATACACAGTCATACACAGTCATGCACAGGCACTCACAGGCATACACTGGCATACACAGGCATTCACAGGCATACACATGCATAAACTGGCATACACAAGCATACACAGCCATACACAGGCATAGACAGGCATACAGTGGCATACACAGGCATACACAGGTTTACACAGACATACACGGGCATGCACAGGCATACACAGGCATACACCGACATATACAGGCATAAACGGGCATACACAGGCATACACAGGCATACACAGGCATACACAGGCATACACAGGCATACACAGGCATACACAGGCATACACAGGCATACACAGGCATACACAGGCATATACAGGCATACACAGGCATACACAATCATACACAGTCATACACAGGCATACACTGGCATACACAGGCATACACAGGCATGCATAGGCATACACAGACATGCATAGGCATACACAGGCATACACAGGCATACACAGGAATACGCAGGCCTACACAGGCATTCACAAGCATACACAGGCATACACAGACATACACGGGCATTCACAGGCATACACAGCCATACACTGACATACACAGGCATACACAGGCATACACAGGCATACACAGGCATACACAGGCATACACAGGCATACACAGGTATACACAGGCATACACAGGCATACACAGGCATACACAGGCATACACAGGCATACACAGGCATACACAGGCATACACAGGCATACACAGGCATACACAGGCATACATAGGCATACACAGGCATACACAGGCATACACAGGCATACACAGGCATACACAGGCATACACAAGCATACACAGGCATACACAGCCATACACAGGCATACACAGGCATACACAGGCATACACAGGCATACACATGCATAAACTGGCATACACAAGCATACACAGCCATACACAGGCATAGACAGGCATACAATGGCATACAAGGGCATACACAGGCTTACACGGACATGCACAGGAATGCACAGGCATACACCCACATATACAGGCATAAACAGGCATACACAGGCATACACAGGCATACACAGGCATACACAAGCATTCACAGGCTTACACAGGCATACACGGGCATACCCAGGCATACCCAGGCATACACAGGCATACACAGACATACACATGCATACACATGCATACACATGCATACACAGGCATACACAGGCATACACATTTATACACGGGCATACACAGGCATACACAGGCATACACTGGCATACACAGGCATACGCAGGCATACACAGGCATACACAGGCATACACAGGCATACACAGGCATACACGGGCATACACGGGCATACACAGGCATACACAGGTATACACAGGCATATACAGGCATACACAGGCATACGCAGGCATACAAAGGCATACACAGGCATACACTGGCATACACAGGCATACACAGGCATACACAGGCACTCACAGGCATACAAAGGCACTCACAGGCATACACAGGCATGCACTGGCATACACAGACATACACAGGCATACACAGGCATACACAGGCATACGCAGGCATACAAAGGCATACACAGGCATACACAGCCATACACAAACATACACAGGCATACACAGGCACACACAGGCATACACAGGCATATGCAGGCATACACAGTCATACACAAGCATACACTGGCATACACAGGCATACACAGGCATACACAGTCAAACACAGGCATACACAGGCATACACAGGCATACACAGGCATACACAGTCATACACAAGCAAACACTGGCATACACAGGCATACACAGGCATACACAGGCAATACACAGGCATACACAGGCATACGCAGGCATACACGGGCACACACAGGCATACACAGGCATACACAGGAATATACAGGCCTACACAGGCATTCACAGGCATACACAGCCATACACTGGCATACACAGGCATACACAGGCATACACAGGCATACACAGGCATACACAGGCATACACAGGCATACACAGGCATACACAGGCCTACACAGGCATACACAGGCATACACAGGCATACACAGGCATACACAGGCATACACAGGCATACACAGGCATACACAGGCATACACAGGCATACGCAGGCATACACAGGCATACACAGGCATACACAGGCATACACGGGCATACACAGGCATACGCAGGCATACACAGGCACACACAGGCATACACAGGCATACACGGGAATACACAGGCATACACTGGCATACACAGGCATACACAGGCATACACAGGCATACACAGTCAAACACAGGCATACACAGACATACACAGGCATTCACAGGCATACACAGGCATAAACTTGCATATACAGGCATACACAGGCATACACAGCCATACACAGGCATGCACAGGCATTCACAGGCATACACATGCATAAACTGGCATACACAAGCATACACAGCCATACACAGGCATAGACAGGCATACACTGGCATACACAGGCATACACGGGCATACACAGGTGTACACAGACATACACGGGCATGCACAGGCATACACCGACATATACAGGCATAAACAGGCATACACAGGCATACACAGGCATACACAGGCATACACAGGCATACACAGGCATACACAGGCTTACACAGGCATACACAGCCATACACAGGCATAGACTGGCATACACTGACATATACAGGCATACACAGGCAGTCACAGGCATACACAGGCATTCACTGGCATACACAGGCATACACAGGCATACACAGGCATACACAGGCATACACAGGCATACACAGTCATACACAGGCATACACAGGCATACACAGTCAAACACAGGCATACACAGACATACACAGGAATTCACAGGCATACACAGGCATAAACTTGCATATACAGGCATACACAGGCATACACAGCCATACACAGGCATGCACAGGCATTCACAGGCATACACATGCATAAACTGGCATACACAAGCATACACAGCCATACACAGGCATAGACAGGCATACACTGGCATACACAGGCATACACGGGCATACACAGGTGTACACAGACATACACGGGCATGCACAGGCATACACCGACATATACAGGCATAAACAGGCATACACAGGCATACACAGGCATACACAGGCATACACAGGCATACACAGGCATACACAGCCATACACAGGTATACACAGGCATACACCGACATATACAGGCATAAACAGGCATACACAGGCATCCACAGGCATACACAGGCATACACAGGCATACACAGGCATACACAGGCATACACAGGCATACACAGGCATACACGGGCATACACAGGCATACACAGGCATACACAGGCATACACAGGCACACACAGGCATACACAGGCATACACAGGCATACACAGGCATACATAGGCATACACAGGCATACACAGTCATACACAGTCATGCACAGGCACTCACAGGCATACACTGGCATACACTGGCATACACAGACATACACAGACTTATACGGACATACACAGGCATACACAGGCATACACAGCCATACACAGGCATAGACTGGCATACACAGGCATTCACAGGCATACACATGCATAAACTGGCATACACAAGCATACACAGCCATACACAGGCATTTACAGGCATACACAGGCACACACAGGCATACACAGGCATACAAAGGCATACACAGGCATACACAGGCATACACAGTCATACACAGGCATACACAGGCATTTACAGGCATACACAGGCACACACAGGCATACACAGGCATACACAGGCATACACAGGCATACACAGGCATACACAGGCATACACAGGCATACACAGGCATACACAGGCATACACAGGCATACACAATCATACACAGGCATACACAGGCATACACAGCCATACACAGGCATAGACTGGCATACACAGGCATTCACAGGCATACACATGCATAAACTGGCATACACAAGCATACACAGCCATACACAGGCATTTACAGGCATACACAGGCACACACAGGCATACACAGGCATACACAGGCATACACCGACATATACAGGCATAAACAGGCATACACAGGCATCCACAGGCATACACAGGCATACACAGGCATACACAGGCATACACAGGCATACACAGGCATACACAGGCATACACGGGCATACACAGGCATACACAGGCATACACAGGCATACACAGGCACACACAGGCATACACAGGCATACACAGGCATACAAAGGCATACACAGGCATACACAGGCATACACAGTCATACACAGGCATACACAGGCATTTACAGGCATACACAGGCACACACAGGCATACACAGGCATACACAGGCATACACAGGCATACACAGGCATACACAGGCATACACAGGCATACACAATCATACACAGGCATACACAGGCATACACAGGCATACACAATCATACCCAGGCATACCCAGGCATACACAGGCACACACAGGCATACACAGGCATACACAGGCATAGACAGGCAAACACTGGCATACACAGACATACATGGGCATACACTGGTTTACACAGACATACACGGGCATGCACAGGCATGCACAGGCATATACCGACATATACAGGCATACACAGGCATACACAGGCATACACAGGCATACACAGGCATACACAGGCATACACAGGCTTACACAGGCATACACAGCCATACACAGGCATAGACTGGCATACACTGACATATACAGGCATACACAGGCAGTCACAGGCATACACAGGCATTCACTGGCATACACAGGCATACACAGGCATTCACAGGCTTACACAGGCATACAAAGGCATACACTGGCAAACACAGGAATACTCAGGCATACCCAGGCATACCCAGGCATACACAGGCACACACAGGCATAAACAGGCATACACAGGCATACACAGGCATACACAGCCATACACAGGCATACACAGGCATTCACAGGCATACACAGGCATACACAGGCATACACAGTCATACACAGGCATACACAGGCATTTACAGGCATACACAGGCACACACAGGCATACACAGGCATACACAGGCATACACAGGCATACAAAGGCATACACAGGCATACACAGGCATACACAGTCATACACAGGCATACACAGGCAATTACAGGCATACACAGGCACACACAGGCATACACAGGCATACACAGGCATACACAGGCATACACAGGCATACACAGGCATACACAGGCATACACAATCATACACAGGCATACACAGGCTTACACAGGCATTCACAGGCATACACATGCATAAACTGGCATACAGAAGCATACACAGCCATACACAGGCATAGACATGCTAACACTGGCATACACAGGTATACATGGGCATACACAGGTTTACACAGACATACACGGGCATGCACAGGCATACACAGGCATACACCGACATATACAGGCATAAACAGGCATACACAGGCATACACAGGCATACACTGGCATGTACAGGCATACACAGTCAAACACAGGCATACACAGGCATTCACAGGCATACACAGGCATACACAGGCATACACAGTCATACACAGTCATACACAGGCATACACAGGCATTTACAGGCATACACAGGCATACACAGGCATACACAGGCATACACAGGCATACACAGGCATACACAGCCATACACAAGCATACACAGTCATACACAGTCATACACAGGCATACACAGGCGTACACAGGCATACACAGGAATACGCAGGCCTACACAGGCATTTACAGGCATATACAGGCATAAACTTGCATATACAGGCATACACGGGCATTCACAGGCATACACAGCCATACACAGGCATACACCGGCATTCACAGGCATACACAGGCATACACAGGCATACGCAGTCATACACAGGCATACACAGGCATTTACAGGCATACACAGGCATACACAGGCATACACAGCCATACACAAGCATACACAGGCTTACACAATCATACACAGGCATACACAGGCATACACAGGCGTACACAGGCATACACAGGAATACGCAGGCCTACACAGGCATTTACAGGCATACACAGGCATAAACTTGCATATACAGGCATACACGGGCATTCACAGGCATACACAGCCATACACTGGCATACACAGGCATACACAGGCATACACAGGCATACACAGGCATACACAGGAATACACAGGCATACACAGGCATACACAGGCATACACAGGCATACACAGGCATACACAGGCATTCACAGGCATACACAGGTATACACAGGCATACACAGGCATAAACTTGCATATACAGGCATAAACGGGCATGCACAGGCATACACAGCCATACACTGGCATACACAGGCATACACAGGCATACACAGGCATACACAGGCATACACAGGCATACACAGGCATACACAGGCATACACAGGCATACACAGCCATACACAGGCATACACAGGCATACACAATCATACACAGGCATACACAGGCATACACAGGCATACACAGCCATACACAGGCATACACAGGCATACACAATCATACACAGGCATACACAGGCATACACAGGCATTCACAGGCATACACAGGCATACATGGGCATACACAGGTTTACACAGACATACACGGGCATGCACAGGCATACACAGGCATACACCGACATATACAGGCATAAACAGGCATACACAGGCATACACAGGCATACACAGGCATACACAGGCACACACAGGCATACACAGGCATACACAGGCATACACAGCCACACACAGGCATACACAGGCGTACACAGGCATACACAGGAATACGCAGGCCTACACAGGCATTCACAGGCATACACAGGCATAAACTTGCATATACAGGCATACACAGCCATACACAGGCATACACAGCCATACACAGGCATACATAGGCATTCACAGGCATACACATGCATAAACTGGCATACACAGCCACACACAGGGATAGACAGGCATACACTGGCATACACAGGCATACACAGGCATACACAGGCATACACAAGCATACACAGGCATACACAGGCACACAGTCATACACAGGCATACACTGGCATACACAGGTATACACAGGCATACACCGACATATACAGGCATAAACAGGCATACACAGGCATACACAGGCATACACAGGCATACACAGGCATACACAGGCATACAGTCATACACAGGCATACACTGGCATACACAGGCATACACAGTCATGCATAGGCATACACAGGCATACACAGAAATACGCAGGCCTACACAGGCATTCACAGGCATTCACAGGCATACACAGGCATAAACTTGCATATACAGGCATACACAGGCATACACAGCCATACACAGGCATACACAGGCATTCACAGGCATACACATGCATAAACTGGCATACACAAGCATACACAGCCATACACAGGCATAGACAGGCATACACTGGCATAGACAGGCATACACGGGCATACACAGGTTTACACAGACATACACGGGCATGCACAGGCATACACCGACATATACAGGCATAAACAGGCATACACAGGCATACACAGGCATACACAGGCATACACAGGCATACACAGGCATACACAGGCATACACAGGTATACACAGGCATACACCGACATATACAGGCATAAACAGGCATACACAGGCATACACAGGCATACACAGGCATACACAGGCATACACAGGCATACACAGGCATACACAGGCATACACGGGCATACACAGGCATACACAGGCATACACAGGCATACACAGGCACACACAGGCATACACAGGCATACACAGGCATACACAGGCATACATAGGCATACACAGGCATACACAGTCATGCACAGGCACTCACAGGCATACACTGGCATACACAGACATACACAGACTTATACAGACATACACAGGCATACACAGGCATACACAGCCATACACAGGCATAGACTGGCATACACAGGCATTCACAGGCATACACATGCATAAACTGGCATACACAAGCATACACAGCCATACACAGGCATAGACAGGCAAACACTGGCATACACAGGCATACATGGGCATACACTGGTTTACACAGACATACACGGGCATGCACAGGCATACACAGGCATATACCGACATATACAGGCATAAACAGGCATACACAGGCATACACAGGCATACACAGGCATACACAGGCATACACAGGCATACACAGGCATACACAGGCTTACACAGGCATACACAGCCATACACAGGCATAGACTGGCATACACTGACATATACAGGCATACACAGGCAGTCACAGGCATACACAGGCATTCACTGGCATACACAGGCATACACAGGCATACACAGGCATACACAGGCATACACAGGCATACACAGTCATACACAGTCATGCACAGGCACTCACAGGCATACACTGGCATACACTGGCATACACAGACATACACAGACTTATACAGACATACACAGGCATACACAGGCATACACAGCCATACACAGGCATAGACTGGCATACACAGGCATTCACAGGCATACACATGCATAAACTGGCATACACAAGCATACACAGCCATACACAGGCATAGACAGGCAAACACTGGCATACACAGGCATACATGGGCATACACTGGTTTACACAGACATACACGGGCATGCACAGGCATACACAGGCATATACCGACATATACAGGCATAAACAGGCATACACAGGCATACACAGGCATACACAGGCATACACAGGCATACGCAGGCACACACAGGCATACACAGGCATACACAGGCATACACAGGCATAGACAGGCAAACACTGGCATACACAGGCATACATGGGCATACACTGGTTTTTGCAGACATACACGGGCATGCACAGGCATGCACAGGCATATACCGACATATACAGGCATACACAGGCATACACAGGCATACACCGGCATTCACAGGCATACACAGGCATACACAGGCATACACAGGCATACACAGGCTTACACAGGCATACACAGCCATACACAGGCATAGACTGGCATACACTGACATATACAGGCATACACAGGCAGTCACAGGCATACACAGGCATTCACTGGCATACACAGGAATACGCAGGCCTACACAGGCATTTACAGGCATACACAGGCATAAACTTGCATATACAGGCATACACGGGCATTCACAGGCATACACAGCCATACACTGGCATACACAGGCATACACAGGCATACACAGGCATACACAGGCATACACAGGCATACACAGGCATACACAGGCATACACAGGCATACACAGGCATACACAGGCATACACAGGCATACACAGGCATACACAGGCATACACAGGCATACACAGGCACACACAGGCATTCACAGGCATACACAGGCATACACAGGCATAAACTTGCATATACAGGCATAAACGGGCATGCACAGGCATACACAGCCATACACTGGCATACACAGGCATACACAGGCATACACAGGCATACACAGGCATACACAGGCATACACAGGCATACACAGGCATACACAGGCATACACAGCCATACACAGGCATACACAGGCATACACAGGCATACACAATCATACACAGGCATACACAGGCATACACAGGCATTCACAGGCATACACATGCAAAAACTGGCATACAGAAGCATACACAGCCATACAAAGGCATAGACAGGCAAACACTGGCATACACAGGCATACATGGGCATACACAGGTTTACACAGACATACACGGGCATGCACAGGCATACACAGGCACACACCGACATATACAGGCATAAACAGGCATACACAGGCATACACAGGCATACACAGGCATACACAGGCATACACAGGCATACACAGGCATACACAGGCATACACGGGCATACACAGCCACACACAGGCATACACAGGCGTACACAGGAATACACAGGAATACGCAGGCCTACACAGGCATTCACAGGCATACACAGGCATAAACTTGCATATACAGGCATACACAGCCATACACAGTTATACACAGCCATACACAGGCATACATAGGCATTCACAGGCATACACATGCATAAACTGGCATACACAGCCACACACAGGGATAGACAGGCATACACTGGCATACACAGGCATACACGGGCATACACAGGTTTACACAGACATACACGGGCATGCACAGGCATACACAGGCAAACACAGCCACACACAGGCATACACAGGCATACACAAGCATACACAGGCATACACAGGCATACACAGTCATACACAGGCATACACTGGCATACACATCCATACACAGTCATGCATAGGCATACACAGGCATACACAGGCATACACAGGCATACACAGGCACACACAGGCATACACAGTCAAACACAGGCATACACAGGCATACACAGGCATACACAGGCATACACAGGCGTACACTGGCATACACAGGCATACATGGGCATCCACAGGTTTACACAGCCATACACGGGCATGCACAGGCATACACAGGCATACACCGACATATACAGGCATAAACAGGCATACACAGGCATACACAGGCATACACAGGCACACACAGGCATACACAGTCAAACACAGGCATACACAGGCATACACAGGCATACACAGGCGTACACAGGCATACACAGGAATACGCAGGCCTACACAGGCATTCACAGGCATACACAGGCATAAACTTGCATATACAGGCATACACAGCCATACACAGGCATACACAGCCATACACAGCCATACACAGGCATACACAGGCATTCACAGGCACACAGGCATTCACAGGCATACACATGCATAAACTGGCATACAGAAGCATACACAGCCATACACAGGCATAGACATGCAAACACTGGCATACACAGGCATACATGGGCATACACAGGTTTACACAGGCATACACGGGCATGCACAGGCATACACAGGCATACACCGACATATGCAGGCATAAACCGGCTTACACAGGCATACACAGGCATACACAGGCACACACAGCCATACACAGTCAAACACAGGCATACACAGGCATACACAGGCATACACAGGCATACACAGGCATACACAGGCGTACACAGGCATACACAGGAATACGCAGGCCTAGACAGGCATTCACAGGCATACACAGGCATAAACTTGCATATACAGGCATACACAGCCGTACACAGGCATACACAGCCATACACAGCCATACACAGCCATACACAGGCATACACAGGCATTCACAGGCATACACAGGCATACACAGTCATACACAGGCATACACAGCCATACACAAGCATACACAGGCATACACAATCATACACAGGCATACACAGGCGTACACAGGCATACACAGGAATACGCAGGCCTACACAGGCATTTACAGGCATACACAGGCATAAACTTGCATATACAGGCATACACGGGCATTCACAGGCATACACAGCCATACACAGGCATACACCGGCATTCACAGGCACACAGGCATACACAGGCATACACAGTCATACACAGGCATACACAGGCATTTACAGGCATACACAGGCATACACAGGCATACACAGGCATACACAGGCATACACAGGCATACACAGGCATACACAGGCATACACAGCCATACACAAGCATACACAGGCATACACAATCATACATAGGCATACACAGGCGTACACAGGCATACACAGGAATACGCAGGCCTACACAGGCATTTACAGGCATACACAGGCATAAACTTGCATATACAGGCATACACGGGCATTCACAGGCATACACAGCCATACACAGGCATACACCGGCATTCGCAGGCATACACAGGCATACACAGGCATACACAGTCATACACAGGCATACACAGGCATTTACAGGCATACACAGGCATACACAGCCATACACAAGCATACACAGGCATACACAATCATACACAGGCATACACAGGCGTACACAGGCATACACAGGAATACGCAGGCCTACACAGGCATTTACAGGCATACACAGGCATAAACTTGCATATACAGGCATACACGGGCATTCACAGGCATACACAGCCATACACTGGCATACACAGGCATACACAGGCATACACAGGCATACACAGGCATACACAGGCATACACAGGCATACACAGGCATACACAGGCATACACAGGCATACACAGGCATACACAGGCATACACAGGCATTCACAGGCATACACAGGCATACACAGGCATAAACTTGCATATACAGGCATAAACGGGCATGCACAGGCATACACAGCCATACACTGGCATACACAGGCATACACAGGCATACACAGGCATACACAGGCATACACAGGCATACACAGGCATACACAGGCATACACAGCCATACACAGGCATACACAGGCATACACAGGCATACACAATCATACACAGGCATACACAGGCATACACAGGCATTCACAGGCATACACATGCAAAAACTGGCATACAGAAGCATACACAGCCATACAAAGGCATAGACAGGCAAACACTGGCATACACAGGCATACATGGGCATACACAGGTTTACACAGACATACACGGGCATGCACAGGCATACACAGGCATACACCGACATATACAGGCATAAACAGGCATACACAGGCATACACAGGCATACACAGGCATACACAGGCATACACAGGCATACACAGGCATACACGGGCATACACAGCCACACACAGGCATACACAGGCGTACACAGGAATACACTGGAATACGCAGGCCTACACAGGCATTCACAGGCATACACAGGCATAAACTTGCATATACAGGCATACACAGCCATACACAGTTATACACAGCCATACACAGGCATACATAGGCATTCACAGGCATACACATGCATAAACTGGCATACACAGCCACACACAGGGATAGACAGGCATACACTGGCATACACAGGCATACACGGGCATACACAGGTTTACACAGACATACACGGGCATGCACAGGCATACACAGGCAAACACAGCCACACACAGGCATACACAGGCATACACAAGCATACACAGGCATACACAGGCATACACAGTCATACACAGGCACACACTGGCATACACATCCATACACAGTCATGCATAGGCATACACAGGCATACACAGGCATACACAGGCATACACAGGCACACACAGGCATACACAGTCAAACACAGGCATACACAGGCATACACAGGCATACACAGGCATACACAGGCATATACAGGCATACACAGGCGTACACTGGCATACACAGGCATACATGGGCATCCACAGGTTTACACAGCCATACACGGGCATGCACAGGCATACACAGCCATACACCGACATATACAGGCATAAACAGGCATACACAGGCATACACAGGCATACACAGGCACACACAGGCATACACAGTCAAACACAGGCATACACAGGCATACACAGGCATACACAGGCGTACACAGGCATACACAGGAATACGCAGGCCTACTCAGGCATTCACAGGCATACACAGGCATAAACTTGCATATACAGGCATACACAGCCATGCACAGGCATACACAGCCATACACAGCCATACACAGGCATACACAGGCATTCACAGGCACACAGGCATTCACAGGCCTACACATGCATAAACTGGCATACAGAAGCATACACAGCCATACACAGGCATAGACATGCAAACACTGGCATACACAGGCATACATGGGCATACACAGGTTTACACAGACATACACGGGCATGCACAGGCATACACAGGCATACACCGACATATGCAGGCATAAACCGGCATACACAGGCATACACAGGCACACACAGCTATACACAGTCAAACACAGGCATACACAGGCATACACAGGCATACACAGGCATACACAGGTATACACAGGCGTACACAGGCATACACAGGAATACGCAGGCCTAGACAGGCATTCACAGGCATACACAGGCATAAACTTGCATATACAGGCATACACAGCCGTACACAGGCATACACAGCCATACACAGCCATACACAGCCATACACAGGCATACACAGGCATTCACAGGCATACACAGGCATACACAGTCATACACAGGCATACACAGGCATTTACAGGCATACACAGGCACACACAGGCATACACAGGCATACACAGGCATACACAGGCACACACAGGCACACACAGGCATACACAGGCATACACAGGCATACACAGGCATACACAGGCATACACAGGCATACACAGCCATACACAAGCATACACAGGCATACACAATCATACACAGGCATACACAGGCGTACACAGGCATACACAGGAATACGCAGGCCTACACAGGCATTTAGAGGCATACACAGGCATAAACTTGCATATACAGGCATACACGGGCATTCACAGGCATACATAGCCATACACTGGCATACACAGCATACACAGGCATACACAGGCATAAACTTGCATATACAGGCATAAACGGGCATGCACAGGCATACACAGCCATACACTGGCATACACAGGCATACACAGGCATACACAGGCATACACAGGCATACACAGGCATACACAGGCATACACAGGCATACACAGCCATACACAGGCATACAAAGGCATACACAATCATACACAGGCATACACAGGCATACACAGGCATTCACAGGCATACACATGCAAAAACTAGCATACAGAAGCATACACAGCCATACACAGGCATAGACAGGCAAACACTGGCATACACAGGCATACATGGGCATACACAGGTTTACACAGACATACACGGGCATGCACAGGCATACACAGGCATACACCGACATACACAGGCACACACAGGCATACACAGGCATACACAGGCATACACAGGCATACACAGTCATACACAGGCATACACTGGCATACACAGGCATACACATTCATGCATAGGCATACACAGGCATACACAGGAATACGCAGGCCTACACAGGCATTCACAGGCATACACAGGCATACACAGACATACACGGGCATTCACAGGCATACACAGCCATACACTGACATACACAGGCATACACAGGCATAAACAGGCATACACAGGCATACACAGGCATACACAGGCATACACAGGCATACACAAGCGTACACAGGCATACACAGGAATACGCAGGCCTACACAGGCATTCACAGGCATACACAGGCATAAACTTGCATATACAGGCATACACAGCCATACACAGGCATACACAGCCATACACAGGCATACATAGGCATTCACAGGCATACACATGCATAAACTGGCATACACAGCCACACACAGGGATAGACAGGCATACACAGGCATACACAGGCATACACAGCCACACACAGGCATACACAGGCATACACAAGCATACACAGGTTTACACAGACATACACGGGCATGCACAGGCATACACAGGCATACACCGACATATACAGGCATAAACAGGCATACACAGGCATACACAGGCATACACAGGCATACACAGGCATGCACAGGCATACACAGGCATACACAGGCATACACAGGCATACACAGGCATACACAGGCATACACAGGCATACACAGGCATACACAGGCATACACAGGCATACACAGGCATACACAGCCACACACAGGCATACACAGGCATACACAAGCATACACAGGCATACACAGGCATACACAGGCATACACAGTCATACACAGGCATACACTGGCATACACAGGCATACACAGTCATGCATAGGCATACACAGGCATACACAGAAATACGCAGGCCTACACAGGCATTCACAGGCATACACAGGCATACACCGACATATACAGGCATAAACAGGCATACACAGGCATACACAGGCATACACAGGCACACACAGGCATACACAGTCAAACACAGGCATACACAGGCATACACAGGCATACACAGGCGTACACTGGCATACACAGGCATACATGGGCATACACAGGTTTACACAGCCATACACAGGCATACACAGCCATACACAGGCATACACAGCCATACACAGGCATACATAGGCATTCACAGGCATACACATGCATAAACTGGCATACACAGCCACACACAGGGATAGACAGGCATACACAGGCATACACAGGCATACACAGGCATACACAGCCACACACAGGCATACACAGGCATACACAAGCATACACAGTTTTACACAGACATACACGGGCATGCACAGGCATACACAGGCATACACCGACATATACAGGCATAAACAGGCATACACAGGCATACACAGGCATACACAGGCATACACAGGCATACACAGGCATACACAGGCATACACAGGCATACACAGGCATACACAGGCATACACAGGAATACACAGGCATACACAGGCATACACAGCCACACACAGGCATACACAGGCATACACAAGCATACACAGGCATACACAGGCATACACAGTCATACACAGGCATACACTGGCATACACAGGCATACACAGTCATGCATAGGCATACACAGGCATACACAGAAATACGCAGGCCTACACAGGCATTCACAGGCATACACAGGCATACACCGACATATACAGGCATAAACAGGCATACACAGGCATACACAGGCATACACAGGCATACACAGGCACACACAGGCATACACAGTCAAACACAGGCATACACAGGCATACACAGCCATACACAGGCGTACACAGGCGTACACTGGCATACACAGGCATACATGGGCATACACAGGTTTACACAGCCATACACGGGCATGCACAGGCATACACAGGCATACACAGGCACACACAGGCATATACAGGCATAAACAGGCATACACAGGCATACACAGTCAAACACAGGCATACACAGGCATACACAGGCATGCACAGGCATACACAGGCATACACAGGCATACACAGGCACACACAGGCATACACAGTCAAACACAGGCATACACAGGCATACACAGGCATACACAGGCGTACACAGGCATACACAGGAATACGCAGGCCTACACAGGCATTCACAGGCATACACAGGCATAAACTTGCATATACAGGCATACACAGCCATACACAGGCATACACAGCCATACACAGCCATACACAGGCATACACAGGCATTCACAGGCGTACACAGGCATACACAGGCATACACAGTCATACACAGGCATACAGAGGCATTTACAGGCATACACAGGCACACACAGGCATACACAGGCATACACAGGCATACACAGGCATACACAGGCATACACAGGCATACACAGGCATACACAGGCATACACAGTCATACACAGGCATACACAGGCATTTACAGGCATACACAGGCACACACAGGCATACACAGGCATACACAGGCATACACAGGCATACACAGGCATACACAGGCATACACAGCCATACACAGGCATACACAGGCATACACAATCATACACAGGCATACACAGGCATACACAGGCATTCACAGGCATACACATGCATAAACTGGCATACAGAAGCATACACAGCCATACACAGGCATTCACAGGCATACACATGCATAAACTGGCATACAGAAGCATACACAGCCATACACAGGCATATACATGCAAACACTGGCATACACAGGCATACATGGGCATACACAGGTTTACACACACATACACGGGCATGCACAGGCTTACACAGGCATACATGGGCATACACAGGTTTACACAGACATACACGGGCATGCACAGGCATACACAGGCATACACCGACATCTACAGGCATATACAGGCATAAACAGGCATACACAGGCATACACAGACATACACAGGCACACACAGGCATACACAGTCAAACACAGGCATACACAGGCATACACAGGCATACACAGGCATACACAGGCATACACAGGCATACACAGGCATACACAGGCATACACACTGGCATACACAGGCATACATGGGCATACACAGGCTTACACAGACATACACGGGCATGCACAGGCATACACAGGCATACACCGACATACACAGGCATACACAGGCATACACAGGCATACACAGGCATACACAGGCATACACAGTCATACACAGGCATACACTGGCATACACAGGCATACACAGTCATGCATAGGCATACACAGGCATACACAGGAATACGCAGGCCTACACAGGCATTCACAGGCATACACAGGCATACACAGGCATACACAGACATACACGGGGATTCACAGGCATACACAGCCATACACTGACATACACATGCATACACAGGCATACACAGGCATACACAGTCAAACACAGGCATACACAGGCATACACAGGCATACACAGGCATACACAGGCATACACAGGCATACACAGGCGTACACAGGCATACACAGGAATACGCAGGCCTACACAGGCATTCACAGGCATACACAGGCATAAACTTGCATATACAGGCAAACACAGCCATACACAGGCACACACAGCCACACACAGCCATACACAGGCATACACAGGCATTCACAGGCATACACAGGCATACACAGGCATACACAGTCATACACAGGCATACACAGGCATTTACAGGCATAGACAGGCACACACAGGCATACACAGGCATACACAGGCATACACAGGCATACACAGGCATACACAGGCATACACAGGCATACACAGGCATACACAGGCATACACAGGCATACACAGGCATACACAGCCATACACAAGCATACACAGGCATACACAATCATACACAGGCATACACAGGCGTACACAGGCATACACAGGAATACACAGGCCTACACAGGCATTTACAGGCATACACAGGCATAAACTTGCATATTCAGGCATACACGGGCATTCACAGGCATACACAGCCATACACTGGCATACACAGGCGTACACAGGCATACACAGGCATACACAGGCATACACAGGCATAAACTTGCATATACAGGCATAAACGGGCATGCACAGGCATACACAGCCATACACTGGCATACACAGGCATACACAGGCATACACAAGCATACACAGGCATACACAGGCATACACAGGCATACACAGCCATACACAGGCATACACAGGCACACACAAGCATACACAGGCATACACAGGCATTCACAGGCATACACATGCAAAAACTGGCTTACAGAAGCATACACAGCCATACACAGGCATAGACAGGCAAACACTGGCATACACAGGCATACATGGGCATACACAGGTTTACACAGACATACACGGGCATGCACAGGCATACACAGGCATACACCGACATACACAGGCATACACAGGCATACACAGGCATACACAGGCATACACAGTCATACACAGGCATACACTGGCATACACAGGCATACACAGTCATGCATAGGCATACACAGGCATACACAGGAATACGCAGGCCTACACAGGCATTCACAGGCATACACAGGCATACACAGACATACACGGGCATTCACAGGCATACACAGCCATACACTGACATACACAGGCATACACAAGCATACACAGGCATACACAGGCATACACAGGCATACACAGGCATACACAGGCATACACAGGCATACACAGGCATACACAGGCATACACAGGCATACACAGGCATACACAGGCATACACAGGCATACACAGGCATACACAGTCATACACAGGCATACACAGGCATTTACAGGCATACACAGGCACACACAGGCATACACAGGCATACACAGGCATACACAGGCATACACAGGCATACACAGGCATACACAGGCATACACAGGCATACACAGGCGTACACTGGCATACACAGGCATACATGGGCATCCACAGGTTTACACAGCCATACACGGGCATGCACAGGCATACACAGGCATACACCGACATATACAGGCATAAACAGGCATAAACAGGCATACACAGGCATACACAGGCACACACAGGCATACACAGTCAAACACAGGCATACACAGGCATACACAGGCATACACAGGCATACACAGGCGTACACAGGCATACACAGGAATACGCAGGCCTACACAGGCATTCACAGGCATACACAGGCATAAACTTGCATATACAGGCATACACAGCCATACACAGGCATACACAGCCATACACAGCCATACACAGCCATACACAGGCATACACAGGCATTCACAGGCACACAGGCATTCACAGGCATACACATGCATAAACTGGCATACAGAAGCATACACAGCCATACACAGGCATAGACATGCAAACACTGGCATACACAGGCATACATGGGCATACACACGTTTACACAGACATACACGGGCATGCACAGGCATACACAGGCATACACCGACATATACAGGCATAAACAGGCATACACAGGCATACACAGGCATACACAGGCACACACAGGCATACACAGTCAGACACAGGCATACACAGGCATACACAGGCATACACAGGCATACACAGGCATACACAGGCGTACACAGGCATACACAGGAATACGCAGGCCTAGACAGGCATTCACAGGCATACACAGGCATAAACTTGCATATACAGGCATACACAGCCATACACAGGCATACACAGCCATACACAGCCATACACAGCCATACACAGGCATACACAGGCGTACACAGGCATACACAGGAATACGCAGGCCTACACAGGCATTTACAGGCATACACAGGCATAAACTTGCATATACAGGCATACACGGGCATTCACAGGCATACACAGCCATACACTGGCATACACAGGCATACACAGGCATACACAGGCATAAACTTGCATATACAGGCATAAACGGGCATGCACAGGCATACACAGCCATACACTGGCATACACAGGCAAACACAGGCATACACAGGCATACACAGGCATACACAGGCATACACAGGCATACACAGGCATACACAGGCATACACAGGCATACACAGGCATACACAGCCATACACAGGCATACACAGGCATACACAATCATACACAGGCATACACAGGCATACACAGGCATTCACAGGCATACACATGCAAAAACTGGCATACAGAAGCATACACAGCCATACACAGGCATAGACAGGCAAACACTGGCATACACAGGCATACATGGGCATACACAGGTTTACACAGACATACACGGGCATGCACAGGCATACACAGGCATACACCGACATACACAGGCATACACAGGCATAAACAGGCATACAAAGGCATACACAGGCATACACAGTCATACACAGGCATACACTGGCATACACAGGCATACACATTCATGCATAGGCATACACAGGCATACACAGGAATACGCAGGCCTACACAGGCATTCACAGGCATACACAGGCATACACAGACATACACGGGCATTCACAGGCAAACACAGCCATACACTGACATACACAGGCATACACAGGCATAAACAGGCATACACAGGCATACACAGGCATACACAGGCATACACAGGCATACACAGGCATACACAAGCGTACACAGGCATACACAGGAATACGCAGGCCTACACAGGCATTCATAGGCATACACAGGCATAAACTTGCATATACAGGCATACACAGCCATACACAGGCATACACAGCCATACACAGGCATACATAGGCATTCACAGGCATACACATGCATAAACTGGCATACACAGCCACACACAGGGATAGACAGGCATACACAGGCATACACAGGCATACACAGCCACACACAGGCATACACAAGCATACACAGGTTTACACAGACATACACGGGCATGCACAGGCATACACAGGCATACACCGACATATACAGGCAAACACCGACATATACAGGCATAAACAGGCATACACAGGCATACACAGGCATACACAGGCATACACAGGCATGCACAGGCATACACAGGCATACACAGGCATACACAGGCATACACAGGCATACACAGGCATACACAGGCATACACAGCCACACACAGGCATACACAGGCATACACAAGCATACACAGGCATACACAGGCATACACAGTCATACACAGGCATACACTGGCATACACAGGCATACACAGTCATGCATAGGCATACACAGGCATACACAGAAATACGCAGGCCTACACAGGCATTCACAGGCATACACAGGCATACACCGACATATACAGGCATAAACAGGCATACACAGGCATACACAGGCATACATAGGCACACACAGGCATACACAGTCAAACACAGGCATACACAGGCATACACAGGCATACACAGGCGTACACTGGCATACACAGGCATACATGGGCATACACAGGTTTACACAGCCATACACAGGCATACACAGCCATACACAGGCATACACAGCCATACACAGGCATACATAGGCATTCACAGGCATACACATGCATAAACTGGCATACACAGCCACACACAGGGATAGACAGGCATACACAGGCATACACAGGCATACACAGGCATACACAGCCACACACAGGCATACACAGGCATACGCAAGCATACACAGGTTTACACAGACATACACGGGCATGCACAGGCATACACAGGCATACACCGACATATACAGGCATAAACAGGCATACACAGGCATACACAGGCATACACAGGCATACACAGGCATACACAGGCATACACAGGCATACACAGGCATACACAGGCATACACAGGCATACACAGGCATACACAGGAATACACAGGCATACACAGGAATACACAGCCACACACAGGCATACACAGGCATACACAAGCATACACAGGCATACACAGGCATACACAGTCATACACAGGCATACACTGGCATACACAGGCATACACAGTCATGCATAGGCATACACAGGCATACACAGAAATACGCAGGCCTACACAGGCATTCACAGGCATACACAGGCATACACCGACATATACAGGCATAAACAGGCATACACAGGCATACACAGGCATACACAGGCACACACAGGCATACACAGTCAAACACAGGCATACACAGGCATACACAGGCATACACAGGCGTACACAGGCGTACACTGGCATACACAGGCATACATGGGCATACACAGGTTTACACAGCCATACACGGGCATGCACAGGCATACACAGGCATACACCCACAGATACAGGCATAAACAGGCATACACAGGCATACACAGTCAAACACAGGCATACACAGGCATACACAGGCATGCACAGGCATACACAGGCATACACAGGCATACACAGGCATACACAGGCACACACAGGCATACACAGTCAAACACAGGCATACACAGGCATACACAGGCATACACAGGCGTACACAGGCATACACAGGAATACGCAGGCCTACACAGGCATTCACAGGCATACACAGGCATAAACTTGCATATACAGGCATACACAGCCATACACAGGCATACACAGCCATACACAGGCATACACAGGCATTCACAGGCGTACACAGGCATACACAGGCATACACAGTCATACACAGGCATACACAGGCATTTACAGGCATACACAGGCACACACAGGCATACACAGGCATACACAGGCATACACAGGCATACACAGGCATACACAGGCATACACAGGCATACACAGGCATACACAGTCATACACAGGCATACACAGGCATTTACAGGCATACACAGGCACACACAGGCATACACAGGCATACACAGGCATACACAGGCATACACAGGCATACACAGGCATACACAGCCATACACAGGCATACACAGGCATACACAATCATACACAGGCATACACAGGCATACACAGGCATTCACAGGCATACACATGCATAAACTGGCATACAGAAGCATACACAGCCACACACAGGCATAGACATGCAAACACTGGCATACACAGGCATACATGGGCATACACAGGTTTACACACACATACACGGGCATGCACAGGCATACACAGGCGTACACTGGCATACACAGGCATACATGGGCATACACAGGTTTACACAGCCATACACAGGCATACACAGCCATACACAGGCATACACAGCCATACACAGGCATACATAGGCATTCACAGGCATACACATGCATAAACTGGCATACACAGCCACACACAGGCATACACAGTCAAACACAGGCATACACAGGCATACACAGGCATACACAGGCGTACACTGGCATACACAGGCATACACAGCCATACACAGGCATACATAGGCATTCACAGGCATACACATGCATAAACTGGCATACACAGCCACACACAGGCATTCACAGGCATACACATGCATAAACTGGCATACACAGCCACACACAGGCATACACAGTCAAACACAGGCATACACAGGCATACACAGGCATACACAGGCATACACAGGCGTACACTGGCATACACAGGCATACACAAGCATACACAGGTTTACACAGACATACACGGGCATGCACAGGCATACACAGGCATACACCGACATATACAGGCATAAACAGGCATACACAGGCATACACAGGCATACACAGGCATACACAGGCATACACAGGCATACACAGGCATACACAGGCATACACAGGCATACACAGGCATACACAGGCATACACAGGCATACACAGGCATACACAGGCATACACAGGCATACACAGGCATACACAGGAATACACAGGCATACACAGGAATACACAGCCACACACAGGCATACACAGGCATACACAAGCATACACAGGCATACACAGGCATACACAGTCATACACAGGCATACACTGGCATACACAGGCATACACAGTCATGCATAGGCATACACAGGCATACACAGAAATACGCAGGCCTACACAGGCATTCACAGGCATACACAGGCATACACCGACATATACAGGCATAAACAGGCATACACAGGCATACACAGGCATACACAGGCACACACAGGCATACACAGTCAAACACAGGCATACACAGGCATACACAGGCATACACAGGCGTACACAGGCGTACACTGGCATACACAGGCATACATGGGCATACACAGGTTTACACAGCCCTACACGGGCATGCACAGGCATACACAGGCATACACCCACAGATACAGGCATAAACAGGCATACACAGGCATACACAGTCAAACACTGGCATACACAGGCATACACAGGCATGCACAGGCATACACAGGCATACACAGGCATACACAGGCATACACAGGCACACACAGGCATACACAGTCAAACACAGGCATACACAGGCATACACAGGCATACACAGGCGTACACAGGCATACACAGGAATACGCAGGCCTACACTGGCATACACAGGCATAAACTTGCATATACAGGCATACACAGCCACACACAGGCATACACAGCCATACACAGCCATACACAGGCATACACAGGCATTCACAGGCGTACACAGGCATACACAGGCATACACAGTCATACACAGGCATACACAGGCATACACAGGCATACACAGGCATACACAATCATACACAGGCATACACAGGCATACACAGGCATTCACAGGCATACACATGCATAAACTGGCATACAGAAGCATACACAGCCATACACAGGCATTGACATGCAAACACTGGCATACACAGGCATACATGGGCATACACAGGTTTACACACACATACACGGGCATGCACAGGCATACACAGGCATACATGGGCATACACAGGTTTACACAGACATACACGGGCATGCACAGGCACACACAGGCATACACCGACATATACAGGCATAAACAGGCATACACAGGCATACACAGGCATACACAGGCACACACAGGCATACACAGTCAAACACAGGCATACACAGGCATACACAGGCATACACATGCATACACAGGCATACACACTGGCATACACAGGCATACATGGGCATACACAGGTTTACACAGACATACACGGGCATGCACAGGCATACACAGGCATACACCGACATACACAGGCATACACAGGCATCCACAGGCATACACAGTCATACACAGGCATACACTGGCATACACAGCCATACACAGCCATACACAGGCATACACAGGCATTCACAGGCGTACACAGGCATACACAGGCATACACAGTCATACACAGGCATACACAGGCATACACAGGCATACACAGGCATACACAGCCATACACTGACATACACAGGCATACACAGGCATACACAGGCATACACAGTCAAACACAGGCATACACAGGCATACACAGGCATACACAGGCATAAACAGGCATACACAGGCGTACACAGGCATACACAGGAATACGCAGGCCTACACAGGCATTCACAGGCATACACAGGCATAAACTTGCATATACAGGCATACACAGCCATACCCAGGCATACACAGCCATACACAGCCATACACAGGCATGCACAGGCATTCACAGGCATACACAGGCATACACAGGCATACACAGTCATACACAGGCATACACAGGCATTTACAGGCATACACAGGCACACACAGGCATACACAGGCATACACAGGCATACACAGGCATACACAGGCATACACAGCCATACACAAGCATACACAGGCATACACAATCATACACAGGCATACACAGACGTACACAGGCATACACAGGAATACGCAGGCCTACACAGGCATTTACAGGCATACACAGGCATAAACTTGCATATGCAGGCATACACGGGCATTCACAGGCATACACAGCCATACACTGGCATACACAGGCATACACAGGCATACACAGGCTTACAGAGGCATAAACTTGCATATACAGGCATAAACGGGCATGCACAGGCATACACAGCCATACACTGGCATACACAGGCATACACAGGCATACACAGGCATACACAGTCAAACACAGGCATACACAGGCATACACAGGCATACACAGGCATAAACAGGCATACACAGGCGTACACAGGCATACACAGGAATACGCAGGCCTACACAGGCATTCACAGGCATACACAGGCATAAACTTGCATATACAGGCATACACAGCCATACCCAGGCATACACAGCCATACACAGCCATACACAGGCATGCACAGGCATTCACAGGCATACACAGGCATACACAGGCATACACAGTCATACACAGGCATACACAGGCATTTACAGGCATACACAGGCACACACAGGCATACACAGGCATACACAGGCATACACAGGCATACACAGGCATACACAGGCATACACAGGCATACACAGGCATACACAGCCATACACAAGCATACACAGGCATACACAATCATACACAGGCATACACAGACGTACACAGGCATACACAGGAATACGCAGGCCTACACAGGCATTTACAGGCATACACAGGCATAAACTTGCATATGCAGGCATACACAGGCATTCACAGGCATACACAGCCATACACTGGCATACACAGGCATACACAGGCATACACAGGCTTACAGAGGCATAAACTTGCATATACAGGCATAAACGGGCATGCACAGGCATACACAGCCATACACTGGCATACACAGGCATACACAGGCATACACAGGCATACACAGGCATACACAGGCATACACAGGAATACACAGGCATACACAGGCATACACAGCCATACACAGGCATACACAGGCATACACAATCATACACAGGCATACACAGGCATTCACAGGCATACACATGCAAAAACTGGCATACAGAAGCATACACAGCAATACACAGGCATAGACAGGCAAACACTGGCATACACAGGCATACATGGCCATACACAGGTTTACACAGACATACACGGGCATACACAGGCATACACAGGCATAAACAGGCATACACAGGCGTACACAGGCATACACAGGAATACGCAGGCCTACACAGGCATTCACAGGCATACACAGGCATAAACTTGCATATACAGGCATACACAGCCATACCCAGGCATACACAGCCATACACAGCCATACACAGGCATGCACAGGCATTCACAGGCATACACAGGCATACACAGGCATACACAGTCATACACAGGCATACACAGGCATTTACAGGCATACACAGGCACACACAGGCATACACAGGCATACACAGGCATACACAGGCATACACAGGCATACACAGGCATACACAGGCATACACAGGCATACACAGGCATACACAGCCATACACAAGCATACACAGGCATACACAATCATACACAGGCATACACAGACGTACACAGGCATACACAGGAATACGCAGGCCTACACAGGCATTTACAGGCATACACAGGCATAAACTTGCATATGCAGGCATACACGGGCATTCACAGGCATACACAGCCATACACTGGCATACACAGGCATACACAGGCATACACAGGCTTACAGAGGCATAAACTTGCATATACAGGCATAAACGGGCATGCACAGGCATACACAGCCATACACTGGCATACACAGGCATACACAGGCATACACAGGCATACACAGTCAAACACAGGCATACACAGGCATACACAGGCATACACAGGCATAAACAGGCATACACAGGCGTACACAGGCATACACAGGAATACGCAGGCCTACACAGGCATTCACAGGCATACACAGGCATAAACTTGCATATACAGGCATACACAGCCATACCCAGGCATACACAGCCATACACAGCCATACACAGGCATGCACAGGCATTCACAGGCATACACAGGCATACACAGGCATACACAGTCATACACAGGCATACACAGGCATTTACAGGCATACACAGGCACACACAGGCATACACAGGCATACACAGGCATACACAGGCATACACAGGCATACACAGGCATACACAGGCATACACAGGCATACACAGGCATACACAGCCATACACAAGCATACACAGGCATACACAATCATACACAGGCATACACAGACGTACACAGGCATACACAGGAATACGCAGGCCTACACAGGCATTTACAGGCATACACAGGCATAAACTTGCATATGCAGGCATACACAGGCATTCACAGGCATACACAGCCATACACTGGCATACACAGGCATACACAGGCATACACAGGCTTACAGAGGCATAAACTTGCATATACAGGCATAAACGGGCATGCACAGGCATACACAGCCATACACTGGCATACACAGGCATACACAGGCATACACAGGCATACACAGGCATACACAGGCATACACAGGAATACACAGGCATACACAGGCATACACAGCCATACACAGGCATACACAGGCATACACAATCATACACAGGCATACACAGGCATTCACAGGCATACACATGCAAAAACTGGCATACAGAAGCATACACAGCAATACACAGGCATAGACAGGCAAACACTGGCATACACAGGCATACATGGGCATACACAGGTTTACACAGACATACACGGGCATGCACAGGCATACACAGGCATACACCGACATACACAGGCATACACAGGCATACACAGGCATACACAGGCATTCACAGGCATACACAGTCATACACAGGTATACACTGGCATACACAGGCATACACAGTCATGCATAGGCATACACAGGCATACACAGGAATACGCAGGCCTACACAGGCATTCACAGGCATACACAGGCATACACAGACATACACGGCATTCACAGGCATACACAGCCATACACTGACATACACAGGCATACACAAGCATACACAGGCATACACAGGCATACACAGGCATACACAGGCATACACAGGCATACACAGGCATACACAGGCATACACAGGCATACACAGGCATACACAGTCATACACAGGCATACACAGGCATTTACAGGCATACACAGGCACACACAGGCATACACAGGCATACACAGGCATACACAGGCATACACAGGCATACACAGGCATACACAGCCATACACAGGCATACACAGGCATACACAATCATACACAGGCATACACAGGCATACACAGGCATTCACAGGCATACACATGCATAAACTGGCATACAGAAGCATACACAGCCATACACAGGCATAGACATGCAAACACTGGCATACACAGGCATACATGGGCATACACAGGTTTACACACACATACACGGGCATGCACAGGCATACACAGGCATACACCGACATATACAGGCATAAACAGGAATACACAGGCATACACAGGCATACACAGGCACACACAGGCATACACAGTCAAACACAGGCATACACAGGCATACACAGGCATACACAGGCATACACACTGGCATACACAGGCATACATGGGCATACACAGGTTTACACAGACATACACGGGCATGCACAGGCATACACAGGCATACACCGACATACACAGGCATACACAGGCATACACAGGCATACACAGGCATACACAGTCATACACAGGCATACACTGGCATACACAGGCATACACAGTCATGCATAGGCATACACAGGCATACACAGGAATACGCAGGCCTACACAGGCATTCACAGGCATACACAGGCATACACAGACATACACGGGCATTCACAGTCATACACAGCCATACACTGACATACACAGGCATACACAGGCATACACAGGCATACACAGGCATACACAGTCAAACACAGGCATACACAGGCATACACAGGCATACACAGGCATACACAGGCATACACAGGCATACACAGGCGTACACAGGCATACACAGGAATACGCAGGCCTACACAGGCATTCACAGGCATACACAGGCATAAACTTGCATATACAGGCATACACAGCCATACACAGGCATACACAGCCATACACAGCCATACACAGGCATACACAGGCATTCACAGGCATACACAGGCATACACAGGCATACACAGTCATACACAGGCATACACAGGCATTTACAGGCATACACAGGCACACACAGGCATACACAGGCATACACAGGCATACACAGGCATACACAGGCATACACAGGCATACACAGGCATACACAGGCATACACAGGCATACACAGGCATACACAGGCATACACAGGCATACACAGGCATACACAGGCATACACAGGCATACACAGCCATACACAGCCATACACAAGCATACACAGGCATACACAATCATACACAGGCATACACAGGCGTACACAGGCATACACAGGAATACGCAGGCCTACACAGGCATTTACAGGCATACACAGGCATAAACTTGCATATACAGGCATACACGGGCATTCACAGGCATACACAGCCATACACTGGCATACACAGGCATACACAGGCATACACAGGCATAAACTTGCATATACAGGCATAAACGGGCATGCACAGGCATACACAGCCATACACTGGCATACACAGGCATACACAGGCATACACAGGCATACACAGGCATACACAGGCATACACAGGCATACACAGGCATACACAGGCATACACAGGCATACACAGGCATACACAGCCATACACAGGCATACACAGGCATACACAATCATACACAGGCATACACAGGCAGGCATACACAGGCATTCATAGGCATACACATGCAAAAACTGGCATACAGAAGCATACACAGCCATACACAGGCATACACAGGCAAACACTGGCATACACAGGCATACATGGGCATACACAGGTTTACACAGACATACACGGGCATGCACAGGCATACACAGGCATACACCGACATACACAGGCATACACAGGCATACACAGGCATACACAGTCATACACAGGCATACACTGGCATACACAGGCATACACAGTCATGCATAGGCATACACAGGCATACACAGGAATACGCAGGCCTACACAGGCATTCACAGGCATACACAGGAATACGCAGGCCTACACAGGCATTCACAGGCATACACAGGCATACACATCGCTTCGAAATCGGCAACACTGACGTGATCAACAGAAGCAGCGCGAAAAAAACCAGAAAAAACGGAGACAGCCCAGCTGGAACAAAACTAAACTGCACAGAGCCACACCGTGGGAACGTGTAAATGTTCGGCTGAGCGAACCAACAAAAGCAAGTGTGTTAAAAAGGTAAAAAAAACAATTTCTCATTTTTCCTTTCCCGAGTGCACTATTTGCGGTGGGAGGCCCACCTGTTAAATCAGCCGGTGGAGCTGTCAACTCGTCGCAGACCAACAGTGCTGCCAGATCGGGAGATCAGGAACCAAATGGACAGAGCAGCGGGGGGCCCCGCCCCCACCGAGGATGACCCATTCAGGAGGAGCTCCAGGATGTCAAGGTCACCAACAAAAGGAGCACCCCTGCGCCGGCGGTTGTGCTGGAGGATTTACCAACTTGCCGCCGCAGCGATACAGCGTTGGACAACCCGGCCCCTGCAGCCAGCAGCGCCATCAATACGTGTAACCGGAAGGAAAAGGACACCATCAGCGTGCCGTCACTCAGGAAAGCAAGGATATCACCAATCGGATCGCCTATTGGGCCATTAGACCTAGCCGCGGGAACCCCTACGCCGGCGGTTGTGGCGGTTGTGTTGGAGGATATACCGACTAGCCCCCGAAGTGCGGCAGAGCTGGACAACTCGGTCCCTGTAGCCAGCAGCGATAATAATGCGAGCAACCCAAAGGCAAAGGACGTCATCAGCGTGCCATCGAATAAAAAAGGAAGAAAATCTCCAACGGGATCGCCCATAAGGCCTTTGGACTTCGCCGCGGGATTCAAAAATGAAGATCTACGGAGTATCATCGCCAGGATGGGAAGCAAAATTAACGCGATACTATCCGCGTTCGAAATTCGGCGTCATGTTATCATAGAGAACAAGAGCGTACTCCTGGAACTCTCGGCTTTCAGCAACAGGGCCATCGAGCTTCACGAAGGCGGCGCTACAGAGAATCTTTCCAAGAACGCTTCAACCCAAACCGAGTCCCAAAAGTCTGGAAAAAAGGCTACACCAGCAAGGGAACCGCAAAAGGGACAGATGCCCAAAGTTCAGGAGCCTAAAGTACAGGCACCCAAACGCGGCAACCACCCCGCAATGAGCTCAGAGAGTACAGCAAAACCCAAAGAAAATGCGCCCAAGCCGCGCAGCTATGCATCCGTCGCCAAGGAGGCTAGCACCGGAGGCGAGTGGAAAAAAGTGCAGCCTAAACGCCTGAGGAAGAAACACGAGGCACTTATATTAAAGAAGACGGGAGAGGCCTCGTATGCGGATATGCTACGGACACTGAAAGCGGACCCGAACCTCAGCGAACTGGGCAAACATGTTCGCAAAGTCCGCAGAACTCAGAAAGGGGAACTACTGCTGGAAGTAGAGGGAAAAGTCTCAGACAGCGTCCCCAAATTCAAGACCGAGCTGGAAGCAACGTTAAAGGACATGGCTTCGGTACGCACGGGAACTCATAGGATAGCACTATCCTGCAGTGGACTGGACGAGGCCACGACAGCGGAAGATCTCCACAGCTGCCTGGTCTCCCAATACCAAGGCATCCAGTTGAAACCAGAGGACATCAAAGGACTACGTAGGATGCGGGATGGGACTCAGATAGCCTCTGTCCTGATGACCGCGAATGATGCGATCGCGGTCTTAAAGAAGGGCACGGTAACCGTGGGGTGGTCAAGGTGCCGCATCATCCAGGACGTCCGGCCCACGAGATGTTACAAGTGCCTGGGCTACGGGCACCGAGCAACGTCCTGCAAGGCGATCGACCGATCAGACTGCTGCATGCGATGCGGCGAACGAGGACACAAGGCAAGGGGATGTGTTGCACCACCAAAGTGCCTAATATGCAGCGACGAAGTGGACAAAAACCACCCGACGGGCTGTTTCGCTTGCCCGACATACAGAGCCAGCCTCAAAGAAGTAAAGTCCCAGCATAATGCAGGAGCAAATTAAGATTGTCCAGCCCAATGTTAACCATTGCGCAGCTGCTCAGAGCCTCCTGGCCCAAACTGCGGCGGAGCGCAAGGTAGACATCATGCTTCTGAGCGAGCCCTATTACCCGGTCCGAGGCAACCCCACGATGATATTGGACGAGACCGGTAAAGCAGCCATCAAGTGTTGCAGCAACCTGCACATACAGGAATTGGCGGCCTCGCCTATGCGCGGAATAGCATATGCAAAAATAAAAGGAGTGCATTTTTACAGCTGCTACGCCCCCCTAGCGACACCCCAGACCAGTTCGAGGATATGATGGAGGTGCTGGGCAGCCATGCGAGAGGGCGCAGCCCGAAGATCATCGCGGGTGACTTCAATGCATGGGCAGAAGAATGGGGCAGCAGGCTATCCAATCTCAGAGGCCGAGCAGTTATAAACACAATGCTTATGCTGGACCTGGTACTGCTGAACGACGGCTGCAAACCAACGTTTAATAACGATAGGGGTTCGTCCTATATAGACATCACCTACACCAGCAGAGGGTTAGTGGCGAACGCGAGCTGGACGGTCCACGACGTTGTAACGCTGAGTGACCACGCACTGATTTCCTTCTGCATCCTACCGAAGGGCACGACTGGGAGGCGGCAGAGAAGATCAGTCGGGCAAGCCTGGGACTCAAGGAAGATGGACGAGGATATGCTGGAATACCAAATCGACTCACTTCGGATCACAAATGGACACGCAGATTCAATGGCGGCCGACCTCATGAAGATGCTTGAGGCAACGTGCGACGCAACCATGCCAAGGAGGAAAAAGAGCAGCGCAAGCCCCCAGTGTACTGGTGGAGCGCCAACTTAAGCAAGCTACGCTCGGAATGCCTAAGGGCAAGGAGAAGGGCGCAACGAGCCAGAGGCAGCACCCAGCACGCAGAACTCATCGAGGCCTTCAGAAGCAAACGCTCAGAGTTTAAGCACGGCATATTGGCAGCCAAAGCGCGGGCCTATAAGGAACTGCTAGAGACCGTGGACAGAGAGCCATGGGGACTCCCCTACAAACTCGTAGCTAACAAGCTAAAGAAGAGAGAGGCAACTCCAACTGACCCGGATGTTCTGGCTAGCATAGTAGCAGAACTATTCCCAAGGCAGACCACTCTATGGCGGCCAACAGCAGAAGCTCCCCCCCCCCTTATGACTTCCCGAGCATTACAGACCTCGAAGTTGTGGAGGCAGCCAAGCGAATCAAGCCCACCAAAGCTCCTGGCCTGGATGGAATTCCTGGAGCAGTCGTCAAGGCAGCGGCGGTAACTAGACCCGATATATTCAGGGAAACCTTCCAGCAGTGTCTCTTGGATGGGGTATTTCCGACGAGGTGGAAAAGCCAAAAACTAGTTCTGCTGCCGAAAGGCAAGGGATCAGCACACGCCGCAACTAGCTACCGCCCGCTGTGCCTACTGGACATCGTGGGCAAGCTATTCGAGCGCATCCTATATGCTCGAATAGAGGCAATCACCGAGAGCAGCAACGGCCTAGGCACGCAGCAACACGGATTTCGGAAGGGCAGAAGCACTCTGGACGCACTTATGGCGGTGAGAAACATCGCCGAGAACGCTCTTGATGGCGATAGATGGCTGCGTGGAAGGAAGGAGTACTGCGCAATCGTCACGTTGGACGTGAAGAACGCCTTCAACACCGCCAGATGGCCAGTAATCCTCAGCGCCATGCATAGGATGGGTATCCCGGAGTACCTCAGGATCGTCGTTGGAAACTACTTCACGGATCGTGTCCTCTGGTACGACACGGACGCCGGCCCGAGATGCTACAGTGTTTCTGCAGGAGTCCCACAAGGATCTGTGCTTGGACCAATCTTGTGGAACATCATGTATGATGGTATCCTGGGCATCAACAAGCCCTTAGGAGCTGAGCTACATTGCTTTGCGGACGATGTGGCAATAACTGCAGTGGCCAAGACGATAGCAGCCCTCGAAGATAAGTGCAACGCGACAATTAATATGGCCACCGACTGGCTAGAGAAAGCCGGCCTAACAATTGCGGCACACAAGACCGAGGCTGTCCTATTAAGCAGCAGGAAGAAGGTAGAAAGAATGCTGATCACGGTCAACGGGACACAGCTGGCATCACAAGACTCCTTAAAATACCTGGGAGTAATGATAGACCACAGGCTAGCTTTTAAGGACCATGCTAGCTACGCAAGCAGGAAAGCAGCAATAACGACTGCGTCCCTGTCCAGGCTCATGCCCAATGTAGGAGGCCCAAATTATCCGGCAAGGAAACTACTGGTGGCGGTAGCCAAGGCAACGCTGCTCTATGCTGCACCAATATGGAGCAACGCCACCAAGAAAGGCACTTACTTGAAAGGAGCACGAGCGGCGTACGGTCTATGGCCCTTAGGCTCATTAGAGGCTTCAGGACCATATCTGGAGACGCAGCACTAGCACTGGCAGGCTTGCCGCCAATCGACCTGGAGATAAAGGCTATTTGCCAGGTCCGAGAAGGAGCTACCCGGCTGGAGGCTCACGAGCGACTGATGGGAGAGTGGCAGACCAGATGGATAACATCGTAACGGGGGAGGTGGACCTACCAACTCATCCCCGATTTAACGGAGTGGGCCAACTGTCGCCACAAAAAACTGGACTACCACCTCACCCAGTTCCTCACGGACCATGGTTGCTTTCGGGCGTACCTACTCCGGTTCCACCACGTAGAGACAGCTCAATGCCTCCACTGCCCCGATGCTGAGGAAACAGCAAAGCATGTACTCATGCACTGCTCCAGGTTCATGGATGAGAGGGTGTAGCTAAGGGCGCTGATCGGTGCCCCGCTCAGCCCTGGCGGCTTGATCGCGGCCATGATGGAGAACAGCGACTCGTGGGATCGGGGACATAATATCATCAGGGACATGATGAAGCGGGTCCGAGCCGACGAGATGACCAACAGAACTGAAGGCTAATACAGGCGACGTACATCTATACGAAGGCAGGAGGGAAACTACCCACCGAAACCAGGGATGAAAGACGGGCGCCTCTAGGCCATATAACAAGGAAGGGAGTACAACCAGGCTCCACATCCTGCTCACCGACGAAATAACTTGACTGGCAGTCCCGGTGAGCTTGTAAAGGACAGAAGAGCATACGGAGGTTTTTGTTTTTAGTACGTAGGCATAATCTATACTAGGAGGGTTATGAATCGTGCATGCCACCTATGGACGGTAGGTGGTATCTTTGGAAGATTTTAATTTTCCTGCCGTAAGGCATAATAAAAAAAAAAAAAAAAAAATACACAGGCATACACAGACATACACAGGCATACACAGGCATACACAGGCATACACAGGCATACACAGGCATACACAGGAATACGCAGGCCTACACAGGCATACACAGGCATACACAGGCATAAACTTGCATATACAGGCATACACGGGCATTCACAGGCATACACAGCCATACACTGGCATACACAGGCATACACAGGCATACACAGGCATACACAGGCATACACAGGCATACACAGGCATACACAGGAATACGCAGGTCTACACAGGCATTCACAGGCATACACAGGCATACACAGGCATACACAGGCAAACACAGGCATACACAGGCATAAACTTGCATACACAGGCATACACAGCCGTACACTGGCATACACAGGCATACACAGGCATACACAGGCATACACAGGCATACACAGGCATACACAGGCATACATAGGCATACACAGGCATACACAGGCATACACAGGCATACACAGGCATACACAGGCATACACAGGCATACACAGGCATACACAGGCATACACAGGCATACACAGGCATACACAGGCATACACAGGCATTCACAGGCATACACATGCATACACAACCTTACACAGCCATACACAGGCATACACAGGCATACACAGGCATTCACAGGCATACACATGCATAAACTGGCATACACAACCATACACAGCCATACACAGGCATAGACAGGCATACAATGGCATACACGGGAACACAGGCTTACACAGACATACACGGGCATGCACAGGCATGCACAGGCATACACCGATATATACAGGCATAAACAGGCATACACAGGCATACACAGGCATACACAGGCATACACAGGCATACACAGGCATACACAGGCATACACAGGCGTACACAGGCATACACAGGCATACACAGGCATTCACTGGCATACACAGGTATACACAGGCATACACACGCATTCACAGGCTTACACAGGCATACAAAGGCATACACAGGCATACACAGGCATACACAGGCATACACAGGTATACACAGGCATTCACAGGCTTACACAGGCATACACGGGCATACCCAGGCATACCCAGGCATACACAGGCATACACAGGCATACACATGCATACACAGGCATACACAGGCATACACAGGCATACACAGGCATACACAGTCATACACAGGCATACACAGGCTTACACAGGCATACACAGGCACAAACAGGCATACACAGGCACACTCAGGCATACACAGGCATATACAGGCATGCACGGGCATACACAGGCATTCACAGGCATACACAGGCATATACAGGCATACACAGGCATACACAGGCAGTCACAGGCATACACAGACTTATACAGGCATACACAGGCATACACAGGCATACACATCCATACACAGGCATAGACTGGCATACACTGACATATACAGGCATACACAGGCAGTCACAAGCATACCCAGGCTATCACTGGCATACACAGGCATACACAGGCATTCACAGGCTTACACAGGCATACAAAGGCATACACTGGCAAACACAGGCATACACAGGCATACCCAGGCATACCCAGGCATACACAGGCATACAAAGGCATACACAGGCATACACAGGCATACACAGGCATACACAGGCATATACAGGCATACATGGGCATACACAGGTTTACACAGACATACACGGGCATGCACAGGCATACACAGGCATACACCGACATAAACAGGCATAAACAGGCAAACACAGGCATACACAGGCATACACAGCCATACACAGGCATAGACTGGCATACACTGACATATACAGGCATACACAGGCAGTCACAAGCATACCCAGGCATTCACTGGCATACACAGGCATACACAGGCATTCACAGGCTTACACAGGCATACAAAGGCATACACTGGCAAACACAGGCATACACAGGCATACCCAGGCATACCCAGGCATACACAGGCATACAAAGGCATACACAGGCATACACAGGCATACACAGGCATACACAGGCATACACAGACATACACTGGCATACACATGCATACACATGCATACACAGGCATACACAGGCATACACAGGCATACACAGGCATACACAGGCATACACAGGCATACACAGGCATACACAGGCATACACAGTCATACACAGGCATACACAGGCTTACACAGGCATACACAGGCACACACAGGCATACACAGGCACACACAGGCATACACAGGCATACACAGGCATACAAAGGCATACACAGGCTTACACAGGCATACACAGGCACACACAGGCATACACAGGCATACACAGGAATACACAGGCATACACAGGCATACACAGGCATACACAGGCATACACAGGCATACACAGGCATACACAGGCATACACAGGCATACACAGGCATACACAGGCATACAAAGGCATACACAGGCATACACAGGCATACACAGGCATACGCAATCATACACAGGCACACACAGGCATTCACAGGCATACACATGCATAAACTGGCATACACAAGCATACACAGCCGTACACAGGCATAGACAGGCAAACACTGGCATACACAGGCATACTTGGGCATACACAGGTTTACACAGACATACACAGGCATACACAGGCATACAAAGGCATACACAGGCTTACACAGGCATACACAGGCACACACAGGCATACACAGGCATACACAGGAATACACAGGCATACACAGGCATACACAGGCATACACAGGCATACACAGGCATACACAGGCATACACAGGCATACACAGGCATACACTGGCATACACAGGCATACCCAGGCATACACAGGCATACAAAGGCATACACAGGCATACACAGGCATACACAGGCATACACAGGCATATACAGGCATACATGGGCATACACAGGTTTACACAGACATACACGGGCATGCACAGGCATACACAGGCATACACCGACATATACAGGCATAAACAGGCAAACACAGGCATATACAGGCATACACAGGCATACACAGGAAGTCACAGGCATACACAGACTTATACAGGCATACACAGGCATACACAGGCATACACAGGCATACACAGGCATACACAGGCATACACAGGCATACACAGCCATACACAGAAATAGACTGGCATACACAGGCATTCACAGGCATACACAGCCATACACAGGCATAGACAGGCACACACAGGCATACACAGGCACACTCAGGCATATACAGGCATGCACGGGCATACACAGGCATTCACAGGCATACACAGGCATATACAGGCATACACAGGCATACACAGGAAGTCACAGGCATACACAGACTTATACAGGCATACACAGGCATACACAGGCATACACAGGCATACACAGGCATACACAGGCATACACAGGCATACACAGGCATACATGGGCATACACAGGTTTACACAGACATACACGGGCATGCACAGGCATACACAGGCATACACCGACATATACAGGCATAAACAGGCAAACACAGGCATACACAGGCATACACAGCCATACACAGGCATAGACTGGCATACACTGACATATACAGGCATACACAGGCAGTCACAAGCATACCCAGGCATTCACTGGCATACACAGGCATACACAGGCATACACAGGCAGTCACAAGCATACCCAGGCATTCACTGGCATACACAGGCATACACAGGCATACACAGGCATTCACAGGCATTCACAGGCTTACACAGGCATACAAAGGCATACACTGGCAAACACAGGCATACACAGGCATACCCAGGCATACCCAGGCATACCCAGGCATACACAGGCATACAAAGGCATACACAGGCATACACAGGCATACACAGGCATACACAGGCATACATGGGCATACACAGGTTTACACAGACATACACGGGCATGCACAGGCATACACAGGCATACACCGACATATACAGGCATAAACAGGCAAACACAGGCATACACAGGCATACACAGCCATACACAGGCATAGACTGGCATACACTGACATATACAGGCATACACAGGCAGTCACAAGCATACCCAGGCATTCACTGGCATACACAGGCATACACAGGCATTCACAGGCTTACACAGGCATACAAAGGCATACACTGGCAAACACAGGCATACACAGGCATACCCAGGCATACCCAGGCATACACAGGCATACAAAGGCATACACAGGCATACACAGGCATACACAGGCATACACAGGCATACACAGGCATACACAGACATACACTGGCATACACATGCATACACATGCATACACAGGCATACACAGGCATACACAGGCATACACAGGCATACACAGGCATACACAGGCATACACAGGCATACACAGGCATACACAGGCATACACAGTCATACACAGGCATACACAGGCTTACACAGGAATACACAGGCACACACAGGCATACACAGGCACACACAGGCATACACAGGCATACACAGGCATACAAAGGCATACACAGGGTTACACAGGCATACACAGGCACACACAGGCATACACAGGCATACACAGGAATACACAGGCATACACAGGCATACACAGGCATACACAGGCATACACAGGCATACACAGGCACACACTGGCATACACAGGCATACACAGGCATACAAAGACATACACAGGCATACACAGGCATACACAGGCATACGCAATCATACACAGGCATACACAGGCATTCACAGGCATACACATGCATAAACTGGCATACACAAGCATACACAGCCATACACAGGCATAGACAGGCAAACACTGGCATACACAGGCATACTTGGGCATACACAGGTTTACACAGACATACACGGGCATGCACAGGCATACACAGGCATACACCGACATATACAGGCATAAACAGGCATACACAGTCAAACACAGGTATACACAGGCATACACAGGCATACACAGGCATACACAGGCATTCACAGGCATACGCAGGCATACACAGGCATAAACTTGCATAACAGGCATACACGGGCATTCACAGGCATACACAGCCATACACTGGCATACACAGGCATACACAGGCATACACAGGCATACACAGGCATACACAGGCATACACAGGCATACACAGGCATACACAGGCATACACAGGCATACACAGGCATACATAGGCATACACAGGCATACACAGGCATACACAGGCATACACAGGCATACACAGGCATACACAGGCATACACAGGCATACACAGGCATTCACAGGCATACACATGCATAAACTGGCATACACAACCTTACACAGCCATACACAGGCATACACAGGCATACACAGGCATTCACAGGCATACACATGCATAAACTGGCATACACAACCATACACAGCCATACACAGGCATAGACAGGCATACAATGGCATACACGGGAACACAGGCTTACACAGACATACACGGGCATGCACAGGCATGCACAGTCATACACCGACATATACAGGCATAAACAGGCATACACAGGCATACACAGGCATACACAGGCATACACAGGCATACACAGGCATACACAGGCGTACACAGGCGTACACAGGCATACACAGGCATACACAGGCATTCACTGGCATACACAGGTATACACAGGCATACACACGCATTCACAGGCTTACACAGGCATACAAAGGCATACACAGGCATACACAGGCATACACAGGCATACACAGGCATACACAGGTATACACAGGTATACACAGGCATTCACAGGCTTACACAGGCATACACGGGCATACCCAGGCATACCCAGGCATACACAGGCATACACAGGCATACACAGTCATACACAGGCATACACAGGCTTACACAGGCATACACAGGCACACACAGGCATACACAGGCACACACAGGCATACACAGGCATACACAGGCATACAAAGGCATACACAGGCTTACACAGGCATACACAGGCACACACAGGCATACACAGGCATACACAGGAATACACAGGCATACACAGGCATACACAGGCATACACAGGCATACACAGGCATACACAGGCATACACAGGCATACACAGGCATACACAGGCATACACAGGCATACACAGGCATACACAGGCATAAACTGGCATACACAGGCATACACAGGCATACAAAGGCATACACAGGCATACACAGGCATACGCAATCATACACAGGCATACACAGGCATTCACAGGCATACACATGCATAAACTGGCATACACAAGCATACACAGCCATACACAGGCATAGACAGGCAAACACTGGCATACACAGGCATACTTGGGCATACACAGGTTTACACAGACATACACGGGCATGCACAGGCATACACAGGCATACACCGACATATACAGGCATAAACAGGCATACACAGTCAAACACAGGTATACACAGGCATACACAGGCATACACAGGCATTCACAGGCATACGCAGGCATACACAGGCATAAACTTGCATATACAGGCATACACGGGCATTCACAGGCATACACAGCCATACACTGGCATACTTGGGCATACACAGGTTTACACATACATACACAGGCATACACACGCATTCACAGGCTTACACAGGCATACAAAGGCATACACAGGCATACACAGGCATACACAGGCATACACAGGCATACACAGGTATACACAGGCATTCACAGGCTTACACAGGCATACACGGGCATACCCAGGCATACCCAGGCATACACAGGCATACACAGGCATACACATGCATACACAGGCATACACAGGCATACACAGGCATACACAGGCATACACAGGCATACACAGTCATACACAGGCATACACAGGCTTACACAGGCATACACAGGCACACACAGGCATACACAGGCACACTCAGGCATACACAGGCATATACAGGCATGCACGGGCATACACAGGCATTCACAGGCATACACAGGCATATACAGGCATACACAGGCATACACAGGCAGTCACAGGCATACACAGACTTATACAGGCATACACAGGCATACACAGGCATACACAGGCATACACAGCCATACACAGGCATAGACTGGCATACACTGACATATACAGGCATACACAGGCAGTCACAAGCATACCCAGGCTATCACTGGCATACACAGGCATACACAGGCATTCACAGGCTTACACAGGCATACAAAGGCATACACTGGCAAACACAGGCATACACAGGCATACCCAGGCATACCCAGGCATACACAGGCATACAAAGGCATACACAGGCATACACAGGCATACACAGGCATACACAGGCATACACAGGCATACATGGGCATACACAGGTTTACACAGACATACACGGGCATGCACAGGCATACACAGGCATACACCGACATATACAGGCATAAACAGGCAAACACAGGCATACACAGGCATACACAGCCATACACAGGCATAGACTGGCATACACTGACATATACAGGCATACACAGGCAGTCACAAGCATACCCAGGCATTCACTGGCATACACAGGCATACACAGGCATTCACAGGCTTACACAGGCATACAAAGGCATACACTGGCAAACACAGGCATACACAGGCATACACAACCTTACACAGGCATACACAGGCATACACAGGCATACACAGGCATACACAGGCATACACAGGCATACACTGGCATACACAGGCATACACAGGCATACAAAGGCATACACAGGCATACACAGGCATACACAGGCATACACAGACATACACAGGCATTCACAGGCATACTCAGGCATAAACTTGCATAGACAGGCATACACGGGCATTCACAGGCATACACAGCCATACACTGACATACACAGGCATACACAGGCATACACAAGCATACACAGGCATACACAGGTATACACAGGCACACTCAGGCATACACAGGCATATACAGGCATACACAGGCATACACAGGCATTCACAGGCATACACAGGCATACACAGGCATACACAGGCATACACAGGCATACACAGGCATACACAGGCATACACTGGCATACACAGGCATACACAGGCATACAAAGGCATACACAGGCATACACAGGCATACACAGGCAAACGCAATCATACACAGGCATACACAGGCATTCACAGGCATACACATGCATAAACTGGCATACATAGGCATACACAGGCATACACAGGCATACACAGGCATACACAGGCATACACAGGCATACACAGGCATACACAGGCATTCACAGGCATACACATGCATAAACTGGCATACACAACCTTACACAGCCATACACAGGCATAGACAGGCACACACAGGCATACACAGGCACACTCAGGCATATACAGGCATGCACGGGCATACACAGGCATTCACAGGCATACACAGGCATATACAGGCATACACAGGCATACACAGGAAGTCACAGGCATACACAGACTTATACAGGCATACACAGGCATACACAGGCATACACAGGCATACACAGCCATACACAGAAATAGACTGGCATACACAGGCATTCACAGGCATACACAGCCATACACAGGCATAGACTGGCATACACTGACATATACAGGCATACACAGGCAGTCACAAGCATACCCAGGCATTCACTGGCATACACAGGCATACACGGGCATACACAGGCATTCACAGGCTTACACAGGCATACAAAGGCATACACTGGCAAACACAGGCATACACAGGCATACCCAGGCATACCCAGGCATACACAGGCATACAAAGGCATACACAGGCATACACAGGCATACACAGGCATACACAGGCATACATGGGCATACACAGGTTTACACAGACATACACGGGCATGCACAGGCATACACAGGCATACACCGACATATACAGGCATAAACAGGCAAACACAGGCATACACAGGCATACACAGCCATACACAGGCATAGACTGGCATACACTGACATATACAGGCATACACAGGCAGTCACAAGCATACCCAGGCATTCACTGGCATACACAGGCATACACAGGCATACACACGCATTCACAGGCATTCACAGGCTTACACAGGCATACAAAGGCATACACTGGCAAGCACAGGCATACACAGGCATACCCAGGCATACCCAGGCATACCCAGGCATACACAGGCATACAAAGGCATACACAGGCATACACAGGCATACACAGGCATACACAGGCATACATGGGCATACACAGGTTTACACAGACATACACGGGCATGCACAGGCATACACAGGCATACACCGACATATACAGGCATAAACAGGCATTCACAGGCATACACAGCCATACACTGGCATACACAGGCATACACAGGCATACACAGGCATACACAGGCATACACAGGCATACACAGGCATACACAGGCATACACAGGCATACACAGGCATACACAGGCATACATAGGCATACACAGGCATACACAGGCATACAGAGGCATACACAGGCATACACAGGCATACACAGGCATACACAGGCATTCACAGGCATACACATGCATAAACTGGCATACACAACCTTACACAGCCATACACAGGCATAGACAGGCACACACAGGCATACACAGGCACACTCAGGCATATACAGGCATGCACGGGGATACACAGGCATTCACAGGCATACACAGGCATATACAGGCATACACAGGCATACACAGGAAGTCACAGACTTATACAGGCATACACAGGCATACACAGGCATACACAGCCATACACAGAAATAGACTGGCATACACAGGCATTCACAGGCATACACAGCCATACACAGGCATAGACTGGCATACACTGACATATACAGGCATACACAGGCAGTCACAAGCATACCCAGGCATTCACTGGCATACACAGGCATACACAGGCATACACAGGCATTCACAGGCTTACACAGGCATACAAAGGCATACACTGGCAAACACAGGCATACACAGGCATACCCAGGCATACCCAGGCATACACAGGCATACAAAGGCATACACAGGCATACACAGGCATACACAGGCATACACAGGCATACATGGGCATACACAGGTTTACACAGACATACACGGGCATGCACAGGCATACACAGGCATACACCGACATATACAGGCATAAACAGGCAAACACAGGCATACACAGGCATACACAGCCATACACAGGCATAGACTGGCATACACTGACATATACAGGCATACACAGGCAGTCACAAGCATACCCAGGCATTCACTGGCATACACAGGCATACACAGGCATTCACAGGCATTCACAGGCTTACACAGGCATACAAAGGCATACACTGGCAAACACAGGCATACACAGGCATACCCAGGCATACCCAGGCATACCCAGGCATACACAGGCATACAAAGGCATACAAAGGCATACACAGGCATACACAGGCATACACAGGCATACACAGGCATACATGGGCATACACAGGTTTACACAGACATACACGGGCATGCACAGGCATACACAGGCATACACCGACATATACAGGCATAAACAGGCAAACACAGGCATACACAGGCATACACAGCCATACACAGGCATAGACTGGCATACACTGACATATACAGGCATACACAGGCAGTCACAAGCATACCCAGGCATTCACTGGCATACACAGGCATACACAGGCATTCACAGGCTTACACAGGCATACAAAGGCATACACTGGCATACACACAGGCATACACAGGCATACCCAGGCATACCCAGGCATACACAGGCATACAAAGGCATACACAGGCATACACAGGCATACACAGGCATACACAGGCATACACAGACATACACTGGCATACACATGCATACACATGCATACACAGGCATACACAGGCATACACAGGCATACACAGGCATACACAGGCAGACACAGGCATACACAGGCATACACAGGCACACACAGGCATACACAGGCATACACAGGCATACAAAGGCATACACAGGCTTACACAGGCATACACAGGCACACACAGGCATACACAGGCATACACAGGAATACACAGGCATACACAGGCATACACAGGCATACACAGGCATACACAGGCATACACAGGCATACACTGGCATACACAGGCATACACAGGCATACAAAGACATACACAGGCATACACAGGCATACACAGGCATACACAATCATACACAGGCATACACAGGCATTCACAGGCATACACATGCATAAACTGGCATACACAAGCATACACAGCCATACACAGGCATAGACAGGCAAACACTGGCATACACAGGCATACTTGGGCATACACAGGTTTACACAGACATACACGGGCATGCACAGCCATACACAGGCATACACCGACATATACAGCCATAAACAGGCATACACAGTCAAACACAGGTATACACAGGCATACACAGGCATACACAGGCATTCACAGGCATACGCAGGCATACACAGGCATAAACTTGCATATACAGGCATACACGGGCATTCACAGGCATACACAGCCATACACTGGCATACACAGGCATACACAGGCATACACAGGCATACACAGGCATACACAGGCATACACAGGCATACACAGGCATACATAGGCATACACAGGCATACACAGACATACACAGGCATACACAGGCATACACAGGCATACACAGGCATACACAGGCATACACAGGCATTCACAGGCATACACATGCATAAACTGGCATACACAACCTTACACAGCCATACACAGGCATACACAGGCATACACAGGCATTCACAGGCATACACATGCATAAACTGGCATACACAACCATACACAGCCATACACAGGCATAGACAGGCATACAATGGCATACACGGGAACACAGGCTTACACAGACATACACGGGCATGCACAGGCATGCACAGGCATACACCGACATATACAGGCATAAACAGGCATACACAGGCATACACAGGCATACACAGGCATACACAGGCATACACAGGCATACACAGGCATACACAGGCGTACACAGGCATACAGAGGCATACACAGGCATTCACTGGCATACACAGGTATACACAGGCATACACACGCATTCACAGGCTTACACAGGCATACAAAGGCATACACAGGCATACACAGGCATACACAGGCATACACAGGCATACACAGGCATACACAGGTATACACAGGTATACACAGGCATTCACAGGCTTACACAGGCATACACAGGCATACCCAGGCATACCCAGGCATACACAGGCATACACAGGCATACACAGTCATACACAGGCATACACAGGCTTACACAGGCATACACAGGCACACACAGGCATACACAGGCACACACAGGCATACACAGGCATACACATGCATACAAAGGCATACACAGGCTTACACAGGCATACACAGGCACACACAGGCATACACAGGCATACACAGGAATACACAGGCATACACAGGCATACACAGGCATACACAGGCATACACAGGCATACACAGGCATACACAGGCATACACAGGCATAAACTGGCATACACAGGCATACACAGGCATACAAAGGCATACACAGGCATACACAGGCATACACAGGCATACGCAATCATACACAGGCATACACAGGCATTCACAGGCATACACATGCTTAAACTGGCATACACAAGCATACACAGCCATACACAGGCATAGACAGGCAAACACTGGCATACACAGGCATACTTGGGCATACACAGGTTTACACAGACATACACGGGCATGCACAGGCATACACAGGCATACACCGACATATACAGGCATAAACAGGCATACACAGTCAAACACAGGTATACACAGGCATACACAGGCATACACAGGCATTCACAGGCATACGCAGGCATACACAGGCATAAACTTGCATATACAGGCATACACGGGCATTCACAGGCATACACAGCCATACACTGGCATACACAGGCATACACAGGCATACACAGGCATACACAGGCATACACAGGCATACACAGGCATACACAGGCATACACAGGCATACATAGGCATACACAGGCATACACAGGCATACACAGGCATACACAGGCATACACAGGCATACACAGGCATACACAGGCATACACAGGCATACACAGGCATTCACAGGCATACACATGCATAAACTGGCATACACAACCTTACACAGCCATACACAGGCATACACAGGCACACACAGGCATACACAGGCACACTCAGGCATATACAGGCATGCACGGGCATACACAGGCATTCACAGGCATACACAGGCATATACAGGCATACACAGGAAGTCACAGGCATACACAGACTTATACAGGCATACACAGGCATACACAGGCATACACAGGCATACACAGGCATACACAGCCATACACAGAAATAGACAGGCATACACAGGCATTCACAGGCATACACAGCCATACACAGGCATAGACTGGCATACACTGACATATACAGGCATACACAGGCAGTCACAAGCATACCCAGGCATTCACTGGCATACACAGGCATACACAGGCATACACAGGCATACACAGGCATTCACAGGCTTACACAGGCATACAAAGGCACACACTGGCAAACACAGGCATACACAGGCATACCCAGGCATACCCAGGCATACACAGGCATACAAAGGCATACACAGGCATACACAGGCATACACAGGCATACACAGGCATACATGGGCATACACAGGTTTACACAGACATACACGGGCATGCACAGGCATACACAGGCATACACCGACATATACAGGCATAAACAGGCAAACACAGGCATACACAGGCATACACAGCCATACACAGGCATAGACTGGCATACACTGACATATACAGGCATACACAGGCAGTCACAAGCATACACAGGCATTCACTGGCATACACAGGCATACACAGGCATACACAGGCATACACAGGCATACACAGGCATTCACAGGCTTACACAGGCATACAAAGGCATACACTGGCAAACACAGGCATACACAGGCATACCCAGGCATACCCAGGCATACACAGGCATACAAAGGCATACACAGGCATACACAGGCATACACAGGCATACACAGGCATACACAGGCATACACAGGCATACATGGGCATACACAGGTTTACACAGACATACACGGGCATGCACAGGCATACACAGGCATACACCGACATATACAGGCATAAACAGGCAAACACAGGCATACACAGGCATACACAGCCATACACAGGCATAGACTGGCATACACTGACATATACAGGCATACACAGGCAGTCACAAGCATACCCAGGCATTCACTGGCATACACAGGCATACACAGGCATTCACAGGCTTACACAGGCATACAAAGGCATACACTGGCAAACACAGGCATACACAGGCATACCCAGGCATACCCAGGCATACACAGGCATACAAAGGCATACACGGGCATACACAGGCATACACAGGCATACACAGGCATACACAGACATACACTGGCATACACATGCATACACATGCATACACAGGCATACACAGGCATACACAGGCATACACAGGCATACACAGGCATACACAGGCATACACAGGCATACACAGGCATACACAGGCATACACAGTCATACACAGGCATACACAGGCTCACACAGGCATACACAGGCACACACAGGCATACACAGGCACACACAGGCATACACAGGCATACACAGGCATACAAAGGCATACACAGGCTTACACAGGCATACACAGGCACACACAGGCATACACAGGCATACACAGGAATACACAGGCATACACAGGCATACACAGGCATACACAGGCATACACAGGCATACACAGGCATACACTGGCATACACAGGCATACACAGGCATACAAAGGCATACACAGGCATACACAGGCATACACAGGCATACGCAATCATACACAGGCATACACAGGCATACACAGGCATACACAGGCATACACAGGCATACACTGGCATACACAGGCATACACAGGCATACAAAGGCATACACAGGCATTCACAGGCATACACATGCATAAACTGGCATACACAAGCATACACAGCCATACACAGGCATAGACAGGCAAACACTGGCATACACAGGCATACTTGGGCATACACAGGTTTACACAGACATACACGGGCATGCACAGGCATACACAGGCATACACCGACATATACAGGCATAAACAGGCATACACAGGCATTCACAGGCATACGCAGGCATACACAGGCATAAACTTGCATATACAGGCATACACGGGCATTCACAGGCATACACAGCCATACACTGGCATACACAGGCATACACAGGCATACACAGGCATACACAGGCATACACAGGCATACACAGGCATACACAGGCTTACATAGGCATACACAGGCATACACAGGCATACACAGGCATACACAGGCATACACAGGCATACACAGGCATACACAGGCATACACAGGCATACACAGGCATTCACAGGCATACACATGCATAAACTGGCATACACAACCTTACACAGCCATACACAGGCATACACAGGCATACACAGGCATTCACAGGCATACACATGCATAAACTGGCATACACAACCATACACAGCCATACACAGGCATAGACAGGCATACAATGGCATACACGGGAACACAGGCTTACACAGACATACACGGGCATGCACAGGCATGCACAGGCATACACCGACATATACAGGCATAAACAGGCATACACAGGCATACACAGGCATTCACTGGCATACACAGGTATACACAGGCATACACACGCATTCACAGGCTTACACAGGCATACAAAGGCATACACAGGCATACACAGGCATACACAGGCATACACAGGCATACACAGGTATACACAGGTATACACAGGCATTCACAGGCTTACACAGGCATACACGGGCATACCCAGGCATACCCAGGCATACACAGGCATACACAGGCATACACATGCATACACAGGCATACACAGGCATACACAGGCATACACAGGCATACACAGTCATACACAGGCATACACAGGCTTACACAGGCATACACAGGCACACACAGGCATACACAGGCACACTCAGGCATATACAGGCATGCACGGGCATACACAGCCATTCACAGGCATACACAGGCATATACAGGCATACACAGGCATACACAGGCAGTCACAGGCATACACAGACTTATACAGGCATACACAGGCATACACAGGCATACACAGGCATACACAGGCATACACAGGCATACACAGCCATACACAGAAATAGACTGGCATACACAGGCATTCACAGGCATACACAGCCATACACAGGCATAGACTGGCATACACTGACATATACAGGCATACACAGGCAGTCACAAGCATACCCAGGCATTCACTGGCATACACAGGCATACATGCCACAGGCATACACAGGCATACACAGCCATACACAGGCATAGACTGGCATACACTGACATATACAGGCATACACAGGCAGTCACAAGCATACCCAGGCATTCACTGGCATACACAGGCATACACAGGCATTCACAGGCTTACACAGGCATACAAAGGCATACACTGGCAAACACAGGCATACACAGGCATACCCAGGCATACCCAGGCATACACAGGCATACAAAGGCATACACGGGCATACACAGGCATACACAGGCATACACAGGCATACACAGACATACACTGGCATACACATGCATACACATGCATACACAGGCATACACAGGCATACACAGGCATACACAGGCATACACAGGCATACACAGGCATACACAGGCATACACAGGCATACACAGGCATACACAGTCATACACAGGCATACACAGGCTTACACAGGCATACACAGGCACACACAGGCATACACAGGCACACACAGGCATACACAGGCATACACAGGCATACAAAGGCATACACAGGCTTACACAGGCATACACAGGCACACACAGGCATACACAGGCATACACAGGAATACACAGGCATACACAGGCATACACAGGCATACACAGGCATACACAGGCATACACAGGCATACACTGGCATACACAGGCATACACAGGCATACAAAGGCATACACAGGCATACACAGGCATACGCAATCATACACAGGCATACACAGGCATACACAGGCATACACAGGCATACACAGGCATACACTGGCATACACAGGCATACACAGGCATACAAAGGCATACACAGGCATTCACAGGCATACACATGCATAAACTGGCATACACAAGCATACACAGCCATACACAGGCATAGACAGGCAAACACTGGCATACACAGGCATACTTGGGCATACACAGGTTTACACAGACATACACGGGCATGCACAGGCATACACAGGCATACGCAGGCATTCACAGGCATACGCAGGCATACACAGGCATAAACTTGCATATACAGGCATACACGGGCATTCACAGGCATACACAGCCATACACTGGCATACACAGGCATACACAGGCATACACAGGCATACACAGGCATACACAGGCATACACAGGCATACACAGGCATACACAGGCTTACATAGGCATACACAGGCATACACAGGCATACACAGGCATACACAGGCATACACAGGCATACACAGGCATACACAGGCATACACAGGCATTCACAGGCATACACATGCATAAACTGGCATACACAACCTTACACAGCCATACACAGGCATACACAGGCATACACAGGCATTCACAGGCATACACATGCATAAACTGGCATACACAACCATACACAGCCATACACAGGCATAGACAGGCATACAATGGCATACACGGGAACACAGGCTTACACAGACATACACGGGCATGCACAGGCATGCACAGGCATACACCGACATATACAGGCATAAACAGGCATACACAGGCATACACAGGCATTCACTGGCATACACAGGTATACACAGGCATACACACGCATTCACAGGCTTACACAGGCATACAAAGGCATACACAGGCATACACAGGCATACACAGGCATACACAGGCATACACAGGTATACACAGGTATACACAGGCATTCACAGGCTTACACAGGCATACACGGGCATACCCAGGCATACCCAGGCATACACAGGCATACACAGGCATACACAGGCATACACAGGCATACACAGTCATACACAGGCATACACAGGCTTACACAGGCATACACAGGCACACACAGGCATACACAGGCACACTCAGGCATATACAGGCATGCACGGGCATACACAGCCATTCACAGGCATACACAGGCATATACAGGCATACACAGGCATACACAGGCAGTCACAGGCATACACAGACTTATACAGGCATACACAGGCATACACAGGCATACACAGGCATACACAGGCATACACAGCCATACACAGAAATAGACTGGCATACACAGGCATTCACAGGCATACACAGCCATACACAGGCATAGACTGGCATACACTGACATATACAGGCATACACAGGCAGTCACAAGCATACCCAGGCATTCACTGGCATACACAGGCATACATGCCACAGGCATACACAGGCATACACAGCCATACACAGGCATAGACTGGCATACACTGACATATACAGGCATACACAGGCAGTCACAAGCATACCCAGGCATTCACTGGCATACACAGGCATACACAGGCATTCACAGGCTTACACAGGCATACAAAGGCATACACTGGCAAACACAGGCATACACAGGCATACCCAGGCATACCCAGGCATACACAGGCATACAAAGGCATACACGGGCATACACAGGCATACACAGGCATACACAGGCATACACAGACATACACTGGCATACACATGCATACACATGCATACACAGGCATACACAGGCATACACAGGCATACACAGGCATACACAGGCATACACAGGCATACACAGGCATACACAGGCATACACAGGCATACACAGTCATACACAGGCATACACAGGCTTACACAGGCATACACAGGCACACACAGGCATACACAGGCACACACAGGCATACACAGGCATACACAGGCATACAAAGGCATACACAGGCTTACACAGGCATACACAGGCACACACAGGCATACACAGGCATACACAGGAATACACAGGCATACACAGGCATACACAGGCATACACAGGCATACACAGGCATACACAGGCATACACTGGCATACACAGGCATACACAGGCATACAAAGGCATACACAGGCATACACAGGCATACGCAATCATACACAGGCATACACAGGCATACACAGGCATACACAGGCATACACAGGCATACACTGGCATACACAGGCATACACAGGCATACAAAGGCATACACAGGCATTCACAGGCATACACATGCATAAACTGGCATACACAAGCATACACAGCCATACACAGGCATAGACAGGCAAACACTGGCATACACAGGCATACTTGGGCATACACAGGTTTACACAGACATACACGGGCATGCACAGGCATACACAGGCATACGCAGGCATTCACAGGCATACGCAGGCATACACAGGCATAAACTTGCATATACAGGCATACACGGGCATTCACAGGCATACACAGCCATACACTGGCATACACAGGCATACACAGGCATACACAGGCATACACAGGCATACACAGGCATACACAGGCATACACAGGCATACACAGGCTTACATAGGCATACACAGGCATACACAGGCATACACAGGCATACACAGGCATACACAGGCATACACAGGCATACACAGGCATACACAGGCATTCACAGGCATACACATGCATAAACTGGCATACACAACCTTACACAGCCATACACAGGCATACACAGGCATACACAGGCATTCACAGGCATACACATGCATAAACTGGCATACACAACCATACACAGCCATACACAGGCATAGACAGGCATACAATGGCATACACGGGAACACAGGCTTACACAGACATACACGGGCATGCACAGGCATGCACAGGCATACACCGACATATACAGGCATAAACAGGCATACACAGGCATACACAGGCATTCACTGGCATACACAGGTATACACAGGCATACACACGCATTCACAGGCTTACACAGGCATACAAAGGCATACACAGGCATACACAGGCATACACAGGCATACACAGGCATACACAGGTATACACAGGTATACACAGGCATTCACAGGCTTACACAGGCATACACGGGCATACCCAGGCATACCCAGGCATACACAGGCATACACAGGCATACACAGGCATACACAGGCATACACAGTCATACACAGGCATACACAGGCTTACACAGGCATACACAGGCACACACAGGCATACACAGGCACACTCAGGCATATACAGGCATGCACGGGCATACACAGCCATTCACAGGCATACACAGGCATATACAGGCATACACAGGCATACACAGGCAGTCACAGGCATACACAGACTTATACAGGCATACACAGGCATACACAGGCATACACAGGCATACACAGGCATACACAGCCATACACAGAAATAGACTGGCATACACAGGCATTCACAGGCATACACAGCCATACACAGGCATAGACTGGCATACACTGACATATACAGGCATACACAGGCAGTCACAAGCATACCCAGGCATTCACTGGCATACACAGGCATACACAGGCATACACACGCATACACAGGCATTCACAGGCTTACACAGGCATACAAAGGCATACACTGGCAAACACAGGCATACACAGGCATACCCAGGCATACCCAGGCATACACAGGCATACAAAGGCATACACAGGCATACACAGGCATACACAGGCATACACAGGCATACATGGGCATACACAGGTTTACACAGGCATACACCGACATATACAGGCATAAACAGGCAAACACAGGCATACACAGGCATACACAGCCATACACAGGCATAGACTGGCATACACTGACATATACAGGCATACACAGGCAGTCACAAGCATACCCAGGCATTCACTGGCATACACAGGCATACACAGGCATTCACAGGCTTACACAGGCATACAAATTCATACACTGGCAAACACAGGCATAGACAGGCATACCCAGGCATACCCAGGCATACACAGGCATACAAAGGCATACACAGGCATACACAGGCATACACAGGCATACACAGGCATACACAGACATACACTGGCATACACATGCATACACATGCATACACAGGCATACACAGGCATACACAGGCATACACAGGCATACACAGGCATACACAGGCATACACAGGCATACACAGGCATACACAGTCATAAACAGGCATACACAGGCTTACACAGGCATACACAGGCACACACAGGCATACACAGGCACACACAGGCATACACAGGCATACACAGGCATACAAAGGCATACACAGGCTTACACAGGCATACACAGGCACACACAGGCATACACAGGCATACACAGGAATACACAGGCATACACAGGCATACACAGGCATACACAGGCATACACAGGCATACACAGGCATACACAGGCATACACAGGCATACACAGGCATACACTGGCATACACAGGCATACACAGGCATACAAAGGCATACACAGGCATACACAGGCATACACATGCATAAACTGGCATACACAAGCATACACAGCCATACACAGGCATAGACAGGCAAACACTGGCATACACAGGCATACTTGGGCATACACAGGTTTACACAGACATACACGGGCATGCACAGGCATACACAGGCATACACCGACATATACAGGCATAAACAGGCATACACAGTCAAACACAGGTATACACAGGCATACACAGGCATTCACAGGCATACGCAGGCATACACAGGCATAAACTTGCATATACAGGCATACACGTGCATTCACAGGCATACACTGCCATACACAGGCATACACAGGCATTCACAGGCATACACATGCATAAACTGGCATACACAAGCATACACAGCCATACACAGGCATAGACAGGCATACACTGGCATACACAGGCATACACGGGCATACACAGGTTTACACAGACATACACGGGCATGCACACGCATACACAGGCATACACCGACATATACAGGCATAAACAGGCATACACAGGCATACACAGGCATACACAGGCATACACAGGCATAGACTGGCATACACTGACATATACAGGCATACACAGGCAGTCATAGGCATACCCAGGCATTCACTGGCATACACAGGCATACACAGGCATACACAGGCATTCACAGGCTTACACAGGCATACAAAGGCATACACTGGCAAACACAGGCATACACAGGCATACCCAGGCATACCCAGGCATACACAGGCATACAAAGGCATACACAGGCATACACAGGCATACACAGGCATACACAGGCATACACAGACATACACTGGTATACACATGCATACACATGCAGGCATACACCGACATATACAGGCATAAACAGGCATACACAGTCAAACACAGGTATACACAGGCATACACAGGCATACACAGGCATACACAGGCATACACAGGCATACACAGGCATACACAGGCATACGCAGGCATACACAGGCATACACAGGCATACACAGTCATACACAGGCATACACAGGCTTACACAGGCATACACAGGCACACACAGGCATACACAGGCATACACAGGCATACACAGGCATACACAGGCTTACACAGGCATACACAGGCACACACAGGCATACACAGGCATACACAGGCATACACAGGCATACACAGGCATACACAGGCATACACAGGCATACACAGGCATACACAGGCATTCACAGGCATACACATGCGTAAACTGGCATACACAAGCATACACAGCCATACACAGGCATAGACAGGCAAACACTGGCATACACAGGCATACATGGGCATACACAGGTAACACAGACATACACGGGCATGCACAGGAATACACAGGAATACACCGAAATATACAGGAAAAAACAGGCATACTTAGTCAAACACAGGTATACACAGGCATACACAGGCATACACAGGCATTCACAGGCATACGCAGGCATACACAGGCATAAACTTGCATATACAGGCATACACGGGCATTCACAGGCATACACTGCCATACACAGGCATACACAGGCATTCACAGGCATACACATGCATAAGCTGGCATACACAAGCATACACAGCCATACACAGGCATAGACAGGCATACACTGGCATACACAGGCATACACGGGCACACACAGGTTTACACAGACATACACGGGCATGCACACGCTTACACAGGCATACACCGACATATACAGGCATAAACAGGCATACACAGGCATACACAGGCATACACAGGCATACACAGTCAAACACAGGCATACACAGGCATACACAGGCATACACAGGCATACACAGTCATACACAGGCATACACTGGCATACACAGGCATACACAGGCATGCATAGGCATACACAGGCATACACGGGAATACGCAGGCCTACACAGGCATTCACTGGCATACACAGGCATACACAGGCATAAACTTGCATATACAGGCATACACGGTCATTCACAGGCATACACAGCCATACACTGGCATACACAGGCATACACAGGCATACACAGGCATATACAGGTAACACAGGCATACACAGGCATACAGAGGAATACGCAGGCCCACACAGGCATTCACAGGCATACACAGGCAAACACAGGCATAAACTTGCATGTTCAGGCATACACGGGCATTCACAGGTATACACAGCCATACACTGGCATACACAGGCATACACAGGAATACACAGGCATACACAGGCATACACAGGCATTCACAGGCATACACAGGCATACAAAGGCATACACAGGCATACATAGGCATACACAGGCATACACAGGCAAACACAGGCATTCACAGGCATACACATGCATAAACTGGCATACACAAGCATACACAGCCAAACACAGGCATAGACAGGCATACAATGGCATACACAGGCATACACGGGCATACACAGGCTTACACAGACATACACGGGCATGCACAGGCATGCACAGGCATACACCGACATATACAGGCATAAACAGGCATACACAGGCATACACAGGCATACACAGGCGTACACAGTCAAACACAGGCATACACAGGCACACACAGGCATACACAGGCATACACTGGCATACACAGGCATACACAGTCAACCACAGGCATACACAGGCATACACAGGCATACACAGACATACACTGGCATACACATGCATACACATGCATACACAGGCATACACAGGCATACACAGGCATACACAGGCATACACAGGCATACACAGGCATACACAGTCATACACAGGCATACACAGGCTTACACAGGCATACACAGGCACACACAGGCATACACAGGCATACACAGGCATACACAGGCATACACAGGCTTACACAGGCATACACAGGCACACACAGGCATACACAGGCATACACAGGAATACACAGGCATACACAGGCATACACAGGCATACACAGGCATACACAGGCATACACAGGCATATACAGGCATACACAGGCATACACAGGCATACGCAATCATACACAGGCATACACAGGCATTCACAGGCATACACATGCATAAACTGGCATACACAAGCATACACAGCCATACACAGGCATAGACAGGCAAACACTGGCATACACAGGCATACATGGGCATACACAGGTTTACACAGACATACACGGGCATGCACAGGCATACACAGGCATACACCGACATATACAGGCATACACAGGCATACACAGTCAAACACAGATATACACAGGCATACACAGGCACACACAGTCATTCACAGGCATACACAGGCATACACAGGCATAAACTTGCATATACAGGCATACACGGGCATTCACAGGCATACACAGGCATACACAGGCAGTCACAGGCATACACAGGCATTCACTGGCATACACAGGCATACACAGGCATACACACGCATTCACAGGCTTACACAGGCATACAAAGGCATACACAGGCATACACAGGCATACACAGGCATACACAGGTATACACAGGCATTCACAGGCTTACACAGGCATGCACGGGCATACCCAGGCATACACAGGCATACACAGGTATAGACATGCATACACAGGCATACACAGGCATACACAGTCATACACAGGCATACACATGCATACACAGGCATACACAGTCATACACAGGCATACACAGGCTTACACAGGCATACACAGGCACACACAGGCATACACAGGCACACTCAGGCATACACAGGCATATACAGGCATACACGGACATACACAGGCATTCACAGGCATACACAAGCAAATACAGGCATACACAGGCATACACAGGCAGTAACAGGCATACACAGGCATTCACTGGCATACACAGGCATACACAGACTTATACAGGCATACACAGGCATACACAGCCATACAAAGGCATAGACTGGCATACACAGGCATTCACAGGCATACACATGCATAAACTGGCATACACAAGCATACACAGCCATACACAGGCATAGACAGGCAAACACTGGCATACACAGGCATACATGGGCATACACAGGTTTACACAGACATACACGGGCATGCACAGGCATACACAGGCATACACCGTCATATACAGGCATAAACAGGCATACACAGGCATACACAGGCATACACAGGCATACACAGGCATACACAGCCATACACAGGCATAGACTGGCATACACTGACATATACAGGCATACACAGGCAGTCACAGGCATACCCAGGCATTCACTGGCATACACAGGCATACACAGGCATACACAGGCATTCACAGGCTTACACAGGCATACAAAAGCATACAAAGGCATACACTGGCAAACACAGGCATACACAGGCATACCCAGGCATACCCAGGCATACACAGGCATACACAGGCATACACAGGCATACACAGGCATACACAGGCATACACAGGCATACACAGGCATACACAGGCATACACAGACATACACTGGCATACACATGCATACACATGCATACACAGGCATACACAGGCATACACAGGCATACACAGGCATACACAGGCATACACAGGCATACACAGTCATACACAGGCTTACACAGGCATACACAGGCATACACAGGCATTCACAGGCATACACATGCATAAACTGGCATACACAAGCATACACAGCCATACACAGGCATAGACAGGCAAACACTGGCATACACAGGCATACATGGGCATACACAGGTTTACACAGACATACACGGGCATGCACCGGCATACACAGGCATACACCGACATATACAGGCATAAACACGCATACACAGTTAAACACAGGTATACACAGGCATACACAGGCATACACAGGCATTCACAGGCATACACAGGCATACACAGGCATAAACTTGCATATACAGGCATACACGGGCATACACGGGCATTCACAGGCATACACAGCCATACACAGGCATACACAGGCATTCACAGGCATACACATGCATAAACTGGCATACACAAGCATACACAACCATACACAGGCATAGACAGGCATACACTGGCATACACAGGCATACACGGGCACACACAGGTTTACACAGACATACACGGGCATGCACACGCATACACAGGCATATACCGACATATACAGGCATAAACAGGCATACACAGGCATACACAGGCATACACAGGCATACACAGGCATACACAGGCATACACAGTCAAACACAGGCATACACAGGCATACACTGGCATACACAGGCATACACAGGCATACACAGGCATACACAGGCATACACAGTCATACACAGGCATACACTGGCATACACAGGCATACACAGGCATGCATAGGCATACACAGGCATACACAGGAATACGCAGGCCTACACAGGCATTCACTGGCATACACAGGCATAAACTAGCATATACAGGCATACACGGGCATTCACAGGCATACACAGGCATACACAGTCATACACAGGCATACACTGGCATACACAGGCATACACAGGCATGCATAGGCATACACAGGCATACACAGGCATACACAGAAATACGCAGGCCTACACAGGCATTCACTGGCATACACAGGCATAAACTTGCATATACAGGCATACACGGGCATTCACAGGCATACACAGCCATACACTGGCATACACAGGCATAACCAGGCATACACAGGCATATACAGGTAACACAGGCATACACAGGCATACACAGGAATACGCAGGCCCACACAGCCATACACTGGCATTCACAGGCATACACAGGAATACCCGGGCATACCCAGGCACACACAGGCATACAAAGGCATACACAGGCATACACAGGCATACACAGGCATACACAGGCATACACAGGCATACACAGGCATACACAGACATACACTGGCATACACATGCATACACATGCATACACAGGCATACACAGGCATACACAGGCATACACAGGCATACACAGGCATACACAGGCATACACAGGCATACACAGGCATACACAGGCATATACAGTTATACACAGGCATACACATGCATACGCAGGCAAACAAAGGCATACACAGACATACACAGGCATACACAATCATACACAGGCATACACAGGCATTCACAGGCATACACATGCATAAACTGGCATACACAAGCATACACAGCCATACACAGGCATAGACAGGCAAACACTGGCATACACAGGCATACATGGGCATACACAGGTTTACACAGACATACACGGGCATGCACAGGCATACACAGGCATACACCGACATATACAGGCATAAACAGGCATACACAGTCAAACACAGGCATACACAGGTTTACACAGACATACACGGGCATGCACACGCATACACAGGCATACACCGACATATACAGGCATAAACAGGCATACATAGGCATACACAGGCATACACAGGCATACACAGGCATATACAGGCATACACAGGCATACACAGGCATACACAGGCATACACAGGCATACACAGTCAAACACAGGCATACACAGGCATATACAGGTAACACAGGCATACACAGGCATACACAGGAATACACAGGCCCACACAGGCATTCACAGGCATACACAGGCAAACACAGGCATAAACTTGCATGTTCAGGCATACACGGGCATTCACAGGTATACACAGCCATACACTGGCATTCACAGGCATACACATGAATACACAGGCATAAACAGGCATACACAGGCATACACAGGCATACACAGGCATACACAGGCATACACAGACATACACTGGCATACACATGCATACACATGCATAAGCTGGCATACACAAGCATACACAGGCACACACAGGCATACACACGCATACACAGGAATACACAGGCATACACAGGCATACACAGACATACACAGGCATACGCAATCATACACAGGCATACACAGGCATTCACAGGCATACACATGCATAAACTGGCATACACAAGCATACACAGCCATACACAGGCATAGACAGGCAAACACTGGCATACACAGGCATACATGGGCATACACAGGTTTACACAGACATACACGGGCATGCACACGCATACACAGGCATACACCGACATATACAGGCATAAACAGGCATACACAGTCAAACACAGGCATACACAGGTTTACACAGACATACACGGGCATGCACACGCATACACAGGCATACACCGACATATACAGGCATAAACAGGCATACACAGGCATACACAGGCATACACAGGCATACACAGGCATACACAGGCATACACAGGCATACACAGTCAAACACAGGGATACACAGGCATACACAGGCATACACAGGCATACACAGGCATACACAGTCATACACAGGCATACACAGGCATACACAGGCATGCATAGGCATACACAGGCATACACAGGCATTCACTGGCATACACAGGCATACACAGGCATACACTTGCATTTACAGGCATACACGGGCATTCACAGGCACACACAGCCATACACTGGCATACAAAGGCATATACAGGCAACACAGGCATACACAGGAATACGCAGGCCCACACAGGCATTCACAGGCATACACACGCAAACACAGACATAAACTTGCATGTTCAGGCATACACGGGCATTCACAGGTATACACAGCCATACACTGGCATACACAGGCATACACAGGAATACACAGGCATACACAGGCATACACAGGCATACACAGGAATACACAGTCATACATAGGCATACACAGGCATACACAGGCATTCACAGGCATACACATGCATAAACTGGCATACACAGGCATACACAGGCATACACAGGCATACACAGGCATACACAGGCATACACAGGCATACACAGGCGTACACAGTCAAACACAGGCATACACAGGCACACACAGGCATACACAGGCATACACTGGCATACACAGGCATACACAGTCAAACACAGGCATACACACGCATACATAGGAATACGCAGGCATACACAGGCATTCACAGGCATACTCAGGCATAAACTTGCATATACAGGCATACACGGGCATTCACAGGCATACACAGCCATACACTGACATACACAGGCATACACAGGCATACACAAGCATACACAGGCATACACAGGTATACACAGGCACACTCAGGCATACACAGGCATATACAGGCATACACAGGCATACACAGGCATTCACAGGCATACACAGGCATATACAGGCATACACAGGCATACACAGGCATACACAGGCAGTCACAGGCATACACAGGCATTCACTGGCATACACAGGCATACACAGGCATACACAGACATACACAGGCACACACAGGCATACACAGGCATACACAGGAATACACAGGCATACACAGGCATACACATGCATACACAGGCATACACAGGCATACACAGACATACACAGGCATACGCAATCATACACAGGCATACACAGGCATTCACAGGCATACACATGCATAAACTGGCATACACAAGCATACACAGCCATACACAGGCATAGACAGGCAAACACTGGCATACACAGGCATACATGGGCATACACAGGTTTACACAGACATACACGGGCATGCACAGGCATACACAGGCATACACCGACATATACAGGCATAAACAGGCATACACAGTCAAACACACGCATACATAGGAATACGCAGGCATACACAGGCATTCACAGGCATACTCAGGCATAAACTTGCATATACAGGCATACACGGGCATTCACAGGCATACACAGCCATACACTGACATACACAGGCATACACAGGCATACACAAGCATACACAGGCATACACAGGTATACACAGGCACACTCAGGCATACACAGGCATATACAGGCATACACAGGCATACACAGGCATTCACAGGCATACACAGGCATATACAGGCATACACAGGCATACACAGGCATACACAGGCATACATAGTCAAACACAGGCATACACAGGCATACACAGGCATACACAGGCATACACAGGCATACACAGGCATACACAGGCATACACAGGCATACACAGTCATACACAGGCATACACTGGCATACACAGGCATACACAGGCATACACAGGCATACACAGGCATACACAGGCATACACAGTCAAACACAGGCATACACAGGCATATACAGGTAACACAGGCATACACAGGCATACACAGGAATACGCAGGCCCACACAGGCATACACAGGCATACACAGGCAAACACAGGCATAAACTTGCATGTTCAGGCATACACGGGCATTCACAGGTATACACAGCCATACACTGGCATTCACAGGCATACACATGAATACACAGGCATAAACAGGCATACACAGGCATACACAGGCATACACAGGCATACACAGGCATACACAGACATACACTGGCATACACATGCATACACATGCATAAGCTGGCATACACAAGCATACACAGGCACACACAGGCATACACACGCATACACAGGAATACACAGGAATACACAGGCATACACATGCATACACAGGCATACACAGGCATACACAGACATACACAGGCATACGCAATCATACACAGGCATACACAGGCATTCACAGGCATACACATGCATAAACTGGCATACACAAGCATACACAGCCATACACAGGCATAGACAGGCAAACACTGGCATACACAGGCATACATGGTCATACACAGGTTTACACAGACATACACGGGCATGCACACGCATACACAGGCATACACCGACATATACAGGCATAAACGGCATACACAGTCAAACACAGGCATACACAGGTTACACAGACATACACGGGCATGCACACGCATACACAGGCATACACAGGCATACACAGGCATACACAGGCATACACAGGCATACACAGTCAAACACAGGCATACACAAGCATACACAGGCATACACAGGCATACACAGGCATACACAGGCATACACAGGCATACACAGGCATACACAGTCATACACAGGCATACACTGGCATACACAGGCATACACAGCATCATAGGCATACACAGCATACACAGGAAACGCAGGCCTACACAGCATTCACTGGCATACACAGGCATACACAGGCATAAACTTGCATGTTCAGGCATACACGGGCATTCACAGGTATACACAGCCATACACTGGCATACACAGGCATACACAGGAATACACAGCATACACAGGCATACACAGGCATACACAGGCATACACAGGAATACACAGTCATACATAGGCATACACAGGCATACACAGGCATTCACAGGCATACACATGCATTAACTGGCATACACAGGCATACACAGGCATACACAGGCATACACAGGCGTACACAGTCAAACACAGGCATACACAGGCACACACAGGCATACACAGCATACACTGGCATACACAGCATACACAGTCAAACACAGCATACACACGCATACAAAGGAATACGCAGGCATACACAGGCATTCACAGGCATACTCAGGCATAAACTTGCATATACAGGCATACACGGGCATTCACAGGCATACACAGCCATACACTGACATACACAGGCATACACAGGCATACACAAGCATACACAGGCATACACAGGTATACACAGGCACACTCAGGCATACACAGGCATATACAGGCATACACAGGCATACACAGGCATTCACAGGCATACACAGGCATATACAGGCATACACAGGCATACACAGGCATACACAGGCAGTCACAGGCATACACAGGCATTCACTGGCATACACAGGCATACACAGGCATACACAGGCATACACAGGCACACACAGGCATACACAGGCATACACAGGAATACACAGGCATACACAGGCATACACATGCATACACAGGCATACACAGGCATACACAGACATACACAGGCATACGCAATCATACACAGGCATACACAGGCATTCACAGGCATACACATGCATAAGCTGGCATACACAAGCATACACAGCCATACACAGGCATAGACAGGCAAACACTGGCATACACAGGCATACATGGGCATACACAGGTTCACACAGACATACACGGGCATGCACAGGCATACACAGGCATACACCGACATATATAGGCATAAACAGGCATACACAGTCAAACACACGCATACATAGGAATACGCAGGCATACACAGGCATTCACAGGCATACTCAGGCATAAACTTGCATATACACGCATACACGGGCATTCACAGGCATACACAGCCATACACTGACATACACAGGCATACACAGGCATACACAAGCATACACAGGCATACACAGGTATACACAGGCACACTCAGGCATACACAGGCATATACAGGCATACACAGGCATACACAGGCATTCACAGGCATACACAGGCATATACAGGCATACACAGGCATACACAGGCATACACAGGCATACACAGTCAAACACAGGCATACACAGGCATACACAGGCATACACAGGCATACACAGGCATACACAGGCATACACAGGCATACACAGGCATACACAGGCATACACAGGCATACACAGGCATACACAGTCATACACAGGCATACACTGGCATACACAGGCATACACAGGCATGCATAGGCATACACAGGAATACGCAGGCCTACACAGGCATTCACTGGCATACACAGGCATACACAGGCATAAACTTGCATATACAGGCATACACGGGCATTCACAGGCACACACAGCCATACACTGGCATACACAGGCATATACAGGTAACACAGGCATACACAGGAATACGCAGGCCCACACAGGCATTCACAGGCATACACACGCAAACACAGACATAAACTTGCATGTTCAGGCATACACGGGCATTCACAGGTATACACAGCCATACACTGGCATACACAGGCATACACAGGAATACACAGGCATACACAGGCATACACAGGCATACACAGGCATACACAGGCATACACAGGAATACACAGTCATACATAGGCATACACAGGCATACACAGGCATTCACAGGCATACACATGCATAAACTGGCATACACAGGCATACACAGGCATACACAGGCATACACCGGCATACACAGGCATACACAGGCGTACACAGTCAAACACAGGCATACACAGGCACACACAGGCATACACAGGCATACACTGGCATACACAGGCATACACAGTCAAACACAGGCATACACACGCATACATAGGAATACGCAGGCATACACAGGCATTCACAGGCATACTCAGGCATAAACTTGCATATACAGGCATACACGGGCATTCACAGGCATACACAGCCATACACTGACATACACAGGCATACACAGGCATACACAAGCATACACAGGCATACACAGGTATACACAGGCACACTCAGGCATACACAGGCATATACAGGCATACACAAACATACACAGGCATTCACAGGCATACACAGGCATATACAGGCATACACAGGCATACACAGGCATACACAGGCAGTCACAGGCATACACAGGCATTCACTGGCATACACAGGCATACACAGGCATACACAGTCAAACACACGCATACATAGGAATATGCAGGCATACACAGGCATTCACAGGCTACTCAGGCATAAACTTGCATATACAGGCATACACGGGCATTCACAGGCATACACAGCCATACACTGACATACACAGGCATACACAGGCATACACAAGCATACACAGGCATACACAGGTATACACAGGCACACTCAGGCATACACAGGCATATACAGGCATACACAGGCATACACAGGCATTCACAGGCATACACAGGCATATACAGGCATACACAGGCATACACAGGCATACACAGGCAGTCACAGGCATACACAGGCATTCACTGGCATACACAGGCATACACAGGCATACACAGGCATACACAGGCATACACAGGCATACACAGGCATATACAGTTATACACAGGCATACACATGCATACACAGGCATACAAAGGCATACACAGACATACTCAGTCATACGCAATCATACACAGGCATACACAGGCATTCACAGGCATACACATGAATAAACTGGCATACACAAGCATACACAGCCATACACAGGCATAGACAGGCAAACACTGGCATACACAGGCATACATGGGCATACACAGGTTTACACAGACATACACGGGCATGCACAGGCATACACAGGCATACACCGACATATACAGGCATAAACAGGCATACACAGTCAAACACAGGCATACACAGGTTTACACAGACATACACGGGCATGCACACGCATACACAGGCATACACCGACATATACAGGCATAAACAGGCATACACAGGCATACACAGGCATACACAGGCATACACAGGCATACACAGGCATACACAGGCATACACAGTCAAACACAGGCATACACAGGCATATACAGGTAACACAGGCATACACAGGAATACGCAGGCCCACACAGGCATTCACAGGCAAACACAGGCATAAACTTGCATGTTCAGGCATACCGGGCATTCACAGGTATACACAGCCATACACTGGCATTCACAGGCATACACATGAATACACAGGCATAAACAAGCATACACAGGCATACACAGGCATACACAGGCATACACAGGCATACACAGGCATACACAGACATACACTGGCATACACATGCATACACATGCATAAGCTGGCATACACAAGCATACACAGGCACACACAGGCATACACACGCATACACAGGAATACACAGGCATACACAGGCATACACATGCATACACAGGCATACACAGGCATACACAGACATACACAGGCATACGCAATCATACACAGGTATACACAGGCATTCACAGGCATACACATGCATAAACTGGCATACACAAGCATACACAGCCATACACAGGCATAGACAGGCAAACACTGGCATACACAGGCATACATGGGCATACACAGGTTTACACAGACATACACGGGCATGCACACGCATACCCAGGCATACACCGACATATACAGGCATAAACAGGCATACACAGTCAAACACAGGCATACACAGGTTTACACAGACATACACGGGCATGCACACGCATGCACAGGCATACACCGACATATACAGGCATAAACAGGCATACACAGGCATACACAGGCATACACAGGCATACACAGGCATACACAGGCATACACAGGCATACACAGGCATACACAGGCATACACAGGCATACACAGTCAAACACAGGCATACACAGGCATACACAGGCATACACAGGCATGCATAGGCATACACAGCCATACACAGGAATACGCAGGCCTACACAGGCATTCACTGGCATACACAGGCATACACAGGCATAAACTTGCATATACAGGCATACACGGGCATTCACAGGCACACACAGCCATACACTGGCATACACAGGCATATACAGGTAACACAGGCATACACAGGCATACACAGGAATACGCAGGCCCACACAGGCATTCACAGGCATACACACGCAAACACAGACATAAACTTGCATGTTCAGACATACACGGGCATTCACAGGTATACACAGCCATACACTGGCATACACAGGCATAGACAGGAATACACAGGCATACACAGGCATACACAGGCATACACAGGAATACACAGTCATACATAGGCATACACAGGCATACACAGGCATTCACAGGCATACACATGCATAAACTGGCATACACAGGCATACACGGGCATTCACAGGCATACACAGCCATACACTGACATACACAGGCATACACAGGCATACACAAGCATACACAGGCATACACAGGTATACACAGGCACACTCAGGCATACACAGGCATATACAGGCATACACAGGTATACATGGGCATACACAGGTTTACACAGACATACACGGGCATGCACCGGCATACACAGGCATACACCGACATATACAGGCATAAACACGCATACACAGTCAAACACAGGTATACACAGGCATACACAGGCATACACAGGCATTCACAGGCATAAACTTGCATATACAGGCATACACGGGCATTCACAGGCATACACAGCCATACACAGGCGTACACAGGCATTCACAGGCATACACATACATAAAATGGCATACACAAGCATACACAGCCATACACAGGCATAGACAGGCATACACTGGCATACACAGGCATACACAGGCGTACACAGGCATACACAGGCATACACAGGCATACACAGGCATACACAGGCATACACAGGCATACACAGGCATTCACAGGCGTACACATGCCTAAAATGGCATACACAACCATACACAGCCATACACAGGCATACACAGGCATACACAGGCATTCACTGGCATACACAGGCATACACAGACTTATACAGGCATACACAGGCATACACAGGCATACACAGCCATACACAGGCATAGACTGGCATACACAGGCATTCACAGGCATACACATGCATACACTGGCATACACAAGCATACACAGCCATACACAGGCATAGACAGGCAAACACTGGCATACACAGGCATACATGGGCATACACAGGTTTACACAGACATACACGGGCATGCACAGGCATACACCGACATATACAGGCATAAACAGGCATACACAGGCATACACAGCCATACACAGGCATAGACTGGCATACACTGACATATACAGGCATACACAGGCAGTCACAGGCATACCCAGGCATTCACTATCATACACAGGCATACACAGGCATACACAGGCATACACAGGCATACACAGGCATTCACAGGCTTACAGAGGCATACAAAGGCATACACTGGCAAACACAGGCATACACAGGCATACCCAGGCATACCCATGCATACACAGGCATACAAAGGCATACACAGGCATACACAGGCATACACAGGCATACACAGCCATACACTGGCATACACATGCATACACATGCATACACAGGCATACACAGGCATACACAGGCATACACAGGCATACACAGGCATAAACAGGCATACACAGGCATACACAGGCATACACAGGCTTACACAGGCATACACAGTCATACACAGGCATACACAGGCTTACACAGGCATACACAGGCACACACAGGCATACACAGGCATACACAGGCATACACAGGCATACACAGGCATACACAGGCATACACAGGCTTACAGGGGCATACACAGGCACACACAGGCATACACAGGCATACACAGGCATACACAGGCATACACAGGCATACACAGGCATACACAGGAATACACAGGCATACACAGGCACACACATGCATACACAGGCATACACAGACATACACAGGCATACGCAATCATACACAGGCATACACAGGCATTCACAGGCATACACATGCATAAACTGGCATACACAAGCATACACAGCCATACACAGGCATAGACAGGCAAACACTGGCATACACAGGCATACATGGGCATACACAGGTTTACACAGACATACACGGGCATGCACAGGCATACACAGGCATACACCGACATATACAGGCATAAAGAGGCATACACAGTCAAACACAGGCATACACAGGTTTACACAGACATACACAGGCATACACAGGCATACACAGGCATACACAGGCATACACAGTCAAACACAGGCATACACAGGCATATACAGGTAACACAGGCATACACAGGCATACACAGGCAAACACAGGCATAAACTTGCATGTTCAGGCATTCACAGGTATACACAGCCATACACTGCCATTCACAGGCATACACAGGAATACACAGGCATAAACAGGCATACACAGGCATACACAGGCATACACAGGCATACACAGGCATACACAGGCATACACAGACATACACTGGCATACACATGCATACACATGCATACACAGGCATACACAGGCATACACAGGCATACACAGGCATACACAGGCATACACAGTCATACACAGGCATACACATGCATACACAGGCATACACAGGCACACACAGGCATACACAGGCATACACAGGCATACACAGGCATACACAGGCTTACACAGGCATACACAGGCACACACAGGCATACACAGGCATACACAGGAATACACAGGCACACACAAGCATACACATGCATACACAGGCATACACAGGCATACACAGACATATACAGGCATACGCAATCATACACAGCCATACACAGGCATTCACAGGCATACACATGCATAAACTGGCATACACAAGCATACACAGCCATACACAGGCATAGACAGGCAAACACTGGCATACACAGGCATACATGGGCATACACAGGTTTACACAGACATACACGGGCATGCACAGGCACACACAGGCATACACCGACATATACAGGCATAAACAGGCATACACAGTCAAACACAGGCATACACAGGTTTACACAGACATATACGGGCATCCACACGCATACACAGGCATACACCGACATATACAGGCATAAACAGGCATACACAGGCATACACAGGCATACACAGGCATACACAGGCATACACAGGCATACACAGGCATACACAAGCAAACACAGTCAAACACAGGCATACACAGGCATACACAGGCATACACAGGCATACACAGGCATACACAGGCATAGACAGGCATACACAGTCATACCCAGTCATACACAGGCATACACTGGCATACACAGGCATACACAGGCATGCATAGGCATACACAGGCATACACAGGAAAACGCAGGCCTACACAGGCATTCACTGGCATACGCAGGCATACACAGGCATAAACTTGCATATAGAGGCATACACGGGCATTCACAGGCACACACAGCCATACACTGGCATACACAGACATACACAGGCATACACAGGCATACACAGGCATACACAGGCATATACAGGTAACACAGGCATACACATGCAAACACAGGCATAAACTTGCATGTTCAGGCATATACGGGCATTCACAGGTATACACAGCCATACACTGGCATACACAGGCATACACAGGAATACACAAGCATACACAGGCATACACAGGCATACACAGGCATACACAGGCATACATAGGCATACACAGGCATACACAGGCATTCACAGGCATACACATGCATAAACTGGCATACACAGGCATACACAGGCATACACAGGCATACACAGGCATACACAGGCGTACACAGTCAAACACAGGCTCACACAGGCACACACAGGCATACACAGGCATACACTGGCATACACAGGCATACACAGTCAAACACAGGCATACACAGGCATACATAGGAATACGCTGGCATACACAGGCATTCACAGGCATACACAGGCATACACAGGCATACACAGGCATACACAGGCATACACAGTCATACACAGGCATACACAGGCTTACACAGGCATACACAGGCACACACAGGCATACACAGGCACACACAGGCATACACAGGCATACACAGGCATACACAGGCATACACAGGCTTACACAGGCATACACAGGCATACACAGGCATACACAGTCATACACAGGCATACACAGGCTTACACAGGCATACACAGGCACACACAGGCATACACAGGCACACACAGGCATACACAGGCATACACAGGCATACAAAGGCATACACAGGCTTACACAGGCATACACAGGCACACACAGGCATACACAGGCATACACAGGAATACACAGGCATACACAGGCATTCACAGGCATACGCAGGCATACACAGGCATAAACTTGCATATACAGGCATACACGGGCATTCACAGGCATACACAGCCATACACTGGCATACACAGGTATACACAGGCATACACAGGCATACAAAGACATACACAGGCATACACAGGCATACGCAATCATACACAGGCATACACAGGCATTCACTGGCATACGCAGGCATACACAGGCATAAACTTGCATATAGAGGCATACACGTGCATTCACAGGCACACACAGCCATACACTGGCATACACAGGCATACACAGGCATACACAGGCATACACAGGCATACACAGGCATACACAGGCATACACAGGCATACACAGGCATATACAGGTAACACAGGCATACACATGCAAACACAGGCATAAACTTGCATGTTCAGGCATATACGGGCATTCACAGGTATACACAGCCATACACTGGCATACACAGGCATACACAGGAATACACAAGCATACACAGGCATACACAGGCAGTCACAAGCATACCCAGGCATTCACTGGCATACACAGGCATACACAGGCATTCACAGGCTTACACAGGCATACAAAGGCATACACTGGCAAACACAGGCATACACAGGCATACCCAGGCATACCCAGGCATACACAGGCATACAAAGGCATACACAGGCATACACAGGCATACACAGGCATACACAGGCATACACAGACATACACTGGCATACACATGCATACACATGCATACACAGGCATACACAGGCATACACAGGCATACACAGGCATACACAGGCATACACAGGCATACACAGGCATACACAGGCATACACAGGCATACACAGGCATACACAGGCATACACAGTCATACACAGGCATACACAGGCTTACACAGGCATACACAGGCACACACAGGCATACACAGGCACACACAGGCATACACAGGCATACACAGGCATACAAAGGCATACACAGGCTTACACAGGCATACACAGGCACACACAGGCATACACAGGCATACACAGGAATACACAGGCATACACAGGCATACACAGGCATACACAGGCATACACAGGCATACACAGGCATACACTGGCATACACAGGCATACACAGGCATACAAAGACATACACAGGCATACACAGGCATACACAGGCATACGCAATCATACACAGGCATACACAGGCATTCACAGGCATACACATGCATAAACTGGCATACACAAGAATACACAGCCATACACAGGCATAGACAGGCAAACACTGGCATACACAGGCATACTTGGGCATACACAGGTTTACACAGACATACACGGGCATGCACAGCCATACACAGGCATACACCGACATATACAGCCATAAACAGGCATACACAGTCAAACACAGGTATACACAGGCATACACAGGCATACACAGGCATTCACAGGCATACGCAGGCATACACAGGCATAAACTTGCATATACAGGCATACACGGGCATTCACAGGCATACACAGCCATACACTGGCATACACAGGCATACACAGGCATACACAGGCATACACAGGCATACACAGGCATACACAGGCATACACAGGCATACACAGGCATACATAGGCATACACAGGCATACACAGGCATACACAGGCATACACATGCATACACAGGCATACACAGGCATACACAGGCATACACAGGCATTCACAGGCATACACATGCATAAACTGGCATACACAACCTTACACAGCCATACACAGGCATACACAGGCATACACAGGCATTCGCAGGCATACACATGCATAAACTGGCATACACAACCATACACAGCCATACACAGGCATAGACAGGCATACAATGGCATACACGGGAACACAGGCTTACACAGAAATACACGGGCATGCACAGGCATGCACAGGCATACACCGACATATACAGGCATAAACAGGCATACACAGGCATACACAGGCATACACAGGCATACACAGGCATACACAGGCATACACAGGCATACACAGGCATACACAGGCGTACACAGGCATACACAGGCATACACAGGCATTCACTGGCATACACAGGTATACACAGGCATACACACGCATTCACAGGCTTACACAGGCATACAAAGGCATACACAGGCATACACAGGCATACACAGGCATACACAGGTATACACAGGTATACACAGGCATTCACAGGCTTACACAGGCATACACGGGCATACCCAGGCATACCCAGGCATACACAGGCATACACAGGCATACACAGTGATACACAGGCATACACAGGCTTACACAGGCATACACAGGCACACACAGGCATACACAGGCACACACAGGCATACACAGGCATACACAGGCATACAAAGGCATACACAGGCTTACACAGGCATACACAGGCACACACAGGCATACACAGGCATACACAGGAATACACAGGCATACACAGGCATACACAGGCATACACAGGCATACACAGGCATACACAGGCATAAACTGGCATACACAGGCATACACAGGCATACAAAGGCATACACAGGCATACACAGGCATACACAGGCATACGCAATCATACACAGGCATACACAGGCATTCACAGGCATACACATGCATAAACTGGCATACACAAGCATACACAGCCATACACAGGCATAGACAGGCAAACACTGGCATACACAGGCATACTTGGGCATACACAGGTTTACACAGACATACACGGGCATGCACAGGCATACACAGGCATACACCGACATATACAGGCATAAACAGGCATACACAGTCAAACACAGGTATACACAGGCATACACAGGCATACACAGGCATTCACAGGCATACGCAGGCATACACAGGCATAAACTTGCATATACAGGCATACACGGGCATTCACAGGCATACACAGCCATACACTGGCATACACAGGCATACACAGGCATACACAGGCATACACAGGCATACACAGGCATACACAGGCATACACAGGCATACATAGGCATACACAGGCATACACAGGCATACACAGGCATACACAGGCATACACAGGCATACACAGGCATACACAGGCATACACAGGCATTCACAGGCATACACATGCATAAACTGGCATACACAACCTTACACAGCCATACACAGGCATACACAGGCACACACAGGCATACACAGGCACACTCAGGCATATACAGGCATGCACGGGCATACACAGGCATTCACAGGCATACACAGGCATATACAGGCATACACAGGCATACACAGGAAGTCACAGGCATACACAGACTTATACAGGCATACACAGGCATACACAGGCATACACAGGCATACACAGGCATACACAGGCATACACAGCCATACACAGAAATAGACTGGCATACACAGGCATTCACAGGCATACACAGCCATACACAGGCATAGACTGGCATACACTGACATATACAGGCATACACAGGCAGTCACAAGCATACCCAGGCATTCACTGGCATACACAGGCATACACAGGCATACACAGGCATTCACAGGCTTACACAGGCATACAAAGGCACACACTGGCAAACACAGGCATACACAGGCATACCCAGGCATACCCAGGCATACCCAGGCATACACAGGCATACAAAGGCATACACAGGCATACACAGGCATACACAGGCATACACAGGCATACACAGGCATACATGGGCATACACAGGTTTACACAGACATACACGGGCATGCACAGGCATACACAGGCATACACCGACATATACAGGCATAAACAGGCAAACACAGGCATACACAGGCATACACAGCCATACACAGGCATAGACTGGCATACACTGACATATACAGGCATACACAGGCAGTCACAAGCATACACAGGCATTCACTGGCATACACAGGCATACACAGGCATACACAGGCATACACAGGCATACACAGGCATTCACAGGCTTACACAGGCATACAAAGGCATACACTGGCAAACACAGGCATACACAGGCATACCCAGGCATACCCAGGCATACACAGGCATACAAAGGCATACACAGGCATACACAGGCATACACAGGCATACACAGGCATACACAGGCATACATGGGCATACACAGGTTTACACAGACATACACGGGCATGCACAGGCATACACAGGCATACACCGACATATACAGGCATAAACAGGCAAACACAGGCATACACAGGCATACACAGCCATACACAGGCATAGACTGGCATACACTGACATATACAGGCATACACAGGCAGTCACAAGCATACCCAGGCATTCACTGGCATACACAGGCATACACAGGCATTCACAGGCTTACACAGGCATACAAAGGCATACACTGGCAAACACAGGCATACACAGGCATACCCAGGCATACCCAGGCATACACAGGCATACAAAGGCATACACAGGCATACACAGGCATACACAGGCATACACAGGCATACACAGACATACACTGGCATACACATGCATACACATGCATACACAGGCATACACAGGCATACACAGGCATACACAGGCATACACAGGCATACACAGGCATACACAGGCATACACAGGCATACACAGGCATACACAGGCATACATAGGCATTCACTGGCATACACAGGTATACACAGGCATACACACGCATTCACAGGCTTACACAGGCATACAAAGGCATACACAGGCATTCACAGGCATACACAGGCATATACAGGCATACACAGGCAGTCACAGGCATACACAGACTTATACAGGCATACACAGGCATACACAGGCATACACAGGCATACACAGGCATACACAGCCATACACAGAAATAGACTGGCATACACAGGCATTCACAGGCATACACAGCCATACACAGGCATAGACTGGCATACACTGACATATACAGGCATACACAGGCAGTCACAAGCATACCCAGGCATTCACTGGCATACACAGGCATACACAGGCATACACACGCATACACAGGCATTCACAGGCTTACACAGGCATACAAAGGCATACACTGGCAAACACAGGCATACACAGGCATACCCAGGCATACCCAGGCATACACAGGCATACAAAGGCATACACAGGCATACACAGGCATACACAGGCATACACAGGCATACATGGGCATACACAGGTTTACACAGGCATACACCGACATATACAGGCATAAACAGGCAAACACAGGCATACACAGGCATACACAGCCATACACAGGCATAGACTGGCATACACTGACATATACAGGCATACACAGGCAGTCACAAGCATACCCAGGCATTCACTGGCATACACAGGCATACACAGGCATTCACAGGCTTACACAGGCATACAAATTCATACACTGGCAAACACAGGCATAGACAGGCATACCCAGGCATACCCAGGCATACACAGGCATACAAAGGCATACACAGGCATACACAGGCATACACAGGCATACACAGGCATACACAGGCATACACAGACATACACTGGCATACACATGCATACACATGCATACACAGGCATACACAGGCATACACAGGCATACACAGGCATACACAGGCATACACAGGCATACACAGGCATACACAGGCATACACAGTCATAAACAGGCATACACAGGCTTACACAGGCATACACAGGCACACACAGGCATACACAGGCACACACAGGCATACACAGGCATACACAGGCATACAAAGGCATACACAGGCTTACACAGGCATACACAGGCACACACAGGCATACACAGGCATACACAGGAATACACAGGCATACACAGGCATACACAGGCATACACAGGCATACACAGGCATACACAGGCATACACAGGCATACACAGGCATACACTGGCATACACAGGCATACACAGGCATACAAAGGCATACACAGGCATACACAGGCATACGCAATCATACACAGGCATACACAGGCATTCAGAGGCATACACATGCATAAACTGGCATACACAAGCATACACAGCCATACACAGGCATAGACAGGCAAACACTGGCATACACAGGCATACTTGGGCATACACAGGTTTACACAGACATACACGGGCATGCACAGGCATACACAGGCATACACAGACATACACTGGCATACACATGCATACACATGCATACACAGGCATACACAGGCATACACAGGCATACACAGGCATACACAGGCATACACAGGCATACACAGGCATACACAGGCATACACAGTCATAAACAGGCATACACAGGCTTACACAGGCATACACAGGCACACACAGGCATACACAGGCACACACAGGCATACACAGGCATACACAGGCATACAAAGGCATACACAGGCTTACACAGGCATACACAGGCACACACAGGCATACACAGGCATACACAGGAATACACAGGCATACACAGGCATACACAGGCATACACAGGCATACACAGGCATACACAGGCATACACAGGCATACACAGGCATACACAGGCACACACTGGCATACACAGGCATAAACTGGCATACACAAGCATACACAGCCATACACAGGCATAGACAGGCAAACACTGGCATACACAGGCATACTTGGGCATACACAGGTTTACACAGACATACACGGGCATGCACAGGCATACACAGGCATACACCGACATATACAGGCATAAACAGGCATACACAGTCAAACACAGGTATACACAGGCATACACAGGCATACACAGGCATTCACAGGCATACGCAGGCATACAGAGGCATAAACTTGCATATACAGGCATACACGTGCATTCACAGGCATACACTGCCATACACAGGCATACACAGGCATTCACAGGCATACACATGCATAAACTGGCATACACAAGCATACACAGCCATACACAGGCATAGACAGGCATACACTGGCATACACAGGCATACACGGGCATACACAGGTTTACACAGACATACACGGGCATGCACACACATACACAGGCATACACCGACATATACAGGCATAAACAGGCATACACAGGCATACACAGGCATACACAGGCATAGACTGGCATACACTGACATATACAGGCATACACAGGCAGTCATAGGCATACCCAGGCATTCACTGGCATACACAGGCATACACAGGCATACACAGGCATTCACAGGCTTACACAGGCATACAAAGGCATACACTGGCAAACACAGGCATACACAGGCATACCCAGGCATACCCAGGCATACACAGGCATACAAAGGCATACACAGGCATACACAGGCATACACAGACATACACTGGTATACACATGCATACACATGCAGGCATACACCGACATATACAGGCATAAACAGGCATACACAGTCAAACACAGGCATACACAGGCAAACACAGGCATAAACTTGCATGTTCAGGCATACACGGGCATTCACAGGTATACACAGCCATACACTGGCATACACAGGCATACACAGGAATACACAGGCATACACAGGCATACACAGGCATTCACAGGCTTACACAGGCATACACAGGCACACACAGGCATACACAGGCATACACAGGCATACACAGGCATACACAGGCTTACACAGGCATACACAGGCATACACAGGCATACACAGGCATACACAGGAATACACAGGCATACACAGGCATACACATGCATACACAGGCATACACAGGCATACACAGGCATACACAGGCATACACAGGCATACACAGGCATACACAGGCATACACAGGTATACACAGGCATACACAGGCATACACAGGCATACACAGGCATTCACAGGCATACACATGCGTAAACTGGCATACACAAGCATACACAGCCATACACAGGCATAGACAGGCAAACACTGGCATACACAGGCATACATGGGCATACACAGGTAACACAGACATACACGGGCATGCACAGGAATACACAGGAATACACCGAAATATACAGGCATAAACAGGCATACACAGGCATACCCAGGCATACACAGGCGTACACAGTCAAACACAGGCATACACAGGCACACACAGGCATACACAGGCATACACTGGCATACACAGGCATACACAGTCAAACACAGGCATACACAGGCATACACAGGCATACACAGACATACACAGGCATTCACAGGCATACTCAGGCATAAACTTGCATAGACAGGCATACACGGGCATTCACAGGCATACCCAGGCATACACAGGCGTACACAGTCAAACACAGGCATACACAGGCACACACAGGCATACACAGGCATACACTGGCATACACAGGCATACACAGTCAAACACAGGCATACACAGGCATACACAGCCATACACTGACATACACAGGCATACACAGGCATACACAAGCATACACAGGCATACACAGGTATACACAGGCACACTCAGGCATACACAGGCATATACAGGCATACACAGGCATACACAGGCATTCACAGGCATACACAGGCATATACAGGCATACACAGTCAAACACAGGCACACACAGGCACACACAGGCATACACAGGCATACACTGGCATACACAGCATACACAGTCAAACACAGCATACACACGCATACATAGGAATACGCAGGCAACACAGCATTCACAGGCATACTCAGGCATAAACTTGCATATACAGGCATACACGGGCATTCACAGGCATACACAGCCATACACTGACATACACAGGCATACACAGGCATACACAAGCATACACAGGCATACACAGGTATACACAGGCACACTCAGGAATACACAGGCATATACAGGCATACACAGGCATACACAGCATTCACAGGCATACACAGGCATATACAGGCATACATGGGCATACACAGGTTTACACAGACATACACGGGCATGCACAGGCATACACAGGCATACACCGACATATACAGGCATAAACAGGCATACACAGTCAAACACACGCATACATAGGAATACGTAGGCATACACAGCCATTCACAGGCATACTCAGGCATAAACTTGCATATACAGGCATACACGGGCATTCACAGGCATACACAGCCATACACTGACATACACAGGCATACACAGGCATACACAAGCATACACAGGCATACACAGGTATACACAGGCACACTCAGGCATACACAGGCATATACAGGCATACACAGGCATACACAGGCATTCACAGGCATACACAGGCGTACACAGTCAAACACAGGCATACACAGGCACACACAGGCATACACAGGCAAACACTGGCATACACAGGCATACACAGTCAAACACAGGCATACACACGCATACATAGGAATACCCAGGCATACACAGGCATTCACAGGCATACTCAGGCATAAACTTGCATATACAGGCATACACGGCATTCACAGGCATACACAGCCATACACTGACATACACAGGCATACACAGGCATACACAAGCATACACAGGCATACACAGGTATACACAGGCACACTCAGGCATACACAGGCATATACAGGCATACACAGGCATACACAGGCATTCACAGGCATACACAGGCATATACAGGCATACACAGGCATACACAGGCATACACAGGCAGTCACAGGCATACACAGGCATTCACTGGCATACACAGGCATACACAGGCATACACAGGCATACACAGGCACACACAGCATACACAGGCATACACAGGAATACACAGGCATACACAGGCATACACATGCATACACAGGCATACACAGGCATACACAGACATACACAGGCATACGCATCATACACAGGCATACACAGGCATTCACAGGCATACACATGCATAAGCTGGCATACACAAGCATACACAGCCATACACAGGCATAGACAGGCAAACACTGGCATACACAGGCATACATGGGCATACACAGGTTTACACAGACATACACGGGCATGCACAGGCATACACAGGCATACACCGACATATACAGGCATAAACAGGCATACACAGTCAAACACACGCATACATAGGAATACGCAGGCATACACAGGCATTCACAGGCATACTCAGGCATAAACTTGCATATACAGGCATACACGGGCATTCACAGGCATACACAGCCATACACTGACATACACAGGCATACACAGGCATACACAAGCATACACAGGCATACACAGGTATACACAGGCACACTCAGGCATACACAGGCATATACAGGCATACACAGGCATACACAGGCATTCACAGGCATACACAGGCATATACAGGCATACACAGGCATACACAGGCATACACAGGCATACACAGTCAAACACAGGCATACACAGGCATACACAGGCATACACAGGCATACACAGGCATACACAGGCATACACAGGCATACACAGCATACACAGTCATACACAGGCATACACTGGCATACACAGGCATACACAGGCATGCATAGGCATACACAGGAATACGCAGGCCTACACAGGCCTACACAGGCATTCACTGGCATACACAGGCATACACAGGCATAAACTTGCATATACAGGCATACACGGGCATTCACAGGCACACACAGCCATACACTGGCATACACAGGCATATACAGGTAACACAGGCATACACAGGAATACGCAGGCCCACACAGGCATTCACAGGCATACACACGCAAACACAGACATAAACTTGCATGTTCAGGCATACACGGGCATTCACAGGTATACACAGCCATACACTGGCATACACAGGCATACACAGGAATACACAGGCATACACAGGCATACAGAGGCATACACAGGCATACACAGGCATACACAGGAATACACAGTCATACATAGGCATACACAGGCATACACAGGCATTCACAGGCATACACATGCATAAACTGGCATACACAGGCATACACAGGCATACACAGGCATACACAGGCGTACACAGTCAAACACAGGCATACACAGGCACACACAGGCATACACAGGCATACGCAGTCATACACAGGCATACACAGGCTTACACAGGCATACACAGGCACACACAGGCATACACAGGCATACACAGGCATACACAGGCATACACAGGCTTACACAGGCATACACAGGCACACACAGGCATACACAGGCATACACAGGAATACACAGGCATACACAGGCATACACAGGCATACACAGGCATACACAGGCATACACAGGCATACACAGGCATACACAGGCATACACAGGCATACACAGGCATACACAGGCATACACAGGCATACACAGGTATACACAGGCATACACAGGCATACACAGGCATACACAGGCATTCACAGGCATACACATGCGTAAACTGGCATACACAAGCATACACAGCCATACACAGGCATAGACAGGCAAACACTGGCATACACAGGCATACATGGGCATACACAGGTAACACAGACATACACGGGCATGCACAGGAATACACAGGAATACACCGAAATATACAGGCATAAACAGGCATACATAGTCAAACACAGGTATACACAGGCATACACAGGCATACACAGGCATTCACAGGCATACGCAGGCATACACAGGCATAAACTTGCATATACAGGCATACACGGGCATTCACAGGCATACACTGCCATACACAGGCATACACAGGCATTCACAGGCATACACATGCATAAGCTGGCATACACAAGCATACACAGCCATACACAGGCATAGACAGGCATACACTGGCATACACAGGCATACACGGGCATACACAGGTTTACACAGACATACACGGGCATGCACACGCTTACACAGGCATACACCGACATATACAGGCATAAACAGGCATACACAGGCATACACAGGCATACACAGGTATACACAGGCATACACAGGCATACACAGGCATACACAGGCATTCACAGGCATACACATGCGTAAACTGGCATACACAAGCATACACAGCCATACACAGGCATAGACAGGCAAACACTGGCATACACAGGCATACATGGGCATACACAGGCATACACAAGCATACACAGGCATACACAGGTATACACAGGCACACTCAGGCATACACAGGCATATACAGGCATACACAGGCATACACAGGCATTCACAGGCATACACAGGCATATACAGGCATACACAGTCAAACACAGGCATACACAGGCACACACAGGCATACACAGGCATACACTGGCATACACAGGCATACACAGTCAAACACAGGCATACACACGCATACATAGGAATACGCAGGCATACACAGGCATTCACAGGCATACTCAGGCATAAACTTGCATATACAGGCATACACGGGCATTCACAGGCATACACAGCCATACACTGACATACACAGGCATACACAGGCATACACAAGCATACACAGGCATACACAGGTATACACAGGCACACTCAGGAATACACAGGCATATACAGGCATACACAGGCATACACAGGCATTCACAGGCATACACAGGCATATACAGGCATACATGGGCATACACAGGTTTACACAGACATACACGGGCATGCACAGGCATACACAGGCATACACCGACATATACAGGCATAAACAGGCATACACAGTCAAACACACGCATACATAGGAATACGCAGGCATACACAGGCATTCACAGGCATACTCAGGCATAAACTTGCATATACAGGCATACACGGGCATTCACAGGCATACACAGCCATACACTGACATACACAGGCATACACAGGCATACACAAGCATACACAGGCATACACAGGTATACACAGGCACACTCAGGCATACACAGGCATATACAGGCATACACAGGCATACACAGGCATTCACAGGCATACACAGGCATACACAGGCGTACACAGTCAAACACAGGCATACACAGGCACACACAGGCATACACAGGCATACACTGGCATACACAGGCATACACAGTCAAACACAGGCATACACACGCATACATAGGAATACGCAGGCATACACAGGCATTCACAGGCATACTCAGGCATAAACTTGCATATACAGGCATACACGGGCATTCACAGGCATACACAGCCATACACTGACATACACAGGCATACACAGGCATACACAAGCATACACAGGCATACACAGGTATACACAGACACACTCAGGCATACACAGGCATATACAGGCATACACAGGCATACACAGGCATTCACAGGCATACACAGGCATATACAGGCATACACAGGCATACACAGGCATACACAGACAGTCACAGGCATACACAGGCATTCACTGGCATACACAGGCATACACAGGCACACACAGGCATACACAGGCACACACAGGCATACACAGGCATACACAGGAATACACAGGCATACACAGGCATACACATGCATACACAGGCATACACAGGCATACACAGACATACACAGGCATACGCAATCATACACAGGCATACACAGGCATTCACAGGCATACACATGCATAAGCTGGCATACACAAGCATACACAGCCATACACAGGCATAGACAGGCAAACACTGGCATACACAGGCATACATGGGCATACACAGGTTTACACAGACATACACGGGCATGCACAGGCATACACAGGCATACACCGACATATACAGGCATAAACAGGCATACACAGTCAAACACACGCATACATAGGAATACGCAGGCATACACAGGCATTCACAGGCATACTCAGGCATAAACTTGCATATACAGGCATACACGGGCATTCACAGGCATACACAGCCATACACTGACATACACAGGCATACACAGGCATACACAAGCATACACAGGCATACACAGGTATACACAGGCACACTCAGGCATACACAGGCATATACAGGCATACACAGGCATACACAGGCATTCACAGGCATACACAGGCATATACAGGCATACACAGGCATACACAGGCATACACAGGCATACACAGTCAAACACAGGCATACATAGGCATACACAGGCATACACAGGCATACACAGGCATACACAGGCATACACAGGCATACACAGTCATACACAGGCATACACTGGCATACACAGGCATACACAGGCATGCATAGGCATACACAGGAATACGCAGGCCTACACAGGCATTCACTGGCATACACAGGCATACACAGGCATAAACTTGCATATACAGGCATACACGGGCATTCACAGGCACACACAGCCATACACTGGCATACACAGGCATATACAGGTAACACAGGCATACACAGGAATACGCAGGCCCACACAGGCATTCACAGGCATACACACGCAAACACAGACATAAACTTGCATGTTCAGGCATACACGGGCATTCACAGGTATACACAGCCATACACTGGCATACACAGGCATACACAGGAATACACAGGCATACACAGGCATACACAGGCATACACAGGCATACACAGGAATACACAGTCATACATAGGCATACACAGGCATACACAGGCATTCACAGGCATACACATGCATAAACTGGCATACACAGGCATACACAGGCATACACAGGCATACACAGGCGTACACAGTCAAACACAGGCATACACAGGCACACACAGGCATACACAGGCATACGCAGTCATACACAGGCATACACAGGCTTACACAGGCATACACAGGCACACACAGGCATACACAGGCATACACAGGCATACACAGGCATACACAGGCTTACACAGGCATACACAGGCACACACAGGCATACACAGGCATACACAGGAATACACAGGCATACACAGGCATACACAGGCATACACAGGCATACACAGGCATACACAGGCATACACAGGCATACACAGGCATACACAGGCATACACAGGCATACACAGGCATACACAGGCATACACAGGTATACACAGGCATACACAGGCATACACAGGCATACACAGGCATTCACAGGCATACACATGCGTAAACTGGCATACACAAGCATACACAGCCATACACAGGCATAGACAGGCAAACACTGGCATACACAGGCATACATGGGCATACACAGGTAACACAGACATACACGGGCATGCACAGGAATACACAGGAATACACCGAAATATACAGGCATAAACAGGCATACATAGTCAAACACAGGTATACACAGGCATACACAGGCATACACAGGCATACACAGGCATTCACAGGCATACGCAGGCATACACAGGCATAAACTTGCATATACAGGCATACACGGGCATTCACAGGCATACACTGCCATACACAGGCATACACAGGCATTCACAGGCATACACATGCATAAGCTGGCATACACAAGCATACACAGCCATACACAGGCATAGACAGGCATACACTGGCATACACAGGCATACACGGGCATACACAGGTTTACACAGACATACACGGGCATGCACACGCTTACACAGGCATACACCGACATATACAGGCATAAACAGGCATACACAGGCATACACAGGCATACACAGGCATACACAGTCAAACACAGGCATACACAGGCATACACAGGCATACACAGGCATACACAGTCATACACAGGCATACACTGGCATACACAGGCATACACAGGCATGCATAGGCATACACAGGCATACACGGGAATACGCAGGCCTACACAGGCATTCACTGGCATACACAGGCATAAACTTGCATATACAGGCATACACGGTCATTCACAGGCATACACAGCCATACACTGGCATACACAGGCATACACAGGCATACACAGGCATACAGAGGAATACGCAGGCCCACACAGGCATTCACAGGCATACACAGGCAAACACAGGCATAAACTTGCATGTTCAGGCATACACGGGCATTCACAGGTATACACAGCCATACACTGGCATACACAGGCATACACAGGAATACACAGGCATACACAGGCATACACAGGCATTCACAGGCATACACAGGCATACAAAGGCATACACAGGCATACATAGCATACACAGGCATACGCAGGCCTACACAGGCATTCACTGGCATACACAGGCATACACAGGCATAAACTTGCATATACAGGCATACACGGGCATTCACAGGCACACACAGCCATACACTGGCATACACAGGCATATACAGGTAACACAGGCATACACAGGAATACGCAGGCCCACACAGCATTCACAGGCATACACACGCAAACACAGACATAAACTTGCATGTTCAGGCATACACGGCATTCACAGGTATACACAGCCATACACTGGCATACACAGGCATACACAGGAATACACAGGCATACACAGGCATACACAGGCATACACAGGCATACACAGGCATACACAGGAATACACAGGCACACACAGGCATACACAGGCATACACAGGCATTCACAGGCATACACATGCATAAACTGGCATACACAGGCATACACAGGCATACACAGGCATACACAGGCGTACACAGTCAAACACAGGCATACACAGGCACACACAGGCATACACAGGCATACACAGTCATACACAGGCATACACAGGCTTACACAGGCATACACAGGCACACACAGGCATACACAGGCATACACAGGCATACACAGGCATACACAGGCTTACACAGGCATACACAGGCACACAGGCATACACAGGCATACACAGGAATACACAGGCATACACAGGCATACACAGGCATACACAGGCATACACAGGCATACACAGGCATACACAGGCATACACAGGCATACACAGGCATACACAGGCATACACAGGCATACACAGGTATACACAGGCATACACAGGCATACACAGGCATACACAGGCATTCACAGGCATACACATGCGTAAACTGGCATACACAAGCATACACAGCCATACACAGGCATAGACAGGCAAACACTGGCATACACAGGCATACATGGGCATACACAGGTAACACAGACATACACGGGCATGCACAGGAATACACAGGAATACACAGGAATACACCGAAATATACAGGCATAAACAGGCATACATAGTCAAACACAGGTATACACAGGCATACACAGGCATACACAGGCATTCACAGGCATACGCAGGCATACACAGGCATAAACTTGCATATACAGGCATACACGGGCATTCACAGGCATACACTGCCATACACAGGCATACACAGGCATTCACAGGCATACACATGCATAAGCTGGCATACACAAGCATACACAGCCATACACAGGCATAGACAGGCATACACTGGCATACACAGGCATACACGGGCATACACAGGTTTACACAGACATACACGGGTACACGCTTACACAGGCATACACCGACATATACAGGCATAAACAGGCATACACAGGCATACACAGGCATACACAGGCATACACAGTCAAACACAGGCATACACAGGCATACACAGGCATACACAGTCATACACAGGCATACACTGGCATACACAGGCATACACAGGCATGCATAGGCATACACAGGCATACACGGGAATACGCAGGCCTACACAGGCATTCACTGGCATACACAGGCATACACAGTCATAAACTTGCATATACAGGCATACACGGTCATTCACAGGCATACACAGCCATACACTGGCATACACAGGCATACACAGGCATACACAGGCATATACAGGTAACACAGGCATACACAGGCATACAGAGGAATACGCAGGCCCACACAGGCATTCACAGGCATACACAGGCAAACACAGGCATAAACTTGCATGTTCAGGCATACACGGGCATTCACAGGTATACACAGCCATACACTGGCATACACAGGCATACACAGGAATACACAGGCATACACAGGCATACACAGGCATTCACAGGCATACACAGGCATACAAAGGCATACACAGGCATACATAGGCATACACAGGCATACACAGGCATACACAGGCATACACAGGCATTCACAGGCATACACATGCATAAACTGGCATACACAAGCATACACAGCCAAACACAGGCATAGACAGGCATACAATGGCATACACAGGCATACACGGGCATACACAGGCTTACACAGACATACACGGGCATGCACAGGCATGCACAGGCATACACCGACATATACAGGCATAAACAGGCATACACAGGCATACACAGGCATACACAGGCGTACACAGTCAAACACAGGCATACACAGGCACACACAGGCATACACAGGCATACACTGGCATACACAGGCATACACAGTCAAACACAGGCATACACAGGCATACACAGGCATACACAGACATACACAGGCATTCACAGGCATACTCAGGCATAAACTTGCATATACAGGCATACACGGGCATTCACAGGCATACACAGCCATACACTGACATACACAGGCATACACAGGCATACACAAGCATACACAGGCATACACAGGTATACACAGGCACACTCAGGCATACACAGGCATATACAGGCATACACAGGCATACACAGGCATTCACAGGCATACACAGGCATATACAGGCATACACAGTCAAACACAGGCATACACAGGCACACACAGGCATACACAGGCATACACTGGCATACACAGGCATACACAGTCAAACACAGGCATACACACATACATAGGAATACGCAGGCATACACAGGCATTCACAGGCATACTCAGGCATAAACTTGCATATACAGGCATACACGGGCATTCACAGGCATACACAGCCATACACTGACATACACAGGCATACACAGGCATACACAAGCATACACAGGCATACACAGGTATACACAGGCACACTCAGGCATACACAGGCATATACAGGCATACACAGGCATACACAGGCATTCACAGGCATACACAGGCATATACAGGCATACATGGGCATACACAGGTTTACACAGACATACACGGGCATGCACAGGCATACACAGGCATACACCGATATATACAGGCATAAACAGGCATACACAGTCAAACACACGCATACATAGGAATACGCAGGCATACACAGGCATTCACAGGCATACTCAGGCATAAACTTGCATATACAGGCATACACGGGCATTCACAGGCATACACAGCCATACACTGACATACACAGGCATACACAGGCATACACAAGCATACACAGGCATACACAGGTATACACAGGCACACTCAGGCATACACAGGCATATACAGGCATACACAGGCATACACAGGCATTCACAGGCATACACAGGCATACACAGGCGTACACAGTCAAACACAGGCATACACAGGCACACACAGGCATACACAGGCATACACTGGCATACACAGCATACACAGTCAAACACAGCATACACACGCATACATAGGAATACGCAGGCATACACAGGCATTCACAGGCATACTCAAGCATAAACTTGCATATACAGGCATACACGGGCATTCACAGGCATACACAGCCATACACTGACATACACAGGCATACACAGGCATACACAAGCATACACAGGCATACACAGGTATACACAGGCACACTCAGGCATACACAGGCATATACAGGCATACACAGGCATACACAGGCATTCACAGGCATACACAGGCATATACAGGCATACACAGGCATACACAGGCATACACAGGCAGTCACAGGCATACACAGGCATTCACTGGCATACACAGGCATACACAGGCATACACAGGCATACACAGGCACACACAGGCATACACAGGCATACACAGGAATACACAGGCATACACAGGCATACACATGCATACACAGGCATACACAGGCATACACAGACATACACAGGCATACGCAATCATACACAGGCATACACAGGCATTCACAGGCATACACATGCATAAGCTGGCATACACAAGCATACACAGCCATACACAGGCATAGACAGGCAAACACTGGCATACACAGGCATACATGGGCATACACAGGTTTACACAGACATACACGGGCATGCACAGGCATACACAGGCATACACCGACATATACAGGCATAAACAGGCATACACAGTCAAACACACGCATACATAGGAATACGCAGGCATACACAGGCATTCACAGGCATACTCAGGCATAAACTTGCATATACAGGCATACACGGGCATTCACAGGCATACACAGCCATACACTGACATACACAGGCATACACAGGCATACACAAGCATACACAGGCATACACAGGTATACACAGGCACACTCAGGCATACACAGGCATATACAGGCATACACAGGCATACACAGGCATTCACAGGCATACACAGGCATATACAGGCATACACAGGCATACACAGGCATACACAGTCAACCACAGGCATACACAGGCATACACAGGCATACACAGGCATACACAGGCATACACAGGCATACACAGGCATACACAGGCATACACAGTCATACACAGGCATACACTGGCATACACAGGCATACACAGGCATGCATAGGCATACACAGGAATACGCAGGCCTACACAGGCATTCACTGGCATACACAGGCATACACAGGCATAAACTTGCATATACAGGCATACACGGGCATTCACAGGCACACACAGCCATACACTGGCATACACAGGCATATACAGGTAACACAGGCATACACAGGAATACGCAGGCCCACACAGGCATTCACAGGCATACACACGCAAACACAGACATAAACTTGCATGTTCAGGCATACACGGGCATTCACAGGTATACACAGCCATACACTGGCATACACAGGCATACACAGGCATTCACAGGCATACACATGCATAAGCTGGCATACACAAGCATACACAGCCATACACAGGCATAGACAGGCAAACACTGGCATACACAGGCATACATGGGCATACACAGGTTTACACAGACATACACGGGCATGCACAGGCATACACAGGCATACACCGACATATACAGGCATAAACAGGCATACACAGTCAAACACACGCATACATAGGAATACGCAGGCATACACAGGCATTCACAGGCATACTCAGGCATAAACTTGCATATACAGGCATACACGGGCATTCACAGGCATACACAGCCATACACTGACATACACAGGCATACACAGGCATACACAAGCATACACAGGCATACACAGGTATACACAGGCACACTCAGGCATACACAGGCATATACAGGCATACACAGGCATACACAGGCATTCACAGGCATACACAGGCATATACAGGCATACACAGGCATACACAGGCATACACAGTCAACCACAGGCATACACAGGCATACACAGGCATACACAGGCATACACAGGCATACACAGGCATACACAGGCATACACAGGCATACACAGTCATACACAGGCATACACTGGCATACACAGGCATACACAGGCATGCATAGGCATACACAGGAATACGCAGGCCTACACAGGCATTCACTGGCATACACAGGCATACACAGGCATAAACTTGCATATACAGGCATACACGGGCATTCACAGGCACACACAGCCATACACTGGCATACACAGGCATATACAGGTAACACAGGCATACACAGGAATACGCAGGCCCACACAGGCATTCACAGGCATACACACGCAAACACAGACATAAACTTGCATGTTCAGGCATACACGGGCATTCACAGGTATACACAGCCATACACTGGCATACACAGGCATACACAGGAATACACAGGCATACACAGGCATACACAGGCATACACAGGCATACACAGGCATACACAGGAATACACAGTCATACATAGGCATACACAGGCATACACAGGCATTCACAGGCATACACATGCATAAACTGGCATACACAGGCATACACAGGCATACACAGGCATACACAGGCGTACACAGTCAAACACAGGCATACACAGGCACACACAGGCATACACAGGCATACACTGGCATACACAGGCATACACAGTCAAACACAGGCATACACACGCATACATAGGAATACGCAGGCATACACAGGCATTCACAGGCATACTCAGGCATAAACTTGCATATACAGGCATACACGGGCATTCACAGGCATACACAGCCATACACTGACATACACAGGCATACACAGGCATACACAAGCATACACAGGCATACACAGGTATACACAGGCACACTCAGGCATACACAGGCATATACAGGCATATACAGGCATACACAGGCATACACAGGCATACACAGGCAGTCACAGGCATACACAGGCATTCACTGGCATACACAGGCATACACAGGCATACACAGGCACACACAGGCATACACAGGCATACACAGGAATACACAGGCATACACAGGCATACACATGCATACACAGGCATACACAGGCATACACAGACATACACAGGCATACGCAATCATACACAGGCATACACAGGCATTCACAGGCATACACATGCATAAACTGGCATACACAAGCATACACAGCCATACACAGGCATAGACAGGCAAACACTGGCATACACAGGCATACATGGGCATACACAGGTTTACACAGACATACACGGGCATGCACAGGCATACACAGGCATACACCGACATATACAGGCATAAACAGGCATACACAGTCAAACACACGCATACATAGGAATATGCAGGCATACACAGGCATTCACAGGCATACTCAGGCATAAACTTGCATATACAGGCATATACGGGCATTCACAGGCATACACAGCCATACACTGACATACACAGGCATACACAGGCATACACAAGCATACACAGGCATACACAGGTATACACAGGCACACTCAGGCATACACAGGCATATACAGGCATACACAGGCATACACAGGCATTCACAGGCATACACAGGCATATACAGGCATACACAGGCATACACAGGCATACACAGGCAGTCACAGGCATACACAGGCATTCACTGGCATACACAGGCATACACAGGCATACACAGGCATACACAGGCATACACAGGCATACACAGGCATACACAGGCATACACAGGCATATACAGTTATACACAGGCATACACATGCATACACAGGCATACAAAGGCATACACAGACATACACAGGCATACGCAATCATACACAGGCATACACAGGCATTCACAGGCATACACATGAATAAACTGGCATACACAAGCATACACAGCCATACACAGGCATAGACAGGCAAACACTGGCATACACAGGCATACATGGGCATACATGGGCATACACAGGTTTACACAGACATACACGGGCATGCACAGGCATACACAGGCATACACCGACATATACAGGCATAAACAGGCATACACAGTCAAACACAGGCATACACAGGTTTACACAGACATACACGGGCATGCACACGCATACACAGGCATACACCGACATATACAGGCATAAACAGGCATACACAGGCATACACAGGCATACACAGGCATACACAGGCATACACAGGCATACACAGGCATACACAGTCAAACACAGGCATACACAGGCATATACAGGTAACACAGGCATACACAGGCATACACAGGAATACGCAGGCCCACACAGGCATTCACAGGCATACACAGGCAAACACAGGCATAAACTTGCATGTTCAGGCATACACGGGCATTCACAGGTATACACAGCCATACACTGGCATTCACAGGCATACACATGAATACACAGGCATAAACAAGCATACACAGGCATACACAGGCATACACAGGCATACACAGGCATACACAGGCATACACAGGCATACACAGACATACACTGGCATACACATGCATAAGCTGGCATACACAAGCATACCCAGGCACACACAGGCATACACACGCATACACAGGAATACACAGGCATACACAGGCATACACATGCATACACAGGCATACACAGGCATACACAGACATACACAGCCATACGCAATCATACACAGGCATACACAGGCATTCACAGGCATACACATGCATAAACTGGCATACACAAGCATACACAGCCATACACAGGCATAGACAGGCAAACACTGGCATACACAGGCATACATGGGCATACACAGGTTTACACAGACATACACGGGCATGCACACGCATACACAGGCATACACCGACATATACAGGCATAAACAGGCATACACAGTCAAACACAGGCATAAACAGGTTTACACAGACATACACGGGCATGCACACGCATACACAGGCATACACCGACATATACAGGCATAAACAGGCATACACAGGCATACACAGGCATACACAGGCATACACAGGCATACACAGGCATACACAGGCATACACAGGCATACACAGGCATACACAGTCAAACACAGGCATACACAGGCATACACAGGCATACACAGGCATACACAGGCATACACAGGCATACACAGTCATACACAGGCATACACTGGCATACACAGGCATACACAGGCATGCATAGGCATACACAGCCATACACAGGAATACGCAGGCCTACACAGGCATTCACTGGCATACACAGGCATACACAGGCATAAACTTGCATATACAGGCATACACGGGCATTCACAGGCACACACAGCCATACACTGGCATACACAGGCATATACAGGTAACACAGGCATACACAGGCATACACAGGAATACGCAGGCCCACACAGGCATTCACAGGCATACACACGCAAACACAGACATAAACTTGCATGTTCAGGCATACACGGGCATTCACAGGTATACACAGCCATACACTGGCATACACAGGCATACACAGGAATACACAGGCATACACAGGCATACACAGGCATACACAGGAATACACAGTCATACATAGGCATACACAGGCATACACAGGCATTCACAGGCATACACATGCATAAACTGGCATACACAGGCATACACAGGCATACACAGGCGTACACAGTCAAACACAGGCATACACAGGCACACAGGCATACACTGGCATACACTGGCATACACAGGCATACACAGTCAAACACAGGCATACACACGCATACATAGGAATACGCAGGCATACACAGGCATTCACAGGCATACTCAGGCATAAACTTGCATATACAGGCATACACGGGCATTCACAGGCATACACAGCCATACACTGACATACACAGGCATACACAGGCATACACAAGCATACACAGGCATACACAGGTATACACAGGCACACTCAGGCATACACAGGCATATACAGGCATACACAGGTATACATGAGCATACACAGGTTTACACAGACATACACGGGCATTCACAGGCATACACAGCCATACACTGACATACACAGGCATACACAGGCATACACAAGCATACACAGGCATACACAGGTATACACAGGCACACTCAGGCATACACAGGCATACACAGGTATACACAGGCACACTCAGGCATACACAGGCATATACAGGCATACACAGGTATACATGGGCATACACAGGTTTACACAGACATACACGGGCATGCACCGGCATACACAGGCATACACCGACATATACAGGCATAAACACGCATACACAGTCAAACACAGGTATACACAGGCATACACAGGCATTCACAGGCATACACAGGCATACACAGGCATAAACTTGCATATACAGGCATACACGGGCATTCACAGGCATACACAGCCATACACAGGCGTACACAGGCATTCACAGGCATACACATACATAAACTGGCATACACAAGCATACACAGCCATACACAGGCATAGACAGGCATACACTGGCATACACAGGCATACACAGGCGTACACAGGCATACACAGGCATACACAGGCATACACAGGCATACACAGGCATACACAGGCATACACAGGCATACACAGGCATACACAGGCATTCACAGGCGTACACATGCCTAAAATGGCATACACAACCATACACAGCCATACACAGGCATACACAGGCATACACAGGCATTCACAGGCATACACATGCATAAACTGGCATACACAACCATACACAGCCATACACAGGCATAGACAGGCATACAATGGCATACACGGGAACACAAACTTACACAGACATACACGGGCATGCACAGGCATACACCGACATATGCAGGCATAAACAGGCATACACAGGCATACACAGGCGTACACAGGCACACACAGGCAGTCACAGGCATACACAGGTCTACACAGGCATTCACAGGCTTACACAGGCATGCACGGGCATACCCAGGCATACCCAGGCATACACAGGCACACACAGGCATACACATGCATACACAGGCATACACAGGCATACACAGGCATACACAGTCATACACAGGCATACACAGGCTTACACAGGCATACACAGGCACACACAGCATACACAGGCACACTCAGGCATACACAGGCATATACAGGCATACACGGGCATACACAGGCATTCACAGGCATACACAGGCATATACAGGCATACACAGGCATACACAGGCAGTCACAGGCATACACAGGCATTCACTGGCATACACAGGCATACACAGACTTATACAGGCATACACAGGCATACACAGGCATACACAGCCATACACAGGCATAGACTGGCATACACAGGCATTCACAGGCATACACATGCATAAACTGGCATACACAAGCATACACAGCCATACACAGGCATAGACAGGCAAACACTGGCATACACAGGCATACATGGGCATACACAGGTTTACACAGACATACACGGGCATGCACAGGCATACACCGACATATACAGGCGTAAACAGGCATACACAGGCATACACAGGCATACACAGCCATACACAGGCATAGACTGGCATACACTGACATATACAGGCATACACAGGCAGTCACAGGCATACCCAGGCATTCACTATCATACACAGGCATACACAGGCATACACAGGCATACACAGGCATTCACAGGCTTACAGAGGCATACAAAGGCATACCTGGCAAACACAGGCATACACAGGCATACCCAGGCATACCCATGCATACACAGGCATACACAGGCATACACAGGCATACACAGGCATACACAGGCATACACAGGCATACACAGACATACACTGGCATACACATGCATACACATGCATACACAGGCATACACAGGCATACACAGGCATACACAGGCATCACAGGCATACACAGGCATACACAGGCATACACAGGCTTACACAGGCATACACAGTCATACACAGGCATACACAGGCTTACACAGGCATACACAGGCACACACAGGCATACACAGGCATACACAGGCATACACAGGCATACACAGGCATACACAGGCTTACACAGGCATACACAGGCACACACAGGCATACACAGGCATACACAGGCATACACAGGCATACACAGGCATACACAGGCATACACAGGAATACACAGGCATACACAGGCATACACATGCATACACAGGCATACACAGACATACACAGGCATACGCAATCATACACAGGCATACACAGGCATTCACAGGCATACACATGCATAAACTGGCATACACAAGCATACACAGCCATACACAGGCATAGACAGGCAAACACTGGCATACACAGGCATACATGGGCATACACAGGTTTACACAGACATACACGGGCATGCACAGGCATACACAGGCATACACCGACATATACAGGCATAAAGAGGCATACACAGTCAAACACAGGCATACACAGGTTTACACAGACATACACAGGCATACACAGGCATACACAGGCATACACAGGCATACACAGTCAAACACAGGCATACACAGGCATATACAGGTAACACAGGCATACACAGGCATACACAGGCATACACAGGCATACACAGGCAAACACAGGCATAAACTTGCATGTTCAGGCATTCACAGGTATACACAGCCATACACTGCCATTCACAGGCATACACAGGAATACACAGGCATAAACAGGCATACACAGGCATACACAGGAATACACAGGCATACACAGGCATACACAGGCATACACAGACATACACTGGCATACACATGCATACACATGCATACACAGGCATACACAGGCATACACAGGCATACACAGGCATACACAGGCATACACAGGCATACACAGTCATACACAGGCATACACATGCATACACAGGCATACACAGGCACACACAGGCATACACAGGCATACACAGGCATACACAGGCATACACAGGCTTACACAGGCATACACAGGCACACAAGGCATACACAGGCATACACAGGAAACACAGGCACACACAAGAATACATGCATACACAGGCATACACAGGCATACACAGACATATACAGGCATACGCAATCATACACAGCCATACACAGGCATTCACAGGCATACACATGCATAAACTGGCATACACAAGCATACACAGCCATACACAGGCATAGACAGGCAAACACTGGCATACACAGGCATACATGGGCATACACAGGTTCACACAGACATACACGGGCATGCACAGGCATACACAGGCATACACCGACATATACAGGCATAAACAGGCATACACAGTCAACACAGGCATACACAGGTTTACACAGACATACACGGGCATCCACACGCATACACAGGCATACACCGACATATACAGGCATAAACAGGCATACACAGGCATACACAGGCATACACAGGCATACACAGGCATACACAGGCATACACAGGCAAACACAGCATACACAGGCTACACAGGCAACATAAGCAAACACAGTCAAACACAGGCATACACAGGCATACACAGGCATACACAGGCATACATAGCATACACAGGCATAGACAGGCATACAAGTCATACCCAGTCATACACAGGCATACACTGGCATACACAGGCATACACAGGCATGCATAGGCATACACAGGCATACACAGGAAACGCAGGCCTACACAGGCATTCACTGGCATACGCAGGCATACACAGGCATAAACTTGCATATAGAGGCATACACGGCATTCACGGGCACACACAGCCATACACTGGCATACACAGGCATACACAGGCATACACAGGCATACACAGGCATACACAGGCATATACAGGTAACACAGGCATACACATGCAAACACAGGCATAAACTTGCATGTTCAGGCTATACGGGCATTCACAGGTATACACAGCCATACACTGGCATACACAGGCATACACAGGAATACACAAGCATACACAGGCATACACAGGCATACACAGGCATACACAGGCATACACAGGCATACATAGGCATACACAGGCATACACAGGCATTCACAGGCATACACATGCATAAACTGGCATACACAGGCATACACAGGCATACACAGGCATACACAGGCGTACACAGTCAAACACAGGCTTACACAGGCACACACAGCATACACAGGCATACACTGGCATACACAGGCATACACAGTAAACACAGCATACACAGGCATACATAGGAATACGCTGGCATACACAGGCATTCACAGGCATACACAGGCATACACAGGCATACACAGGCATACACAGGCATACACAGTCATACACAGGCATAAACAGCTAACACAGGCATACACAGGCACACACAGGCATACACAGGCACACACAGGCATACACAGTCATACACAGGATACACAAGGCTTACACAGGCATACACAGGCATACACAGGCATACACAGTCATACACAGGCATACACAGGCTTACACAGGCATACACAGGCACACACAGGCATACACAGGCACACACAGGCATACACAGGCATACACAGGCACACAAGGCATACACAGGCATACACAGGAATACACAGGCATACACAGGCATTCACAGGCATACGCAGGCATACACAGGCATAAACTTGCATATACAGGCATACACGGGCATTCACAGGCATACACAGCCATACACTGGCATACACAGGCATACACAGGCATACACAGGCATACAAAGACATACACAGGCATACACAGGCATACACAGGCATACGCAATCATACACAGGCATACACAGGCATTCACTGGCATACGCAGGCATACACAGGCATAAACTTGCATATAGAGGCATACACGGGCATTCACAGGCACACACAGCCATACACTGGCATACACAGGCATACACAGGCATACACATGCAAACACAGGCATAAACTTGCATGTTCAGGCATATACGGGCATTCACAGGTATACACAGCCATACACTGGCATACACAGGCATACACAGGAATACACAAGCATACACAGGCATACACAGGCAGTCACAAGCATACCCAGGCATTCACTGGCATACACAGGCATACACAGGCATTCACAGGCTTACACAGGCATACAAAGGCATACACTGGCAAACACAGACATACACAGGCATACCCAGGCATACCCAGGCATACACAGGCATACAAAGGCATACACAGGCTTACACAGGCATACACAGGCACACACAGGCATACACAGGCATACACAGACATACACTGGCATACACATGCATACACATGCATACACAGGCATACACAGGCATACACAGGCATACACAGGCATACACAGGCATACACAGGCATACACAGGCATACACAGGCATACACAGGCATACACAGGCATACACAGTCATACACAGGCATACACAGGCTTACACAGGCATACACAGGCACACACAGGCATACACAGGCACACACAGGCATACACAGGCATACACAGGCATACAAAGGCATACACAGGCTTACACAGGCATACACAGGCACACACAGGCATACACAGGCATACACAGGAATACACAGGCATACACAGGCATACACAGGCATACATAGGCATACACAGGCATACACAGGCATACACTGGCATACACAGGCATACACAGGCATACAAAGACATACACAGGCATACACAGGCATACACAGGCATACGCAATCATACACAGGCATACACAGGCATTCACAGGCATACACATGCATAAACTGGCATACACAAGCATACACAGCCATACACAGGCATAGACAGGCAAACACTGGCATACACAGGCATACTTGGGCATACACAGGTTTACACAGACATACACGGGCATGCACAGCCATACACAGGCATACACCGACATATACAGGCATAAACAGGCATACACAGTCAAACATAGGTATACACAGGCATACACAGGCATACACAGGCATTCACAGGCATACGCAGGCATACACAGGCATAAACTTGCATATACAGGCATACACGGCATTCACAGGCATACACAGCCATACACTGGCATACACAGGCATACACAGGCATACACAGGCATACACAGGCATACACAGGCATACACAGGCATACACAGGCATACACAGGCATACACAGGCATACATAGGCATACACAGGCATACACAGGCATACACAGGCATACACAGGCATACACAGGCATACACAGGCATACACAGGCATTCACAGGCATACACATGCATAAACTGGCATACACAACCTTCACAGCCATACACAGGCATACACAGGCATACACAGGCATTCACAGGCATACACATGCATAAACTGGCATACACAACCATACACAGCCATACACAGGCATAGACAGGCATACAATGGCATACACGGGAACACAGGCTTACACAGAAATACACGGGCATGCACAGGCATGCACAGGCATACACCGACATATACAGGCATAAACAGGCATACACAGGCATACACAGGCATACACAGGCATACACAGGCATACACAGGCATACACAGGCGTACACAGGCATACACAGGCATACACAGGCATTCACTGGCATACACAGGTATACACAGGCATACACACGCATTCACAGGCTTACACAGGCATACAAAGGCATACACAGGCATACACAGGCATACACAGGCATACACAGGCATACACAGGTATACACAGGTATACACAGGCATTCACAGGCTTACACAGGCATACACGGGCATACCCAGGCATACCCAGGCATACACAGGCATACACAGGCATACACAGTCATACACAGGCATACACAGGCTTACACAGGCATACACAGGCACACACAGGCATACACAGGCACACACAGGCATACACAGGCATACACAGGCATACAAAGGCATACACAGGCTTACACAGGCATACACGGGCACACACAGGCATACACAGGCATACACAGGAATACACAGGCATACACAGGCATACACAGGCATACACAGGCATACACAGGCATACACAGGCATAAACTGGCATACACAGGCATACACAGGCATACAAAGGCTACACAGGCATACACAGGCATACACAGGCATACGCAATCATACACAGGCATACACAGGCATTCACAGGCATACACATGCATAAACTGGCATACACACGCATACACAGCCATACACAGGCATAGACAGGCAAACACTGGCATACACAGGCATACTTGGGCATACACAGGTTTACACAGACATACACGGGCATGCACAGGCATACACAGGCATACACCGACATATACAGGCATAAACAGGCATACACAGTCAAACACAGGTATACACAGGCATACACAGGCATACACAGGCATTCACAGGCATACGCAGGCATACACAGGCATAAACTTGCATATACAGGCATACACGGGCATTCACAGGCATACACAGCCATACACTGGCATACACAGGCATACACAGGCACACACAGGCATACACAGGCATACACAGGCATACACAGGCATACACAGGCATACATAGGCATACACAGGCATACACAGGCATACACAGGCATACACAGGCATACACAGGCATACACAGGCATACACAGGCATACACAGGCATTCACAGGCATACACATGCATAAACTGGCATACACAACCTTACACAGCCATACACAGGCATACACAGGCACACATAGGCATACACAGGCACACTCAGACATATACAGGCATGCACGGGCATACACAGGCATTCACAGGCATACACAGGCATATACAGGCATACACAGGCATACACAGGAAGTCACAGGCATACACAGACTTATACAGGCATACACAGGCATACACAGGCATACACAGGCATACACAGGCATACACAGCCATACACAGAAATAGACTGGCATACACAGGCATTCACAGGCATACACAGCCATACACAGGCATAGACTGGCATACACTGACATATACAGGCATACACAGGCAGTCACAAGCATACCCAGGATTCACTGGCATACACAGGCATACACAGGCATACACAGGCATTCACAGGCTTACACAGGCATACAAAGGCACACACTGGCAAACACAGGCATACACAGGCATACCCAGGCATACCCAGGCATACACAGGCATACAAAGGCATACACAGGCATACACAGGCATACACAGGCATACACAGGCATACACAGGCATACATGGGCATGCACAGGTTTACACAGACATACACGGGCATGCACAGGCATACACAGGCATACACCGACATATACAGGCATAAACAGGCAAACACAGGCATACACAGGCATACACAGCCATACACAGGCATAGACTGGCATACACTGACATATACAGGCATACACAGGCAGTCACAAGCATATAAGGCATTCACTGGCATACACAGGCATACACAGGCATACACAGGCATACACAGGTATTCACAGGCTTACACAGGCATACAAAGGCATACACTGGCAAACACAGGCATACACAGGCATACCCAGGCATACCCAGGCATACACAGGCATACAAAGGCATAAACAGGCATACACAGGCATACACAGGCATACACAGGCATACACAGGCATACATGGGCATACACAGGTTTACACAGACATACACGGGCATGCACAGGCATACACAGACATACACCGACATATACAGGCATAAACAGGCATACACAGTCAAACACAGGTATACACAGGCATACACAGGCATACACAGGCATTCACAGGCATACGCAGGCATACACAGGCATAAACTTGCATATACAGGCATACACGGGCATTCACAGGCATACACAGCCATACACTGGCATACACAGGCATACACAGGCATACACAGGCATACACAGGCATACACAGGCATACACAGGCATACACAGGCATACACAGGCATACACAGGCATACACAGGTATACACAGGTATACACAGGCATTCACAGGCTTACACAGGCATACACGGGCATACCCAGGCATACCCAGGCATACACAGGCATACACAGGCATACACAGTCATACACAGGCATACACAGGCTTACACAGGCATACACAGGCACACACAGGCATACAAGGCACACACAGGCATACATAGGCATACACAGGCATACAAAGGCATACACAGGCTTACACAGGCATACATGGGCACACACAGGCATACACAGGCATACACAGGAATACACAGGCATACACAGGCATACACAGGCATACACAGGCATACACAGGCATACACAGGCATAAACTGGCATACACAGGCATACACAGGCATACAAAGGCATACACAGGCATACACAGGCATACACAGGCATACGTAATCATACACAGGCATACACAGGTATTCACAGGCATACATATGCATAAACTGGCATACATAAGCATACACAGCCATACACAGGCATAGACAGGCAAACACTGGCATACACAGGTATACTTGGGCATACACAGTACACAGACATACACGGGCATGCACAGGCATACACAGGCATACACCGACATATACAGGCATAAACAGGCATACACAGTCAAACACAGGTATACACAGGCATACACAGGCATACACAGGCATTCACAGGCATACGCAGGCATACACAGGCATAAACTTGCATATACAGGCATACACGGGCATTCACAGGCATACACAGCCATACACTGGCATACACAGGCATACACAGGCATACACAGGCTACACAGGCATACACAGGCATACACAGGCATACACAGGCATACATAGGCATACACAGGCATACACAGGCATACACAGGCTACACAGGCATACACAGGCATACACAGGCATACACAGGCATACACAGGTATTCACAGGCATACATATGCATAAACTGGCATACACAACCTTACACAGCCATACACAGGCATACACAGGCACACATAGGCATACACAGGCACACTCAGACATATACAGGCATGCACGGGCATACACAGGCTTCACAGGCATACACAGGCATATACAGGCATACACAGGCATACACAGGAAGTCACAGGCATACACAGACTTATACAGGCATACACAGGCATACACAGGCATACACAGGCATACACAGGCATACACAGCCAGACAAGAAATAGACTGGCATACACAGGCATTCACAGGCATACACAGCCATACACAGGCATAGACTGGCATACACTGACATATACAGGCATACACAGGCAGTCACAAGCATACCCAGGCATTCACTGGCATACACAGGCATACACAGGCATACACAGGCATTCACAGGCTTACACAGGCATACAAAGGCACACACTGGCAAACACAGGCATACACAGGCATACCCAGGCATACCCAGGCATACACAGGCATACAAAGGCATACACAGGCATACACAGGCATACACAGGCATACACAGGCATACACAGGCATACATGGGCATGCACAGGTACACAGACATACACGGGCATGCACAGGCATACACAGGCATACACCGACATATACAGGCATAAACAGGCAAACACAGGCATACACAGGCATACACAGCCATACACAGGCATAGACTGGCACACACTGACATATACAGGCATACAGAGGCAGTCACAAGCATACACAGGCATTCACTGGCATACACAGGCATACACAGGCATACACAGGCATACACAGGCATTCACAGGCTTACACAGGCATACAAAGGCATACACTGGCAAACACAGGCATACATAGGCATACCCAGGCATACCCAGGCATACACAGGCATACAAAGGCATAAACAGGCATACACAGGCATACACAGGCATACACAGGCATACACAGGCATACATGGGCATACACAGGTTTACACAGACATACACGGGCATGCACAGGCATACACAGACATACACCGACATATACAGGCACAAACAGGCAAACACAGGCATACACAGGCATACACAGCCATACACAGGCATAGACTGGCATACACTGACATATACAGGCATACACAGGCAGTCACAAGCATACCCAGGCATCCACTGGCATACACAGGCATACACAGGCATTCACAGGCTTACACAGGCATACAAAGGCATACACTGGCAAACACAGGCATACACAGGCATACCCAGGCATACCCAGGCATACACAGGCATACAAAGGCATACACAGGCATACACAGGCATACACAGGCATACACAGGTATACACAGACATACACTGGCATACACATGCATACACATGCATACACAGGCATACACAGGCATACACAGGCATACACAGGCATACACAGGCATACACCGGCATACACAGGCATACACAGGCATACACAGGCATACACAGTCATACACAGGCATACACAGGCTTACACAGGCATACACAGGCACACACACGCATACACAGGCACACACAGGCATACACAGGCATACACAGGCATACAAAGGCATACACAGGCTTACACAGGCATACACAGGCACACACAGGCATACACAGGCATACACAGGAATACACAGGCATACACAGGCATACACAGGCATACACAGGCATACACAGGCATACACAGGCATACACTGGCATACACAGGCATACACAGGCATACAAAGGCATACACAGGCATACACAGGCATACACAGGCATACGCAATCATACACAGGCATACACAGGCATACACAGGCATACACAGGCATACACAGGCATACACAGGCACACACTGGCATACACAGGCATACACAGGCATACAAAGGCATACACAGGCATTCACAGGCATACACATGCATAAACTGGCATACACAAGCATACACAGCCATACACAGGCATAGACAGGCAAACACTGGCATACACAGGCATACTTGGGCATACACAGGTTTACACAGACATACACGGGCATGCACAGGCATACACAGGCATACACCGACATATACAGGCATAAACAGGCATACACAGGCATTCACAGGCATACGCAGGCATACACAGGCATAAACTTGCATATACAGGCATACACGGGCATTCACAGGCATACACAGCCATACACTGGCATACACAGGCATACACAGGCATACACAGGCATACACAGGCATACACAGGCATACACAGTCATACATAGGCATACACAGGCATACACAGGCATACACAGGCATACACAGGCATACACAGGCATACACAGGCATACACAGGCATACACAGGCATACACAGGCATTCACAGGCATACACATGCATAAACTGGCATACACAACCTTACACAGCCATACACAGGCATACACAGGCATACACAGGCATTCACAGGCATACACATGCATAAACTGGCATACACAACCATACACAGCCATACACAGACATAGACAGGCATACAATGGCATACACGGGAACACAGGCTTACACAGACATACACGGGCATGCACAGGCATGCACAGGCATACACCGACATATACAGGCATAAACAGGCATACACAGGCATACACAGGCATTCACTGGCATACACAGGTATACACAGGCATACACACGCATTCACAGGCTTACACAGGCATACAAAGGCATACACAGGCATACACAGGCATACACAGGCATACACAGGCATACACAGGTATACACAGGTATACACAGGCATTCACAGGCTTACACAGGCATACACGGGCATACCCAGGCATACCCAGGCATACACAGGCATACACAGGCATACACATGCATACACAGGCATACACAGGCATACACAGGCACACACAGGCATACACAGTCATACACAGGCATACACAGGCTTACACAGGCATACACAGGCACACACAGGCATACACAGGCACACTTAGGCATATACAGGCATGCACGGGCATACACAGGCATTCACAGGCATACACAGGCATATACAGGCATACACAGGCATACACAGGCAGTCACAGGCATACACAGACTTATACAGGCATACACAGGCATACACAGGCATACACAGGCATACACAGCACATACATACAGAAATAGACTGGCATACACAGGCATTCACAGGCATACACAGCCATACACAGGCATAGACTGGCATACACTGACATATACAGGCATACACAGGCAGTCACAAGCCTACCCAGGCATTCACTGGCATACACAGGCATACACAGGCATACACACGCATACACAGGCATTCACAGGCTTACACAGGTATACAAAGGCATACACTGGCAAACACAGGCATACACAGGCATACCCAGGCATACCCAGGCATACACAGGCACACAAAGGCATACACAGGCATACACAGGCATACACAGGCATACACAGGCATACACAGGCATACATGGGCATACACAGGTTTACACAGGCATACACCGACATATACAGGCATAAACAGGCAAACACAGGCATACACAGGCATACACAGCCATACACAGGCATAGACCCGCATACACTGACATATACAGGCATACACAGGCAGTCACAAGCATACCCAGGCATTCACTAGCATACACAGGCATACACAGGCATTCACAGGCTTACACAGGCATACAAATTCATACACTGGCAAACACAGGCATAGACAGGCATACCCAGGCATACCCAGGCATACACAGGCATACAAAGGCATACACAGGCATACACAGGCATACACAGGCATACACAGGCATACACAGACATACACTGGCATACACATGCATACACATGCATACACAGGCATACACAGGCATACACAGGCATACACAGGCATACACAGGCATACACAGGCATACACAGGCATACACAGGCATACACAGGCATACACAGTCATAAACAGGCATACACAGGCTTACACAGGCATACACAGGCACACACAGGCATACACAGGCATTCACTGGCATACACAGGCATACACAGGCATTCACAGGCTTACACAGGCATACAAATTCATACACTGGCAAACACAGGCATAGACAGGCATACCCAGGCATACCCAGGCATACACAGGCATACAAAGGCATACACAGGCATACACAGGCATACACAGGCATACACAGGCATACACAGACATACACTGGCATACACATGCATACACAGGCATACACAGGCATACACAGGCATACACAGGCATACACAGGCATACACAGGCATACACAGGCATACACAGGCATACACAGTCACAAACAGGCATACACAGGCTTACACAGGCATACACAGGCACACACAGGCATACACAGGCACACACAGGCATACACAGGCATACACAGGCATACAAAGGCATACACAGGCTTACACAGGCATACACAGGCACACACAGGCATACACAGGCATACACAGGAATACACTGGCATACACAGGCATACACAGGCATACACAGGCATACACAGGCATACACAGGCATACACAGGCATACACAGGCATACACTGGCATACACAGGCATACACAGGCATACAAAGGCATACACAGGCATACACAGGCATACACAGGCATACACAGGCATAGACTGGCATACACTGACATATACAGGCATACACAGGCAGTCATAGGCATACCCAGGCATTCACTGGCATACACAGGCATACACAGGCATACACAGGCATTCACAGGCTTACACAGGCATACAAAGGCATACACTGGCAAACACAGGCATACACAGGCATACCCAGGCACACCCAGGCATACACAGGCATACAAAGGCATACACAGGCATACACAGGCATACACAGGCATACACAGACATACACTGGTATACACATGCATACACATGCAGGCATACACCGACATATACAGGCATAAACAGGCATACACAGTCAAACACAGGTATACACAGGCATACACAGGCATACACAGGCATACACAGGCATACACAGGCATACACAGGCATACACAGGCATACGCAGGCATACACTGGCATACACAGGCATACACAGTCATACACAGGCATACACAGGCTTACACAGGCATACACAGGCACACACAGGCATACACAGGCATACACAGGCATACACAGGCATACACAGGCATACACAGGCTTACACAGGCATACACAGGCACACACAGGCATACACAGGCATACACAGGAATACACAGGCATACACAGGCATACACAGGCATACACAGGCATACACAGGCATACACAGGCATACACAGGCATACACAGGCATACACAGGCATACACAGGCATACACAGGCATACACAGGCATTCACAGGCATACACATGCGTAAACTGGCATACACAAGCATACACAGCCATACACAGGCATAGACAGGCAAACACTGGCATACACAGGCATACATGGGCATACACAGGTAACACAGACATACACGGGCATGCACAGGAATACACAGGAATACACCGAAATATACAGGCATAAACAGGCATACATAGTCAAACACAGGTATACACAGGCACACACAGGCATACACAGGCATTCACAGGCATACGCAGGCATACACAGGCATAAACTTGCAAATACAGGCATACACGGGCATTCACAGGCATACACTGCCATACACAGGCATACACAGGCATTCACAGGCATACACATGCATAAGCTGGCATACACAGCATACACAGCCATACACAGGCATAGACAGGCATACACTGGCATACACAGGCATACACGGGCATACACAGGTTTACACAGACATACACGGGCATGCACACGCTTACACAGGCATACACCGACATATACAGGCATAAACAGGCATACAGAGGCATACACAGGCATACACAGGCATACACAGTCAAACACAGGCATACACAGGCATACACAGGCATACACAGGCATACACAGTCATACACAGGCATACACTGGCATACACAGGCATACACAGGCATACACAGGCATACACAGTCATAAACAGGCATACACAGACATACACTGGCATACACATGCATACACAGGCATACACAGGCATACACAGGCATACACAGGCATACACAGGCATACACAGGCATACACAGGCATACACAGGCATACACAGGCATACACAGTCATAAACAGGCATACACAGGCTTACACAGGCATACACAGGCACACACAGGCATACACAGGCACACACAGGCATACACAGGCATACACAGGCATACAAAGGCATACACAGGCTTACACAGGCATACACAGGCACACACAGGCATACACAGGCATACACAGGAATACACAGGCATACACAGGCATACACAGGCATACACAGGCATACACAGGCATACACAGGCATACACAGGCATACACAGGCATACACAGGCATACACTGGCATACACAGGCATACACAGGCATACAAAGGCATACACAGGCATACACAGGCATACACAGGCATACACAGGCATACACCGACATATACAGGCATAAACAGGCATACAGAGGCATACACAGGCATACACAGGCATACACAGGCATACACAGGCATACACAGGCATACACAGGCATTCACAGGCTTACACAGGCATACAAAGGCATACACTGGCAAACACAGGCATACACAGGCATACCCAGGCATACCCAGGCATACACAGGCATACAAAGGCATACACAGGCATACACAGGCATACACAGGCATTCACAGGCTTACACAGGCATACAAAGGCATACACTGGCAAACACAGGCATACACAGGCATACCCAGGCATACCCAGGCATACACAGGCATACAAAGGCATACACAGGCATACACAGGCATACACAGGCATACACAGACATATACAGGCATACACAGGCAGTCATAGGCATACCCAGGCATTCACTGGCATACACAGGCATACACAGGCATACACAGGCATTCACAGGCTTACACAGGCATACAAAGGCATACACTGGCAAACACAGGCATACACAGGCATACCCAGGCATACCCAGGCATACACAGGCATACAAAGGCATACACAGGCATACACAGGCATACACAGGCATACACAGACATACACTGGTATACACATGCATACACATGCAGGCATACACCGACATATACAGGCATAAACAGGCATACACAGTCAGACACAGGTATACACAGGCATACACAGGCATACACAGGCATACACAGGCATACACAGGCATACACAGGCATACACAGGCATACACAGGCATACGCAGGCATACACAGGCATACACAGGCATACACAGTCATACACAGGCATACACAGGCTTACACAGGCATACACAGGCACACACAGGCATACACAGGCATACACAGGCATACACAGGCATACACAGGCTTACACAGGCATACACAGGCACACACAGGCATACACAGGCATACACAGGAATACACAGGCATACACAGGCATACACAGGCATACACAGGCATACACAGGCATACACAGGCATACACAGGCATACACAGGCATACACAGGCATACACAGGCATACACAGGCATACACAGGCATACACAGGCATACACAGGCATTCACAGGCATACACATGCGTAAACTGGCATACACAAGCATACACAGCCATACACAGGCATAGACAGGCAAACACTGGCATACACAGGCATACATGGGCATACACAGGTAACACAGACATACACGGGCATGCACAGGAATACACAGGAATACACCGAAATATACAGGCATAAACAGGCATACATAGTCAAACACAGGTATACACAGGCATACACAGGCATACACAGGCATTCACAGGCATACGCAGGCATACACAGGCATAAACTTGCATATACAGGCATACACGGGCATTCACAGGCATACACTGCCATACACAGGCATACACAGGCATTCACAGGCATACACATGCATAAGCTGGCATACACAAGCATACACAGCCATACACAGGCATAGACAGGCATACACTGGCATACACAGGCATACACGGGCATACACAGGTTTACACAGACATACACGGGCATGCACACGCTTACACAGGCATACACCGACATATACAGGCATAAACAGGCATACAGAGGCATACACAGGCATACACAGGCATACACAGTCAAACACAGGCATACACAGGCATACACAGGCATACACAGGCATACACAGTCATACACAGGCATACACTGGCATACACAGGCATACACAGGCATGCATAGGCATACACAGGCATACACGGGAATACGCAGGCCTACACAGGCATTCACTGGCATACACAGGCATAAACTTGCATATACAGGCATACACGGTCATTCACAGGCATACACAGCCATACACTGGCATACACAGGCATACACAGGCATACACAGGCATATACATTTAACACAGGCATACACAGGCATACAGAGGAATACGCAGGCCCACACAGGCATTCACAGGCATACACAGGCAAACACAGGCATAAACTTGCATGTTCAGGCATACACGGGCATTCACAGGTATACACAGCCATACACTGGCATACACAGGCATACACAGGAATACACAGGCATACACAGGCATACACAGGCATTCACAGGCATACACAGGCATACAAAGGCATACACAGGCATACATAGGCATACACAGGCATACACAGGCATACACAGGCATTCACAGGCATACACATGCATAAACTCGCATACACAAGCATACACAGCCAAACACAGGCATAGACAGGCATACAATGGCATACACAGGCATACACGGGCATACACAGGCTCACACAGACATACACGGGCATGCTCAGGCATGCACAGGCATACACCGACATATACAGGCATAAACAGGCATACACAGGCATACACAGGCATACACAGGCATACACAGGCGTACACAGTCAAACACAGGCATACACAGGCATACACAGGCACACACAGGCATACACAGGCATACACTGGCATACACAGGCATACACAGTCAAACACAGGCATACACAGGCATACACAGGCATACACAGACATACACTGGCATACACATGCATACACATGCATACACAGGCATACACAGGCATACACAGGCATACACACGCATTCACAGGCTTACACAGGCATACAAAGGCATACACAGGCATACACAGGCATACACAGGCATACACAGGTATACACAGGCATTCACAGGCTTACACAGGCATGCACGGGCATACCCAGGCATACACAGGTATAGACATGCATACACAGGCATACACAGGCATACACAGTCATACACAGTCATACACAGGCATACACATGCATACACAGGCATACACAGTCATACACAGGCATACACAGGCTTACACAGGCATACACAGGCACACACAGGCATACACAGGCACACTCAGGCATACACAGGCATATACAGGCATACACGGACATACACAGGCATTCACAGGCATACACAAGCAAATACAGGCATACACAGGCATACACAGGCAGTAACAGGCATACACAGGCATTCACTGGCATACACAGGCATACACAGACTTATACAGGCATACACAGGCATACACAGCCATACAAAGGCATAGACTGGCATACACAGGCATTCACAGGCATACACATGCATAAACTGGCATACACAAGCATACACAGCCATACACAGGCATAGACAGGCAAACACTGGCATACACAGGCATACATGGGCATACACAGGTTTACACAGACATACACGGGCATGCACAGGCATACACAGGCATACACCGTCATATACAGGCATAAACAGGCATACACAGGCATACACAGGCATACACAGCCATACACAGGCATAGACTGGCATACACTGACATATACAGGCATACACAGGCAGTCACAGGCATACCCAGGCATTCACTGGCATACACAGGCATACACAGTCATACACAGGCATACACAGGCATTCACAGGCTTACACAGGCATACAAAGGCATACACTGGCAAACACAGGCATACACAGGCATACCCAGGCATACCCAGGCATACCCAGGCATACACAGGCATACAAAGGCATACACAGGCATACACAGGCATACACAGGCATACACAGGCATACACCGGCATACACAGGCATACACAGGCATACACAGACATACACTGGCATACACATGCATACACATGCATACACAGGCATACACAGGCATACACAGGCATACACAGGCATACACAGGCATACACAGGCATACACAGTCATACACAGGCTTACACAGGCATACACAGGCATACACAGGCATTCACAGGCATACACATGCATAAACTGGCATACACAAGCATACACAGCCATACACAGGCATAGACAGGCAAACACTGGCATACACAGGCATACATGGGCATACACAGGTTTACACAGACATACACGGGCATGCACCGGCATACACAGGCATACACCGACATATACAGGCATAAACACGCATACACAGTTAAACACAGGTATACACAGGCATACACAGGCATACACAGGCATTCACAGGCATACACAGGCATACACAGGCATAAACTTGCATATACAGGCATACACGGGCATACACGGGCATTCACAGGCATACACAGCCATACACAGGCATACACAGGCATTCACAGGCATACACATGCATAAACTGGCATACACAAGCATACACAGCCATACACAGGCATAGACAGGCATACACTGGCATACACAGGCATACACGGGCACACACAGGTTTACACAGACATACACGGGCATGCACACGCATACACAGGCATACACCGACATATACAGGCATAAACAGGCATACACAGGCATACACAGGCATACACAGGCATACACAGGCATACACAGGCATACACAGGCATACACAGGCATACACAGGCATACACAGTCAAACACAGGCATACACAGGCATACACTGGCATACACAGGCATACACAGGCATACACAGGCATACACAGGCATACACAGTCATACACAGGCATACACTGGTATACACAGGCATACACAGGCATGCATAGGCATACACAGGCATACACAGGAATACGCAGGCCTACACAGGCATTCACTGGCATACACAGGCATAAACTAGCATATACAGGCATACACGGGCATTCACAGGCATACACAGCCATACACAGGCATACACAGGCATACACAGGCATACACAGGCATATACAGGTAACACAGGCATACACAGGCATACACAGGAATACGCAGGCCCACACAGGCATTCACAGGCATACACATGCATAAACTGGCATACACAAGCATACACAGCCATACACAGGCATAGACAGGCATACACTGGCATACACAGGCATACACGGGCACACACAGGTTTACACAGACATACACGGGCATGCACACGCATACACAGGCATACACCGACATATACAGGCATAAACAGCCATACACAGGCATACACAGGCATACACAGGCATACACAGGCATTCACAGGCATACACAGTCAAACACAGGCATACACAGGCATACACTGGCATACACAGGCATACACAGGCATACACAGGCATACACAGGCATACACAGTCATACACAGGCATACACTGGCATACACAGGCATACACAGGCATGCATAGGCATACACAGGCATACACAGGAATACGCAGGCCTACACAGGCATTCACTGGCATACACAGGCATAAACTAGCATATACAGGCATACACGGGCATTGACAGGCATACACAGCCATACACAGGCATACACAGGCATACACAGGCATACACAGGCATACACAGGCATATACAGGTAACACAGGCATACACAGGCATACACAGGAATACGCAGGCCTACACAGGCATTCACTGGCATACACAGGCATAAACTAGCATATACAGGCATACACGGGCATTCACAGGCATACACAGCCATACACAGGCATACACAGGCATACACAGGCATACACAGGCATACACAGGCATACACAGACTTATACAGGCATACACAGGCATACACAGGCATACACAGGCATACACAGCCATACACAGGCATAGACTGGCATACACAGGCATTCACAGGCATACACATGCATAAACTGGCATACACAAGCATACACAGCCATACACAGGCATAGACAGGCAAACACTGGCATACACAGGCATACATGGGCATACACAGGCTTACACAGACATACACGGGCATGCACAGGCATACACCGACATATACAGGCATAAACAGGCAAACACAGGCATACACATTCGTACACAGTCAAACACAGGCATACACAGGCATACACAGGCATTCACAGGCATACACAGTCAAACACAGGCATACACAGGCATACACTGGCATACACAGGCATACACAGGCATACACAGGCACACACAGGCATACACAGGCATACACTGGCATACACAGGCATACACAGTCAAACACAGGCATACACAGGCATACACAGGCATACACAGACATACACTGGCATACACATGCATACACATGCATACACAGTCAAACACAGGCATACACAGGCATACACAGGCATACACAGGCATACACTGGCATACACAGGCATACACGGGCACACACAGGTTTACACAGACATACACGGGCATGCACACGCATACACAGGCATACACCGACATATACAGGCATAAACAGGCATACACAGGCATACACAGGCATACACAGGCATACACAGGCATACACAGGCATACACAGGCATACACAGGCATTCACAGGCATACACAGTCAAACACAGGCATACACAGGCATACACTGGCATACACAGGCATACACAGGCATACACAGGCACACACAGGCATACACAGGCATACACTGGCATACACAGGCATACACAGTCAAACACAGGCATACACAGGCATACACAGGCATACACAGACATACACTGGCATACACATGCATACACATGCATACACAGGCATACACAGGCATACACAGGCATACACAGGCATACACAGGCATACACAGGCATACACAGGCATACACAGGCATACACAGTCATACACAGGCATACACAGGCTTACACAGGCATACACAGGCACACACAGGCGTACACAGGCATACACAGGCATACACAGGCATACACAGGCATACACAGGCTTACACAGGCATACACAGGCACACACAGGCATACACAGGCATACACAGGAATACACAGGCATACACAGGCATACACAGGCATACACAGGCATACACAGGCATACACAGGCATATACCGGCATACACAGGCATACACAGGCATACGCAATCATACACAGACATACACAGGCATTCACAGGCATACACATGCATAAACTGGCATACACAAGCATACACAGCCATACACAGGCATAGACAGGCAAACACTGGCATACACATGCATACATGGGCATACACAGGTTTACACAGACATACACGGGCATGCACAGGCATACACAGGCATACACCGACATATACAGGCATAAACAGTCAAACACAGATATACACAGGCATACACAGGCACACACAGTCATTCACAGGTATACACAGGCATAAACTTGCATATACAGGCATACACGGGCATTCACAGGCATACACAGGCATACACAGGCAGTCACAGGCATACACAGGCATTCACTGGCATACACAGGCATACACAGGCATACACACGCATTCACAGGCTTACACAGCCATACAAAGGCATACACAGGCATACACAGGCATACACAGGCATACACAGGCATACACAGGTATACACAGGCATTCACAGGCTTACACAGGCATGCACGGGCATACCCAGGCATACCCAGGCATACACAGGCATACACAGGTATAGACATGCATACACAGGCATACACAGGCATACACAGGCATACACAGGCATACACAGGCATACACAGTCATACACAGGCATACACAGGCTTACACAGGCATACACAGGCACACACAGGCATACACAGGCACACTCAGGCATACACAGGCATATACAGGCATACACGGACATACACAGGCATTCACAGGCATACACAGGCAAATACAGGCATACACAGGCATACACAGGCAGTAACAGGCATACACAGGCATTCACTGGCATACACAGGCATACACAGTCTTTTACAGGCATACACAGGCATACACAGCCATACACAGGCATAGACTGGCATACACAGGCATTCACAGGCATACACATGCATAAACTGGCATACACAAGCATACACAGCCATACACAGGCATAGACAGGCAAACACTGGCATACACAGGCATACATGGGCATACACAGGTTTACACAGACATACACGGGCATGCACAGGCATACAAAGGCATACACCGACATATACAGGCATAAACAGGCATACACAGGCAGTCACAGGCATACCCAGGCATTCACTGGCATACACAGGCATACACAGTCATACACAGGCATACACAGGCATTCACAGGCTTACACAGGCATACAAAGGCATACACTGGCAAACACAGGCATACACAGGCATACCCAGGCATACCCAGGCATACACAGGCATACAAAGGCATACACAGGCATACACAGGCATACACAGGCATACAAAGGCATACACAGGCATACACAGACATACACTGGCATACACATGCATACACATGCATACACAGGCATACACAGGCATACACAGGCATACACAGGCATACACAGGCATAGACAGGCATACACAGTCATACACAGGCTTACACAGGCATACACAGGCATACACAGGCATTCACAGGCATACACATGCATAAACTGGCATACACAAGCATACACAGCCATACACAGGCATAGACAGGCAAACACTGGCATACACAGGTATACATGGGCATACACAGGTTTACACAGACATACACGGGCATGCACCGGCATACACAGGCATACACCGACATATACAGGCATAAACACGCATACACAGTCAAACACAGGTATACACAGGCATACACAGGCATACACAGGCATTCACAGGCATATACAGGCATACACAGGCATAAACTTGCATATACAGGCATACACGGGCATTCACAGGCATACACAGCCATACACAGGCATACACAGGCATTCACAGGCATACACATACATAAACTGGCATACACAAGCATACACAGCCATACTCAGGCATAGACAGGCATACACTGGCATACACAGGCATACACGGGCACACACAGGTTTACACAGACATACACGGGCATGCACACGCATACACAGGCATACACAGGCATACACCGACATATACACGCATAAACAGGCATACACAGGCATACACAGGCATACACAGGCATACACAGGCATACACAGGCATACACAGGCATACACAGTCAAACACAGGCATACACAGGCATACACTGGCATACACAGGCATACACAGGCATACACAGGCATACACAGTCATACACAGGCATACACTGGCATACACAGGCATACACAGGCATACACAGGCATACATGGGCATACACAGGTTTACACAGACATACACGGCCATGCACCGGCATACACAGGCATACACCGACATATACAGGCATAAACACGCATACACAGTCAAACACAGGTATACACAGGCATACACAGGCATACACAGGCATTCACAGGCATACACCGACATATACAGGCATAAACACGCTTACACAGGCATACACAGGCATACACAGGCATACACAGGCATACACAGGCATACACAGGCATACACAGTCAAACACAGGCATACACAGGCATACACTGGCATACACAGGCATACACAGGCATACACAGGCATACACAGGCATACACAGTCATACACAGGCATACACTGGCATACACAGGCATACACAGGCATGCATAGGCATACACAGGCATACACAGAAATACGCAGGCCTACACAGGCATTCACTGGCATACACAGGCATAAACTTGCATATACAGGCATACACGGGCATTCACAGGCATACACAGCCATACACTGGCATACACAGGCATAACCAGGCATACACAGGCATATACAGGTAACACAGGCATACACAGGCATACACAGGAATACGCAGGCCCACACAGCCATACACTGGCATTCACAGGCATACACAGGAATACCCGGGCATACCCAGGCATACAAAGGCATACACAGGCATACACAGGCATACACAGGCATACACAGGCATACACAGGCATACACAGACATACACTGGCATACACATGCATACACATGCATACACAGGCATACACAGGCATACACAGGCATACACAGGCATACACAGGCATACACAGGCATACACAGGCATACACAGGCATACACAGGCATATACAGTTATACACAGGCATACACATGCATACACAGGCAAACAAAGGCATACACAGACATACACAGGCATACGCAATCATACACAGGCATACACAGGCATTCACAGGCATACACATGCATAAACTGGCATACACAAGCATACACAGCCATACACAGGCATAGACAGGCAAACACTGGCATACACAGGCATACATGGGCATACACAGGTTTACACAGACATACACGGGCATGCACAGGCATACACAGGCATACACCGACATATACAGGCATAAACAGGCATACACAGTCAAACACAGGCATACACAGGTTTACACAGACATACACGGGCATGCACACGCATACACAGGCATACACCGACATATACAGGCATAAACAGGCATACATAGGCATACACAGGCATACACAGGCATACACAGGCATACACAGGCATACACAGGCATACACAGGCATACACAGTCAAACACAGGCATACACAGGCATATACAGGTAACACAGGCATACACAGGAATACGCAGGCCCACACAGGCATTCACAGGCATACACAGGCAAACACAGGCATAAACTTGCATGTTCAGGCATACACGGGCATTCACAGGTATACACAGCCATACACTGGCATTCACAGGCATACACATGAATACACAGGCATAAACAGGCATACACAGGCATACACAGGCATACACAGGCATACACAGGCATACACAGGCATACACAGGCATACACAGGCATACACAGACATACACTGGCATACACATGCATACACATGCATAAGCTGGCATACACAAGCATACACAGGCACACACAGGCATACACACGCATACACAGGAATACACAGGCATACACAGGCATACACATGCATACACAGGCATACACAGGCATACACAGACATACACAGGCATACGCAATCATACACAGGCATACACAGGCATTCACAGGCATACACATGCATAAACTGGCATACACAAGCATACACAGCCATACACAGGCATAGACAGGCAAACACTGGCATACACAGGCATACATGGTCATACACAGGTTTACACAGACATACACGGGCATGCACACGCATACACAGGCATACATCGACATATACAGGCATAAACAGGCATACCCAGTCAAACACAGGCATACACAGGTTTACACAGACATACACGGGCATGCACACGCATACACAGGCATACACCGACATATACAGGCATAAACAGGCATACACAGGCATACACAGGCATACACAGGCATACACAGGCATACACAGGCATACACAGGCATACACAGGCATACACAGGCATACACAGGCATACACAGTCAAACACAGGCATACACAGGCATATACAGGCATACACAGGCATACACAGGCATACACAGGCATACACAGTCATACACAGGCATACACTGGCATACACAGGCATACACAGGCATGCATAGGCATACACAGGCATACACAGGTATACGCAGGCCTACACAGGCATTCACTGGCATACACAGGCATATACAGGCATAAACTTGCATATACAGGCATACACGGGCATTCACAGGCACACACAGCCATACACTGGCATACACAGGCATATACAGGTAACACAGGCATACACAGGAATACGCAGGCCCACACAGGCATTCACAGGCATACACACGCAAACACAGACATAAACTTGCATGTTCAGGCATACACGGGCATTCACAGGTATACACAGCCATACACTGGCATACACAGGCATACACAGGAATACACAGGCATACACAGGCATACACAGGCATACACAGGCATACACAGGCATACACAGGAATACACAGTCATACATAGGCATACACAGGCATACACAGGCATTCACAGGCATACACATGCATAAACTGGCATACACAGGCATACACAGGCATACACAGGCGTACACAGTCAAACACAGGCATACACAGGCACACACAGGCATACACAGGCATACACTGGCATACACAGGCATACACAGTCAAACACAGGCATACACACGCATACATAGGAATACGCTGGCATACACAGGCATTCACAGGCATACTCAGGCATAAACTTGCATATACAGGCATACACGGGCATTCACAGGCATACACAGCCATACACTGACATACACAGGCATACACAGGCATACACAAGCATACACAGGCATACACAGGTATACACAGGCACACTCAGGCATACACAGGCATATACAGGCATACACAGGCATACACAGGCATTCACAGGCATACACAGGCATATACAGGCATACACAGGCATACACAGGCATACACAGGCAGTCACAGGCATACACAGGCATTCACTGGCATACACAGGCATACACAGGCATACACAGGCATACACAGGAATACACAGGCATACACAGGCATACACATGCATACACAGGCATACACAGGCATACACAGACATACACAGGCATACGCAATCATACACAGGCATACACAGGCATTCACAGGCATACACATGCATAAACTGGCATACACAAGCATACACAGCCATACACAGGCATAGACAGGCAAACACTGGCATACACAGGCATACATGGGCATACACAGGTTTACACAGACATACACGGGCATGCACAGGCATACACAGGCATACACCGACATATACAGGCATAAACAGGCATACACAGTCAAACACACGCATACATAGGAATACGCAGGCATACACAGACATACACGGGCATGCACAGGCATACACAGGCATACACCGACATATACAGGCATAAACAGGCATACACAGTCAAACACACGCATACATAGGAATACGCAGGCATACACAGGCATTCACAGGCATACTCAGGCATAAACTTGCATATACAGGCATACACGGGCATTCACAGGCATACACAGCCATACACTGACATACACAGGCATACACAGGCATACACAAGCATACACAGGCATACACAGGTATACACAGGCACACTCAGGCATACACAGGCATATACAGGCATACACAGGCATACACAGGCATTCACAGGCATACACAGGCATATACAGGCATACACAGGCATACACAGGCATACACAGGCATACACAGTCAAACACAGGCATACACAGGCATACACAGGCATACACAGGCATACACAGGCATACACAGGCATACACAGGCATACACAGTCATACACAGGCATACACTGGCATACACAGGCATACACAGGCATGCATAGGCATACACAGGAATACGCAGGCCTACACAGGCATTCACTGGCATACACAGGCATACACAGGCATAAACTTGCATATACAGGCATACACGGGCATTCACAGGCACACACAGCCATACACTGGCAAACACAGGCATATACAGGTAACACAGGCATACACAGGAATACGCAGGCCCACACAGGCATTCACAGGCATACACACGCAAACACAGACATAAACTTGCATGTTCAGGCATACACGGGCATTCACAGGTATACACAGCCATACACTGGCATACACAGGCATACACAGGAATACACAGGAATACACAGGCATACACAGGCATACACAGGCATACACAGGCATACACAGGAATACACAGTCATACATAGGCATACACAGGCATACACAGGCATTCACAGGCATACACATGCATAAACTGGCATACACAGGCATACACAGGCATACACAGGCATACACAGGCATACACAGGCATACACAGGCACACACAGGCATACACAGGCATACACTGGCATACACAGGCATACACAGTCAAACACAGGCATACACACGCATACATAGGAATACGCAGGCATACACAGGCATTCACAGGCATACTCAGGCATAAACTTGCATATACAGGCATACACGGGCATTCACAGGCATACACAGCCATACACTGACATACACAGGCATACACAGGCATACACAAGCATACACAGGCATACACAGGCACACTCAGGCATACACAGGCATATACAGGCATACACAGGCATACACAGGCATTCACAGGCATACACAGGCATATACAGGCATACACAGGCATACACAGGCATACACAGGCAGTCACAGGCATACACAGGCATTCACTGGCATACACAGGCATACACAGGCATACACAGGCACACACAGGCATACACAGGCATACACAGGAATACACAGGCATACACAGGCATACACATGCATACACAGGCATACACAGGCATACACAGACATACACAGGCATACGCAATCATACACAGGCATACACAGGCATTCACAGGCATACACATGCATAAACTGGCATACACAAGCATACACAGCCATACACAGGCATAGACAGGCAAACACTGGCATACACAGGCATACATGGGCATACACAGGTTTACACAGACATACACGGGCATGCACAGGCATACACAGGCATACACCGACATATACAGGCATAAACAGGCATACACAGTCAAACACACGCATACATAGGAATATGCAGGCATACACAGGCATTCACAGGCATACTCAGGCATAAACTTGCATATACAGGCATACACAGCCATACACTGACATACACAGGCATACACAGGCATACACAAGCATACACAGGCATACACAGGTATACACAGGCACACTCAGGCATACACAGGCATATACAGGCATACACAGGCATACACAGGCATTCACAGGCATACACAGGCATATACAGGCATACACAGGCATACACAGGCATACACAGGCAGTCACAGGCATACACAGGCATTCACTGGCATACACAGGCATACACAGGCATACACAGGCATACACAGGCACACACAGGCAAACACAGGCATACACAGGAATACACAGGCATACACAGGCATACACATGCATACACAGGCATACACAGGCATACACAGACATACACAGGCATACGCAATCATACACAGGCATACACAGGCATTCACAGGCATACACATGCATAAACTGGCATACACAAGCATACACAGCCATACACAGGCATAGACAGGCAAACACTGGCATACACAGGCATACATGGGCATACACAGGTTTACACAGACATACACGGGCATGCACAGGCATACACAGGCATACACCGACATATACAGGCATAAACAGGCATACACAGTCAAACACAGGCATACACAGGTTTACACAGACATACACGGGCATGCACACGCATACACAGGCCTACACCGACATATACAGGCATAAACAGGCATACACAGGCATACACAGGCATACACAGGCATACACAGGCATACACAGGCATACACAGGCATACACAGGCATACACAGGCATACACAGGCATACACAGGCATACACAGTCAAACACAGGCATACACAGGCATACACAGGTAACACAGGCATACACAGGCATACACAGGAATACGCATGCCCACACAGGCATTCACAGGCAAACACAGGCATAAACTTGCATGTTCAGGCATTCACAGGTATACACAGCCATACACTGGCATTCACAGGCATACACAGGAATACACAGGCATAAACAGGCATACACAGGCATACACAGGCATACACAGGCATACACAGGCATACACAGGCATACACAGGCATACACAGACATACACTGACATACACATGCATACACATGCATACACAGGCATACACAGGCATACACAGGCATACACAGGCATACACAGGCATACACAGGCATACACAGTCATACACAGGCATACACATGCATACACAGGCATACACAGGCACACACAGGCATACACAGGCATACACAGGCATACACAGGCATACACAGGCATACACAGGCATACACAGGCATACACAGGCACACACAGGCATACACAGGCATACACAAGAATACACAGGCATACACAGGCATACACATGCATACACAGGCATACACAGGCATACACAGACATATACAGGCATACGCAATCATACACAGGCATACACAGGCATTCACAGGCATACACATGCATAAACTGGCATACACAAGCATACACAGCCATACACAGGCATAGACAGGCAAACACTGGCATACACAGGCATACATGGGCATACACAGGTTTACACAGACATACACGGGCATGCACAGGCATACACAGGCATACACCGACATATACAGGCATAAACAGGCATACACAGTCAAACACAGGCATACACAGGTTTACACAGACATACACGGGCATCCACACGCATACACAGGCATACACCGACATATACAGGCATAAACAGGCATACACAGGCATACACAGGCATACACAGGCATACACAGGCATACACAGGCATACACAGGCATACACAAGCATACACAGTCAAACACAGGCATACACAGGCATACACAGGCATACACAGGCATACACAGGCATACACAGGCATACACAGGCATAGACAGGCATACTCAGTCATACACAGTCAAACACAGGCATACACAGGTTCACACAGACATACACGGGCATGCACACGCATACACAGGCCTACACCGACATATACAGGCATAAACAGGCATACACAGGCATACACAGGCATACACAGGCATACACAGGCATACACAGGCATACACAGGCATACACAGTCATACACAGGCATACACATGCATACACAGGCATACACAGGCACACACAGGCATACACAGGCATACACAGGCATACACAGGCATACACAGGCTTACACAGGCATACACAGGCACACACAGGCATACACAGGCATACACAAGAATACACAGGCATACACAGGCATACACATGCATACACAGGCATACACAGGCATACACAGACATATACAGGCATACGCAATCATACACAGGCATACACAGGCATTCACAGGCATACGCATGCATAAACTGGCATACACAAGCATACACAGCCATACACAGGCATAGACAGGCAAACACTGGCATACACAGGCATACATGGGCATACACAGGTTTACACAGACATACACGGGCATGCACAGGCATACACAGGCATACACCAAAATATACAGGCATAAACAGGCATACACAGTCAAACACAGGCATACACAGGTTTACACAGACATACACGGGCATCCACACGCATACACAGGCATACACCGACATATACAGGCATAAACAGGCATACACAGGCATACACAGGCATACACAGGCATACACAGGCATACACAGGCATACACAGGCATACACAGGCATACACAAGCATACACAGTCAAACACAGGCATACACAGGCATACACAGGCATACACAGGCATACACAGGCATACACAGGCATACACAGGCATACACAGGCATACACAGGCATAGACAGGCATACACAGTCATACACAGTCATACACAGTCACACACAGGCATACACTGGCATACACAGGCATACACAGGCATGCATAGGCATACACAGGCATACACAGGAAAACGCAGGCCTACACAGGCATTCACTGGCATACACAGGCATACACAGGCATAAACTTGCATATACAGGCATACACGGGCATTCACAGGCACACACAGCCATACACTGGCATACACAGGCATACACAGGCATACACAGGCATACACAGGCATACACAGGCATATACAGGTAACACAGGCATACACAGGCAAACACAGGCATAAACTTGCATGTTCAGGCATATACGGGCATTCACAGGTATACACAGCCATACACTGGCATACACAGGCATACACAGGCATACACAGGCATACACAGGCATACACAGGCATACACAGGCATACACAGGCATACACAGGCATACACAGGCATACATAGGCATACACAGGCATACACAGGCATTCACAGGCATACACATGCATAAACTGGCATACACAAGCATACACAGGCATACACAGGCATTCACAGGCATACACAGGCATATACAGGCATACACAGGCATACACAGGCATACACACGCATTCACTGGCATACACAGGCATACACAGGCATACACAGGCATACACACGCATTCACAGGCCTACACAGGCATACAAAGGCATACGCAGGCATACACAGGCATACACAGGCATACACACGCATACACAGCCATACACAGGCATAGACTGGCATACACAGGCATTCACAGGCATACACAGGCATACACAGGAATACGCAGGCCTACACCGGCATTCACAGGCATACACAGGCATACACAGGCATACACAGGCATACACATTCATAAACTTGCATATACAGGCATAAACGGGCATGCACAGGCATACACAGCCATACACTGGCATACACAGGCATACACTGACATACACAGGCATACACAGGCATACACAAGCATACACAGGTATACACAGGCACACTCAGGCATACACAGGCATATACAGGCATACACAGGCATACACAGGCATTCACAGGCATACACAGGCATATACAGGCATACACAGGCATACACAGGCAGTCAAGCATACACAGCATTCACTGGCATACACAGGCATACACAGGCATACACAGGCATACACACGCATTCACTGGCTTACACAGACATATAAAGGCATACACAGGCATACACAGGCATACACAGGCATACACAGGCATACACAGGCATACACATGCATACACAGGCATACACAGGCATACACAGGCATTCACAGGCATACACAGGCATACACAGGAATACGCAGGCCTACACAGGCATTCACAGGCATACACAGGCATACACAGGCATACACAGTCATACACAGGCATACACAGGCTTACACAGGCATACACAGGCACACACAGGCATACACAGGCACACTCAGGCATACACAGGCATATACAGGCATACACGGACATACACAGGCATTCACATGCATACACAGGCATACACAGGCATACACAGGCATACACAGGCATACACAGGCATACACAGGCATACTCAGTCATACACAGGCATACACAGGCTTACACAGGCATACACAGGCACACACAGGCATACACAGGCACACTCAGGCATACACAGGCATATACAGGCATACACGGACATACACAGGCATTCACAGGCATACACAGGCAAATACAGGCAAACACAGCAACACGGCAGTACAGACTCCAGCATTCACTGGCATACACAGGCATACACAGACTTATACAGGCATACACAGGCATACACAGCCATACACAGGCATAGACTGGCATACACAGGCATTCACAGGCATACACATGCATAAACTGGCATACACAAGCATACACAGCCATACACAGGCATAGACAGGCATAGACAGGCAAACACTGGCATACACAGGCATACATGGGCATACACAGGTTTACACAGACATACACGGGCATGCACACGCATACACAGGCATACACCGACATATACAGGCATAAACAGGCATACACAGTCAAACACAGGCATACACAGCCATACACAGGCATAGACTGGCACACACTGACATATACAGGCATACACAGGCAGTCACAGGCATACCCAGGCATTCACTGGCATACACAGGCATACACAGTCATACACAGGCATACACAGGCATTCACAGGCTTACACAGGCATACAAAGGCATACACTGGCAAACACAGGCATACACAGGCATACCCAGGCATACCCAGGCATACACAGGCATCGAAGGCATACACAGGCATACACAGGCATACACAGGCATACAAAGGCATACACAGGCATACACAGACATACACTGGCATACCCAGGCATACACATGCATACACAGGCATAGACAGGCAAACACTGGCATACACAGGTATACATGGGCATACACAGGTTTACACAGACATACATGGGCATGCACCGGCATACACAGGCATACACCGACATATACAGGCATAAACACGCATACACAGTCAAACACAGGTATACACAGGCAAACACAGGCATACACAGGCATTCACAGGCATACACAGGCATACACAGGCATAAACTTGCATATACAGGCATACACGGGCATTCACAGGCATACACAGCCATACACAGGCATACACAGGCATTCACAGGCATACACATACATAAACTGGCATACACAAGCATACACAGCCATACACAGGCATAGACAGGCATACACTGGCATACACAGGCATACACGGGCACACACAGGTATACACAGACATACACGGGCATGCACACGCATACACAGGCATACACCGACATATACAGGCATAAACAGGCATACACAGGCATACACAGGCATACACAGGCATACACAGGCATACACAGGCATACACAGGCATACACAGGCATACACAGTCAAACACAGGCATACACAGGCATACACTGGCATACACAGGCATACACAGGCATACACAGGCATACACAGGCATACACAGTCATACACAGGCATACACTGGCATACACAGGCATACACAGGCATACACAGGCATACATGGGCATACACAGGTTTACACAGACATACACGGGCATGCACCGGCATACACAGGCATACACCGACATATACAGGCATAAACACGCATACACAGTCAAACACAGGTATACAAAGGCATACACAGGCATACACAGGCATTCACAGGCATACACAGGCATAAACTTGCATATACAGGCATACACGGGCATTCACAGGCATACACAGCCATACACAGGCATACACAGGCATTCACAGGCATACACATACATAAACTGGCATACACAAGCATACACAGCCATACACAGGCATAGACAGGCATACACTGGCATACACAGGCATACACGGGCACACACAGGTTTACACAGACATACACGGGCATGCACACGCATACACAGGCATACACCGACATATACAGGCATAAACAGGCATACACAGGCATACACAGGCATACACAGGCATACACAGGCATACACAGGCATACACAGGCATACACAGGCATACACAGGCATACACAGTCAAACACAGGCATACACAGGCATACACAGGCATACACAGTCATACACAGGCATACACTGGCATACACAGGCATACACAGGCATGCATAGGCATACACAGGCATACACAGGCAAACACAGGAATACGCAGGCCTACACAGGCATTCACTGGCATACACAGGCATAAACTTGCATATACAGGCATACACGGCATTCACAGGCATACACAGCCATACACTGGCATACACAGGCATAACCAGGCATACACAGGCATATACAGGTAACACAGGCATACACAGGCATACACAGGAATACGCAGGCCCACACAGGCATACACAGGCAAACACAGGCATAAACTTGCATGTTCAGGCATACACGGGCATTCACAGGTATACACAGCCATACACTGGCATTCACAGGCATACACAGGAATACCCAGGCATACCCAGGCATACACAGGCATACAAAGGCATACACAGGCATACACAGGCATACACAGGCATACACAGGCATACACAGGCATACACAGGCATACACAGGCATACACAGACATACACTGGCATACACATGCATACACATGCATACACAGGCATACACAGGCATACACAGGCATACACAGGCATACACAGGCATACACAGGCATACACAGGCATACACAGGCATATACAGTTATACACAGGCATACACATGCATACACAGGCATACAAAGGCATACACAGACATACACAGGCATACGCAATCATACACAGGCATACACAGGCATTCACAGGCATACACATGAATAAACTGGCATACACAAGCATACACAGCCATACACAGGCATAGACAGGCAAACACTGGCATACACAGGCATACATGGGCATACACAGGTTTACACAGACATACACGGGCATGCACAGGCATACACAGGCATACACCGACATATACAGGCATAAACAGGCATACACAGTCAAACACAGGCATACACAGGTTTACACAGACATACACGGGCATGCACACGCATACACAGGCATACACCGACATATACAGGCATAAACAGGCATACACAGGCATACACAGGCATACACAGGCATACACAGGCATACACAGGCATACACAGGCATACACAGGCATACACAGTCAAACACAGGCATACACAGGCATATACAGGTAACACAGGCATACACAGGCATACACAGGAATACGCAGGCCCACACAGGCATTCACAGGCATACACAGGCAAACACAGGCATAAACTTGCATGTTCAGGCATACACGGGCATTCACAGGTATACACAGCCATACACTGGCATTCACAGGCATACACATGAATACACAGGCATAAACAAGCATACACAGGCATACACAGGCATACACAGGCATACACAGGCATACACAGGCATACACAGGCATACACAGACATACACTGGCATACACATGCATACACATGCATAAGCTGGCATACACAAGCATACACAGGCACACACAGGCATACACACGCATACACAGGAATACACAGGCATACACAGGCATACACATGCATACACAGGCATACACAGGCATACACAGACATACACAGGCATACGCAATCATACACAGGCATACACAGGCATTCACAGGCATACACATGCATAAACTGGCATACACAAGCATACACAGCCATACACAGGCATAGACAGGCAAACACTGGCATACACAGGCATACATGGGCATACACAGGTTTACACAGACATACACGGGCATGCACACGCATACACAGGCATACACCGACATATACAGGCATAAACAGGCATACACAGTCAAACACAGGCATACACAGGTTTACACAGACATACACGGGCATGCACACGCATACACAGGCATACACCGACATATACAGGCATAAACAGGCATACACAGGCATACACAGGCATACACAGGCATACACAGGCATACACAGGCATACACAGGCATACACAGGCATACACAGGCATACACAGGCATACACAGTCAAACACAGGCATACACAGGCATACACAGGCATACACAGGCATACACAGGCATACACAGGCATACACAGTCATACACAGGCATACACTGGCATACACAGGCATACACAGGCATGCATAGGCATACACAGGCATACACAGGAATACGCAGGCCTACACAGGCATTCACTGGCATACACAGGCATACACAGGCATAAACTTGCATATACAGGCATACACGGGCATTCACAGGCACACACAGCCATACACTGGCATACACAGGCATATACAGGTAACACAGGCATACACAGGCATACACAGGCATACACAGGAATACGCAGGCCCACACGGGCATTCACAGGTATACACAGCCATACACTGGCATACACAGGCATACACAGGAATACACAGGCATACACAGGCATACACAGGCATACACAGGAATACACAGTCATACATAGGCATACACAGGCATACACAGGCATTCACAGGCATACACATGCATAAACTGGCATACACAGGCATACACAGGCATACACAGGCATACACAGGCATACACAGGCATACACAGGCATACACAGGCATACACAGGCATACACAGGCGTACACAGTCAAACACAGGCATACACAGGCACACACAGGCATACACAGGCATACACTGGCATACACAGGCATACACAGTCAAACACAGGCATACACACGCATACATAGGAATACGCAGGCATACACAGGCATTCACAGGCATACTCAGGCATAAACTTGCATATACAGGCATACACGGGCATTCACAGGCATACACAGCCATACACTGACATACACAGGCATACACAGGCATACACAAGCATACACTGGCATACACAGGTATACACAGGCACACTCAGGCATACACAGGCATATACAGGCATACACAGGTATACATGGGCATACACAGGTTTACACAGACATACACGGGCATGCACCGGCATACACAGGCATACACCGACATATACAGGCATAAACACGCATACACAGTCAAACACAGGTATACACAGGCATACACAGGCATACACAGGCATTCACAGGCATACACAGGCATACACAGGCATAAACTTGCATATACAGGCATACACGGGCATTCACAGGCATACACAGCCATACACAGGCGTACACAGGCATTCACAGGCATACACATACATAAACTGGCATACACAAGCATACACAGCCATACACAGGCATAGACAGGCGTACACTGGCATACACAGGCATACACAGGCGTACACAGGCATACACAGGCATACACAGGCATACACAGGCATACACAGGCATACACAGGCATTCACAGGCGTACACATGCCTAAAATGGCATACACAACCATACACAGCCATACACAGGCATACACAGGCATACACAGGCATTCACAGGCATACACATGCATAAACTGGCATACACAACCATACACAGCCATACACAGGCATAGACAGGCATACAATGGCATACACGGGAACACAGGCTTACACAGACATACACGGGCATGCACAGGCATACACCGACATATGCAGGCATAAACAGGCATACACAGGCATACACAGGCGTACACAGGCACACACAGGCAGTCACAGGCATACACAGGTCTACACAGGCATTCACAGGCTTACACAGGCATGCACGGGCATACCCAGGCATACCCAGGCATACACAGGCACACACAGGCATACACATGCATACACAGGCATACACAGGCATACACAGGCATACACAGTCATACACAGGCATACACAGGCTTACACAGGCATACACAGGCACACACAGGCATACACAGGCACACTCAGGCATACACAGGCATATACAGGCATACACGGGCATACACAGGCATTCACAGGCATACACAGGCATATACAGGCATACACAGGCATACACAGGCAGTCACAGGCATACACAGGCATTCACTGGCATACACAGGCATACACAGACTTATACAGGCATACACAGGCATACACAGGCATACACAGCCATACACAGGCATAGACTGGCATACACAGGCATTCACAGGCATACACATGCATAAACTGGCATACACAAGCATACACAGCCATACACAGGCATAGACAGGCAAACACTGGCATACACAGGCATACAGGGGCATACACAGGTTTACACAGACATACACGGGCATGCACAGGCATACACCGACATATACAGGCATAAACAGGCATACACAGGCATACACAGGCATACACAGCCATACAGAGGCATAGACTGGCATACACTGACATATACAGGCATACACAGGCAGTCACAGGCATACCCAGGCATTCACTATCATACACAGGCATACACAGGCATACACAGGCATACACAGGCATACACAGGCATACACAGGCATTCACAGGCTTACAGAGGCATACAAAGGCATACACTGGCAAACACAGGCATACACAGGCATACCCAGGCATACCCATGCATACACAGGCATACAAAGCATACACAGGCATACACAGGCATACACAGGCATACACAGGCATACACAGACATACACTGGCATACACATGCATACACATGCATACACAGGCATACACAGGCATACACAGGCATACACAGGCATACACAGGCATACACAGGCATACACAGGCTTACACAGGCATACACAGTCATACACAGGCATACACAGGCTTACACAGGCATACACAGGCACACACAGGCATACACAGGCATACACAGGCATACACAGGCATACACAGGCATACACAGGCATACACAGGCTTACACAGGCATACACAGGCACACACAGGCATGCACAGGCATACACAGGCATACACAGGCATACACAGGCATACACAGGAATACACAGGCATACACAGGCATACACATGCATACACAGGCATACACAGACATACACAGGCATACGCAATCATACACAGGCATACACAGGCATTCACAGGCATACACATGCATAAACTGGCATACACAAGCATGCACAGCCATACACAGGCATAGACAACAAACACTGGCATACACAGGCATACATGGGCATACACAGGTTTACACAGACATACACGGGCATGCACAGGCATACACAGGCATACACCGACATATACAGGCTTAAAGAGGCATACACAGTCAAACACAGGCATACACAGGTTTACACAGACATACACAGGCATACACAGGCATACACAGGCATACACAGGCATACACAGTCAAACACAGGCATACACAGGCATATACAGGTAACACAGGCATACACCGGCATACACAGGCAAACACAGGCATAAACTTGCATGTTCAGGCATTCACAGGTATACACAGCCATACACTGCCATTCACAGGCATACACAGGAATACACAGGCATAAACAGGCATACACAGGCATACACAGGCATACACAGGCATACACAGGCATACACAGGCATACACAGACATACACTGGCATACACATGCATACACATGCATACACAGGCATACACAGGCATACACAGGCATACACAGGCATACACAGGCATACACAGTCATACACAGGCATACACATGCATACACAGGCATACACAGGCACACACAGGCATACACAGGCATACACAGGCATACACAGGCATACACAGGCTTACACAGGCATACACAGGCACACACAGGCATACACAGGCATACACAGGAATACACAGGCATACACAAGCATACACATGCATACACAGGCATACACAGGCATACACAGACATATACAGGCATACGCAATCATACACAGCCATACACAGGCATTCACAGGCATACACATGCATAAACTGGCATACACAAGCATACACAGCCATACACAGGCATAGACAGGCAAACACTGGCATACACAGGCATACATGGGCATACACAGGTTTACACAGACATACACGGGCATGCACAGGCATACACAGGCATACACCGACATATACAGGCATAAACAGGCATACACAGTCAAACACAGGCATACACAGGTTTACACAGACATACACGGGCATCCACACGCATACACAGGCATACACCGACATATACAGGCATAAACAGGCATACACAGGCATACACAGGCATACACAGGCATACACAGGCATACACAGGCATACACAGGCATACACAGGCATACACAAGCAAACACAGTCAAACACAGGCATACACAGGCATACACAGGCATACACAGGCATACACAGGCATACACAGGCATACACAGGCATAGACAGGCATACACAGTCATACCCAGTCATACACAGGCATACACTGGCATACACAGGCATACACAGGCATGCATAGGCATACACAGGCATACACAGGCATTCACAGGCATACACATGCATACACAGGCATACACAGGCATACACAGGAAAACGCAGGCCTACACAGGCATTCACTGGCATACGCAGGCATACACAGGCATAAACTTGCATATAGAGGCATACACGGGCATTCACAGGCACACACAGCCCTACACTGGCATACACAGGCATACACAGGCATACACAGGCATACACAGGCATACACAGGCATATACAGGTAACACAGGCATACACATGCAAACACAGGCATAAACTTGCATGTTCAGGCATATACGGGCATTCACAGGTATACACAGCCATACACTGGCATACACAGGCATACACAGGAATACACAAGCATACACAGGCATACACAGGCATACACAGGCATACACAGGCATACACAGGCATACACAGGCATACATATGCATACACAGGCATACACAGGCATTCACAGGCATACACATGCATAAACTGGCATACACAGGCATACACAGGCATACACAGGCATGCACAGGCATACACAGGCGTACACAGTCAAACACAGGCTTACACAGGCACACACAGGCATACACAGGCATACACTGGCATACACAGGCATACACAGTCAAACACAGGCATACACAGGCATACATAGGAATACGCTGGCATACACAGGCATTCGCAGGCATACTCAGGCATAAACTTGCATATACAGGCATGCACGGGCATTCACAGGCATACACAGCCATACACTGACATACACAGGCATACACAGGCATACACAAGCATACACAGGCATACACAGGTATACACAGGCACACTCAGGCATACACAGGCATATACAGGCATACACAGGCATACACAGGCATTCACAGGCATACACAGGCATATACAGGCATACACAAGCATACACAGGCAGTCACAGGCATACACAGGAATTCACTGGCATACACAGGCATACACAGGCATACACACGCATTCACAGGCTTACACAGGCATACAAAGGCATACACAGGCATACACAGGCATACACAGGCATACACAGGAATACGCAGGCCTACACCGGCATTCACAGGCATGCACAGGCATACACAGGCATACACAGGCATACACAGGCATAAACTTGCATATACAGGCATAAACGGGCATGCACAGGCATACACAGCCATACACTGGCATACACAGGCATACACTGACATACACAGGCATACACAGGCATACACAAGCATACACAGGTATACACAGGCACACTCAGGCATACACAGGCATATACAGGTATACACAGGCATACACAGGCATTCACAGGCATACACAGGCATATACAGGCATACACAGGCATACACAGGCAGTCACATGCATACACAGCCATACACAGGCATAGACTGGCATACACAGGCATTCACAGGCATACACAGGCATACACAGGCATACACAGGAATACGCAGGCCTACACAGGCATTCACAGGCATACACAGGCATACACAGGCATACACAGGCATACACAGGCATACACAGGCATAAACTTGCATATACAGGCATAAACGGGCATGCACAGGCATACACAGCCATACACAGGCGTACACAGGCATACACAGGCATACACAGGCATACACAGGCATACACAGGCATACACAGGCATACACAGGCATTCACAGGCATACACATGCCTAAAATGGCATACACAACCATACACAGCCATACACAGGCATACACAGGCATACACAGGCATTCACAGGCATACACATGCATAAACTGGCATACACAACCATACACAGCCATACACAGGCATAGACAGGCATACAATGGCATACACGGGAACACAGGCTTACACAGACATACACGGGCATGCACAGACATACACCGACATATGCAGGCATAAACAGGCATACACAGGCATACACAGGCATACACAGGCGTACACAGGCACACACAGGCAGTTACAGGCATACACAGGTATACACAGGCATTCACAGGCTTACACAGGCATACCCAGGCATACACAGGCATACACAGGCATACACATGCATACACAGGAATACACAGGCATACACAGGCATACACAGGCATACACAGTCATACACAGGCATACACAGGCTTACACAGGCATACACAGGCACACACAGGCATACACAGGCACACTCAGGCATACACAGGCATATACAGGCATACACGGGCATACACGGGCATACACAGGCATTCACAGGCATACACAGGCATATACAGGCAAACACAGGCATACACAGGCATAGACTGGCATACACAGGCATTCACAGGCATACACATGCATAAACTGGCATACACAAGCATACACAGCCATACACAGGCATAGACAGGCAAACACTGGCATACACAGGCATACATGGCCATACACAGGTTTACACAGACATACACGGGCATGCACAGGCATACACAGGCATACACAGGCATAAACCGACATATACAGGCATAAACAGGCATACACAGGCATACACAGGCATACACAGCCATACACAGGCATAGACTGGCATACACTGACATATACAGGCATACACAGGCAGTCACAGGCATACCCAGGCATACACAGGCACACACAGGCATACACAGGCATACACAGGCATACACAGGCATACACAGGCATACACAGGCATACACAGTCATACACAGGCATACACTGGCATACACCGGCATACACAGGAATGCATAGGCATACACAGGCATACACAGGCACACACAGGCATACACAGGCATACACAGGCATATACAGGCATACACAGGCATAAACCGACACATACAGGCATACACATCCATACACAGGCATACACAGGCATTCACAGGCTTACACAGGCATTCACAGGCTTACACAGGCATACAAAGGCATACACTGGCAAACACAGGCATACACAGGCATACCCAGGCATACCCAGGCATACACAGGCATACAAAGGCATACACAGGCATACACAGGCATACACAGGCATACACAGGCATACAAAGGCATACACAGACATACACTGGCATACACATCCAAACACAGGCATACACAGGCTTACACAGGCATACACAGTCATACACAGGCATACACAGGCCTACACAGGCATACACAGGCACACACAGGCATACACAGGCATACACAGGCATACACAGGCATACACAGGCACACACAGTCAAACACAGGCATACACAGGTTTACACAGACATACACGGGCATCCACACGCATACACAGGCATACACCGACATATACAGGCATAAACAGGCATACACAGGCATACACAGGCATACACAGGCATACACAGGCATAGACAGGCATACACAGTCATACCCAGTCATACACAGGCATACACTGGCATACACAGGCATACACAGGCATGCATAGGCATACACAGGCATACACAGGAAAACGCAGGCCTACACAGGCATTCACTGGCATACGCAGGCATACACAGGCATAAACTTGCATATAGAGGCATACACGGGCATTCACAGGCACACACAGCCATACACTGGCATACACAGGCATACACAGGCATACACAGGCATACACAGGCATACACAGGCATATACAGGTAACACAGGCATACACATGCAAACACAGGCATAAACTTGCATGTTCAGGCATACACGGGCATTCACAGGCACACACAGCCATACACTGGCATAAACAGGCATACACAGGCATACACAGGCATACACAGGCATACACAGGCATAGACAGGCATACACAGTCATACCCAGTCATACACAGGCATACACTGGCATACACAGGCATACACAGGCATGCATAGGCATACACAGGCATACACAGGAAAACGCAGGCCTACACAGGCATTCACTGGCATACGCAGGCATACACAGGCATAAACTTGCATATAGAGGCATACACGGGCATACACAGGCATACACAGGCATACACAGGCATACAGAGGCATATACAGGTAACACAGGCATACACAGGCATACACAGGCATACACAGGCATACACAGGCATAAACAGGCATACACAGGCATACACAGGCATACACAGGCATACACAGGCATAGACAGGCATACACAGTCATACCCAGTCATACACAGGCATACACTGGCATACACAGGCATACACAGGCATGCATAGGCATACACAGGCATACACAGGAAAACGCAGGCCTACACAGGCATTCACTGGCATACGCAGGCATACACAGGCATAAACTTGCATATAGAGGCATACACGGGCATTCACAGGCACACACAGCCATACACTGGCATACACAGGCATACACAGGCATACACAGGCATACACAGGCATACACTGGCATACACAGGCATACACAGGAATACACAAGCATACACAGGCATACACAGGCATACACAGGCATACACAGGCATACACAGGCATACATATGCATACACAGGCATACACAGGCATTCACAGGCATACACATACATAAACTGGCATACACAGGCATACACAGGCATACACAGGCATACACAGGCATACACAGGCGTACACAGTCAAACACAGGCTTACACAGGCACACACAGGCATACACAGGCATACACTGGCATACACAGGCATACACAGTCAAACACAGGCATACACAGGCATACATAGGAATACGCTGGCATACACAGGCATTCGCAGGCATACTCAGGCATAAACTTGCATATACAGGCATGCACGGGCATTCACAGGCATACACAGCCATACACTGACATACACAGGCATACACAGGCATACACAAGCATACACAGGCATACACAGGTATACACAGGCACACTCAGGCATACACAGGCATATACAGGCATACACAGGCATACACAGGCATTCACAGGCATACACAGGCATATACAGGCATACACAGGCATACACAGGCAGTCACAGGCATACACAGGAATTCACTGGCATACACAGGCATACACAGGCATACACACGCATTCACAGGCTTACACAGGCATACAAAGGCATACACAGGCATACACAGGCATACACAGGCATACACAGGCATACACAGGCATACACAGGCATACACAGGCATACACAGCCATACACAGGCATAGACTGGCATACACAGGCATTCACAGGCATACACAGGCATACACAGGAATACGCAGGCCTACACCGGCATTCACAGGCATGCACAGGCATACACAGGCATACACAGGCATACACAGGCATAAACTTGCATATACAGGCATAAACGGGCATGCACAGGCATACACAGCCATACACTGGCATACACAGGCATACACTGACATACACAGGCATACACAGGCATACACAAGCATACACAGGTATACACAGGCACACTCAGGCATACACAGGCATATACAGGTATACACAGGCATACACAGGCATTCACAGGCATACACAGGCATATACAGGCATACACAGGCATACACAGGCAGTCACATGCATACACAGCCATACACAGGCATAGACTGGCATACACAGGCATTCACAGGCATACACAGGCATACACAGGCATACACAGGAATACGCAGGCCTACGCAGGCATTCACAGGCATACACAGGCATACACAGGCATACACAGGCATACACAGGCATAAATTTGCATATACAGGCATAAACGGGCATGCACAGGCATACACAGCCATACACAGGCGTACACAGGCATACACAGGCATACACAGGCATACACAGGCATACACAGGCATACACAGGCATACACAGGCATTCACAGGCATACACATGCCTAAAATGGCATACACATCCATACACAGCCATACACAGGCATACACAGGCATACACAGGCATTCACAGGCATACACATGCATAAACTGGCATACACAACCATACACAGCCATACACAGGCATAGACAGGCATACAATGGCATACACGGGAACACAGGCTTACACAGACATACACGGGCATGCACAGACATACACCGACATATGCAGGCATAAACAGGCATACACAGGCATACACAGGCATACACAGGCGTACACAGGCACACACAGGCAGTTACAGGCATACACAGGTATACACAGGCATTCACAGGCTTACACAGGCATACCCAGGCATACACAGGCATACACAGGCATACACATGCATACACAGGAATACACAGGCATACACAGGCATACACAGGCATACACAGTCATACACAGGCATACACAGGCTTACACAGGCATACACAGGCACACACAGGCATACACAGGCACACTCAGGCATACACAGGCATATACAGGCATACACGGGCATACACGGGCATACACAGGCATTCACAGGCATACACAGGCATATATAGGCAAACACAGGCATACACAGGCATAGACTGGCATACACAGGCATTCACAGGCATACACATACATAAACTGGCATACACAAGCATACACAGCCATACACAGGCATAGACAGGCAAACACTGGCATACACAGGCATACATGGCCATACACAGGTTTACACAGACATACACGGGCATGCACAGGCATACACAGGCATACACAGGCATAAACCGACATATACAGGCATAAACAGGCATACACAGGCATACACAGGCATACACAGCCATACACAGGCATAGACTGGCATACACTGACATATACAGGCATACACAGGCAGTCACAGGCATACCCAGGCATACACAGGCACACACAGGCATACACAGGCATACACAGGCATACACAGGCATACACAGGCATACACAGGCATACACAGTCATACACAGGCATACACTGGCATACACCGGCATACACAGGAATGCATAGGCATACACAGGCATACACAGGCACACACAGGCATACACAGGCATACACAGGCATATACAGGCATACACAGGCATAAACCGACATATACAGGCATACACATCCATACACAGGCATACACAGGCATTCACAGGCTTACACAGGCATTCACAGGCTTACACAGGCATACAAAGGCATACACTGGCAAACACAGGCATACACAGGCATACCCAGGCATACCCAGGCATACACAGGCATACAAAGGCATACACAGGCATACACAGGCATACACAGGCATACAAAGGCATACACAGACATACACTGGCATACACATCCAAACACAGGCATACACAGGCTTACACAGGCATACACAGTCATACACAGGCATACACAGGCCTACACAGGCATACACAGGCACACACAGGCATACACAGGCATACACAGGCATACACAGGCATACACAGGCATACACAGTCAAACACAGGCATACACAGGTTTACACAGACATACACGGGCATCCACACGCATACACAGGCATACACCGACATATACAGGCATAAACAGGCATACACAGGCATACACAGGCATACACAGGCATACACAGGCATAGACAGGCATACACAGTCATACCCAGTCATACACAGGCATACACTGGCATACACAGGCATACACAGGCATGCATAGGCATACACAGGCATACACAGGAAAACGCAGGCCTACACAGGCATTCACTGGCATACGCAGGCATACACAGGCATAAACTTGCATATAGAGGCATACACGGGCATTCACAGGCACACACAGCCATACACTGGCATACACAGGCATACACAGGCATACACAGGCATACACAGGCATACACAGGCATATACAGGTAACACAGGCATACACATGCAAACACAGGCATAAACTTGCATGTTCAGGCATATACAGGCATTCACAGGTATACACAGCCATACACTGGCATACACAGGCATACACAGGAATACACAAGCATACACAGGCATACACAGGCATACACAGGCATACACAGGCATACACAGGCATACACTGGCATACACAGGCATACACAGGAATGCATAGGCATACACAGGCATACACAGGCACACACAGGCATACACAGGCATACACAGGCATATACAGGCATACACAGGCATAAACCGACATATACAGGCATACACATCCATACACAGGCATACACAGGCATAAACCGACATATACAGGCATAAACAGGCATACACAGGCATACAGAGGCATACACAGGCATACACAGGCATTCACAGGCTTACACAGGCATACAAAGGCATACACTGGCAAACACAGGCATACACAGGCATACCCAGGCATACCCAGGCATACACAGGCATACAAAGGCATACACAGGCATACACAGGCATACACAGGCATACACAGGCATACAAAGGCATACACAGACATACACTGGCATACACATACAAACACAGGCATACACAGGCTTACACAGGCATACACAGTCATACACAGGCATACACAGGCATACACAGGCATACACAGGCACACACAGGCATACACAGGCATACACAGGCATACACAGGCATACACAGGCATACACAGGCATACACAGTCATACACAGGCATACACTGGCATACACAGGCATACACAGGAATGCATAGGCATACACAGGCATACACAGGCACACACAGGCATACACAGGCATACACAGGCATATACAGGCATACACAGGCATACACAGGCATACACAGGCATTCACAGGCATACACATGCATAAACTGGCATACACAAACATACACAGCCATACACAGGCATAGACAGGTAAACACTGGCATACACAGGCATACATGGGCATACACAGGTTTACACAGACATACACAGGCATGCACAGGCATACACAGGCATACACCGACATATACAGGCATAAACAGGCATACACAGTCAAACACAGGTATACACAGGCATACACAGGCATACACAGGCATACACAGGCATACACAGGCATACACAGGCATTCACAGCCATACACAGGCATACACAGGCATTCACAGGCATACACATGCATAAACTGGCATACACAAGCATACACAGCCATACACAGGCATAGACAGGCATACACTGGCATACACAGGCATACACGGGCACACACAGGTTTACACAGACATACACGGGCATGCACACGCATACACAGGCATACACCGACATATACAGGCATAAACAGGCATACACAGGCATACACAGGCATACACAGGCATACATAGGCATACACAGGCATACACAGGCATTCACAGGCATACACATGCATAAACTGGCATACACAGGCACACACAGGCATACACAGGCATACACAGGCATACACAGGCGTACACAGTCAAACACAGGCTTACACAGGCACACACAGGCATACACAGGCATACACTGGCATACACAGGCATACACAGTAAAACACAGGCATACACAGGCATACATAGGAATACGCTGGCATACACAGGCATTCACAGGCATACTCAGGCATAAACATGCATATACAGGCATGCACGGGCATTCACAGGCATACACAGCCATACACTGACATACACAGGCATACACAGGCATACACAAGCATACACAGGCATACACAGGTATACACAGGCACACTCAGGCATACACAGGCATATACAGGCATACACAGGCATACACAGGCAGTCACAGGCATACACAGGAATTCCTGGCATACACAGGCATACACAGGCATACACACGCATTCACAGGCTTACACAGGCATACAAAGGCATACACAGGCATACACAGGCATACACAGGCATACACAGGCATACACAGGCACACACAGGCACACACAGGCATACACAGGCATACACAGCCATACACAGGCATAGACTGGCATACACAGGCATTCACAGGCATACACAGGCATACACAGGAATACGCAGGCCTACACCGGCATTCACAGGCATGCACAGGCATACACAGGCATACACAGGCATACACAGGCATAAACTTGCATATACAGGCATAAACGGGCATGCACAGGCATACACAGCCATACACTGGCATACACAGGCATACACTGACATACACAGGCATACACAGGCATACACAAGCATACACAGGTATACACAGGCACACTCAGGCATACACAGGCATATACAGGTATACACAGGCATACACAGGCATTCACAGGCATACACAGGCATATACAGGCATACACAGGCATACACAGGCAGTCACATGCATACACAGCCATACACAGGCATAGACTGGCATACACAGGCATTCACAGGCATACACAGGCATACACAGGCATACACAGGAATACGCAGGCCTACACAGGCATTCACAGGCATACACAGGCATACACAGGCATACACAGGCATACACAGGCATAAACTTGCATATACAGGCATAAACGGGCATGCACAGGCATACACAGCCATACACAGGCGTACACAGGCATACACAGGCATACACAGGCATACACAGGCATACACAGGCATACACAGGCATACACAGGCATACACAGGCATACACAGGCATACACAGGCATACACAGGCATTCACAGGCATACACATGCCTAAAATGGCATACACAACCATACACAGCCATACACAGGCATACACAGGCATACACAGGCATTCACAGGCACACACATGCATAAACTGGCATACACAACCATACACAGCCATACACAGGCATAGACAGGCATACAATGGCATACACGGGAACACAGGCTTACACAGACATACACGGGCATGCACAGACATACACCGACATATGCAGGCATAAACAGGCATACACAGGCATACACAGGCATACACAGGCGTACACAGGCACACACAGGCAGTCACAGGCATACACAGGTATACACAGGCATTCACAGGCTTACACAGGCATACCCAGGCATACACAGGCATACACAGGCATACACATGCATACACAGGAATACACAGGCATACACAGGCATACACAGGCACACACAGTCATACACAGGCATACACAGGCTTACACAGGCATACACAGGCACACACAGGCATACACAGGCACACTCAGGCATACACAGGCATATACAGGCATACACGGGCATACACGGGCATACACAGGCATTCACAGGCATACACAGGCATATACAGGCATACACAGGCATACACAGGCATAGACTGGCATACACAGGCATTCACAGGCATACACATGCATAAACTGGCATACACAAGCATACACAGCCATACACAGGCATAGACAGGCAAACACTGGCATACACAGGCATACATGGCCATACACAGGTTTACACAGACATACACGGGCATGCACAGGCATACACAGGCATACACAGGCATAAACCGACATATACAGGCATAAACAGGCATACACAGGCATACACAGGCATACACAGCCACACACAGGCATAGACTGGCATACACTGACATATACAGGCATACACAGGCAGTCACAGGCATACCCAGGCATACACAGGCACACACAGGCATACACAGGCATACACAGGCATACACAGGCATACACAGGCATACACAGGCATACACAGTCATACACAGGCATACACTGGCATACACAGGCATACACAGGAATACATAGGCATACACAGGCATACACAGGCACACACAGGCATACACAGGCATACACAGGCATATACAGGCATACACAGGCATAAACCGACATATACAGGCATACACATCCATACACAGGCATACACAGGCATAAACCGACATATACAGGCATAAACAGGCATACACAGGCCTACACAGGCATACACAGGCATACACAGGCATTCACAGGCTTACACAGGCATACAAAGGCATACACTGGCAAACACAGGCATACACAGGCATACCCAGGCATACCCAGGCATACACAGGCATACAAAGGCATACACAGGCATACACAGGCATACACAGGCATACAAAGGCATACACAGACATACACTGGCACACACATACAAACACAGGCATACACAGGCTTACACAGGCATACACAGTCATACACAGGCATACACAGGCACACACAGGCATACACAGGCACACACAGGCATACACAGGCATACACAGGCATACACAGGCATACACAGGCATACACAGGCATACACAGTCATACACAGGCATACACTGGCATACACAGGCATACACAGGAATGCATAGGCACACACAGGCATACACAGGCACACACAGGCATACACAGGCATACACAGGCATATACAGGCATACACAGGCATACACAGGCATACACAGGCATTCACAGGCACACACATGCATAAACTGGCATACACAAGCCTACACAGCCATACACAGGCATAGACAGGTAAACACTGGCATACACAGGCATACATGGACATACACAGGTTTACACAGACATACACAGGCATGCACAGGCATACACAGGCATACACCGACATATACAGGCATAAACAGGCATACACAGTCAAACACAGGTATACACAGGCATACACAGGCATACACAGGCATACACAGGCATACACAGGCATTCACAGCCATACACAGGCATACACAGGCATTCACAGGCATACACAGGCATACACAGGCATACACAGGCATATACAGGCATACACAGGCATACACAGGCATAAACTTGCATATACAGGCATACACAGGCATTCTCAGACATACACAGCCATACACTGGCATACACAGGCATACACAGGCATATACAGGTAACACAGGCACACACAGGCATACACAGGCATACACAGGCATATACAGGCATACACAGGCATACACAGGCATAAACTTGCATATACAGGCATACACAGGCATTCACAGGCATACACAGCCATACACTGGCATACACAGGCATACACAGGCATATACAGGTAACACAGGCGTACACAGCCATACACTGGCATACACAGGCATACACAGGCATATACAGGTAACACAGGCATACACAGGCATACACAGGAATACGCAGGCCCACACAGGCATTCACAGGCATACACAGGCATACACAGGCATTCACAGGCATACACAGGCAAACACAGGCATAAACTTGCATGTTCAGGCATACACGGGCATTCACAGGTATACACAGCCATACACTGGCATACACAGGCATACACAGGAATACACAGGCATACACAGGCATACACAGGCATACACAGGCATACACAGGCATACACAGGCATACATAGGCATACACAGGCATACACAGGCATTCACAGGCATACACATGCATAAACTGGCATACACAAACATACACAGCCATACACAGGCATAGACAGGCATACAATGGCATACACAGGCATACACGGACATACACAGGCTTACACAGACATACACGGGCATGCACAGGCATGCACAGGCATACACCGACATATACAGGCATAAACAGGCATACACAGGCACACACAGGCATACACTGGCATACACTGGCATACACAGGCATACACAGTCAAACACAGGCATACACAGGCATACATAGGAATACGCAGGCATACACAGGCATTCACAGGCATACTCAGGCATAAACTTGCATATACAGTCATACACGGGCATTCACAGGCATACACAGCCATACACTGACATACACAGGCATACACAGGCATACACAAGCATACACAGGCATACACAGGTATACACAGGCACACTCAGGCATACACAGGCATATACAGGCATACACAGGCATACACAGGCATTCACAGACATACACTGGCATACACATGCAAACACAGGCATACACAGGCTTACACAGGCATACACAGTCATACACAGGCATACACAGGCATACACAGGCATACACAGGCATACACAGGCATACACAGGCATACACAGGCATACACAGGCATTCACAGGCATACACAGGCATACAAAGCCATACACAGGCATAGACTGGCATACACTGACATATGGCATACACAGGCAGTCACAGGCATACCCAGGCATTCACTGGCATACACAGGCATACACAGGCATACACAGGCATTCACAGGCTTACACAGGCATACAAAGGCATACACTGGCAAACACAGGCATACACAGGCATACCCAGGCACGCCCAGGCATACACAGGCATACAAAGGCATACACAGGCACGCACACAGGCATACACAGGCATACACAGACATACACTGGCATACACATGCAAACACAGGCATACACAGGCTTACACAGGCAAACACAGTCATACACAGGCATACACAGGCATACACAGGCATACACAGGCATACACAGGCATACACAGGCATACACACAGGCATACACAGGCATTCACAGGCATACACAAGCATACACAGCCATACACAGGCATAGACAGGCAAACACTGGCATACACAGGTATACACAGGCATACACGAGGATACACAGGCATTCACAGGTATACACAGGCATACACAGGCATAAACTTGCATATACAGGCATACACGGGCATTCACAGGCATACACAGCCATACACAGGCATACACAGGCATTCACAGGCATACACATGCATAAACTGGCATACACAAGCATACACAGCCATACACAGGCATAGACAGGCATACACTGGCATACACAGGCATACACAGGCACACACAGGTTTACAACAGACATACACGGGCATGCACACACATACACAGGCATACACCGACATTTACAGGCATAAACAGGCATACACAGGCATACACAGGCATACACAGGCATACACAGTCAAACACAGGCATACACAGGCATACACAGGCATACACAGGCATACACAGTCATATACAGGCATACACAGGCATACACAGGCATACACAGGCATACACAGCCATACACAGGCATAGACTGGCATACACTGACATATACAAGGCATACACAGACAGTCACAGGCATACCCAGGCATTCACTGGCATACACAGGCATACACAGGCATACACAGGCATTCACAGGCATACCCAGGAATACCCAGGCATACACAGGCATACAAGAGGCACACACAGGCATACACAGGCATACACAGGCATACACAGGCATACACAGGCATACACAGGCATACACAGGCATACACAGACATACACTCGGCATCACACATGCAAACACAGGCATACACAGGCTCACACAGGCATACACAGTCAACACAGGCATACACAGGCATACACAGGCATACACAGGCATACACAGGCATACACAGGCATACACAGGCATTCACAGGCATACACATGCACGCACAAGCATACACAAGCATACACAGCCATACACAGGCATAGACAGGCAAACACTGGCATACACAAGGTACACACAGGCATACACAGGGATACACAGGCATTCACAGGTATACACAGGCATACACAGGCATAAACTTGCATATACAGGCATACACAGGCATTCACAGGCATACACAGCCATACACAGGCATACACAGGCATTCACAGGCATACACATGCATAAACTGGCATACACAAGCATACACAGCCATACACAGGCATAGACAGGCATACACTGGCATACACAGGCATACACGGGCACACACAGGTTTACACAGACATACACGGGCATGCACACGCATACACAGGCATACACCGACATTTACAGGCATAAACAGGCATACACAGGCATACACAGGCATACACAGGCATACACAGGCATACACAGGCATACACAGGCACACACAGGCACACACAGGCATACACAGGCATACACAGCCCTACACAGGCATACACAGGCATACACAGACATACTTAGGCATACACAGGCATACACAGGCATACACAGTCAAACACAGGCATACACAGGCATACACAGGCATACACGGCATACTAGGCACACACAGTCATATACAGGCATACACAGGCATACACAGGCATACACAGCCATACACAGGCATAGACTGGCATACACTGACATATACAGGCATACACAGGCAGTCACAGGCATACCCAGGCATTCACTGGCATACACAGGCATACACAGGCATACACAGGCATTCACAGGCTTACACAGGCATACAAAGGCATACACTGGCAAACACAGGCATACACAGGCATACCCAGGCATACCCAGGCATACACAGGCATACAAAGGCATACACAGGCATACACAGGCATACACAGGCATACACAGGCATACACAGGCATACACAGGCATACACAGGCTTACACAGGCATACACAGTCATACACAGGCATACACAGGCTTACACAGGCATACACAGGCACACACAGGCACACACAGGCATACACAGGCACACACAGGCATACACAGGCATACACAGGCTTACACAGGCATACACAGGCACACACAGGCATACACAGGCATACACAGGCATATACAGGCACACACAGGCATACACAGGCATAGACAGGCATTCACAGGCATACACATGCATAAACTGGCATACACAAGCATACACAGCCACACACAGGCATAGACAGGCAAACACTGGCATACACAGGCACACATGGGCATACACAGGTTTACACAGACATACACGGGCATGCACAGGCATACACAGGCATACACCGACATATACAGGCATAAACAGGCATACACAGTCAAACACAGGTATACACAGGCATACACAGTCAAACACAGGCATACACAGGCATACATAGGAATACACAGGCATACACAGGCATTCACAGGCATACTCAGGCATAAACTTGCATATACAGTCATACACGGGCATTCACAGGCATACACAGCCATACACTGACATACACAGGCATACACAGGCATACACAAGCATACACAGGCATACACAGGTATACACAGGCACACTCAGGCATACACAGGCATATACAGGCATACACAGGCATACACAGGCATTCACAGGCATACACAGGCATATACAGGCATACACAGGCATACACAGGCATACAAAGCCATACACAGGCATAGACTGGCATACACTGACATATGGCATACACAGGCATACCCAGGCATTCACTGGCATACACAGGCATACACAGGCACACACAGGCATACACAGGCATTCACAGGCTTACACAGGCATACAAAGGCATACACTGGCAAACACAGGCATACACAGGCATACCCAGGCATACCCAGGCATACACAGGCATACACAGGCATACACAGGCATACACAGGCATACACAGGCATACACAGGCATACGCAGGCATTCACAGGCATACACATGCATACACAAGCATACACAGCCATACACAGGCATAGACAGGCAAACACTGGCATACACAGGTATACACAGGCATACACAGGGATACACAGGCATTCACAGGTATACACAGGCATACACAGGCATACACAGGCATAAACTTGCATATACAGGCATACACGGGCATTCACAGGCATACACAGCCATACACAGGCATACACAGGCATTCACAGGCATACACATGCATAAACTGGCATACACAAACATACACAGCCATACACAGGCATAGACAGGCATACACTGGCATACACAGGCATACACGGGCACACACAGGTTTACACAGACATACACGGGCATGCACACGCATACACAGGCATACACCGACATTTACAGGCATAAACAGGCATACACAGGCATACACAGGCATACACAGGCATACACAGGCATACACAGGCATACACAGGCATACACAGGCATACACAGGCATACACAGGCATACACAGGCATACACAGGCATACACAGGCATACACAGGCATACACAGGCATACACAGGCATACACAGGCACACACAGGCATACACAGGCATACACAGGCATACACAGGCATACACAGGCATACACAGTCAAACACAGGCATACACAGGCATACACAGGCATACACAGGCATACACAGTCATATACAGGCATACACAGGCATACACAGGCATACACAGCCATACACAGGCATAGACTGGCATACACTGACATATACAGGCATACACAGGCAGTCACAGGCATACCCAGGCATTCACTGGCATACACAGGCATACACAGGCATACACAGGCATTCACAGGCTTACACAGGCATACAAAGGCATACACTGGCAAACACAGGCATACACAGGCATACCCAGGCATACCCAGGCATACACAGGCATACAAAGGCATACACAGGCATACACAGGCATACACAGACATACACTGGCATACACATGCAAAACACATGCATACACAGGCATACACAGGCATACACAGGCATACACAGGCATACACAGGCATACACAGGCATACACAGGCATACACAGGCATACACAGGCATACACAGGCATACACAGGCTTACACAGGCATACACAGTCATACACAGGCACACACAGGCTTACACAGGCATACACAGGCACACACAGGCATACACAGGCATACACAGGCATACACAGGCATACACAGGCTTACACAGGCATACACAGGCACACACAGGCATACACAGGCATACACAGGCATATACAGGCATACACAGGCATAGACAGGCATTCACAGGCATACACATGCATAAACTGGCATACACAAACATACACAGCCACACACAGGCATAGACAGGCAAACACTGGCATACACAGGCACACATGGACATACACAGGTTTACACAGACATACACGGGCATGCACAGGCATACACAGGCATACACCGACATATACAGGCATAAACAGGCATACACAGTCAAACACAGGTATACACAGGCATACACAGTCAAACACAGGCATACACAGGCATACATAGGAATACGCAGGCATACACAGGCATTCACAGGCATACTCAGGCATAAACTTGCATATACAGTCATACACGGGCATTCACAGGCATACACAGCCATACACTGACATACACAGGCATACACAGGCATACACAAGCATACACAGGCATACACAGGTATACCCAGGCACACTCAGGCATACACAGGCATACACAGGCATTCACAGGCATACACAGGCATATACAGGCATACACAGGCATACACAGGCATACAAAGCCATACACAGGCATAGACTGGCATACACTGACATATGGCATACACAGGCAGTCACAGGCATACCCAGGCATTCACTGGCATACACAGGCATACACAGGCATACACAGGCATACACAGGCATTCACAGGCTTACACAGGCATACAAAGGCATACACTGGCAAACACAGGCATACACAGGCATACCCAGGCATACCCAGGCATACCCAGGCATACCCAGGCATACACAGGCATACAAAGGCATACACAGGCATACACAGGCATACACAGGCATACACAGGCATACACAGACATACACTGGCATACACATGCAAACACAGGCATACACAGGCTTACACAGGCATACACAGTCATACACAGGCATACACAGGCATACACAGGCATACACAGGCATACACAGGCATACACAGGCATTCACAGGCATACACATGCATACACAAGCACACACAGCCATACACAGGCATAGACAGGCAAACACTGGCATACACAGGTATACACAGGCATACACAGGGATACACAGGCATTCACAGGTATACACAGGCATACACAGGCATAAACTTGAATATACAGGCATACACGGGCATTCACAGGCATACACAGCCATACACAGGCATACACAGGCATTCACAGGCATACACATGCATAAACTGGCATACACAAGCATACACAGCCATACACAGGCATAGACAGGCATACACTGGCGTACACAGGCATACACGGGCACACACAGGTTTACACATACATACACGGGCATGCACACGCATACACAGGCATACACCGACATATACAGGCATAAACAGGCATACACAGGCATACACAGGCATACACAGGCATACACAGGCATACACAGGCATACACAGGCATACACAGGCATAAACTTGCATATACAGGCATACACGGGCATTCACAGGCATACACAGCCATACACAGGCATACACAGGCATTCACAGGCATACCCATGCATAAACTGGCATACACAAGCATACACAGCCATACACAGGCATAGACAGGCATACACTGGCATACACAGGCATACACGGGCACACACAGATTTACACAGACATACACGGGCATGCACACGCATACACAGGCATACACCGACATATACAGGCATAAACAGGCATACACAGGCATACACAGGCATACACAGGCATACACAGGCATACACAGGCATACACAGGCATAAACAGGCATACACAGGCATACACAGGCATACACAGGCATACACAGTCAAACACAGGCATACACAGGCATACACAGGCATACACATGCATACACAGGCATACACAGGCATACACAGGCATACACAGGCCTACACAGTCATACACAGGCATACACTGGCATACACAGGCATACATAGGCATACACACGCATTCACAGGCTTATACAGGCATAAACAGGCATACACAGGCATACACAGGCATACACAGCCATACACAGGCATAGACTGGCATACATTAGCATACACAGGCATACACAGGAATGCATAGGCATACACAGGCATACACAGGCACACACAGGCATACACAGGCATACACAGGCATATACAGGCATACACAGGCATACACAGGCATAAACTGGCATACACAAGCATACACAGCCATACACAGGCATAGACAGGCAAACACTGGCATACACATGCATACATGGGCATACACAGGTTTACACAGACATACACAGGCATGCACAGGCATACACAGGCATACACCGACATATACAGGCATAAACAGGCATACACAGTCAAACACAGGTATACACAGGCATACACAGGGATACACAGGCATTCACAGGTATACACAGGCATACACAGGCATAAACTTGCATATACAGGCATACACGGGCATTCACAGGCATACACAGCCATACACAGGCATACACAGGCATTCACAGGCATACACATGCATAAACTGGCATACACAAGCATACACAGCCATACACAGGCATAGACAGGCATACACTGGCATACACACACAGGCATACACAGGCCTACACAGTCATACACAGGCATACACTGGCATACACAGGCATACATAGGCATACACACGCATTCACAGGCTTATACAGGCATAAACAGGCATACACAGGCATACACAGGCATACACAGCCATACACAGGCATAGACTGGCATACATTGGCATACACAGGCATACACAGGAATGCATAGGCATACACAGGCATACACAGGCACACACAGGCATACACAGGCATACACAGGCATATACAGGCATACACAGGCATACACAGGCATAAACTGGCATACACAAGCATACACAGCCATACACAGGCATAGACAGGCAAACACTGGCATACACATGCATACATGGGCATACACAGGTTTACACAGACATACACGGGCATGCACAGGCATACACAGGCATACACCGACATATACAGGCATAAACAGGCATACACAGTCAAACACAGGTATACACAGGCATACACAGGGATACACAGGCATTCACAGGTATACACAGGCATACACAGGCATAAACTTGCATATACAGGCATACACGGGCATTCACAGGCATACACAGCCATACACAGGCATACACAGGCATTCACAGGCATACACATGCATAAACTGGCATACACAAGCATACACAGCCATACACAGGCATAGACAGGCATACACTGGCATACACAGGCATACACAGGCACACACAGGTTTACACACCCATACACGGGCATGCACACGCATACACAGGCATACACCGACATATACAGGCATAAACAGGCATACACAGGCATACACAGGCATACATAGGCATACACAGGCATACACAGGCATACACAGGCATACACAGGCATACACAGGCATACAGAGTCAAACACAGGCATACACAGGCATACACAGGCATACACAGGCATACACAGTCATATACAGGCATACACAGGCATACACAGGCATACACAGGCATACACAGGCATACACAGGCATACACAGGCATACACAGGCATACACAGGCATACACAGGCATACACAGGCATACACAGTCATACACAGGCATACACTGGCATACACAGGAATGCATAGGCATACACAGGCATACACAGGAATACACAGGCCTACACAGGCATTCACTGGCATACACAGGTATACACAGGCATAAACTTGCATATACAGGCATACACGGGCATTCACAGGCATACACAGCCATACACTGGCATACACAGGCATACACAGGCATACACAGGCATATACAGGTAACACAGGCATACACAGGCATACACAGCCAAACACAGGCATTCACAGGCATACACAGGCAAACACAGGCATAAACTTGCATGTTCAGGCATACACAGGCATTCACAGGTATACACAGCCATACACTGGCATACACAGGCATACACAGGAATACACAGGCATACACAGGCATACACAGGCATACACAGGCATACACAGGCATACACAGGCATACACAGGCATACATAGGCATACACAGGCATACACAGGCATTCACAGGCATACACATGCATAAACTGGCATACACAAACATACACAGCCATACACAGGTATAGACAGGCATACAATGGCATACACAGGCATACACAGGTATACGCAGGCTTACACAGACATACACGGGCATGCACAGGCATGCACAGGCATACACCGACATATACAGGCATAAACAGGCATACACAGGCATACACAGGCATACACAGGCATACACAGGCGTACACAGTCAAACACAGGCATACACAGGCACACACAGACATACACAGGCATACACTGGCATACACAGGCATACACAGTCAAACACAGGCATACACAGGCATACATAGGAATACGCAGGCATTCACAGGCATACTCAGGCATAAACTTGCATATACAGGCATACACGGGCATTCACAGGCATACACAGCCATACACTTGCATACACAGACATACACGGGCATGCACACGCATACACAGGCATACACCGACATATACAGGCATAAACAGGCATACACAGGCATACACAGGCATACACAGGCATACACAGGCATACACAGGCATACACAGGCATACACAGGCATACACAGGCATACACAGGCATACACAGGCATACACAGGCATACACAGGCATACACAGGCATACACAGTCAAACACAGGCATACACAGGCATACACAGGCATACACATGCATACACAGGCATACACAGGCATACACAGGCATACACAGGCCTACACAGTCATACACAGGCATACACTGGCATACACAGGCATACATAGGCATACACACGCATTCACAGGCTTATACAGGCATAAACAGGCATACACAGGCATACACAGGCATACACAGCCATACACAGGCATAGACTGGCATACATTGGCATAAACAGGCATACACAGGAATGCATAGGCATACACAGGCATACACAGGCACACACAGGCATACACAGGCATACACAGGCATATACAGGCATACACAGGCATACACAGGCATAAACTGGCATACACAAGCATACACAGCCATACACAGGCATAGACAGGCAAACACTGGCATACACATGCATACATGGGCATACACAGGTTTACACAGACATACACGGGCATGCACAGGCATACACAGGCATACACCGACATATACAGGCATAAACAGGCATACACAGTCAAACACAGGTATACACAGGCATACACAGGGATACACAGGCATTCACAGGTATACACAGGCATACACAGGCATAAACTTGCATATACAGGCATACACAGGGCATTCACAGGCATACACAGCCATACACAGGCATACACAGGCATTCACAGGCATACACATGCATAAACTGGCATACACAAGCATACACAGCCATACACAGGCATAGACAGGCATACACTGGCATACACAGGCATACACGGGCACACACAGGTTTACACACCCATACACGGGCATGCACACGCATACACAGGCATACACCGACATATACAGGCATAAACAGGCATACACAGGCATACACAGGCATACATAGGCATACACAGGCATACACAGGCATACACAGGCATACACAGGCATACACAGGCATACACAGTCAAACACAGGCATACGCAGGCATACACAGGCATACACAGGCATACACAGTCATATACAGGCATACACAGGCATACACAGGCATACACAGGCATACACAGGCATACACAGGCATACACAGGCATACACAGGCATACACAGGCATACACAGGCATACACAGTCATACACAGGCATACACTGGCATACACAGGAATGCATAGGCATACACAGGCATACACAGGCATACACAGGAATACACAGGCCTACACAGGCATTCACTGGCATACACAGGTATACACAGGCATAAACTTGCATATACAGGCATACACGGGCATTCACAGGCATACACAGCCATACACTGGCATACACAGGCATACACAGGCATACACAGGCATATACAGGTAACACAGGCATACACAGGCATACACAGCCAAACACAGGCATTCACAGGCATACACAGGCAAACACAGGCATAAACTTGCATGTTCAGGCATACACGGGCATTCACAGGTATACACAGCCATACACTGGCATACACAGGCATACACAGGAATACACAGGCATACACAGGCATACACAGGCATACACAGGCATACACAGGCATACACAGGCATACACAGGCATACATAGGCATACACAGGCATACACAGGCATTCACAGGCATACACATGCATAAACTGGCATACACAAGCATACACAGCCATACACAGGTATAGACAGGCATACAATGGCATACACAGGCATACACGGGTATACACAGGCTTACACAGACATACACGGGCATGCACAGGCATGCACAGGCATACACCGACATATACAGGCATAACAGGCATACACAGGCATACACAGGCATACACAGGCGTACACAGTCAAACACAGGCATACACAGGCACACACAGGCATACACAGGCATACACTGGCATACACAGGCATACACCGTCAAACACAGGCATACACAGGCATACATAGGAATACACAGGCATTCACAGGCATACTCAGGCATAAACTTGCATATACAGGCATACACGGGCATTCACAGGCATACACAGCCATACACTGACATACACAGGCATACACAGGCATACACAAGCATACACAGGCATACACAGGTATACACAGGCACACTTAGGCATACACAGGCATATACAGGCATACACAGGCATACACAGGCATTCACAGGCATACACAGGCATATACAGGCATACACAGGCATACACAGGCAGTCACAGGCATACACAGGCATTCACTGGCATACACAGGCATACACAGGCACACACAGGCATACACAGGCACACTCAGGCATACACAGGCATACACAGGCATACACAGGCATACACAGGCATTCACAGGCATACACAGGCATATACAGGCATACACAGGCATACACAGGCATTCACAGGCATACACAGGCATTCACTGGCATACACAGGCATACACAGGCACACACAGGCATACACAGGCACACTCAGGCATACACAGGCATATACAGGCATACACGGGCATACACAGGCATTCACAGGCATACACAGGCATACACAGGCAGTCACAGGCATACACAGGCATTCACTGGCATACACAGGCATACACAGACTTATACAGGCATACACAGGCATACACAGCCATACACAGGCATAGACTGGCATACACATGCATTCACAGGCATACACATGCATAAACTGGCATACACAAGCATACACAGCCATACACAGGCATAGACAGGCAAACACTGGCATACACAGGCATACATGGGCATACACAGGTTTACACAGACATACACGGGCATGCACAGGCATACACGGGCTTGCACAGGCATACACAGGCATACACCGACATATACAGGCATAAACAGGCATACACAGGCATACACAGGCATACACAGGCATACACAGGCATTCACAGGCTTACACAGGCATACAAAGGCATACACTGGCAAACACAGGCACACACAGGCATACCCAAGCATACCCAGGCATACACAGGCATACAAAGGCATACACAGGCATACACAGGCATACACAGGCATACACAGGCATACACAGGCTTACACAGGCATACACAGCACACACAGGCATACACAGGCATACACAGGCATACACAGGCATACACAGGCATACACAGGCATACACAGGCATACACAGTCATCACACAGGCATACACAGGCTTACACAGCCATACACAGGCACACACAGGCATACACAGGCATACACAGGCATACACAGGCATACACAGGCATACACAGGCATACACAGGCATACACAGGCATACACAGGCATACACAGGCATACACAGGCATACACAGGCATACACAGTCATACACAGGCATACACTGGCATTCACAGGCATAAACTGGCATACACAAGCATACACAGCCATACACAGGCATAGACAGGCATACAATGGCATACACAGGCATACACGGGTATACACAGGCTTACACAGACATACACGGGCATGCACAGGCATGCACAGGCATACACCGACATATACAGGCATAAACAGGCATACACAGGCATACACAGGCATACACAGGCATATACAGGCATACACAGGCATACACAGGCATTCACAGGCATTCACAGGCATACACATGCATAAACTGGCATACACAAGCATACACAGCCATACACAGGCATAGACAGGCATACACTGGCATACACAGGCATACACGGGCACACACAGGTTTACACACCCATACACGGGCATGCACACGAATACACAGGCATACACCGACATATACAGGCATAAACAGGCATACACAGGCATACACAGGCATACATAGGCATACACAGGCATACACAGGCATACACAGGCATACACAGGCATACACAGGCATACACAGTCAAACACAGGCATACGCAGGCATACACAGGCATACACAGGCATACACAGTCATATACAGGCATACACAGGCATACACAGGCATACACAGGCATACACAGGCATACACAGGCATACACAGGCATACACAGGCATACACAGGCATACACAGGCATACACAGGCATACACAGTCATACACAGGCATACACTGGCATACACAGGAATGCATAGGCATACACAGGCATACACAGGCATACACAGGCATACACAGGAATACACAGGCCTACACAGGCATTCACTGGCATACACAGGTATACACAGGCATAAACTTGCATATACAGGCATACACGGGCATTCACAGGCATACACAGCCATACACTGGCATACACAGGCATACACAGGCATACACAGGCATATACAGGTAACACAGGCATACACAGGCATACACAGCCAAACACAGGCATTCACAGGCATACACAGGCAAACACAGGCATAAACTTGCATGTTCAGGCATACACAGGCATTCACAGGTATACACAGCCATACACTGGCATACACAGGCATACACAGGAATACACAGGCATACACAGGCATACACAGGCATACACAGGCATACACAGGCATACACAGGCATACACAGGCATACATAGGCATACACAGGCATACACAGGCATTCACAGGCATACACATGCATAAACTGGCATACACAAGCATACACAGCCATACACAGGTATAGACAGGCATACAATGGCATACACAGGCATACACGGGTATACACAGGCTTACACAGACATACACGGGCATGCACAGGCATGCACAGGCATACACCGACATATACAGGCATAAACAGGCATACACAGGCATACACAGGCATACACAGGCATACACAGGCGTACACAGTCAAACACAGGCATACACAGGCACACACAGGCATACACAGGCATACACTGGCATACACAGGCATACACCGTCAAACACAGGCATACACAGGCATACATAGGAATACGCAGGCATTCACAGGCATACTCAGGCATAAACTTGCATATACAGGCATACACGGGCATTCACAGGCGTACACAGCCATACACTGACATACACAGGCATACACAGGCATACACAAGCATACACAGGCATACACAGGTATACACAGGCACACTTAGGCATACACAGGCATATACAGGCATACACAGGCATACACAGGCATTCACAGGCATACACAGGCATATACAGGCATACACAGGCATACACAGGCAGTCACAGGCATACACAGGCATTCACTGGCATACACAGGCATACACAGGCACACACAGGCATACACAGGCACACTCAGGCATACACAGGCATATACAGGCATACACGGGCATACACAGGCATTCACAGGCATACACAGGCATATACAGGCATACACAGGCATACACAGGCATTCACAGGCATACACAGGCATTCACTGGCATACACAGGCATACACAGGCACACACAGGCATACACAGGCACACTCAGGCATACACAGGCATTCACTGGCATACACAGGCATACACAGACTTATACAGGCATACACAGGCATACACAGCCATACACAGGCATAGACTGGCATACACAGGCATTCACAGGCATACACATGCATAAACTGGCATACACAAGCATACACAGCCATACACAGGCATAGACAGGCAAACACTGGCATACACAGGCATACATGGGCATACACAGGTTTACACAGACATACACGGGCATGCACAGGCATACACGGGCATGCACAGGCATACACAGGCATACACCGACATATACAGGCATAAACAGGCATACACAGGCATACACAGGCATACACAGGCATACACAGGCATTCACAGGCTTACACAGGCATACAAAGGCATACACTGGCAAACACAGGCACACACAGGCATACCCAAGCATACCCAGGCATACACAGGCATACAAAGGCATACACAGGCATACACAGGCATACACAGGCATACACAGGCATACACAGGCTTACACAGGCATACACAGCACACACAGGCATACACAGGCATACACAGGCATACACAGGCATACACAGGCATACACAGGCATACACAGGCATACACAGTCATACACAAGCATACACAGGCTTACACAGCCATACACAGGCACACACAGGCATACACAGGCATACACAGGCATACACAGGCATACAAAGGCATACACAGACATACACAGGAATACACAGGAATACACAGGCATACACAGGCATACACAGTCATACACAGGCATACACTGGCATTCACAGTCATAAACTGGCATACACAAGCATACACAGCCATACACAGGCATAGACAGGCATACAATGGCATACACAGGCATACACGGGTATACACAGGCTTACACAGACATACACGGGCATGCACAGGCATGCACAGGCATACACCGACATATACAGGCATAAACAGGCATACACAGGCATACACAGGCATACACAAGCATACACAGGCATACACAGGCGTACACAGTCAAACACAGGCATACACAGGCACACACAGGCATACACAGGCATACTCTGGCATACACAGGCATACACAGTCAAACACAGGCATACACAGGCATACATAGGAATACGCAGGCATACACAGGCATTCACAGGCATACTCAGGCATAAACTTGCATATACAGGCATACACGGGCATTCACAGGCATACACAGCCATACACTGACATACACAGGCATACGCAGGCATACACAAGCATACACAGGCATACACAGGTATACACAGGCACACTCAGGCATACACAGGCATATACAGGCATACACAGGCATACACACGGCATTCACAGGCATACACAGGCATATACAGGCATACACAGGCATACACAGGCAGTCACAGGCATACACAGGCATTCACTGGCATACACAGGCATACACAGGCACACACAGGCATACACAGGCACACTCAGGCATACACAGGCATATACAGGCATACACGGGCATACACAGGCATTCACAGGCATACACAGGCATATACAGGCATACACAGGCATACACAGGCATTCACAGGCATACACAGGCATTCACTGGCATACACAGGCATACACAGGCACACACAGGCATACACAGGCACACTCAGGCATACACAGGCATATACAGGCATACACGGGCATACACAGGCATTCACAGGCATACACAGGCATACACAGGCAGTCACAGGCATACACAGGCATTCACTGGCATACACAGGCATACACAGGCATACACAGGCATACACAGGCATACACAGGCATACACAGGCATACACAGGCATACACAGTCAAACACAGGCATACACAGGCATACACAGGCATACACAGGCATACACAGGCATACACAGGCATACACAGGCACACACAGGCATACACAGGCATACACAGGCATACACAGGTTTACACAGACATACACGGGCATGCACAGGCATACTGTAGTTAATTAGAATTCCAATACTTCTGATGTAGTTAATTAAGTTTCAAAACGCAATCGGTCATTTTATCTTTATTTGGTTTTTATTCAGCAAGTGTACAATCCAGATCTATTCCTGATTTATAACTGCTCTTAGTGTGGTCTACAGGCAGATCTCTTGTGACAGCCAAGTGCTGACACTAGCAAATTCTGCAATATGTATGTATGAAGTTCATACTCGATAACCAATGGGAGTCGAGTGCGACCCCTAAAGGCGTACATGCTGAATTCGCATATTTAGGATTAGGGTGTACCTAAGGATCTACTAGGGTGGTCCTAAGGAATTAGGGTGGTCCTAAGTTTACTTATTAGTTGACTTATTATTATGATTCATATTATAATTATTATTAATATTATTATCATTATTATTATTATTATTATTATTATTATTATGTTCTTATATACTACATCTCCCTCCTTTTGAAAAATAACGTAATAACATGAAGTTATTTTCAAGTATATAATAATAATAATTTTTTTTGTAATATGTATATTAATATTTGGAATGAATGATTAAAGAGATATTAAAAAAAATATATATATTTTCATTTTATTTTGCAAAGTAAAAGTTTTTTATTATAATGTTTTTATTAGTTTTTTATTTGTGGTTGGCCAACCAAACAAAATGTATTATGAATTAAAAATTTTTAACCTATCTTTATGGACTATCTGTTTTTTATTTTTATTTCCTATAATTGTAATGTTGTCATTATCTCCTATTTCTGAAACTAAATATGGTCCTAAATAATTATTGTCAAGTTTATGACCCGTTTCGTTTTTAAGTAATATCTTATCTCCTATCTTTAATTCAAAGTTACTAATATTTCTATCATATTTTATCTTTCTATCGGCTTTTGCCTTGTCTAACATATTTTTAGCTCTTCTATATGCTATTTCTAATCGTAGCTTAACTTCTTTTGAATAGTCATCCATGTTGTAAATAGGATCTATTCTGTCTATCCTGTTAAAATCTATGAACTGTCTGGGTAATCTTCCAAATACTAATTCATATGGACAATATTCATGAACTACCGATGGTGTTGTATTGAAACAATAAGTAAAATATTGTATCCATATATCCCAATCGGTTTTGTCAACAGATATATATGAGCGAACATACTCATTGAAAGTTCTGTGACTTCGTTCTATTGTTCCTAATGTCTGGTGATGGTGTGCTGTTGAAGTAATGTTTTTTATCTTCATATATTTGCACAGGTCGTCTATAATTTGGTTTTTATATTCCGTTCCCATGTCCGTTATGATTGTTTTCATTGGACCGTACTTTAGAATAAAATTTTCGAATATAGCCTTAGCAACTGATTTTGCACTTTTATTTGGAATAGGTACCGTTACCAAATATTTTGTTAAATCGCAAATGATAGTAACAGCATACTCATTTCCGTTTTCTGATCTTGGCAGTGGACCAATGGTATCTATCAAAACTATATCAAATGCTGTTGCTGGCGTTTCTGTTATTGTCAACGGTGTTTTAGTATGTTTTGTAGTCTTGGCTTGTTGACATTTTAAACATGTTTTAACATATTTACTTATTGCCTTTGTCATTTGTGGCCAATAATAATAATTTTTTATTTTCCTCAGGGTTCTAGAAATTCCTGAATGGCCTCCTTCTGATGGATCATCATGATATTTAGACAGTATTGCTTTTATTTGAACCTTATCATTTTTATCTATCTTAGTCACCTTGTTTAATAGCGCTATTTTTAAGTTTTTTAGTATTTTATTGCCCTTTTCTTTAAAATTCTTTATAGTGACAAATTCGAAGATTTGTTCACTTAGTGACAATTGTGTTTGAATGATGCTATTTATTCTTGCTTCTTCATTAAGCCTTTGAAAGAATTGATCTAAATCGATTATTTCATTAGAATAAAAATTAGTCATATCAAAACGTGTTATAATGTGTTTTCCTCTTTTCAACAAACACTTATGCTTGTCTATTTTGAGTATAACATATTTTTTGGCATCAATGTTATTGATTACCTGATAGATATTGGGCATTTTTATATTTTCTTTCTCATTTGGTTCATGCAATTTTTCACCTGCGCAGGTATTTTTCTGTCTTGTTGTTGATCTTGTTGTTACCTTTAGTATCTGTCTATTTATTGCTTTAAGTTCTCCGATAGTTATTCGGGACAATGCGTCTGCAACATGATTATCTTTCCCCTTGAGATATTCTACTGTGAATTCAAACTCCTCCATGTCTAGTCTCATTCTGGTTAGTTTTGAACTGGGGTTTCTCATTGAAAAAAGATATGATAGTGGCCTATGGTCACTTTGTACTAAGAAATGTCTACCATATACGTATGGTCTGAAGTGATTTATTGCCCAGTGAATAGCTGCTAGCTCCTGTTCTGTAGTGGACTTATTACTTTCGCCTTTTGTAAAGCTTCTTGAAGCGTATGCCACTGGTAGCTGTTGACCGTTATGGTCTTGAGATAGTACCGCTCCACATGCTTGTTTACTAGCATCTGTGGTTATGCAAAATTGCTTGCTGAAATCTGGATACTGAAGGAGTGTTGGCTTCATTAATTCCCTTTTGAGATATTCGACTGCCTCATTGCATTCGCTTGTCCATTCAAATGGAACATTCTTTTTACAAAGCCTCGTTAAGTGGCGTGATTTCTCAGAAAAGTTCTTAATAAATCTTCTGTAATAATTGCAAAATGCCACGAAGCGTCTAGCTTCGTCTGCGTTTACTGGTTTGGGGTAATTCTTTATTACCTCATATTTAGAGTCATCTGGCAATATACCTTTGTCAGTACACTTGTGACCTAAATAAGTAACCTCTTTCATAAAGAAAGTGAATTTTTCTGGATGTAATTTTAAATTATGTTGCCTACATAATTTGAAAACGTCGGTTAGATTTTTAAGCATGTGCTTTTCAGAACAGCCTATGACTACTAAATCATCCATATACAGAAATGCTTGCGAAGGCGTTAAGCCTGAAAATGTAAGGGTCATCATTCTTTGGAAAGAATTTGGGGCTATTTTTAAACCAAATGGTAATCGCGTGTAGCGGTATGCTCCCGTTGAAGTTGAGAATGATGTTATATTTCGTGACCTTTCGTCTAATTCTATTTGATGAAATCCTGACATCAGGTCTAGGCACGAGAAATATTTTGCTCGACCTAATTGATCAAGAATATCTTCTATTCTTGGAAGTGGGAATTTATCTGCTAGCAGTTTCTTCTTGATTTGGCGATAATCGACTACTAATCGCCATCTCTTTTCCGCCGAGTTAGGCAGTGATTTCTTGGGTACCAAGAGAAGAGGGCTATTATATTCTGAAATAGATGGTTCGACAATGCCATCTTTTATTAATTTGTCAACTTGCCTTTGAATTTCTGGTTTTTGACTTTCTGGCATTCTATAGTTTTTGATATAGACTGGAGTTTTGTCATTTAATCTCAATTTTTGCTTGTAAAAATTATTAGCTGATATGGTTTCTGTTTCAAGACCAAAAATATCGCTATATTCGGTGCATAATTTTGTTAAATCGTTTTTAAATAACGATGGAAATTTAAGAAGTTTTAATACTTCTGAAGTTCTTTGCACACTATTTTCTATATTTGCGTTGTATACATCATAATCATCCAATGATTCGCTTTTTATATTTGCGCTACTAACTATAGCGTCTTTTTCAGTTGTATTAATAATTCGAATCAAGACGTTCTGAGTGTTTACGAGTGCACTTGCGATTATTATGCCAGGTTGTAATTCCTGGTTGGGGATGAGGACATGTGTGTCAGTAGATGTTAGCTGAATCTTTCGAATCACTTCTGATCTAGCTGGCAAAATTATTTCGTTATCTAGTGAATGTATAATAGGAATGTTTATGTTCCTGAAATTTTTGGGCCTCAAAGTGAACCAATCTTCTTGGTCGTGGAATTCCAAAATACAATTGTATTTCTTAATGAAATCCAAGCCAATTATACCATCCCCTGGTATAGGAAAATTGTCAGGTACGATATGGAATTCATATGGTATTGCTGCATTAGCAATACACATTTCTAAATGTAGTGTACCTAGAGACTGAATTGTCCCTTGCCCTATTCCTGATATATTTGTTGTATTTTTTGGATTTAAATCGTTAAGATTATTGTTTCTGCATTTAAGCAGGGAAATTTCTGCACCTGTATCTATTAAAAGAGTTACCCATGAACTGGTACTCATATTCTTCAATCGTATAAAAATGCTTAAATTGAGATTAATTTTGTATAATTTTACTGTAGATTGTCGCTCAAGGGGGCATGTTCGTTTTCCGATTGTATGTTTCGGACATTGTGGGTATGACTTGTTTTATAGTTATGGTTTTGGTTACCTCTTGAGTAACCTCCACCTCTATTATAATTTTGGTTACCACCTCGTCCTCTGTTTCCACTATGGTAACCACCTCGGCCTCTATAATTGTTATTGTAGGAGTTATAATTTCCTCGGCCATTACCTCTGTTTTGGTAATTTCCTCGGTAATTATTACCTCGATAGTGTACTCTATTATTATAGAATAATACACTATTTGAATTGCCGGTCATTTCTGTACTGCAGTGTATGTATTTTTCAATCACGCTATTCATCGTGTTGAAATTTCCAGCTTCCAATATGGTTTTTGAGCTTATCGTGCCCACAATTCTTGGTCATTGCAGAAATGGCTTCCTTTGTAGCGAATTTGTCTGCATTGTTTGAATCTAAACCATCATATATATAGGCTGCTTCGAGCAATCCACGTAGGTTTTCCATCTCTGTGGTATATTGCGCTGCAGTTTTGCCGCGCTGTTGTGTACTAAGCATTTTTGCTTTGATGACATCGGGCGATTCGCCTTTAACTGATGCTTTTAATGGATTTATTATACCGATAATGGTCTCTTCATTTTCAACTTTGTGTGATAATGGACCAAGTATCTTTGTCTTGATTACCTCTACCGCTAGCATCTCCTGATTTCCTTTTGTCAGATCTGTTAGCCGGAGGGCCGTGAGGAATCTATTTAAGTTTAACTTTTTGCCGTCGAACTCAGGTATTGTGGACGAAATTTGTCGCACATATTCCCTTGATGTTGCGGCAGAGTCTGTCATTTTGTCTGTTTCCTGTATTCTTGAAGTATTTGAATCTGAAAGATCTTCTTCAAGTAATTCGGGTAATGTTATTACCGCTGGAATTGCAAGATCGTGGAGATCCTCTTCTTTTATTTCTATTTCTGATTCTCCTACACTTTCGATATCCTCACCGATCTCAGCCACTATAGGTGTGCTTAAAATAGTTGGGATTGTAATATTTAAGTTATGTCTGTACTTGACGTTTAACAAGTTCTCACGGAACCTGTTTAGAAGTTTTACTGCTTGGGATAAATGATTTTTTGTTAATCTTTTCCTTTCTCTGTAAATTAATTGGCGTGCTTCATTAAAGCATCTTACCAATATCTGCGCATGCTTGTTGAGAGTGTCTTGTTGCACTTCTCTATTTGGTGTCATGCATTTATAAGACTTGTCAAAAGTTGTTTTAATTTCTTTAAGCTCGTTTTTTATTTCTTGCCAGTCCATTTAAGGAATAATATAGATTTATTTGTGCAATCGAACTTTATAAATTGTGGCTTCTCCTAAAAAGGTTTCTTCAATAATCTTTTTTTTTTGTCATTCTAGTTTTCTGATATTAAAAATAAAAATTTTAGATCATCTTAATTCAAAATACATTTTGGGTGGGTTTTTTTTTTTTTTTTTTTTAAATTTTATCCAAACTATTCTCTGTTTTGCCTATATAACGCTTCTTTATTATTTTGTTATGCTTAACATATAGCGTTAATATAAACTGAGCGACTGTTACGATCGTTATGATCAAAAGGAGTAACCACAGTGACTGAATGTCTTCTGTATGGTCGACTATTTTTAAGTTATTGACCACATTGGCCGTATTATCTTTTGTCTGACTATCGTCAGATCCAAACCAACCCATTTTTGTATATTTTTTTTTTTTTTATTTTTGGGTTTTGGTTTATTTTACTTTAAAAATATGTTGTTTTGATTTTTTTTTTTTCAATATAGTTACATTTTCCTACCTAATTGGTGTATGGCTTTACGGGCCATTCTTCTCATCGGGCAGAAAAAGTTCCGCTCAATGTTACAATATTTTGTGTAATATTAATATGCAGCGCAGTGCATCGAGGGTGGTGTGCCACGCAGGGCAACAAAAAAAAATATATTTTATTTTTCAGCTCCTATTTGCTTCACTCTGACCCTCCTTGCGTCAGCTGGACGTCGCCGGGGTTGGCACGCTGACACTCCTTCGATGACGTAGTGAGCGGGTTGCTCACCACGTTGATGATGATTTCCTCATTTAGGGGTTATGTGCTGGGGCTGCAATGTCTGCACGTATATTCACAATGTGGTGTGAACAGTGGTCCCTCGCAGTCGTTCGGGCATCTTTTTTTAAAAACAGGAAGGCTTTTCGGATTGGGAGTTGGAGTTATGTAAATTGTTAACGATTTTATTTGTTTTTCTGAGTGAGCGGGTGTGGTGGTGATTTTTTTCTTAAGATATTCGACACAGTGGTCTAGCTCAGCTTGTAGTTTTTGAGCTTTCGACCATTGGGGTGGTGGAGTGTTCGTATATAATAGCCACTTTATGTGCGCTATTCTCTTTTTTACATTATTTCGAACTCCGCCCCTGTTTTTTCCCATCACACTAACGCTCTACTCACTCAGATCGCTTTTTTTTTTTCTGCACAATTGCCGCCGTCTTGGTGGATAAGCATCGAATTCCGGGCATGCTGATCCTCTCACGTTCAGTGCTTGTTGATGGAAGTTGAAAATTATCACAAGCGGTTTCCTTTAGCTTCTGCTACAACTTATAACGATCCTTTGTCACGGTCGCCATGTAGTTAATTAGAATTCCAATACTTCTGATGTAGTTAATTAAGTTTCAAAACGCAATCGGTCATTTTATCTTTATTTGGTTTTTATTCAGCAAGTGTACAATCCAGATCTATTCCTGATTTATAACTGCTCTTAGTGTGGTCTACAGGCAGATCTCTTGTGACAGCCAAGTGCTGACACTAGCAAATCCTGCAATATGTATGTATGAAGTTCATACTCGATAACCAATGGGAGTCGAGTGCGACCCCTAAAAGCGTACATGCTGAATTCGCATATTTAGGATTAGGGTGTACCTAAGGATCTACTAGGGTGGTCCTAAGGAATTAGGGTGGTCCTAAGTTTACTTATTAGTTGACTTATTATTATGATTCATATTATAATTATTATTAATATTATTATCATTATTATTATTATTTTTATTATTATTATGTTCTTATATACTACAAGGCATTCACTGGCATACTCAGGTATACACAGGCATAAACTTGCATATACAGGCATACACGGGCATTCACAGGCATACACAGGCATACACAGGCATATACAGGTAACACAGGCATACACAGGCATACACAGGAATACGCAGGCCCACACAGGTATTCACAGGCATACACAGGCAAACACAGGCATTCACAGGCATACACAGGCAAACACAGGCATAAACTTGCATGTTCAGGCATACACGGGCATTCACAGGTATACACAGCCATACACTGGCATACACAGGCATACACAGGAATACACAGGCATACACAGGCATACACAGGCATACACAGGCATAATAGGCATACACAGGCATACACAGGCATTCACAGGCATACACATGCATAAACTGGCATACACAAGCATACACAGCCATACACAGGCATAGACAGGCATACAATGGCATACACAGGCATACACGGGCATACACAGGCTTACACAGCCATACACGGGCACGCACAGGCATGCACAGGCACACACCGACATATACAGGCATAAACAGGCATACACAGGCATACACAGGCATACACAGGCGTACACAGTCAAACACAGGCATACACAGGCACACACAGGCATACACAGGCATACACTGGCATACACAGGCACACACAGTCAAACACAGGCATACACAGGCATACATAGGAATACGCAGGCATACACAGGCATACACAGGCATACACAGTCATACACAGGCATACACTGGCATACACAGGCATACACCGGCATACACAAGCATACACAGCCATACACAGGCATAGACAGGCATACAATGGCATACACAGGCATACACGGGCATACACAGGCTTACACAGACATACACGGGCATGTACAGGCATGCACAGGCATACACCGACATATACAGGCATAAACAGGCATACACAGGCATACACAGGCGTACACAGTCAAACACAGGCATACACAGGCATACACAGGCATAAACTTGCATATACAGGCATACACGGGCATTCACAGGCATACACAGTCGAACACAGGCATACACAGGCATACACACACAGGCATACACAGGCATACACAGGCATACACAGGCATACACAGGCATACACAGGCATACACCGGCATACACAAGCATACACAGCCATACACAGGCATAGACAGGCATACAATGGCATACACAGGCATACACGGGCATACACAGGCATACACTGGCATACACAGGCATACACAGTCAAACACAGGCATACACAGGCATACATAGGAATACGCAGGCATACACAGGTATACACAGGCATACACAGGCATACACAGGCATACACAGGCATACACAGGCATACACAGGCATACACAGATATACACTGGCATACACATGCATACACATGCATACACAGGCATACACAGGCATACACAGGCATACACAGGCATACACAGGCATACACAGGCATACACAGGCATACACAGGCATACACAGGCGTACACAGTCAAACACAGGCATTCACAGGCATACTCAGGCATAAACTTGCATATAAAGGCATACACGGGCATTCACAGGCATACACAGCCATACACTGACATACACAGGCATACACAGGCATACACAAGCATACACAGGCATACACAGGTATACACAGGCACACTCAGGCATACACAGGCATATACAGGCATACACAGGCATACACAGGCATTCACAGGCATACACAGGCATACACAGGCATACACAGTCATACACAGTCATACACAGGCTTACACAGGCACACACAGGCATACACAGGCATACACATTCACAGGCACACACCGGCATATACAGGCATACACAGGCATACACAGGCAGTCACAGGCAGTCACAGGCATACACAGGCATTCACTGGCATGCACAGGCATACACAGGCATACACAGGCATACACACGCATTCACAGGCTTATACAGGCATAAACATTCATACACAGGCATACACAGGCATACACAGCCATACACAGGTATAGACTGGCATACACTGACATATACAGGCATACACAGGCAGTCACAGGCATACCCAGGCATTCACTGGCATACACAGGCATACACAGGCATTCACAGGCTTACACAGGCATACAAAGGCATACACTGGCAAACACAGGCATACACAGGCATACCCAGGCATACCCAGGCATACACAGGCATACAAAGGCATACACAGGCATACACAGGCATACACAGGCCTACACAGGCATACACAGGCATACACAGACATACACTGGCATACACATGCATACACAGGCATACACAGGCTTACACAGGCATACACATTCATACACAGGCATACACAGGCTTACACAGGCATACACAGGCACACACAGGCATACACAGGCATACACAGGCATACACAGGCATACACAGGCATACACAGGCATACACAGTCATACACAGGCATACACTGGCATACACAGGTATACACAGGAATGCATAGGCATACACAGGCATACACAGGCACACACAGGCATACACAGGCATACACAGGCATATACAGGCATACACAGGCATACACAGGCATACACAGGCATTCACAGGCATACACATGCATAAACTTGCATACACAAGCATACACAGCCATACACAGGCATAGACAGGCAAACACTGGCATACACAGGCATACATGGGCATACACAGGTTTACACAGACATACACGGGCATGCACAGGCATACACAGGCATACACCGACATATACAGGCATAAACAGGCATACACAGTCAAACACAGGTATACACAGGCATACACAGGCATTCACAGGCATACACAGGCATTCACAGGCATACACAGGCATACACAGGCATACACAGGCATACACAGGCATACACAGGCATACACAGGCATACACAGTCAAACACAGGCATACACAGGCATACACAGGCATACACAGGCATACACAGGCATACACAGGCATACACAGGCATACACAGGCATACACAGGCATACACAGGCATACACAGTCATACACAGGCATACACTGGCATACACAGGCATACACCGGCATACACAAGCATACACAGCCATACACAGGCATAGACAGGCATACAATGGCATACACAGGCATACACGGGCATACACAGGCTTACACAGACATACACGGGCATGCACAGGCATGCACAGGCATACACCGACATATACAGGCATAAACAGGCATACACAGGCATACACAGGCATACACAGGCATACACAGGCATACACAGGCGTACACAGTCAAACACAGGCATACACAGGCACACACAGGCATACACAGGCATACACAGGCATACACAGTCAAACACAGGCATACACAGGCATACATAGGAATACGCAGGCATTCACAGGCATACACAGGCATACACAGGCATACACAGGCATTCACAGGCATACACAGGCATATACAGGCATACACAGGCATACACAGGCAGTCACAGGCATACACAGGCATACACAGGCATACACAGTCATACACAGTCATACACAGGCTTACACAGGCACACACAGGCATACACAGGCATACACATTCACAGGCATACACAGGCATATACAGGCATACACAGGCATACACAGGCAGTCACAGGCATACACAGGCATTCACTGGCATGTACAGGCATACACAGGCATACACACGCATTCACAGGCTTATACAGGCATAAACATTCATACACAGGCATACATAGGGATGCACAGCCATACACAGGCATAGACTGGCATACACTGACATATACAGGCATACACAGGCAGTCACAGGCATACCCAGGCATTCACTGGCATACACAGGCATACACAGGCATACAAAGGCATTCACAGGCTTACACAGGCATACAAAGGCATTCACTGGCAAACACAGGCATACACAGGCTTACACAGGCATACACAGGCACACACAGGCATACACAGGCACACACAGGCATACACAGGCATACACAGGCATACACAGGCATACACAGGGATACACAGGCATTCACAGGCATACACATGCATAAACTGGCATACACAAGCATACACAGCCATACACAGGCATAGACAGGCAAACACTGGCATACACAGGCATACATGGGCATACACAGGTTTACACAGACATACACGGGCATGCACAGGCATACACAGGCATACACCGACATATACAGGCATAAACAGGCATACACAGTCAAACACAGGTATACACAGGCATACACAGGCATTCACAGGCATACACAGGCATACACAGGCATGAACTTGCATATACAGGCATACACGGGCATTCACAGGCATACACAGCCATACACAGGCATACACAGGCAATCCCAGGCATACACATGCATAAACTGGCATACACAAGCATACACAGCCATACACAGGCATACACTGGCATACACAGGCATACACGGGCACACACAGGTTTACACAGACATACACGGGCATGCACACGCATACACAGGCATACACCTACATATACAGGCATAAACAGGCATACACAGGCATACACAGGCATACACAGGCATACACAGGCATACACAGGCATACACAGGCATACACAGGCATACACAGGCATACACAGGCATACACAGGCATACACAGTCAAACACAGGCATACACAGGCATACACAGGCATACACAGGCATACACAGGCATACACAGGCATACACAGGCATACACAGGCATACACAGGCATACACAGGCATACACAGTCATACACAGGCATACACTGGCATACACAGGCATACACAGGAATGCATAGGCATACACAGGCATACACAGGCATACACAGGAATACGCAGGCCTACACAGGCATAAACTTGCATATACAGGCATACACGGGCATTCACAGGCATACACAGCCATACACTGGCATACACAGGCATACACAGGCATACACAGGCATACACAGGCATATACAGGTAACACAGGCATACACAGGAATACGCAGGCCCACACAGGCATTCACAGGCATACACAGGCAAACACAGGCATTCACAGGCATACACAGGCAAACACAGGCATAAACTTGCATGTTCAGGCATACACGGGCATTCACAGGTATACACAGCCATACACTGGCATACACAGGCATACACAGGCATACACAGGCATACACAGGCATACACAGGCATACACAGGCATACACAGGCATACACAGGCATACACAGGCATACACAGGCATACACAGGCATACACAGGCATACACAGGCATACACAGGCATACACAGGCATACGCAGGCATACACAGGCATACACAGTCAAACACAGGCATACACAGGCAGACACAGGCATACACAGGCATACACAGGCATACACAGGCATACACAGGCATACACAGATATACACTGGCATACACATGCATACACATGCATACACAGGCATACACAGGCATACACAGGCATACACAGGCATACACAGGCATACACAGGCACACACAGGCATACACAGGCATACACAGGCGTACACAGTCAAACACAGGCATTCACAGGCATACTCAGGCATAAACTTGCATATACAGGCATACACGGGCATTCACAGGCATACACAGCCATACACTGACATACACAGGCATACACAGGCATACACAAGCATACACAGGCATACACAGGTATACACAGGCACACTCAGGCATACACAGGCATATACAGGCATACACAGGCATACACAGGCATTCACAGGCATACACAGGCATACACAGGCATACACAGTCATACACAGTCATACACAGGCTTACACAGGCACACACAGGCATACACAGGCATACACATTCACAGGCACACACAGGCATATACAGGCATACACAGGCATACACAGGCAGTCACAGGCAGTCACAGGCATACACAGGCATTCACTGGCATGCACAGGCATACACAGGCATACACAGGCATACACATGCATTCACAGGCTTATACAGGCATAAACATTCATACACAGGCATACACAGGCATACACAGCCATACACAGGCATAGACTGGCATACACTGACATATACAGGCATACACAGGCAGTCACAGGCATACCCAGGCATTCACTGGCATACACAGGCATACACAGGCATTCACAGGCTTACACAGGCATACAAAGGCATACACTGGCAAACACAGGCATACACAGGCATACCCAGGCATACCCAGGCACACACAGGCATACAAAGGCATACACAGGCATACACAGGCATACACAGGCCTACACAGGCATACACAGGCATACACAGACATACACTGGCATACACATGCATACACAGGCATACACAGGCTTACACAGGCATACACAGTCATACACAGGCATACACAGGCTTACACAGGCATACACAGGCACACACAGGCATACACAGGCACACACAGGCATACACAGTCATACACAGGCATACACAGGCATACACAGTCATACACAGGCATACACTGGCATACACAGGCATACACAGGCATACACAGGAATGCATAGGCATACACAGGCATACACAGGCACACACAGGCATACACAGGCATACACAGGCATATACAGGCATACACAGGCATACACAGGCATACAGGCATTCACAGGCATACACATGCATAAACTTGCATACACAAGCATACACAGCCATACACAGGCATAGACAGGCAAACACTGGCATACACAGGCATACATGGGCATACACAGGTTTACACAGACATACACGGGCATGCACAGGCATACACAGGCATACACCGACATATACAGGCATAAACAGGCATACACAGTCAAACACAGGTATACACAGGCATACACAGGCATACACAGGCATACACAGGCATACACAGGCATACACAGTCATACACAGGCATACACTGGCATACACAGGCATACACAGGCATACACAGGAATGCATAGGCATACACAGGCATACACAGGCACACACAGGCATACACAGGCATACACAGGCATATACAGGCATACACAGGCATACACAGGCATACAGGCATTCACAGGCATACACATGCATAAACTTGCATACACAAGCATACACAGCCATACACAGGCATAGACAGGCAAACACTGGCATACACAGGCATACATGGGCATACACAGGTTTACACAGACATACACGGGCATGCACAGGCATACACAGGCATACACCGACATATACAGGCATAAACAGGCATACACAGGCATACACAGGCATACACAGGCATACACAGGCATACACAGGCATACACAGGCATACACAGGCATACACAGGCATACACAGGCGTACACAGTCAAACACAGGCATACACAGGCACACACAGGCATACACAGGCATACACTGGCATACACAGGCATACACAGTCAAACACAGTCAAACACAGGCATACACAGGCATACATAGGAATACGCAGGCATACACAGGCATACACAGGCATACACAGGCATACTCAGGCATAAACTTGCATATACAGGCATACACGGGCATTCAAAGGCATACACAGCCATACACTGACATACACATGCATACACAGGCATACTCAGGCATAAACTTGCATATACAGGCATACACGGGCATTCAAAGGCATACACAGCCATACACTGACATACACAGGCATACACAGGCATACACAAGCATACACAGGCATACACAGGTATACACAGGCACACTCAGGCATACACAGGCATATACAGGCATACACAGGCATACACAGGCATTCACAGGCATACACAGGCATATACAGGCATACACATGCATACACAGGCAGTCACAGGCATACACAGGCATTCACTGGCATACACAGGCATACACAGGCATACACAGGCATACACAGTCATACACAGTCATACACAGGCTTACACAGGCACACACAGGCATACACAGGCATACACATTCACAGGCATACACAGGCATATACAGGCATACACAGGCATACACAGGCAGTCACAGGCATACACAGGCATTCACTGGCATGCACAGGCATACACAGGCATACACAGGCATACACACGCATTCACAGGCTTATACAGGCATAAACATTCATACACAGGCATACACAGGGATACACAGCCATACACAGGCATAGACTGGCATACACTGACATATACAGGCATACACAGGCAGTCACAGGCATACCCAGGCATTCACTGGCATACACAGGCATACACAGGCATACACAGGCATACACAGGCATTCACAGGCTTACACAGGCATACAAAGGCATTCACTGGCAAACACAGGCATACACAGGCTTACACAGGCATACACAGGCACACACAGGCATACACAGGCATACACAGGCATACACAGGCATACACAGGCATACACAGGCATACACAGGCATTCACAGGCATACACATGCATAAACTGGCATACACAAGCATACACAGCCATACACAGGCATAGACAGGCAAACACTGGCATACACAGGCATACATGGGCATACACAGGTTTACACAGACATACACGGGCATGCACAGGCATACACAGGCATACACCGACATATACAGGCATAAACAGGCATACACAGATATACACTGGCATACACATGCATACACATGCATACACAGGCATACTCAGGCATAAACTTGCATATACAGGCATACACGGGCATTCAAAGGCATACACAGCCATACACTGACATACACAGGCATACACAGGCATACACAAGCATACACAGGCATACACAGGTATACACAGGCACACTCAGGCATACACAGGCATATACAGGCATACACAGGCATACACAGGCATTCACAGGCATACACAGGCATATACAGGCATACACAGGCATACACAGGCAGTCACAGGCATACACAGGCATTCACTGGCATACACAGGCATACACAGGCATACACAGGCATACACAGTCATACACAGTCATACACAGGCTTACACAGGCACACACAGGCATACACAGGCATACACATTCACAGGCATACACAGGCATATACAGGCATACACAGGCATACACAGGCAGTCACAGGCATACACAGGCATTCACTGGCATGCACAGGCATACACAGGCATACACAGGCATACACACGCATTCACAGGCTTATACAGGCATAAACATTCATACACAGGCATACACAGGGATACACAGCCATACACAGGCATAGACTGGCATACACTGACATATACAGGCATACACAGGCAGTCACAGGCATACCCAGGCATTCACTGGCATACACAGGCATACACAGGCATACACAGGCATACACAGGCATACACAGGCATTCACAGGCTTACACAGGCATACAAAGGCATTCACTGGCAAACACAGGCATACACAGGCTTACACAGGCATACACAGGCACACACAAGCATACACAGGCATACACAGGCATACACAGGCATACACAGGCATACACAGGCATACACAGGCATTCACAGGCATACACATGCATAAACTGGCATACACAAGCATACACAGCCATACACAGGCATAGACAGGCAAACACTGGCATACACAGGCATACATGGGCATACACAGGTTTACACAGACATACACGGGCATGCACAGGCATACACAGGCATACACCGACATATACAGGCATAAACAGGCATACACAGATATACACTGGCATACACATGCATACACATGCATACACAGGCATACTCAGGCATAAACTTGAATATACAGGCATACACGGGCATTCAAAGGCATACACAGCCATACACTGACATACACAGGCATACACAGGCATACACAAGCATACACTGGCATACACATGCATACACATGCATACACAGGCATACACAGGCATATACAGGCATACACAGGCATACACAGGCATTCACAGGCATACACAGGCATATACAGGCATACACAGGCATACACAGGCAGTCACAGGCATACACAGGCATTCACTGGCATACACAGGCATACACAGGCATACACAGGCATACACAGTCATACACAGTCATACACAGGCTTACACAGGCACACACAGGCATACACAGGCATACACATTCACAGGCATACACAGGCATATACAGGCATACACAGGCATACACAGGCAGTCACAGGCATACACAGGCATTCACTGGCATGCACAGGCATACACAGGCATACACAGGCATACACACGCATTCACAGGCTTATACAGGCATAAACATTCATACACAGGCATACACAGGGATACACAGCCATACACAGGCATAGACTGGCATACACTGACATATACAGGCATACACAGGCAGTCACAGGCATACCCAGGCATTCACTGGCATACACAGGCATACACAGGCATACACAGGCATACACAGGCATACACAGGCATACACAGGCATTCACAGGCTTACACAGGCATACAAAGGCATTCACTGGCAAACACAGGCATACACAGGCTTACACAGGCATACACAGGCACACACAGGCATACACAGGCATACACAGGCATACACAGGCATACACAGGCATACACAGGCATACACAGGCATTCACAGGCATACACATGCATAAACTGGCATACACAAGCATACATAGCCATACACAGGCATAGACAGGCAAACACTGGCATACACAGGCATACATGGGCATACACAGGTTTACACAGACATACACGGGCATGCAAAGGCATACACAGGCATACACCGACATATACAGGCATAAACAGGCATACACAGGCATACACAGGCATACACAGGCATACACAGGCATACACAGGCATACACAGGCATACACAGGCATACACAGGCATACACAGGCATTCACAGGCATACACATGCATAAACTGGCATACACAAGCATACACAGCCATACACAGGCATAGACAGGCAAACACAGGTATACACAGGCATACACAGGCATTCACAGGCATACACAGGCATACACAGGCATGAACTCGCATATACAGGCATACACGGGCATTCACAGGCATACACAGCCATACACAGGCATACACAGGCATTCACAGGCATACACATGCATAAACTGGCATACACAAGCATACACAGCCATACACAGGCATAGACAGGCATACACTGGCATACACAGGCATACACGGGCACACACAGGTTTACACAGACATACACGGGCATGCACACGCATACACAGGCATACACCTACATATACAGGCATAAACAGGCATACACAGGCATACACAGGCATACACAGGCATACACAGGCATACACAGGCATACACAGGCATACACATGCATACACAGGCATACACAGGCATACACAGGCATACACAGTCAAACACAGGCATACACAGGCATACACAGGCATACACAGGCACACACAGGCATACACAGGCATACACAGGCATACACAGGCATACACAGGCATACACAGGCATACACAGGCATACACAGGCATACACAGGCATACACAGTCATACACAGGCATACACTGGCATACACAGGCATACACAGGAATGCATAGGCATACACAGGCATACACAGGCATACACAGGAATACGCAGGCCTACACAGGCATTCACTGGCATACACAGGTATACACAGGCATAAACTTGCATATACAGGCATACACGGGCATTCACAGGCATACACAGCCATACACTGGCATACACAGGCATACACAGGCATACACAGGCATACACAGGCATATACAGGTAACACAGGCATACACAGGCATACACAGGAATACGCAGGCCCACACAGGCATTCACAGGCATACACAGGCAAACACAGGCATTCACAGGCATACACAGGCAAACACAGGCATAAACTTGCATGTTCAGGCATACACGGGCATTCACAGGTATACACAGCCATACACTGGCATACACAGGCATACAAAGGCATACACTGGCAAACACAGGCATACACAGGCTTACACAGGCATACACAGGCACACACAGGCATACACAGGCATACACAGGCATACACAGGCATACACAGGCATACACAGGCATACACAGGCATACACAGGCATACACAGGCATACACAGGCATACACAGGCATACACAGGCATACACAGGCATTCACAGGCATACACAGGCATATACAGGCATACACAGGCGTACACAGGCAGTCACAGGCATTCACTGGCATACACCGGCATACACCGGCATACACCGGCATACACAGGCACACACAGGCATACACAGGCACACTCAGGCATACACAGGCATATACACGCATACACGGGCATACACAGGCATTCACAGGAATACACAGGCATATACAGGCATACACAGGCATACACAGGCATACACAGGCAGTCACAGGCATACACAGGCATTCACTGGCATACAAAGGCATACACAGGCACACACAGGCATACACAGGCACACTCAGGCATACACAGGCATATACAGGCATACACGGGCATACATAGGAATACGCAGGCATACACAGGCATTCACAGGCATACACAGCCATACACTGACATACACAGGCATACACAGGCATACACAAGCATACACAGGCATACACAGGTATACACAGGCACACTCAGGCATACACAGGCATATACAGGCATACACAGGCATACACAGGCATTCACAGGCATACACAGGCATATACAGGCATACACAGGCATACACAGGCATTCACTGGCATACACGGGCATACACCGGCATACACAGGCACACACAGGCATACACAGGCACACTCAGGCATACACAGGCATATACACGCATACACGGGCATACACAGGCATTCACAGGAATACACAGGCATATACAGGCATACACAGGCATACACAGGCAGTCACAGGCATACACAGGCATTCACTGGCATACAAAGGCATACACAGGCAGTCACAGGCATACACAGGCATTCACTGGCATACAAAGGCATACACAGGCACACACAGGCATACACAGGCACACTCAGGCATACACAGGCATACACGGGCATACACAGGCATTCACAGGCATACACAGGCATACACAGGCAGTCACAGGCATACACAGGCATTCACTGGCATACACAGGCATACACAGACTTATACAGGCATACACAGGCATACACAGGCATACACAGGCATACACAGCCATACACAGGCATAGACTGGCATACACAGGCATTCACAGGCATACACATGCATAAACTGGCATACACAAGCATACACAGCCATACACAGGCATAGACAGGCAAACACTGGCATACACAGGCATACATGGGCATACACAGGTTTACACAGACATACACGGGCATGCACAGACTTATACAGGCATACACTGGCATACACAGGCATACACCGACATATACAGGCATAAACAGTTGTAGTATATAAGAACATAATAATAATAATAATAATAATAATAATAATAATGATAATAATAGTAATAATAATTATAATATGAATCATAATAATAAGTCAACTAATAAGTAAACTTAGGACCACCCTAATTCCTTAGGACCACCCTAGTAGATCCTTAGGTACACCCTAATCCTAAATATGCGAATTCAGCATGTACGCCTTTAGGGGTCGCACTCGACTCCCATTGGTTATCGAGTATGAACTTCATACATACATATTGCAGAATTTGCTAGTGTCAGCACTTGGCTGTCACAAGAGATCTGCCTGTAGACCACACTAAGAGCAGTCATAAATCAGGAATAGATCTGGATTGTACACTTGCTGAATAAAAACCAAATAAAGATAAAATGACCGATTGCGTTTTGAAACTTAATTAACTACATCAGAAGTATTGGAATTTGAATTAACTACATGGCGACCGTGACAAAGGATCGTTATAAGTTGTAGCAGAAGCTAAAGGAAACCGCTTGTGATAATTTTCAACTTCCATCAACAAGCACTGAACGTGAGAGGATCAGCATGCCCGGAATTCGATGCTTATCCACCAAGACGGCGGCAATTGTGCAGAAAAAAAAAGCGATCTGAGTGAGTAGAGCGTTAGTGTGATGGGAAAAAACAGGGGCGGAGTTCGAAATAATGTAAAAAAGAGAATAGCGCACATAAAGTGGCTATTATATACGAACACTCCACCACCCCAATGGTCGAAAGCTCAAAAACTACAAGCTGAGCTAGACCACTGTGTCGAATATCTTAAGAAAAAAATCACCACCACACCCGCTCACTCAGAAAAACAAATAAAATCGTTAACAATTTACATAACTCCAACTCCCAATCCGAAAAGCCTGCCTGTTTTTAAAAAAAGATGCCCGAACGACTGCGAGGGACCACTGTTCACACCACATTGTGAATATACGTGCAGACATTGCAGCCCCAGCACATAACCCCTAAATGAGGAAATCATCATCAACGTGGTGAGCAGCCCGCTCACTACGTCATCGAAGGAGTGTCAGCGTGCCAACCCCGGCGACGTCCAGCTGACGCAAGGAGGGTCAGAGTGAAGCAAATAGGAGCTGAAAAATAAAATATATTTTTTTTTGTTGCCCTGCGTGGCACACCACCCTCGATGCACTGCGCTGCATATTAATATTACACAAAATATTGTAACATTGAGCGGAACTTTTTCTGCCCGATGAGAAGAATGGCCCGTAAAGCCATACACCAATTAGGTAGGAAAATGTAACTATATTGAAAAAAAAAAAAAACAAAACAACATATTTTTAAAGTAAAATAAACCAAAACCCAAAAATAAAAAAAAAAAAAAAAAAATATACAAAAATGGGTTGGTTTGGATCTGACGATAGTCAGACAAAAGATAATACGGCCAATGTGGTCAATAACTTAAAAATAGTCGACCATACAGAAGACATTCAGTCACTGTGGTTACTCCTTTTGATCATAACGATCGTAACAGTCGCTCAGTTTATATTAACGCTATATGTTAAGCATAACAAAATAATAAAGAAGCGTTATATAGGCAAAACAGAGAATAGTTTGGATAAAATTAAAAAAAAAAAAAACACACCCAAAATGTATTTTGAATTAAGATGATCTAAAATTTTTATTTTTAATATCAGAAAACTAGAATGAAAAAAAAAAAAAGATTATTGAAGAAACCTTTTTAGGAGAAGCCACAATTTATAAAGTTCGATTGCACAAATAAATCTATATTATTCCTTAAATGGACTGGCAAGAAATAAAAAACGAGCTTAAAGAAATTAAAACAACTTTTGACAAGTCTTATAAATGCATGACACCAAATAGAGAAGTGCAACAAGACACTCTCAACAAGCATGCGCAGATATTGGTAAGATGCTTTAATGAAGCACGCCAATTAATTTACAGAGAAAGGAAAAGATTAACAAAAAATCATTTATCCCAAGCAGTAAAACTTCTAAACAGGTTCCGTGAGAACTTGTTAAACGTCAAGTACAGACATAACTTAAATATTACAATCCCAACTATTTTAAGCACACCTATAGTGGCTGAGATCGGTGAGGATATCGAAAGTGTAGGAGAATCAGAAATAGAAATAAAAGAAGAGGATCTCCACGATCTTGCAATTCCAGCGGTAATAACATTACCCGAATTACTTGAAGAAGATCTTTCAGATTCAAATACTTCAAGAATACAGGAAACAGACAAAATGACAGACTCTGCCGCAACATCAAGGGAATATGTGCGACAAATTTCGTCCACAATACCTGAGTTCGACGGCAAAAAGTTAAACTTAAATAGATTCCTCACGGCCCTCCGGCTAACAGATCTGACAAAAGGAAATCAGGAGATGCTAGCGGTAGAGGTAATCAAGACAAAGATACTTGGTCCATTATCACACAAAGTTGAAAATGAAGAGACCATTATCGGTATAATAAATCTATTAAAAGCATCAGTTAAAGGCGAATCGCCCGATGTCATCAAAGCAAAAATGCTTAGTACACAACAGCGCGGCAAAACTGCAGCGCAATATACCACAGAGATGGAAAACCTACGTGGGTTGCTCGAAGCAGCCTATATAGATGATGGTTTAGATTCAAACAATGCAGACAAATTCGCTACAAAGGAAGCCATTTCTGCAATGACCAAGAATTGTGGGCACGATAAGCTCAAAACCATATTGGAAGCTGGAAATTTCAACACGATGAATAGCGTGATTGAAAAATACATACACTGCAGTACAGAAATGACCGGCAATTCAAATAGTGTATTATTCTATAATAATAGAGGACACTATCGAGGTAATAATTACCGAGGAAATTACCAAAACAGAGGTAATGGCCGAGGAAATTATAACTCCTACAATAACAATTATAGAGGCCGAGGTGGTTACCATAGTGGAAACAGAGGACGAGGTGGTAACCAAAATTATAATAGAGGTGGAGGTTACTCAAGAGGTAACCAAAACCATAACTATAACACAAGTCATACCCACAATGTCCGAAACATACAATCGGAAAACGAACATGCCCCCTTGAGCGACAATCTACAGTAAAATTATACAAAATTAATCTCAATTTAAGCATTTTTATACGATTGAAGAATATGAGTACCAGTTCATGGGTAACTCTTTTAATAGATACAGGTGCAGAAATTTCCCTGCTTAAATGCAGAAACAATAATCTTAACGATTTAAATCCAAAAAATACAACAAATATATCAGGAATAGGGCAAGGGACAATTCAGTCTCTAGGTACACTTCATTTAGAAATGTGTATTGCTAATGCAGCAATACCATATGAATTCCATATCGTACCTGACAATTTTCCTATACCAGGGGATGGTATAATTGGCTAGGATTTCATTAAGAAATACAATTGTATTTTGGAATTCCACGACCAAGAAGATTGGTTCACTTTGAGGCCCAAAAATTTCAGGAACATAAACATTCCTATTATACATTCACTAGATAACGAAATAATTTTGCCAGCTAGATCAGAAGTGATTCGAAAGATTCAGCTAACATCTACTGACACACATGTCCTCATCCCCAACCAGGAATTACAACCTGGCATAATAATCGCAAGTGCACTCGTAAACACTCAGAACGTCTTGATTCGAATTATTAATACAACTGAAAAAGACGCTATAGTTAGTAGCGCAAATATAAAAAGCGAATCATTGGATGATTATGATGTATACAACGCAAATATAGAAAATAGTGTGCAAAGAACTTCAGAAGTATTAAAACTTCTTAAATTTCCATCGTTATTTAAAAACGATTTAACAAAATTATGCACCGAATATAGCGATATTTTTGGTCTTGAAACAGAAACCATATCAGCTAATAATTTTTACAAGCAAAAATTGAGATTAAATGACAAAACTCCAGTCTATATCAAAAACTATAGAATGCCAGAAAGTCAAAAACCAGAAATTCAAAGGCAAGTTGACAAATTAATAAAAGATGGCATTGTCGAACCATCTATTTCAGAATATAATAGCCCTCTTCTCTTGGTACCCAAGAAATCACTGCCTAACTCGGCGGAAAAGAGATGGCGATTAGTAGTCGATTATCGCCAAATCAACAAGAAACTGCTAGCAGATAAATTCCCACTTCCAAGAATAGAAGATATTCTTGATCAATTAGGTCGAGCAAAATATTTCTCGTGCCTAGACCTGATGTCAGGATTTCATCAAATAGAATTAGACGAAAGGTCACGAAATATAACATCATTCTCAACTTCAACGGGAGCATACCGCTACACGCGATTACCATTTGGTTTAAAAATAGCCCCAAATTCTTTCCAAAGAATGATGACCCTTGCATTTTCAGGCTTAACGCCTTCGCAAGCATTTCTGTATATGGATGATTTAGTAGTCATAGGCTGTTCTGAAAACCATATCTGGAAGCTGGAACCGACGTTTTCAACACGATGAATAGGACGTAATTGAAAAATACATACACAAAAATGCACTTTCTTTATGAAAGACCGGTTACTTATTTAGGTCACAAGTGTACTGACAAAGCTATATTGCCAGAGGACACTAAATCTGAGGTAATAATCCGAGGAAATTACCCCAAACCAGGGTAAACGCAGACGAAACTAGACGCTTCGTGGCATTTGCAATATACAGAAGATTTATTAAGAACTTCTGAGAAATCACGCCACTAACGAGGTTGTAAAAAGAATGTTCCAGAATGGACAAGCGAATGCAATGAGGCATTCGAATATCTCAAAAGGGAATTAATGAAGCCAACACTCCTACAGTAACCAGATTACAGCAAGCCATTTGGCATAACCACAGATGCTAGTAAACAAGCATGAGGAGCGGTACTACTCAGACCATAACGGTCAACAGTACCAGTGGCATACGCTTCAAGAAGTTACAAAAGGCGAAAGTAAAAGTCCACTACAGAACAGGAGCAGCAGCTATCACTGGGCAATAAATCACTTCAGACCATACGTATAGGTAGACATTTCTTAGTACAAAGGACCATAGGCCACTATCATATCTTTTCAATGAGAAACCCCAGTTCAAAACTAACCAGAATGAGACTAGAGGTGGAGGAGTTTGAATTCACAGTAGAATATCTCAAGGGGAAAGATAATCATGTTGCAGACGCATTGTCCCGAATAACTATCGGAGAACTTAAAGCAATAAATAGACAGATACTCAAAGGTAACAACAAGCATCAACTACAAGACAGAAAAATACCTGCGCAGGTGAAAAATTGCATGAACCAAATCAGAAAGAAAATATAAAAATGCCCAATATCTATCAGGTAATCAATAAAATTGATACCAAAAAATATGTTATACTCAAAATAGACAAGCATAAGTTTTGTTGAAAAGAGTGAAGAATATGAGTACCACGTTCTGATATGAGTAATTTTTATTCTAATAGATAATCAGATGTAGATCAATTCTTTCAAAGGCTTAATGAAGAAACAAGAATAAATAGCATCATTCAAACACAAGTCACCAAGAAAAATCTCGAATTTGTCACTATAAAGAATTAAAGAAAAGGCAAAAAATACTAAAAAACTTAAAAATAGCGCTAAAACAAGGTGACTAAGATAGAAAAAATGATAAGGTTCAAATAAAAGCAATACTGTCTAAATATCATGATGATCCATCAGGGCAAGGAGGCCATTCAGGAATTTCTAGATACCCTGAGGAAAATAGAAAATTGTTATTATTGGCCACAAATGACAAGGCAATAGTAAATAGTAAAACAGTTTAAAAGTCAACAAGCCAAGACACAAAACAACTAAAACACCGTGACAATAACAGAAACGCCGCAAGCATTGATAAGTTGAAGAACCATTGGTCCACTGCCAGATCAGAAAACGGAAATGAGATGCTGTTACTATCATGCGATTTAACAAAATATTTGGTAACGGTACCTATTCCAAATAAAAGTGCAAAATCAGTTGCTAAGGCTATATTCGAAAATTTTATTCTAAAGTACGGTCCAATGAAAACAATCATAACGGACATGGGAACGGAATATAAAAACCAAATTATAGACGACCTGGCAAATATATGAAGATAAAAAACATTACTCAACAGCACACCATCACCAGACATAGGAACAATAGAACGAAGTCACAGAACTTTCAATGAGTATGTTCGCTCATATATATCTGTTGACAAAACCGATTGGGATATATGGATACAATATTTTACTTATTGTTTCAATACAACACCATCGGTAGTTCATGAATATTGTCCATATGAATTAGTATTTGGAAGATTACCCAGACAGTTCATAGATTTTAACAGGATAGACAGAATAGATCCTATTTACAACATGGATGACTATTCAAAAGAAGTTAAGCTACGATTAGAAATAGCATATAGAAGAGCTAAAAATATGTTAGACAAGGCAAAAGCCGATAGAAAGATAAAATATGATAGAAATATTAGTAACTTTGAATAAAGATAGGAGATAAGAATTACTTAAAAACGAAACGGGTCATAAACTTGACAATAATTATTTAGGACCAATTAGTTTCAGAAATAGGAGATAATGACAACATTACAATTATAGGAAATAAAAATAAAAAACAGATAGTCCATAAAGATAGGTTAAAAATTTTTAATTCATAATACATTTTGTTTGGTTGGAACCACAAAAAAAAACTAATAAAAACATAAATAAAAAACTTTACTTGCAAAATAAAATGAAAATAATATATTTTTTAATATCTTTTAATCATCATCCAAATATAAATACATATACAAAAAAAAAATTATAAAAACGAAAAAACTCAGAACGTTATTTTTCAAAAGGAGGGAGATGAGTATAAAGAAAAAAAAAAAAAAAAAAAAAAAAAAAAAAATAAAATGAATCATAATAAAAGTCAACAATAAGTAAACTTAGGACCACCCAATTCCTTAGGACCACCTAGTAGATCCTTAGGTACACCTAATGCCTAAAATGCGAATTCAGCAGTACGCCTAGGGGTCGCACTCGACTCCCATTGGTTATCGAGTATGAACTTCATACATACAATTGCAGAATTTGCAGTGTCAGCACTTGGCTGTCACAAGAGATCTGCCTGTACACCACACTAAGAGCAGTAAAATCAGGAATAGATCTGGATTGTACACTTGCTGAATAAAAACCAAATAAAGATTAAATGACCGATTGCGTTTTGAAACTAATTTGCCAACTAGATCAGAAGTGATTCGAACAATTAACTACACAGACGACACCAGTCATCCAACCAGGATACAACCGGCAAAAGCACACTGAAACACCCCCCCCCCCCCCCCCCCCCCCCCCCCCCCCCCCCTCCCTCCCCCAAGATTCAGCTAACATCTACTGACAACACATGATCCTCATCCCCACCCAGGAATTACATACCTGGCATACCCCCCCCCCCCCCCCCCCCCCATACAGATAATCAGCAAGTGCACTCGTAAACACTCAGAACGTCTTGATTCGAATTATTAATACAACTGAAAAAGACGCTATAGTTAGTAGCGCAAATATAAAAAGCGAATCATTGGATGATTATGATGTATACAACGCAAATATAGAAAATAGTGTGCAAAGAACTTCAGAAGTATTAAAACTTCTTAAATTTCCATCGTTATTTAAAAACGATTTAACAAAATTATGCACCGAATATAGCGATATTTTTGGTCTTGAAACAGAAACCATATCAGCTAATAATTTTTACAAGCAAAAATTGAGATTAAATGACAAAACTCCAGTCTATATCAAAAACTATAGAATGCCAGAAAGTCAAAAACCAGAAATTCAAAGGCAAGTTGACAAATTAATAAAAGATGGCATTGTCGAACCATCTATTTCAGAATATAATAGCCCTCTTCTCTTGGTACCCAAGAAATCACTGCCTAACTCGGCGGAAAAGAGATGGCGATTAGTAGTCGATTATCGCCAAATCAACAAGAAACTGCTAGCAGATAAATTCCCACTTCCAAGAATAGAAGATATTCTTGATCAATTAGGTCGAGCAAAATATTTCTCGTGCCTAGACCTGATGTCAGGATTTCATCAAATAGAATTAGACGAAAGGTCACGAAATATAACATCATTCTCAACTTCAACGGGAGCATACCGCTACACGCGATTACCATTTGGTTTAAAAATAGCCCCAAATTCTTTCCAAAGAATGATGACCCTTGCATTTTCAGGCTTAACGCCTTCGCAAGCATTTCTGTATATGGATGATTTAGTAGTCATAGGCTGTTCTGAAAAGCACATGCTTAAAAATCTAACCGACGTTTTCAAATTATGTAGGCAACATAATTTAAAATTACATCCAGAAAAATGCACTTTCTTTATGAAAGAGGTTACTTATTTAGGTCACAAGTGTACTGACAAAGTGATATTGCCAGATGACTCTAAATATGAGGTAATAAAGAATTACCCCAAACCAGTAAACGCAGACGAAGCTAGACGCTTCGTGGCATTTTGCAATTATTACAGAAGATTTATTAAGAACTTTTCTGAGAAATCACGCCACTTAACGAGGCTTTGTAAAAAGAATGTTCCATTTGAATGGACAAGCGAATGCAATGAGGCATTCGAATATCTCAAAAGGGAATTAATGAAGCCAACACTCCTTCAGTATCCAGATTTCAGCAAGCAATTTTGCATAACCACAGATGCTAGTAAACAAGCATGTGGAGCGGTACTATCTCAAGACCATAACGGTCAACAGCTACCAGTGGCATACGCTTCAAGAAGCTTTACAAAAGGCGAAAGTAATAAGTCCACTACAGAACAGGAGCTAGCAGCTATTCACTGGGCAATAAATCACTTCAGACCATACGTATATGGTAGACATTTCTTAGTACAAAGTGACCATAGGCCACTATCATATCTTTTTTCAATGAGAAACCCCAGTTCAAAACTAACCAGAATGAGACTAGACATGGAGGAGTTTGAATTCACAGTAGAATATCTCAAGGGGAAAGATAATCATGTTGCAGACGCATTGTCCCGAATAACTATCGGAGAACTTAAAGCAATAAATAGACAGATACTAAAGGTAACAACAAGATCAACAACAAGACAGAAAAATACCTGCGCAGGTGAAAAATTGCATGAACCAAATGAGAAAGAAAATATAAAAATGCCCAATATCTATCAGGTAATCAATAACATTGATGCCAAAAAATATGTTATACTCAAAATAGACAAGCATAAGTGTTTGTTGAAAAGAGGAAAACACATTATAACACGTTTTGATATGACTAATTTTTATTCTAATGAAATAATCGATTTAGATCAATTCTTTCAAAGGCTTAATGAAGAAGCAAGAATAAATAGCATCATTCAAACACAATTGTCACCAAGTGAACAAATCTTCGAATTTGTCACTATAAAGAATTTTAAAGAAAAGGGCAATAAAATACTAAAAAACTTAAAAATAGCGCTATTAAACAAGGTGACTAAGATAGATAAAAATGATAAGGTTCAAATAAAAGCAATACTGTCTAAATATCATGATGATCCATCAGAAGGAGGCCATTCAGGAATTTCTAGAACCCTGAGGAAAATAAAAAATTATTATTATTGGCCACAAATGACAAAGGCAATAAGTAAATATGTTAAAACATGTTTAAAATGTCAACAAGCCAAAACTACAAAACATACTAAAACACCGTTGACAATAACAGAAACGCCAGCAGAAGCATTTGATATAGTTTTGATAGATACCATTGGTCCACTGCCAAGATCAGAAAACGGAAATGAGTATGCTGTTACTATCATTTGCGATTTAACAAAATATTTGGTAACGGTACCTATTCCAAATAAAAGTGCAAAATCAGTTGCTAAGGCTATATTCGAAAATTTTATTCTAAAGTACGGTCCAATGAAAACAATCATAACGGACATGGGAACGGAATATAAAAACCAAATTATAGACGACCTGTGCAAATATATGAAGATAAAAAACATTACTTCAACAGCACACCATCACCAGACATTAGGAACAATAGAACGAAGTCACAGAACTTTCAATGAGTATGTTCGCACATATATATCTGTTGACAAAACCGATTGGGATATATGGATACAATATTTTACTTATTGTTTCAATACAACACCATCGGTAGTTCATGAATATTGTCCATATGAATTAGTATTTGGAAGATTACCCAGACAGTTCATAGATTTTAACAGGATAGACAGAATAGATCCTATTTACAACATGGATGACTATTCAAAAGAAGTTAAGCTACGATTAGAAATAGCATATAGAAGAGCTAAAAATATGTTAGACAAGGCAAAAGCCGATAGAAAGATAAAATATGATAGAAATATTAGTAACTTTGAATTAAAGATAGGAGATAAGATATTACTTAAAAACGAAACGGGTCATAAACTTGACAATAATTATTTAGGACCATATTTAGTTTCAGAAATAGGAGATAATGACAACATTACAATTATAGGAAATAAAAATAAAAAACAGATAGTCCATAAAGATAGGTTAAAAATTTTTAATTCATAATACATTTTGTTTGGTTGGCCAACCACAAATAAAAAACTAATAAAAACATTATAATAAAAAACTTTTACTTTGCAAAATAAAATGAAAATATATATATTTTTTTTTAATATCTTTTTAATCATTCATTCCAAATATTAATATACATATTACAAAAAAAAAAAAAATTATTATTATTATATACTTGAAAATAACTTCATGTTATTACGTTATTTTTCAAAAGGAGGGAGATGTAGTATATAAGAACATAATAATAATAATAATAATAATAATAATAATGATAATAATATTAATAATAATTATAATATGAATCATAATAATAAGTCAACTAATAAGTAAACTTAGGACCACCCTAATTCCTTAGGACCACCCTAGTAGATCCTTAGGTACACCCTAATCCTAAATATGCGAATTCAGCATGTACGCCTTTAGGGGTCGCACTCGACTCCCATTGGTTATCGAGTATGAACTTCATACATACATATTGCAGAATTTGCTAGTGTCAGCACTTGGCTGTCACAAGAGATCTGCCTGTAGACCACACTAAGAGCAGTCATAAATCAGGAATAGATCTGGATTGTACACTTGCTGAATAAAAACCAAATAAAGATAAAATGACCGATTGCGTTTTGAAACTTAATTAACTACATCAGAAGTAATGGAATTCTAATTAACTACACAGGCATACACAGGCATACACAGGCATACACAGGCATACACAGGCATACACAGGCATACACAGGCATACACAGGCATTCACAGGCTTACACAGGCATACAAAGGCATACACTGGCAAACACAGGCATACACAGGCATACCCAGGCATACCCAGGCATACACAGGCATACAAAGGCATACACAGGCATACACAGGCATACACAGGCATACACAGGCATACACAGGCTTACACAGGCATACACAGGCACACACAGGCATACACAGGCATACACAGGCATACACAGGCATACACAGGCATACACAGGCATACACAGGCATACACAGGCATACACAGGCATACACAGGCATACACAGGAATGCATAGGCATACACAGGCATACACAGGCACACACAGACATACACAGGCATACACAGGCATATACAGGCATACACAGGCATACACAGGCATACACAGGCATACACAGGCATTCACAGGCATAAACTGGCATACACAAGCATACACAGCCATACACAGGCATAGACAGGCAAACACTGGCATACACAGGCAGACATGGGCATACACAGGTTTACACAGACATACACGGGCATGCACAGGCATACACAGGCATACACCGACATATACAGGCATAAACAGGCATACACAGTCAAACACAGGTATACGCAGGCATACACAGGTATACACAGGCATTCACAGGCATACACAGGCATACACAGGCATAAACTTGCATATACAGGCATACACGGGCATTCACAGGCATACACAGCCATACACAGGCATACACAGGCATTCACAGGCATACACATGCATAAACTGGCATACACAAGCATACACAGCCATACACAGGCATAGACAGGCATACACTGGCATACACAGGCATACACGGGCACACACAGGTTTACACAGACATACACAGACATACACGGGCATGCACACGCATACACAGGCATACACCGACATATACAGGCATAAACAGGCATACACAGGCATACACAGGCATACACGGGCATACACAGGCATACACAGGCATACACAGGCATACACAGGCATACACAGGCATACACAGGCATACACAGGCATACACAGGCATACACAGGCATACACAGGCATACACAGGCATACACAGTCAAACACAGGCATACACAGGCATACACAGGCATACACAGGCATACACAGGCATACACAGGCATACACAGGCATACACAGGCATACACAGGCACACACAGGCATACACAGGCATACACAGGCATACACAGGCATACACAGGCATACACAGGCATACACAGGCATACACAGGCATACACAGGCATACACAGGCATACACAGTCATACACAGGCATACACTGGCATACACAGGCATACAAAGGAATGCATAGGCATACACAGGCATACACAGGCATACACAGGCATACACAGGAATACGCAGGCCTACACAGGCATTCACTGGCATACACAGGTATACACAGGCATAAACTTGTATATACAGGCATACACGGGCATTCACAGGCATACACAGCCATACACTGGCATACACAGGCATACACAGGCATACCCAGGCATATACAGGTAACACAGGCATACACAGGCATACACAGGAATACGCAGGCCCACACAGGCATTCACAGGCATACACAGGCAAACACAGGCATTCACAGGCATACACAGGCAAACACAGGCATAAACTTGCATGTTCAGGCATACACGGGCATTCACAGGTATACACAGCCATACACTGGCATACACAGGCATACACAGGAATACACAGGCATACACAGGCATACACAGGCATACACAGGCATACACAGGCATACATAGGCATACACAGACATACACAGGCATTCACAGGCATACACATGCATACACAAGCATACACAGCCATACACAGCCATACACAGGCATAGACAGGCATACAATGGCATACACAGGCATACACGGGCATACACAGGCTTACACAGACATACACGGGCATGCACAGGCATGCACAGGCATACACCGACATATACAGGCATAAACAGGCATACACAGGCATACACAGGCATACACAGGCATACACAGGCATACACAGGCATACACAGGCGTACACAGTCAAACACAGGCATACACAGGCACACACAGGCATACACAGGCATACACTGGCATACACAGGCATACACAGTCAAACACAGGCATACACAGGCATACACAGGCATACACAGGCATACACTGGAATGCATAGGCATACACAGGCATACACAGGCATACACAGGCATACACAGGAATACGCAGGCCTACACAAGCATTCACTGGCATACACAGGTATACACAGGTATACACAGGCATAAACTTGCATATACAGGCATACACGGGCATTCACAGGCATACACAGCCATACACAGGCATACACAGGCATTCACAGGCTTACACAGGCATACAAAGGCATACACTGGCAAACACAGGCATACACAGGCATACCCAGGCATACCCAGGCATACACAGGCATACAAAGGCATACACAGGCATACACAGGCATACACAGGCATACACAGGCATACACAGGCTTACACAGGCATACACAGGCACACACAGGCATACACAGGCATACACAGGCATACACAGGCATACACAGGCATACACAGGAATGCATAGGCATACACAGGCATACACAGGCACACACAGGCATACACAGGCATACACAGGCATACACAGGCATATACAGGCATACACAGGCATACACAGGCATACACAGGCATTCACAGGCATTCACAGGCATAAACTGGCATACACAAGCATACACAGCCATACACAGGCATAGACAGGCAAACACTGGCATACACAGGCATACATGGGCATACACAGGTTTACACAGACATACACGGGCATGCACAGGCATACACAGGCATACACCGACATATACAGGCATAAACAGGCATACACAGTCAAACACAGGTATACGCAGGCATACACAGGCATACACGGGCATTCACAGGCATACACAGCCATACACAGGCATACACAGGCATTCACAGGCATACACATGCATAAACTGTCATACACAAGCATACACAGCCATACACAGGCATAGACAGGCATACACAGGCATACACAGGCATACACGGGCACACACAGGTTTACACAGACATACACGGGCATGCACACGCATACACAGGCATACACCGACATATACAGGCATAAACAGGCATACACAGGCATACACAGGCATACACGGGCATACACAGGCATACACAGGCATACACAGGCATACACAGGCATACACAGGCATACACAGGCATACACAGGCATACACAGTCAAACACAGGCATACACATGCATACACAGGCATACACAGGCATACACAGGCATACACAGGCATACACAGGCATACACAGGCATACACAGGCACACACAGGCATACACAGGCATACACAGGCATACACAGGCATACACAGGCATACACAGGCATACACAGGCATACACAGGCATACACAGGCATACACAGGCATACACAGGCATACACAGGCATACACAGGCATACACAGTCATACACAGGCATACACTGGCATACACAGGCATACACAGGAATGCATTGGCATACACAGGCATACACAGGCATACACAGGAATACGCAGGCCTACACAGGCATTCACTGGCATACACAGGTATACACAGGCATAAACTTGCATATACAGGCATACACGGGCATTCACAGGCATACACAGCCATACACTGGCATACACAGGCATACACAGGCATACACAGGCATACACAGGCATACACAGGCATATACAGGTAACACAGGCATACACAGGAATACGCAGGCCCACACAGGCATTCACAGGCATACACAGGCAAACACAGGCATTCACAGGCATACACAGGCAAACACAGGCATAAACTTGCATGTTCAGGTATACACGGGTATTCACAGGTATACACAGCCATACACTGGCATACACAGGCATACACAGGAATACACAGGCATACACAGGCATACACAGGCATACACAGGCATACACAGGCATACACAGGCATACACAGGCATACACAGGCATACATAGGCATACACAGTCATACACAGGCATTCACAGGCATACACATGCATAAACTGGCATACACAAGCATACACTGCCATACACAGGCATAGACAGGCATACAATGGCATACACAGGCATACACGGGCATACACAGGCTTACACAGACATACACGGGCATGCACAGGCATACACCGACATATACAGGCATAAACAGGCATACACAGGCATACACAGGCATACACAGGCATACACAGGCATACACAGGCATACACAGGCGTACACAGTCAAACACAGGCATACACAGGCACACACAGGCATACACAGGCATACACTGGCATACACAGGCATACACAGTCAAACACAGGCATACACAGGCATACATAGGAATACGCAGGCATACACAGGCATTCACAGGCATACACAGGCATACACAGGAATGCATAGGCATACACAGGCATACACAGGCATACACAGGAATACGCAGGCCTACACAGGCATTCACTGGCATACACAGGTATACACAGGCATAAACTTGCATATACAGGCATACACGGGCATTCACAGGCATACACAGCCATACACTGACATACACAGGCATACACAGGCATACACAAGCATACACAGGCATACACAGGTATACACAGGCACACTCAGGCATACACAGGCATATACAGGCATACACAGGCATACACAGGCATTCACAGGCATACAAAGGCATATACAGGCATACACAGGCATACACAGGCAGTCACAGGCATACACAGGCATTCACTGGCATACACAGGCATACACAGGCACACACAGGCATACACAGGCACACTCAGGCATACACAGGCATATACAGGCATACACGGGCATACACAGGCATTCACAGGCATACACAGGCATATACAGGCATACACAGGCATACACAGGCAGTCACAGGCATACACAGGCATTCACTGGCATACACAGGCATACACAGGCACACACAGGCATACACAGGCACACTCAGGCATACACAGGCATATACAGGCATACACGGGCATACACAGGCATTCACAGGCATACACAGGCATACACAGGCAGTCACAGGCATACACAGGCATTCACTGGCATACAAAGGCATACACAGACTTATACAGGCATACACAGGCATACACAGGCATACACAGGCATACACAGCCATACACAGGCATAGACTGGCATACACAGGCATTCACAGGCATACACATGCATAAACTGGCATACACAAGCATACACAGCCATACACAGGCATAGACAGGCAAACACTGGCATACACAGGCATACATGGGCATACACAGGCTTACACAGACATAAACGGGCATGCACAGGCATACACAGGCATACACCGACATATATAGGCATAAACAGGCATACACAGGCATACACAGGCATACACAGCCATACACAGGCATAGACTGGCATACACTGACATATACAGGCATACACAGGCAGTCACAGGCATACCCAGGCATTCACTGGCATACACAGGCATACACAGGCATACACAGGCATACACAGGCATACACAGGCATACACAGGCATACACAGGCATTCACAGGCTTACACAGGCATACAAAGGCATACACTGGCAAACACAGGCATACACAGGCATACCCAGGCATACCCAGGCATACACAGGCATACAAAGGCATACACAGGCATACACAGGCATACACAAGCATACACAGGCATACACAGGCATACACAGACATACACTGGCATACACATGCATACACATGCATACACAGGCATACACAGGCATACACAGGCATACACAGGCATACACAGGCATGCACAGGCATACACAGGCTTACACAGGCATACACAGTCATACACAGGCATACACAGGCTTACACAGGCATCCACAGGCACACACAGGCATACACAGGCATACACAGGCATACACAGGCATACACAGGCATACACAGGCATACACAGGCTTACACAGGCATACACAGGCACACACAGGCATACACAGGCATACACAGGCATATACAGGCATACACAGGCATACACAGGCATACACAGGCATTCACAGGCATACACATGCATAAACCGGCATACACAAGCATTCACAGCCATACACAGGCATAGACAGGCAAACACTGGCATACACAGGCACACATGGGCATACACAGGTTTACACAGACATACACGGGCATGCACAGGCATACACAGGCATACACCGACATATACAGGCATAAACAGGCATACACAGTCAAACACAGGTATACACAGGCATACACAGGCATACACAGGCATTCACAGGCATACACAGGCATACACAGGCATAAACTTGCATATACAGGCATACACGGGCATTCACAGGCATACACAGTCATACACAGGCATACACAGGCATTCACAGGCATACACATGCATAAACTGGCATACACACGCATACACAGCCATACACAGGCATAGACAGGCATACACTGGCATACACAGGCATACACGGGCACACACAGGTTTACACAGACATACACGGGCATGCACACGCATACACAGGCATACACCGACATATACAGGCATAAACAGGCATACACAGGCATACACAGGCATACACAGGCATACACAGGCATACACAGGCATACACAGGCATACACAGGCATACACAGGCATACACAGTCAAACACAGGCATACACAGGCATACACAGGCATACACAGGCATACACAGGCATACACAGGCATACACAGTCATACACAGGCATACACTGACATACACAGGCATACACCGGCATACACAAGCATACACAGCCATACACAGGCATAGACAGGCATACAATGGCATACACAGGCTTACACAGATATACACGGGCATGCACAGGCATGCACAGGCATACACCGACATATACAGGCATAAACAGGCATACACAGGCATACACAGGCATACACAGGCATACACAGGCATACACAGGCATACACAGGCGTACACAGTCAAACACAGGCATACACAGGCACACACAGGCATACACAGGCATACACTGGCATACACAGGCATACACAGTCAAACACAGGCATACACAGGCATACATAGGAATACGCAGGCATACACAGGCATACACAGGCATACACAGGCATACACAGATATACACTGGCATACACATGCATACACATGCATACACAGGCATACACAGGCATACACAGGCATACACAGGCATACACAGGAATACACAGGCATACACAGGCGTACACAGTCAAACACAGGCATTCACAGGCATACTCAGGCATAAACTTGCATATACAAGCATACACGAGCATTCACAGGCATACACAGCCATACACTGACATACACAGGCATACACAGGCATACACAAGCATACACAGGCATACACAGGTATACACAGGCACACTCAGGCATACACAGGCATATACAGGCATACACAGGCATACACAGGCATTCACAGGCATACACAGGCAAATACAGGCATACACAGGCATACACAGGCAGTCACAGGCATACACAGGCATTTACTGGCATACACAGGCATACACAGGCATACACAGGCATACACAGGCATACACAGGCATACACAGTCATACACAGTCATACACAGGCTTACACAGGCACGCACAGGCATACACAGGCATACACATTCACAGGCATACACAGGCATATACAGGCATACACAGGCATACACAGGCAGTCACAGGCATACACAGGCATTCACTGGCATGCACAGGCATACACAGGCATACACAGGCATAGACTGGCATACACAGGCATTCACAGGCATACACATGCATAAACTGGCATACACAAGCATACACAGCCATACACAGGCATAGACAGGCAAACACTGGCATACACAGGCATACATGGGCATACACAGGTTTACACAGACATACACGGGCATGCACAGGCATACACAGGCATACACCGACATATACAGGCATAAACAGGCATACACAGGCATACACAGGCATACACAGCCATACACAGGCATAGACTGGCATACACTGACATATACAGGCATACACACGCAGTCACAGGCATACTCAGGCATTCACTGGCATACACAGGCATACACAGGCATACACAGGCATACACAGGCATTCACAGGCTTACACAGGCATACAAAGGCATACACTGGCAAACACAGGCATACACAGGCATACCCAGGCATACCCAGGCATACACAGGCATACAAAGGCATACACAGGCATACACAGGCATACACAGGCATACACAGGCATACACAGGCATACACAGGCATACACAGACATACACTGGCATACACATGCATACACATGCATACACAGGCATACACAGGCATACACAGGCATACACAGGCATACACAGGCATACACAGGCATACACAGGCTTACACAGGCATACACAGTCATACACAGGCATACACAGGCTTACACAGGCATACACAGGCACACACAGGCATACACAGGCATACACAGGCATACACAGGCATACACAGGCTTACACAGGCATACACAGGCACACACAGGCATACACAGGCATACACAGGCATATACAGGCATACACAGGCATACACAGGCATACACAGGCATTCACAGGCATACACATGCATAAACTGGCATACACAAGCATACACAGCCATACACAGGCATAGACAGGCAAACACTGGCATACACAGGCACACATGGGCATACACAGGTTTACACAGACATACACGGGCATGCACAGGCATGCACAGGCATACACCGACATATACAGGCATAAACAGGCATACACAGTCAAACACAGGTATACACAGGCATACACAGGCATACACAGGCATTCACAGGCATACACAGGCATACACAGGCATAAACTTGCATATACAGGCATACACGGGCATTCACAGGCATACACAGCCATACACAGGCATACACAGGCATTCACAGGCATACACATGCATAAGCTGGCATACACAAGCATACACAGCCATACACAGGCATAGACAGGCATACACTGGCATACACAGGCATACACGGGCACACACAGGTTTACACAGACATACACGGGCATGCACACGCATACACAGGCATACACCGACATATACAGGCATAAACAGGCATACACAGGCATACACAGGCATACACAGGCATACACAGGCATACACAGGCATACACAGGCATACACAGTCAAACACAGGCATACACAGGCATACACAGGCATACACAGGCATACACAGGCATACACAGTCATACACAGGCATACACTGGCATACACAGGCATACACCGGCATACACAAGCATACACAGCCATACACAGGCATAGACAGGCATACAATGGCATACACAGGCATACACGGGCATACACAGGCTTACACAGATATACACGGGCATGCACAGGCATGCACAGGCATGCACACCGACATATACAGGCATAAACAGGCATACACAGGCATACACAGGCATACACAGGCATACACAGGCATACACAGGCGTACACAGTCAAACACAGGCATACACAGGCACACACAGGCATACACAGGCATACACTGGCATACACAGGCATACACAGTCAAACACAGGCATACACAGGCATACATAGGAATACGCAGGCATACACAGGCATACACAGGCATACACAGGCATACACAGGCATACACAGATATACACTGGCATACACATGCATACACATGCATACACAGGCATACACAGGCATACACAGGCATACACAGGCATACACAGGAATACACAGGCATACACAGGCGTACACAGTCAAACACAGGCATTCACAGGCATACTCAGGCATAAACTTGCATATACAAGCATACACGAGCATTCACAGGCATACACAGCCATACACTGACATACACAGGCATACACAGGCATACACAAGCATACACAGGCATACACAGGTATACACAGGCACACTCAGGCATACACAGGCATATACAGGCATACACAGGCATACACAGGCATTCACAGGCATACACAGGCAAATACAGGCATACACAGGCATACACAGGCAGTCACAGGCATACACAGGCATTCACTGGCATACACAGGCATACACAGGCATACACAGGCATACACAGGCATACACAGGCATACACAGGCATACACAGTCATACACAGTCATACACAGGCTTACACAGGCACGCACAGGCATACACAGGCATACACATTCACAGGCATACACAGGCATATACAGGCATACACAGGCATACACAGGCAGTCACAGGCATACACAGGCATTCACTGGCATGCACAGGCATACACAGGCATACACAGGCATACACAGGCATACACACGCATTCACAGGCTTATACAGGCATACACAGGCATACACACGCATTCACAGGCTTATACAGGCATACAAAGGCATACACTGGCAAACACAGGCATACACAGGCATACCCAGACATACACAGGCACACACAGGCTTACACAGGCATACACAGGCATACACAGGCATACACAGGCATACACAGATATACACTGGCATACACATGCAAACACATGCATACACAGGCATACACAGGCATACACAGGCATGCACAGGCATACACAGGCATACACAGGCATACACAGGCATACACAGTCATACACAGGCATACACAGGCTTACACAGGCATACACAGGCATTCACAGGCATACACAGGCATACACAGGCATACACAGGCATACACAGGCATACACAGGCATACACGGGCATACACAATCATACACAGGCATACACAGACATTCACAGGCACACACATGCATAAACTGGCATACACAAGCATACACAGCCATACACAGGCATAGACAGGCATACACTGGCATACACAGGCATACACGGGCATACACAGGTTTACACAGACATACACGGGCATGCACAGGCATACACAGGCATACACCGACATATACAGACATAAACAGGCATACACAGGCATACACAGGCATACACAGGCATACACAGTCAAATACAGGCATACACAGGCATACACAGGCATACACAGGCATACACAGTCATACACAGGCATACACAGGCATACGCAGGCATACACAGGCATACACAGGCATACACGGGCATATACAGGCATACACAGGCATACACAGGCATACACAGGCATACACAGGCATACACAGGCATACACATGCATAAACTGGCATACACCAGCATACACAGCCATACACAGCCATAGACAGGCATACACTGGCATACACAGGCATACACGGGCATACACAGGTTTCACAGACATACACGGGTATGCACAGGCATACACCGACATATACAGGCATAAACAGGCATACACAGGCATACACAGGCATACACAGGCATACACAGGCATACGCAGGCATACACAGGCATACACAGGCATACACAGGCATACACAGGCATACACAGGCATACACAGGCATACACAGGTATACACAGGCATACACAGGCATACACAGGCGTACACAGTCAAACACAGGCATACACTGGCATACACAGGCATACACAGTCAAACACAGGCATACACAGGCATACATAGGAATACGCAGGCATACACAGGCATTCACAGGCATACACAGGCATAAACTGGCATATACAGGCATACACGGGCATTCACAGGCATACACAGCCATACACTGGCATACACAGGCATACACAGGCATACACAGGCATACACAGGCATACACAGGCATACACAGGCATACACCAGGCATACACAGGCATACACAGGCATACACAAGCATACACAGGCATACACAGGCATACACAGGCACACACAGGCATACGGCGATTCTCTCTTGAGATTCTGATCAATACGGACGCGATCAACAGAAGCAGCTAGAAAAAACCATAAAAAACGAAGACAGCCCAGCTGGAACAAAACTAAACTGCACAGAGCCACACCGTGGGAACGTGTAAAGGTTCGGCTGAGCGAACCAACCAAAAGCAAATGTGTTAAAAAGGTAGAAAAACAAATTCTCATTTTTTCCTTTCCCGAGTGCACTATTTGCGGTGGGAGGCCCACCTGTTAAATCAGCCGGTGGAGCTTTCAACTCGTCGCTACAGTGATGCCAGATCGGGTGATCAGGAACTAAATGGACAGAGCATCGGGGGGCCCCGTCCCCACCGAGGATGACCCATTCAGGAGGAGCTCCAGAATGTCAAGGTCACCAACAAATGGAGGAGGAATCGCGGTGCAGGACGCCGGAACCCCTGCGCCGGCGGTAGTGCTGGAGGATTTACCAACTTGCCGCCGCAGTGATACAGCGTTGGACAACTCGGCCCCTGCAGCCAGCAGCGCCATCAATACGTGTAACCGGAAGGCAAAGGACGCCATCAGCGTGCCGTCACTCAGGAAAGCAAGGATATCACCAATCGGATTGCCTATTGGGCCTTTAGACCTAGCCGCGGGAACCCCTACGCCGGCGGTTGTGGCGGTCGTGTTGGAGGATATACCGACTAGCCCCCGAAGTGCGGCAGAGCTGGACAACTCGGCCCCTGTAGCCAGCAGCGATAATAATGCGAGCAACCCGAAGGCAAAGGACGTCATCAGCGTGTCATCGAATAAAAAGGAAGAAAAATCTCCAACGGGATCGCCTATAAGGCCTTTGGACTTCGCCGCGGGATTCAAAAATGAAGATCTGCGGAGTATTCTCGCCAGGATGGGAAACAAAATTAACGCGATACTATCCGCGTTCGAAATTCGGCGTCATGTTATCATAGAGGACAAGAGCGTACTCCTGGAACTCTCGGCTCTCAGAAACAGGGCCATCGAGCTTCACGAAGGCGGCGCTACAGAGAATCTTTCTAAGAACGCTTCAACCCAAACCGAGCCCCAAAAGTCTGGAAAAAAAGGCTACACCAGCAAGAGAACCGCCAAAGGGACAGATGCCCAAAGTTCAGGAGCCTAAAGTACAGGGCACCCAAACGCGGCAACCACCCCCCGCGGTGAGCTCAGAGGGTACAGCAAAACCCAAAGAAAATGCGCCCAAGCCGCGCAGCTATGCATCCGTCGCCAAGGAGGCTAGCACCGGAGGCGAGTGGAAAAAGTGCAGCCTAAACGCCTGAGGAAGAAGCCTGAGGCACTTATATTAAAGATGACGGGAGAGGCCTCGTATGCGGAAATGCTCCGGAAACTGAAAGCGGACCCGAACCTCAGCGAACTGGGCAAACATGTTCGCAAAGTCCGCAGAACTCAGAAAGGGGAACTACTGCTGGAAGTAGAGGGAAAAGTCTCAGACAGCGTCCCCAAATTCAAGACCGAGCTGGAAGCAACGTTAAAGGACATGGCTTCGGTACGCACGGGAACTCATAGGATAGCACTATCCTGCAGTGGACTGGACGAGGCCACGACAGCGGAAGATCTCCACAGCTGCCTGGTCTCCCAATACCAAGGCATCCAGCTGAAACCAGAGGACATCAAAGGACTACGTAGGATGCGGGATGGGACTCAGATAGCCTCTGTCCTGATGACCGCGAATGATGCGATCGCGGTCTTAAAGAAGGGCACGGTAACCGTGGGTTGGTCAAGGTGCCGCATCATCCAGGACGTGCGGCCCACGAGATGTTACAAGTGCCTGGGCTACGGGCATCGAGCAACGTCCTGCAAGGCGATCGATCGATCAGACTGCTGCCTGCGATGCGGCGAACGAGGACACAAGGCAAGGGGATGTGTTGCACCACCAAAGTGCCGAGTCTGTCCTATTAAGCAGCAGGAAGAAGGTGGAAAGAATGCTGATCACGGTCAACGGGACACAGGTGGCATCACAAGACTCCTTAAAATACCTGGGAGTAATGATAGACCACAGGCTAACTTTTAAGGACCATGCTAGCTACGCAAGCAGAAAAGCAGCAATAACGACTGCGTCCCTGCCCAGGCTCATGCCCAATGTAGGAGGTCCAAATTATCCGGCAAGGAAACTACTGGCGGCGGTAGCCAAGGCAACGCTGCTCTATGCTGCACCAATATGGAGCAACGCTACCAAGAAAGGCACTTACTTGAAAGGAGCACGAGCGGCGGTACGGTCTATGGCCCTTAGGCTCATTAGAGGCTTCAGGACCATATCTGGAGACGCAGCACTAGCACTGGCAGGCTTGCCTATAATCGACCTGGAGATAAAGGCTATTTGTCAGGTCCGAGAAGGAGCTACGCGGCTGGAGGCTCACGAGCGACTGATGGGAAGGTGGCAGACCAGGTGGATACCATCGCAACGGGGGAGGTGGACCTACAAACTCGTCCCCGATTTAACGGCGTGGGCCAACTGCCGCCACAAAAAACTGGACTTCCACCTCACCCAGTTCCTCACGGACCATGTTTGCTTTCGGGCGTACCTACTCCGGTTCCACCACGTAGAGGCAGCTCAATGCCTCCACTGCCCCGATGCTGAGGAAACAGCAGAGCATGTACTCATGCACTGATCCAGGTTCATGGATGAGAGGGTGCAGCTAAGGGCGCTGATCGGTGCCCCGCTCAGCCCTGGCGGCTTGATCGTGGCCATGATGGAGAACAGCGACTCGTGGGAGCGGGGACATAACATCATCAGGGATATGATGAAGCGGGTCCGAGCCGACGAGATGACCAACAGAACTAAAGGCTAATACAGGCGGCGTACACCTATACGGAGGCAGGAGGAAAACTACCCAGCGAAACCAGGGATCAAGGACGTGCGCCTCTAGGCCATATAACAAAGAAGGGAGTACAACCAGGCTCCACATCCTGCTCACCGACGAAATAACTTGACTGGCAGTCCCGGTGAGCTTGTAAAGGACAGAAGAGCATACTGAGGTTTTTGTTTTTAGTACGTAGGCATAATCAATACTAGGAGGGTTATGAATCGTGCATGCCACCTATGGACGGTAGGTGGTACCTTTGGAAGATTTTAATTTTCCTACCGTAAGGCATAATAAAAACAAAAAAAAAAAAAAAAAAACACACAGGCATACACAGGGATACACAGGCATTCACAGGCATACACAGGCATATACAGGCATACACAGGCATACACAGGCATTCACAGGCATACACAGGCGTACACAGGCATACACAGGCATACACAGGCATACACAGGCATACACAGGCATACACAGGCATACACAGGCACACACAGGCATACACAGGCATACACAGGCATACAAAGGCATACACAGGCATACACAGGCACTCACAGGCACTTACAGGCATACACAGGCATAAACTGGCATACACAGACATATAGTACACAGACTTATACAGGCATACCCAGTCATACACAGGCATACACAGACATATAGTACACAGACTTATACAGGCATACCCAGTCATACACAGGCATACACAGCCATACACAGGCATACACAGGCATACCCAGGCATACACAGCCATACACAGGCATAGACTGGTATACACTGACATATAAAGGCATACACAGGCAGTCACAGGCATACACAGGCATACACAGGCATTCACTGGCATACACAGGCATACACAGGCATATACAGGCATTCACAGGCTTACACAGGCATACACTAGCAAACACAGGCATACACAGGCATACCCAGGCATACCCAGGCATACACAGGCACACACAGGCATACACAGGCATACACAGGCATACACAGGCATACACAGGAATACACAGGCATACACAGGCATACACGGGCATACACAGGCATACACAGGCATACACATGCATACACAGGCATAGGCAGTCCTACACAGGCATACACTGGCATACACAAGCATACACAAGCATTCACAAGCATACACAAGCATACCCAGATCTACACAGGCATACACAGGCATACACAGCCAAACACAGGCATAGACTGGCATACACTGACATATACAGGCATACACAAGCATACACAGGCATATACAGGCATTCACTGGCATACACAGGCATACACAGGCATTCACAGGCTTACACAGGCATACAAAGGCATACACTGGCAAACACAGGCATACACAGGCATACCCAGGCATACCCAGGTATACACAGGCACAGACAGGCATACACAGGCATACAAAGGCATACAAAGGCATACACAGGCATACACAGGCATACACAGGCATACACAAGTATACACAGGCATACACGGGCATAAACAGGCATACACAGACATACACTGGCATACACATGCATACACATGCATACACACGCATACACAGGCATACATAGGCATACACAGGCATGCACAGGCATACACAGGCATACACATGCACACACAAGCATACACAGGCTTACACAGGCATACACAGACACACAGGCATACAGAGGCATATACAGGTATACACAGGCATACAAAGGCATACACACGCATACACAGGCATACACAGGCATACACAGGCATAGACTGGCATACACAGGCATTCATAGTCATAAACAGGCAAACAATGGCATATACAGACATACACTGAGATATACAGGCATACACAGGCATACACATGCAGTCACAGGCAGTCACAGGCATACACAGGCATTTACTGGCATACACTGGCATACACGGGCATACACAGGCATACACAGGCATACACAGGCATACACGGGCATGCAGAGGCATACACAGGCATACTAAGGCATACACAGGCATACACACAGCATACACAGACATATACAAGCATACAGGCATACTGGCGTACATGCGTACAGGATTAAAAAGGCATACACGAAAAACACAAGCACAGGCATTCACAGGCATACACTTGCATAAACTGGCATACAAAGGCAAACACAGGCATACACAGGCATACACAGGCACACACAGGCATATACAGGCATACACAGGCATACACAGGCATACACAGGCATACACAGGCATACACAGGCATACACAGGCATACACAGGCATACACAGGCATACACAGGCATACACAGGCATACAGGCATACACAAGTATACACAGGCATACACGGGCATAAAAAGGCATACACAGACATACACTGGCATACACATGCATACACATGCATACACAGGCATACACAGGCATACATAGGCATACACAGGCATGCACAGGCATACACAGGCATACACATGCATACACAAGCATACACAGGCTTACACAGGCATACACAGACACACACAGGCATACAGAGGCATAAACAGGTATACACAGGCATACAAAGGCATACACACGCATACACAGGCATACACAGGCATACATCATCAGCGCATCCTCGACGAAGTCAGACGTGTTTTCATCGAGCTCCGTATAAAACCCCCTGATTTTAGTAAAGCGAATCATTAATAACACAAAATAAATACACAAATCGGAAGCGAAAGAGACGCTATTGGCAATGTTAAATTGCTATCTTACAAAACTTTCTGTGTGTGGAATAATAAAGTAAAAAACAAATAGACAACAAACAAATCAATCGTTCTAAAATGAGCCAACGCGAATTGCGCGCTCAGCGGCAAAAAGAGCAAGACGAGCGACGACTCTCCTTGCAGCGGAACAATGCATACTTCACCGTCGTGTCTAACGCCCGCGAGTGCCAAACCACCCACCCGGTCAATGACCTAGCACCTGCAGAAAGCACACGATCGCGGTCTTGCTCACCAATGCTTCTGACTGCACGAAGTGAACCCAAACGCACTGAGAGCGTCTCTCTCACCCTCTCCCCATCCCAAACGGTGTCAAGTTCTTTAACTACCAGTACATTAATCACTATATCTACTGCAACCGCACCTTTAGCAACAACAACTGCAACAACATCAACAACAACTCTATGCTCAATACCGACAGCGGTGTACAATTCCGCTGAATCAACAACAACGAATGCAAAAGCACTCACACCGACTCTTGAAAGCGAAAGCGGACAAGAACCAAAACAAAACAAAAAACTTTGCCAAACAGGGCTGGATCGCTACATCCAAATAAAGCGAAAGCTAAGCCCGCAACACAAGCAGGCTGGTAATCAGCCAAAAATAAATCGCGCCAACGCGCCAAGTTCAAATAGGTTTGCACTACTGGACGACTGTGAAGAGCAGGAACAGGAGCAGAAGAAGATAAAGCCGCCACCAATATACATACGTGAGAAAACCTCAAATGCGCTGGTTAACAAACTAGTTGCAATTATTGGAGAGAATAAGTTCCATGTTATACCTCTTACTAAGGGCAACATCCAAGAAACGAAAGTGCAGACTCAGGATGAGTCTAGCCACCGGTCAGTGACCAAGTACCTAGACGAAGCTGGGAAGAGTTACTATACCTACCAGCTGAAAAGTGCCAAAGGATTGCAGGTTGTCATCAAAAGAATAGAGTCATCCGTGACCTCATCCGAAATTATCGCGGCACTAAAGGAAAAGAACTTCAACGCCAAAACGGTGATCAACATCCTCAACAGGAACAAAGAGCCGCAGCCACTCTTTAAAGTCGAACTGGAGCCATCGAGTCAAAAAAACAACAAAAATGAAGTTCATCCTATATATAAGCTACAGTATTTACTGCACCGAAGAATAACTGTAGAAGAGCCACACAAGCGCAGGCAACCTGTGCAGTGCACCAACTGCCAAGAATATGGACACACCAAAGCGTACTGCACCCTAAAATCCATCTGCGTCGTTTGCAGCGATGCCCACAGGACTGTAAACTGTCCTAAGAATAAAAACGACAGTTCAATTAAGTTATGCAGCAACTGTGGCGAAAAACACACAGCCAACTGGCGAGGATGCATTGTTTACAAGGAACTCAAGAGTCGCCTAAACAAACGAGTGGATTCAGCTCGTAATCGTATCACACCAACAATTCACAAAGAAATGGAACCGACTACAACTAACATACCTTCGTCTGCCAGCCACCGAACAATACCAAACTCTTCCTTTGCAAGTGTACTAAAATCAGGGATCCAAGTACCAACAGCAGCCACCTCCAGCGTCCAGCATAAAATCAACCAAATAAACACACAGAACATGCAACAGCAGCCAATTGGCCTTGAAGCGCTTATGCATTCGATGCAGCAAAGCATGAACAACTTCATAACCTTCATGCAAGAAACTATGCAACAGATTATGAGGAACCAAAACATCCTTATTGAAATGCTCGTTTCCTCTAAATCAGGATAATGACTCCCCTAATAATCGCTACCTGGAACGCTAATGGCGTTTCGCGGCACAAGCTAGAACTCGCTCAGTTCTTAGCCGATAGAAACATTGACGTCATGCTACTCTCAGAGACTCACCTTACCGAAAAGTACAACTTCCAAATACCAGGATATAAATTTTATTTTACGAACCACCCGGATGGCAAGGCCCATGGAGGCACTGGCATACTAATACGATTGCGAATTAAGCACCACTTTCTTGGTAATTGGCAAGAAGACTGCTTACAATGCACCTCTATAAACCTCCAATGCCACAACGGTGCTCTCACTCTGGCTGCTGTCTATTGCCCACCTCGCTTCACAATCTCCGAAGAAAAATTCACAACACTTTTTGACTCGTTTGGTGAAAGGTTTGTTGCAGCTGGCGATTGGAATGCCAAGCACATGTACTGGGGATCTCGGATAGCGAACCCTAAAGGAAAACAGCTGTACAACGCAATCATTAATCCGCAACGCAAACTAAACTATGTTTCCCCGGGAGCGCCTACATACTGGCCAGCAGATCCCATGAAGCTTCCAGATTTGATCGACTTTGCCATCACAAAAAGGATACCCCAATCCATGATCACAGCTGAGGCACTTCCAGAGCTCTCAACTGATCACTGTCCGGTGCTCTTTCATCTCTTGCACCAGCTACAACACATCGAGCGACCGCATAGGCTCACAAGCAACAGGACCAACTGGGCGAGGTACAAAAAATATGTTTGTTCCCATACCGGCTCTTCTAGCCCCCTGGAAACCGAACAAGACATTGATCAGCTTACAGATAACATAGAATCAATACTCGTTGCAGCAGCAAAAGCGTCAACTCCACAAGACAATTATGTATGCAGCACAAAGTTCAACAAGACAAGTAGAGATACTGAACTGCTTGTCCTTGAAAAACGACGACTTCGAAGAGAGTGGCAGGAGCACAGATCACCTGGCGCAAAGAGTAGACTCAAAGCAGCTACTCGCAGACTTACCAATGCCCTCAAGAAAGAAGAAGCGGACGCACAACTAAGGTACATTGAGAATCTCACGCCCACAGGCACAAAGAACTCGTTGTGGAAAAGCCATAGGAACCTACAGGCACCAACAGAAACGGTTGTACCCCTCCGTAACTCTACCGGAAGCTGGTCTCGCAGTGACACGGACAGAGCAAGAGTCTTCGCTGATCATCTTGAAAAAGTATTTAAACCAAATCCAGCCACTAACTCATTTACTCTCCCGCCTTTAACTGCATCTGACTTAGCACCACAAGATCCTATAGAATTTCGGCCAAGCGAGATAACGCAAGTCATTAAAGAGCAACTTAAGACTGGAAAATCGCCTGGCTACGACTTAATAACACCGAAAATGATCATCGAGCTCCCAAAGTGTGCAGTTCTACGAATCTGCTTGCTCTTCAACGCAATTACTAAAATTGGATACTTCCCTCAAAAGTGGAAGAAATCAGTTATTATTATGATCCCTAAGCCTGGGAAAGACAAAACACAGCCATCATCATACAGGCCAATAAGCTTACTTACTTGTCTATCCAAGCTATTCGAAAAAGTGCTGCTACTACGCATCAGCCCCCACCTCAAAACACACAACACACTCCCATCGCACCAATTTGGTTTTCGGGCAAAACACGGAGCCATCGAACAGGTTAACCGCATCACAACCGAAATTCGCACTGCCTTTGAACAACGAGAATATTGCACAGCTCTATTCTTAGACGTTGCACAAGCATTCGATAGAGTATGGCTGGATGGACTTATGTTTAAAATAATCAAACTGCTGCCACAAAACATACATAAGCTTCTAAAGTCGTATCTATATAAAAGAGTGTTCAAACGATTGCATTATAGAAGCCGGAGTGCCTCAAGGAAGTGTTCTGGGCCCAATTCTATACACCCTATATACGGCGGACATCCCAACAAACGACCAGCTAACTATATCCACATTCGCTGATGACACTGCAATTCTAAGTCGATCCAGATGCCCAGTAAAAGCTACGATGCAGCTAGCACGCCATCTAACTTGTGTAGAACATTGGCTTGCAGATTGGCGCATACGAGTAAACGAAGAAAAGTGCAAACAGGTAACATTTACCCTAAACAAACAAAGCTGCCCGCCCTTGGTAATGAACCACACGCGCATCCCACAAGCCGATTACGTTACATACCTAGGCATTCATCTGGACAAGCGGCTCACCTGGCGGAAACACATAGAGGCCAAGACGACGCACCTCAGACTAAAAGCACGGGATCTACACTGGCTTATAAAGGTCCGCTCTCCCCTAAGCTTGGAGTACAAAGTCCTCCTTTATAACTCCGTCTTAAAACCCATATGGACCTATGGCTCCGAGCTATGGGGCAACGCATCGAGAAGCAACATCGACATAGTCCAGCGAGCACAGTCTAGGATCCTGAGAATCATTACTGGAGCTCCATGGTATCTTCGGAACGAGAATATACACAGGGACTTACAAATAAAACTTGTCATAGAGACAATAGCTGAGAAAAAAGTTAAATATAATGAAAAACTAGCCTCACATCCAAATCCTCTTGCAAGAAAACTTACTTGAGTATGCAGCCAAAGCCGACTGCACCGGAACGACCAACCAGCCCAGCGTTAAATTTGTTAGGCCACACAGGACGAATCATTTCATAAAATGATATTTAGTTAGCTTAGAATAAGATTTGAAAACTTATTGTTAGACTCTTAAGTAAAAGGGAAGATTCAATAAATAAGGAAAAACATTGGAAACAAAAAAAAAAAAAAGGCATACACAGGCATACACAGGCATACACAGGCATACACAGGCATTCAGAGGCATACACATGCATAAACTGGCATATACAAGCATACACAGCCATACACAGGCATAGACAGGCATACACTGGCATACACCGCCATACACGGGAATACACAGGCTTACACAGACATACACGGGCATGCACAGGCATACACAGGCATACACCGACAAATACAGGCATAAACAGGCATACACAGGCATACACAGGCATACACAGGCATACACAGGCATACACAGGCATACACAGGCATACACAGGCATACACAGGCATACACAGGCATACACAGGCATACACAGGCATACACAGGCATACACAGGCATACACAGTCAAACACAGGCATACCCAGGCATACACAGGCATACACAGGCACACACAGGCATACACAGGCATACACAGGCATACACAGGCATACACAGGCATACAAAGGCATACACAGGCATACACAGGCATACACAGTCATACACAGGCATACACTGGCATACACTGGCATAAACAAGCATACACAGACATATACAGGCATATACAGGCATACACAGTCAAACACAGGCATACACAGGCATACACAGGCATACACAGGCATACACAGGCATACACAGGCATACACAGGCATACACAGGCATACACAGGCATAACCAGGCATACACAGGCTTACACAGGCATACACAGGCATACACAGGCTGACACAGGCATACACAGGCATACACAGGCATACACAGGCATACACAGGCATAGACTGGCATACACAGGCATTCATAGTCATAAACAGGCAAACAATGGCATATACAGACATACACTGAGATATACAGGCATACACAGGCAGTCACAGGCATACACGGAATTTACTGGCATACACTGGCATACAGGGGCTTACACAGGCATACACAGGCATACACAGGCACACACAGGCATATACAGGCATACACAGGCATACACAGGCATACACAAGTATACACAGGCATACACGGGCATAAACAGGCATACACACACATACACTGGCATACACATGCATACACAGCATACACTGGCATACACAGGCATACACAGGCATACACAGGCATACACAGGCATTCACTGGCATACACAGGCATTCACTGGCATACACAGGCATACACAGGCATACACAGGCATACACAGGCATTCACAGGCTTACACAGGCATACAAAGGCATACACTGGCAAACACTGGCAAACACAGGCATACACAGGCATACCCAGGCATACCCAGGCATACCCAGGCATACACAGGCACACACAGGCATACACAGGCATACACAGGCATACACAGGCATACAAAGGCATACACAGGCATACACAGGCATACACAGTCATACACAGGCATACACTGGCATACACTGGCATACACAAGCATACACAGACATATACAGGAATATACAGGCATACACAGGCATAACCAGGCATAAACAGGCATACACAGGCATACACTGGCATACACTGGCATACACAGGCATACACAGGCATACACGGGCATAACCAGGCATAAACAGGCATACACAGGCATACACAGGCATACACAGGCTTACACAGGCATACACAGGCATACACAGGCATACACAGGCATACACTGGCATACACTGGCATACACAGGCATACACAGGCATACACAGGCATACACAGGCATAACCAGGCATACACAGGCATACACAGGCATACACAGGCATACACAGGCTGACACAGGCATACACAGGCATACACAGGCATACACAGGCATACACAGGCATACACAGGCATACACAGGCATACACAGGCATAGACTGGCATACACAGGCATTCATAGTCATAAACAGGCAAACAATGGCATATACAGACATACACTGAGATATACAGGCATACACAGGCAGTCACAGGCAGTCACAGGCATACACGGAATTTACTGGCATACACTGGCATACACGGGCATACACAGGCATACACAGGCATACACGGGCATACACGGGCATGCAGAGGCATACACAGGCATACACAGGCATACACTTGCATAAACTGGCATACAAAGGCAAACACAGGCATACACAGGCATACACAGGCACACACAGGCATATACAGGCATACACAGGCATACACAGGCATACACAAGTTTACACAGGCATACACGGGCATAAACAGGCATACACACACATACACTGGCATACACATGCATACACAGCATACACTGGCATACACAGGCATACACAGGCATACACAGGCATACACAGGCATTCACTGGCATACACAGGCATACACAGGCATACACAGGCATACACAGGCAGTCACAGGCATACACGGAATTTACTGGCATACACTGGCATACAGGGGCTTACACAGGCATACACAGGCATACACGGGCATACACGGGCATGCAGAGGCATACACAGGCATACACAGGCATACACAGGCATACACAGGCATACACAAGCATACACAGACATATACAAGCATACAGGCATACTGGCGTACATGCGTACAGGATTGAAAAGGCATTCACGAAAAACACAAGCACAGGCATTCACAGGCATACACTTGCATAAACTGGCATACAAAGGCAAACACAGGCATACACAGGCATACACAGGCACACACAGGCATATACAGGCATACACAGGCATACACAGGCATACACAAGTATACACAGGCATACACAGGCATAAACAGGCATACACACACATACACTGGCATACACATGCATACACAGCATACACTGGCATACACAGGCATACACAGGCATACACAGGCATACACAGGCATTCACTGGCATACACAGGCATTCACTGGCATACACAGGCATACACAGGCATACACAGGCATACACAGGCATTCACAGGCTTACACAGGCATACAAAGGCATACACTGGCAAACACTGGCAAACACAGGCATACACAGGCATACCCAGGCATACCCAGGCATACCCAGGCATACACAGGCACACACAGGCATACACAGGCATACACAGGCATACACAGGCATACAAAGGCATACACAGGCATACACAGGCATACACAGTCATACACAGGCATACACTGGCATACACTGGCATACACAAGCATACACAGACATATACAGGCATATACAGGCATACACAGGCATAACCAGGCATAAACAGGCATACACAGGCATACACTGGCATACACTGGCATACACAGGCATACACAGGCATACACAGGCATAACCAGGCATAAACAGGCATACACAGGCATACACAGGCATACACAGGCTTACACAGGCATACACAGGCATACACAGGCATACACAGGCATACACTGGCATACACTGGCATACACAGGCATACACAGGCATACACAGGCATACACAGGCATAACCAGGCATACACAGGCATACACAGGCATACACAGGCATACACAGGCTGACACAGGCATACACAGGCATACACAGGCATACACAGGCATACACAGGCATACACAGGCATACACAGGCATACACAGGCATAGACTGGCATACACAGGCATTCATAGTCATAAACAGGCAAACAATGGCATATACAGACATACACTGAGATATACAGGCATACACAGGCAGTCACAGGCAGTCACAGGCATACACGGAATTTACTGGCATACACTGGCATACACGGGCATACACAGGCATACACAGGCATACACGGGCATACACGGGCATGCAGAGGCATACACAGGCATACACAGGCACACACTTGCATAAACTGGCATACAAAGGCAAACACAGGCATACACAGGCATACACAGGCACACACAGGCATATACAGGCATACACAGGCATACACAGGCATACACAGGCATACACAAGTTTACACAGGCATACACGGGCATAAACAGGCATACACACACATACACTGGCATACACATGCATACACAGCATACACTGGCATACACAGGCATACACAGGCATACACAGGCATACACAGGCATTCACTGGCATACACAGGCATACACAGGCATACACAGGCATTCACAGGCTTACACAGGCATACAAAGGCATACACTGGCAAACACAGGCATACACAGGCATACCCAGGCATACCCAGGCATACCCAGGCATACACAGGCACACACAGGCATACACAGGCATACACAGGCATACACAGGCATACAAAGGCATACACAGGCATACACAGGCATACACAGTCATACACAGGCATACACTGGCATACACTGGCATACACAAGCATACACAGGCATACACAGGCATATACAGGCATACACAGGCATAACCAGGCATAAACAGGCATACACAGGCATACACTGGCATACACTGGCATACACAGGCATACACAGGCATACACAGGCATACACAGGCATAACCAGGCATAAACAGGCATACACAGGCATACACAGGCATACACAGGCTTACACAGGCATACACAGGCATACACAGGCATACACAGGCATACACAGGCACACACAGGCATACACAGGCATACACAGGCATAGACTGGCATACACAGGCATTCATAGTCATTAACAGACAAACAATGGCATATACAGACATACACTGAGATATACAGGCATACACAGGCAGTCACAGGCAGTCACAGGCATACACAGGCATTTACTGGCATACACTGGCATACACGGGCATACACAGGCATACACAGGCATACACGGGCATGCAGAGGCATACACAGGCATACACAGGCATACACAGGAATACACAGGCATACACAAGCATACACAGACATATACAAGCATACAGGCATACTGGCGTACATGCGTACGGGATTGAAAAGGCATACACGAAAAACACAAGCACAGGCATTCACAGGCATACACTTGCATAAACTGGCATACAAAGGTAAACACAGGCATACACAGGCATACACAGGCACACACAGGCATATACAGGCATACACAGGCATACATAGGCATACACAGGCATACACAGGCATACACAGGCATACACAGGCATACACAGGCATACACAGGCATACGCAAGTATACACAGGCATACACGGGCATAAACAGGCATACACACACATACACTGGCATACACAGGCATACACAGCCATACACAGGCATAGACTGGCATACCCAGTCATACACAGGCATACACAGGCATACACAGCCATACACAGGCATAGACTGGCATACACTGACATATACAGGCATACACAGGCAGTCACCGGCATACACAGACATTCACTGGCATACACAGGCATACAAAGGCATACACAGGCATTCACAGGCTTACACAGGCATACAAAGGCATACACTGGCAAACACAGGCATACACAGGCATACCCAGGCATACCCAGGCACACACAGGCATACACAGGCATACACAGGCATACACAGGCATACACAGGCATACACAGGCATACACAGGCATACACAGGCATACACAGGCATACACAGGCATACACAGGCATACACGGGCATACACAGGCATACACAGGCATACACATGCATACACAGGCATACACAGACATTCATTGGCATACACAGGCATACACAGGCATTCACAGGCTTACACAGGCATACAAAGGCATACACTGACAAACACAGGCATACACAGGCATACCCAGGCATACACAGGCACACACAGGCATACACAGGCATACACAGGCATACACAGGCATACACAGGCATACAAAGGCATACACAGGCATACACAGGCATACACAGTCATACACAGGCATACACTGGCACACACTGGCATACACAAGCATACACAGACATATACAGGCATATACAGGCATACACAGTCACACACAGGCATACAGAGGCATACACAGGCATACACTGGCATACACATGCATACACATGCATACACAGGCATACACAGGCATACATAGGCACACACAGGCATACACAGGCATACACAGGCATACACATGCATACACAAGCATACACAGGCTTACACAGGCATACACATGCATACACAAGCATACACAGGCTTACACAGGCATACACAGACACACACAGGCATACAGAGGCATACACAGGTATACACAGGCATACAAAGGCATACACACGCATACACAGGCATACACAGGCATACACAGGCATACACAGGCATACACAAATATACACTGGCATACACGGGCATAAAAAGGCATACACACACATACACTGGCATACACATGCATACACAGCATACACTGGCATACACAGGCATACACAGGCATACACAGGCATTCACTGGCATACACAGGCATACACAGGCATACACAGGCATTCACAGGCTTACACAGGCATACAAAGGCATACACTGGCAAACACAGGCATACACAGGCATACCCAGGCATACCCAGGCATACCCAGGCATACACAGGCACACACAGGCATACACAGGCATACACAGGCATACACAGGCATACAAAGGCATACACAGGCATACACAGGCATACACAGGCATACACAGTCATACACAGGCATACACTGGCATACACTGGCATACACAGGCATACACAGGCATACACAAGTATACACAGGCATACACAGGCATAAACAGGCATACACACACATACACTGGCATACACATGCATACACAGCATACACTGGCATACACAGGCATACACAGGCAAACACAGGCATTCACTGGCATACACAGGCATACACAGTCATACACAGGCATACACTGGCATACACTGGCATAAACAAGCATACACAGACATATACAGGCATATACAGGCATACACAGTCAAACACAGGCATACACAGGCATACACAGGCATACACTGGCATACACTGGCATACACTGGCATACACAGGCATACACAGGCATACACAGGCATACACAGGCATAACCAGGCATACACAGGCATACACAGGCATACACAGGCTGACACAGGCATACACAGGCATACACAGGCATACACAGGCATAGACTGGCATACACAGGCATTCATAGTCATAAACAGGCAAACAATGGCATATACAGACATACACTGAGATATACAGGCATACACAGGCAGTCACAGGCAGTCACAGGCATACACGGAATTTACTGGCATACACTGGCATACACGGGCATACACAGGCATACACAGGCATACACGGGCATACACGGGCATGCAGAGGCATACACAGGCATACACAGGCATACACAGGCATACACAAGCATACACAAGCATACACAGACATATACAAGCATACAGGCATACTGGCGTACATGCGTACAGGATTGAAAAGGCATTCACGAAAAACACAAGCACAGGCATTCACAGGCATACACTTGCATAAACTGGCATACAAAGGCAAACACAGGCATCCACAGGCATACACAGGCACACACAGGCATATACAGGCATACACAGGCATACACAGCCATACACAGGCATAGACTGGCATACACTGACATATACAGGCATACACAGGCAGTCACAGGCATACACAGACATTCACTGGCATACACAGGCATACAAAGGCATACACAGGCATTCACAGGCTTACACAGGCATACAAAGGCATACACTGGCAAACACAGGCATACACAGGCATACCCAGGCATACCCAGGCATACACAGGCATACACAGGCATACACAGGCATACACAGGCATACACAGGCATTCACTGGCATACACAGGCATACACAGGCATACACAGGCATTCACAGGCTTACACAGGCATACACAGGCATAAACAGGCATACACACACATACACTGGCATACACAGGCATACACAGCCATACACAGGCATAGACTGGCATACCCAGTCATACACAGGCATACACAGGCATACACAGCCATACACAGGCATAGACTGGCATACACTGACATATACAGGCATACACAGGCATACAAAGGCATACACAGGCATTCACAGGCTTACACAGGCATACAAAGGCATACACTGGCAAACACAGGCATACACAGGCATACCCAGGCATACCCAGGCATATACAGGCATACACAGTCACACACAGGCATACAGAGGCATACACAGGCATACACTGGCATACACATGCATACACATGCATACACAGGCATACACAGGCATACATAGGCATACACAGGCATACACAGGCATACACAGGCATACACATGCATACACAAGCATACACAGGCTTACACAGGCATACACAGACACACACAGGCATACAGAGGCATACACAGGTATACACAGGCATACAAAGGCATACACACGCATACACAGGCATACACAGGCATACACAGGCATACACAGGCATAGACAGGCATACACAAATATACACTGGCATACACGGGCATAAAAAGGCATACACACACATACACTGGCATACACATGCATACACAGCATACACTGGCATACACAGGCATACACAGGCATACACAGGCATTCACTGGCATACACAGGCATACACAGGCATACACAGGCATTCACAGGCTTACACAGGCATACACGGGCATAAACAGGCACACACACACATACACTGGCATACACAGGCATACACAGCCATACACAGGCATAGACAGGCATACCCAGTCATACACAGGCATACACAGGCATACACAGCCATACACAGGCATAGACTGGCATACACTGACATATACAGGCATACACAGGCAGTCACAGGCATACACAGACATTCACTGGCATACACAGGCATACAAAGGCATACACAGGCATTCACAGGCTTACACAGGCATACAAAGGCATACACTGGCAAACACAGGCATACACAGGCATAGCCAGGCATACCCAGGCATACACAGGCATACACAGGCATACACAGGCATACACAGGCATACACAGGCATACACAGGCATACACAGGCATACACAGGCATACACAGGCATACACGGGCATACACAGGCATACACAGGCATACACAAGCATACACAGGCATACACAGACATTCACTGGCATACACAGGCATACACAGGCATTCACAGGCTTACACAGGCATACAAAGGCATACACTGACAAACACTGACAAACACAGGCATACACAGGCATACCCAGGCATACACAGGCACACACAGGCATACACAGGCATACACAGGCATACACAGGCATACACAGGCATACAAAGGCATACACAGGCATACACAGGCATACACAGTCATACACAGGCATACACTGGCACACACTGGCATACACAAGCATACACAGACATATACAGGCATATACAGGCATACACAGTCACACACAGGCATACAGAGGCATACACAGGCATACACTGGCATACACATGCATACACATGCATACACAGGCATACACAGGCATACATAGGCATACACAGGCATACACAGGCATACACAGGCATACACATGCATACACAAGCATACACAGGCTTACACAGGCATACACAGACACACAGGCATACAGAGGCATACACAGGTACACACAGGCATACAAAGGCATACACACGCATACACAGGCATACACAGGCATACACAGGCATACACAGGCATACACAAATATACACTGGCATACACGGGCATAAAAAGGCATACACACACATACACTGGCATACACATGCATACACAGCATACACTGGCATACACAGGCATACACAGGCATACACAGGCATTCACTGGCATACACAGGCATACACAGGCATACACAGGCATTCACAGGCACAGGCATATACGGGCATACACGGGCATGCAGAGGCATACACAGGCATACACAGGCATACACTTGCATAAACTGGCATACAAAGGCAAACACAGGCATACACAGGCATACACAGGCACACACAGGCATATACAGGCATACACAGGCATACACAGGCATACACAGGCATACACAAGTTTACACAGGCATACACGGGCATAAACAGGCATACACACACATACACTGGCATACACATGCATACACAGCATACACTGGCATACACAGGCATACACAGGCATACACAGGCATACACAGGCATTCACTGGCATACACAGGCATACACAGGCATACACAGGCATACACAGGCAGTCACAGGCATACACGGAATTTACTGGCATACACTGGCATACAGGGGCTTACACAGGCATACACAGGCATACACGGGCATACACGGGCATGCAGAGGCATACACAGGCATACACAGGCATACACAGGCATACACAGGCATACACAAGCATACACAGACATATACAAGCATACAGGCATACTGGCGTACATGCGTACAGGATTGAAAAGGCATTCACGAAAAACACAAGCACAGGCATTCACAGGCATACACTTGCATAAACTGGCATACAAAGGCAAACACAGGCATACACAGGCATACACAGGCACACACAGGCATATACAGGCATACACAGGCATACACAGGCATACACAAGTATACACAGGCATACACAGGCATAAACAGGCATACACACACATACACTGGCATACACATGCATACACAGCATACACTGGCATACACAGGCATACACAGGCATACACAGGCATACACAGGCATTCACTGGCATACACAGGCATTCACTGGCATACACAGGCATACACAGGCATACACAGGCATACACAGGCATTCACAGGCTTACACAGGCATACAAAGGCATACACTGGCAAACACTGGCAAACACAGGCATACACAGGCATACCCAGGCATACCCAGGCATACCCAGGCATACACAGGCACACACAGGCATACACAGGCATACACAGGCATACACAGGCATACAAAGGCATACACAGGCATACACAGGCATACACAGTCATACACAGGCATACACTGGCATACACTGGCATACACAAGCATACACAGACATATACAGGCATATACAGGCATACACAGGCATAACCAGGCATAAACAGGCATACACAGGCATACACTGGCATACACTGGCATACACAGGCATACACAGGCATACACAGGCATAACCAGGCATAAACAGGCATACACAGGCATACACAGGCATACACAGGCTTACACAGGCATACACAGGCATACACAGGCATACACAGGCATACACTGGCATACACTGGCATACACAGGCATACACAGGCATACACAGGCATACACAGGCATAACCAGGCATACACAGGCATACACAGGCATACACAGGCATACACAGGCTGACACAGGCATACACAGGCATACACAGGCATACACAGGCATACACAGGCATACACAGGCATACACAGGCATACACAGGCATAGACTGGCATACACAGGCATTCATAGTCATAAACAGGCAAACAATGGCATATACAGACATACACTGAGATATACAGGCATACACAGGCAGTCACAGGCAGTCACAGGCATACACGGAATTTACTGGCATACACTGGCATACACGGGCATACACAGGCATACACAGGCATACACGGGCATACACGGGCATGCAGAGGCATACACAGGCATACACAGGCATACACTTACATAAACTGGCATACAAAGGCAAACACAGGCATACACAGGCATACACAGGCACACACAGGCATATACAGGCATACACAGGCATACACAGGCATACACAGGCATACACAAGTTTACACAGGCATACACAGGCATAAACAGGCATACACACACATACACTGGCATACACATGCATACACAGCATACACTGGCATACACAGGCATACACAGGCATACACAGGCATACACAGGCATTCACTGGCATACACAGGCATACACAGGCATACACAGGCATTCACAGGCTTACACAGGCATACAAAGGCATACACTGGCAAACACAGGCATACACAGGCATACCCAGGCATACCCAGGCATACCCAGGCATACACAGGCACACACAGGCATACACAGGCATACACAGGCATACACAGGCATACAAAGGCATACACAGGCATACACAGGCATACACAGTCATACACAGGCATACACTGGCATACACTGGCATACACAAGCATACACAGGCATACACAGGCATATACAGGCATACACAGGCATAACCAGGCATAAACAGGCATACACAGGCATACACTGGCATACACTGGCATACACAGGCATACACAGGCATACACAGGCATACACAGGCATAACCAGGCATAAACAGGCATACACAGGCATACACAGGCATACACAGGCTTACACAGGCATACACAGGCATACACAGGCATACACAGGCATACACAGGCATACACAGGCATACACAGGCATACACAGGCATAGACTGGCATACACAGGCATTCATAGTCATTAACAGACAAACAATGGCATATACAGACATACACTGAGATATACAGGCATACACAGGCAGTCACAGGCAGTCACAGGCATACACAGGCATTTACTGGCATACACTGGCATACACGGGCATACACAGGCATACACAGGCATACACGGGCATGCAGAGGCATACACAGGCATACACAGGCATACACAGGAATACACAGGCATACACAAGCATACACAGACATATACAAGCATACAGGCATACTGGCGTACATGCGTACGGGATTGAAAAGGCATACACGAAAAACACAAGCACAGGCATTCACAGGCATACACTTGCATAAACTGGCATACAAAGGTAAACACAGGCATACACAGGCATACACAGGCACACACAGGCATATACAGGCATACACAGGCATACATAGGCATACACAGGCATACACAGGCATACACAGGCATACACAGGCATACACAGGCATACGCAAGTATACACAGGCATACACAGGCATAAACAGACATACACACACATACACTGGCATACACAGGCATACACAGCCATACACAGGCATAGACTGGCATACCCAGTCATACACAGGCATACACAGGCATACACAGCCATACACAGGCATAGACTGGCATACACTGACATATACAGGCATACACAGGCAGTCACCGGCATACACAGACATTCACTGGCATACACAGGCATACAAAGGCATACACAGGCATTCACAGGCTTACACAGGCATACAAAGGCATACACTGGCAAACACAGGCATACACAGGCATACCCAGGCATACCCAGGCATACACAGGCATACACAGGCATACACAGGCATACACAGGCATACACAGGCATACACAGGCATACACAGGCATACACAGGCATACACAGGCATACACAGGCATACACAGGCATACACGGGCATACACAGGCATACACAGGCATACACATGCATACACAGGCATACACAGACATTCACTGGCATACACAGGCATACACAGGCATTCACAGGCTTACACAGGCATACAAAGGCATACACTGACAAACACAGGCATACACAGGCATACCCAGGCATACACAGGCACACACAGGCATACACAGGCATACACAGGCATACACAGGCATACACAGGCATACAAAGGCATACACAGGCATACACAGGCATACACAGTCATACACAGGCATACACTGGCACACACTGGCATACACAAGCATACACAGACATATACAGGCATATACAGGCATACACAGTCACACACAGGCACACAGAGGCATACACAGGCATACACTGGCATACACATGCATACACATGCATACACAGGCATACACAGGCATACATAGGCACACACAGGCATACACAGGCATACACAGGCATACACATGCATACACAAGCATACACAGGCTTACACAGGCATACACATGCATACACAAGCATACACAGGCTTACACAGGCATACACAGACACACACAGGCATACAGAGGCATACACAGGTATACACAGGCATACAAAGGCATACACACGCATACACAGGCATACACAGGCATACACAGGCATACACAGGCATACACAAATATACACTGGCATACACGGGCATAAAAAGGCATACACACACATACACTGGCATACACATGCATACACAGCATACACTGGCATACACAGGCATACACAGGCATACACAGGCATTCACTGGCATACACAGGCATACACAGGCATACACAGGCATTCACAGGCTTACACAGGCATACAAAGGCATACACTGGCAAACACAGGCATACACAGGCATACCCAGGCATACCCAGGCATACCCAGGCATACACAGGCACACACAGGCATACACAGGCATACACAGGCATACACAGGCATACAAAGGCATACACAGGCATACACAGGCATACACAGGCATACACAGTCATACACAGGCATACACTGGCATACACTGGCATACACAGGCATACACAGGCATACACAAGTATACACAGGCATACACGGGCATAAACAGGCATACACACACATACACTGGCATACACATGCATACACAGCATACACTGGCATACACAGGCATACACAGGCAAACACAGGCATTCACTGGCATACACAGGCATACACAGTCATACACAGGCATACACTGGCATACACTGGCATAAACAAGCATACACAGACATATACAGGCATATACAGGCATACACAGTCAAACACAGGCATACACAGGCATACACAGGCATACACTGGCATACACTGGCATACACTGGCATACACAGGCATACACAGGCATACACAGGCATACACAGGCATAACCAGGCATACACAGGCATACACAGGCATACACAGGCTGACACAGGCATACACAGGCATACACAGGCATACACAGGCATAGACTGGCATACACAGGCATTCATAGTCATAAACAGGCAAACAATGGCATATACAGACATACACTGAGATATACAGGCATACACAGGCAGTCACAGGCAGTCACAGGCATACACGGAATTTACTGGCATACACTGGCATACACGGGCATACACAGGCATACACAGGCATACACGGGCATACACGGGCATGCAGAGGCATACACAGGCATACACAGGCATACACAGGCATACACAGGCATACACAAGCATACACAAGCATACACAGACATATACAAGCATACAGGCATACTGGCGTACATGCGTACAGGATTGAAAAGGCATTCACGAAAAACACAAGCACAGGCATTCACAGGCATACACTTGCATAAACTGGCATACAAAGGCAAACACAGGCATCCACAGGCATACACAGGCACACACAGGCATATACAGGCATACACAGGCATACACAGCCATACACAGGCATAGACTGGCATACACTGACATATACAGGCATACACAGGCAGTCACAGGCATACACAGACATTCACTGGCATACACAGGCATACAAAGGCATACACAGGCATTCACAGGCTTACACAGGCATACAAAGGCATACACTGGCAAACACAGGCATACACAGGCATACCCAGGCATACCCAGGCATACACAGGCATACACAGGCATACACAGGCATACACAGGCATACACAGGCATTCACTGGCATACACAGGCATACACAGGCATACACAGGCATTCACAGGCTTACACAGGCATACACAGGCATAAACAGGCATACACACACATACACTGGCATACACAGGCATACACAGCCATACACAGGCATAGACTGGCATACCCAGTCATACACAGGCATACACAGGCATACACAGCCATACACAGGCATAGACTGGCATACACTGACATATACAGGCATACACAGGCATACAAAGGCATACACAGGCATTCACAGGCTTACACAGGCATACAAAGGCATACACTGGCAAACACAGGCATACACAGGCATACCCAGGCATACCCAGGCATATACAGGCATACACAGTCACACACAGGCACACAGAGGCATACACAGGCATACACTGGCATACACATGCATACACATGCATACACAGGCATACACAGGCATACATAGGCATACACAGGCATACACAGGCATACACAGGCATACACATGCATACACAAGCATACACAGGCTTACACAGGCATACACAGACACACACAGGCATACAGAGGCATACACAGGTATACACAGGCATACAAAGGCATACACACGCATACACAGGCATACACAGGCATACACAGGCATACACAGGCATAGACAGGCATACACAAATATACACTGGCATACACGGGCATAAAAAGGCATACACACACATACACTGGCATACACATGCATACACAGCATACACTGGCATACACAGGCATACACAGGCATACACAGGCATTCACTGGCATACACAGGCATACACAGGCATACACAGGCATTCACAGGCTTACACAGGCATACACGGGCATAAACAGGCATACACACACATACACTGGCATACACAGGCATACACAGCCATACACAGGCATAGACTGGCATACCCAGTCATACACAGGCATACACAGGCATACACAGCCATACACAGGCATAGACTGGCATACACTGACATATACAGGCATACACAGGCAGTCACAGGCATACACAGACATTCACTGGCATACACAGGCATACAAAGGCATACACAGGCATTCACAGGCTTACACAGGCATACAAAGGCATACACTGGCAAACACAGGCATACACAGGCATAGCCAGGCATACCCAGGCATACACAGGCATACACAGGCATACACAGGCATACACAGGCATACACAGGCATACACAGGCATACACAGGCATACACAGGCATACACAGGCATACACAGGCATACACGGGCATACACAGGCATACACAGGCATACACAAGCATACACAGGCATACACAGACATTCACTGGCATACACAGGCATACACAGGCATTCACAGGCTTACACAGGCATACAAAGGCATACACTGACAAACACTGACAAACACAGGCATACACAGGCATACCCAGGCATACACAGGCACACACAGGCATACACAGGCATACACAGGCATACACAGGCATACACAGGCATACAAAGGCATACACAGGCATACACAGGCATACACAGTCATACACAGGCATACACTGGCACACACTGGCATACACAAGCATACACAGACATATACAGGCATATACAGGCATACACAGTCACACACAGGCATACAGAGGCATACACAGGCATACACTGGCATACACATGCATACACATGCATACACAGGCATACACAGGCATACATAGGCATACACAGGCATACACAGGCATACACAGGCATACACATGCATACACAAGCATACACAGGCTAACACAGGCATACACAGACACACACAGGCATACAGAGGCATACACAGGTATACACAGGCATACAAAGGCATACACACGCATACACAGGCATACACAGGCATACACAGGCATACACAGGCATACACAAATATACACTGGCATACACGGGCATAAAAAGGCATACACACACATACACTGGCATACACATGCATACACAGCATACACTGGCATACACAGGCATACACAGGCATACACAGGCATTCACTGGCATACACAGGCATACACAGGCATACACAGGCATTCACAGGCTTACACAGACATACAAAGGCATACACTGGCAAACACAGGCATACACAGGCATACCCAGGCATACCCAGGCATACCCAGGCATACACAGGCACACACAGGCATACACAGGCATACACAGGCATACACAGGCATACAAAGGCATACACAGGCATACACAGGCATACACAGGCATACACAGTCATACACAGGCATACACTGGCATACACTGGCATACACAGGCATACACAGGCATACACAAGTATACACAGGCATACACGGGCATAAACAGGCATACACACACATACACTGGCATACACATGCATACACAGCATACACTGGCATACACAGGCATACACTGGCATACACATGCATACACATGCATACACAGGCATACACAGGCATACATAGGCATACACAGGCATACACAGGCATACACAGGCATACACATGCATACACAAGCATACACAGGCTTACACAGGCATACACAGACACACACAGGCATACAGAGGCATACACAGGTATACACAGGCATACAAAGGCATACACACGCATACACAGGCATACACAGGCATACACAGGCATACACAGGCATACACAGGCACACACAAATATACACTGGCATACACGGGCATAAAAAGGCATACACACACATACACTGGCATACACATGCATACACAGCATACACTGGCATACACAGGCATACACAGGCATACACAGGCATTCACTGGCATACACAGGCATACACAGGCATACACAGGCATTCACAGGCTTACACAGGCATACAAAGGCATACACTGGCAAACACAGGCATACACAGGCATACCCAGGCATACCCAGGCATACCCAGGCATACACAGGCACACACAGGCATACACAGGCATACACAGGCATACACAGGCATACAAAGGCATACACAGGCATACACAGGCATACACAGGCATACACAGTCATACACAGGCATACACTGGCATACACTGGCATACACAGGCATACACAGGCATACACAAGTATACACAGGCATACACGGGCATAAACAGGCATACACACACATACACTGGCATACACATGCATACACAGCATACACTGGCATACACAGGCATACACAGGCAAACACAGGCATTCACTGGCATACACAGTCATACACAGGCATACACTGGCATACACTGGCATACACAGGCATACACAGGCATACACAAGTATACACAGGCATACACAGGCATAAACAGGCATACACACACATACACTGGCATACACATGCATACACAGCATACACTGGCATACACAGGCATACACAGGCAAACACAGGCATTCACTGGCATACACAGGCATACACAGTCATACACAGGCATACACTGGCATACACTGGCATAAACAAGCATACACAGACATATACAGGCATATACAGGCATACACAGTCAAACACAGGCATACACAGGCATACACAGGCATACACTGGCATACACTGGCATACACTGGCATACACAGGCATACACAGGCATACACAGGCATACACAGGCATAACCAGGCATACACAGGCATACACAGGCATACACAGGCATACACAGGCTGACACAGGCATACACAGGCATACACAGGCATACACAGGCATAGACTGGCATACACAGGCATTCATAATCATAAACAGGCAAACAATGGCATATACAGACATACACTGAGATATACAGGCATACACAGGCAGTCACAGGCAGTCACAGGCATACACGGAATTTACTGGCATACACTGGCATACACGGGCATACACAGGCATACACAGGCATACACGGGCATACACGGGCATGCAGAGGCATACACAGGCATACACAGGCATACACAGGCATACACAAGCATACACAAGCATACACAGACATATACAAGCATACAGGCATACTGGCGTACATGCGTACAGGATTGAAAAGGCATTCACGAAAAACACAAGCACAGGCATTCACAGGCATACACTTGCATAAACTGGCATACAAAGGCAAACACAGGCATCCACAGGCATACACAGGCACACACAGGCATATACAGGCATACACAGGCATACACAGCCATACACAGGCATAGACTGGCATACACTGACATATACAGGCATACACAGGCAGTCACAGGCATACACAGACATTCACTGGCATACACAGGCATACAAAGGCATACACAGGCATTCACAGGCTTACACAGGCATACAAAGGCATACACTGGCAAACACAGGCATACACAGGCATACCCAGGCATACCCAGGCATACACAGGCATACACAGGCATACACAGGCATACACAGGCATACACAGGCATACACAGGCATTCACTGGCATACACAGGCATACACAGGCATACACAGGCATTCACAGGCTTACACAGGCATACACGGGCATAAACAGGCATACACACACATACACTGGCATACACAGGCATACACAGCCATACACAGGCATAGACTGGCATACCCAGTCATACACAGGCATACACAGGCATACACAGCCATACACAGGCATAGACTGGCATACACTGACATATACAGGCATACACAGGCAGTCACAGGCATACACAGACATTCACTGGCATACACAGGCATACAAAGGCATACACAGGCATTCACAGGCTTACACAGGCATACAAAGGCATACACTGACAAACACAGGCATACACAGGCATACCCAGGCATACCCAGGCATATACAGGCATACACAGTCACACACAGGCATACAGAGGCATACACAGGCATACACTGGCATACACATGCATACACATGCATACACAGGCATACACAGGCATACATAGGCATACACAGGCATACACAGGCATACACAGGCATACACATGCATACACAAGCATACACAGGCTTACACAGGCATACACAGACACACACAGGCATACAGAGGCATACACAGGTATACACAGGCATACAAAGGCATACACACGCATACACAGGCATACACAGGCATACACAGGCATACACAGGCATACACAGGCATACACAGGCATACACAAATATACACTGGCATACACGGGCATAAAAAGGCATACACACACATACACTGGCATACACATGCATACACAGCATACACTGGCATACACAGGCATACACAGGCATACACAGGCATACACAGGCATTCACTGGCATACACAGGCATACACAGGCATACACAGGCATTCACAGGCTTACACAGGCATACACGGGCATAAACAGGCATACACACACATACACTGGCATACACAGGCATACACAGCCATACACAGGCATAGACTGGCATACCCAGTCATACACAGGCATACACAGGCATACACAGCCATACACAGGCATAGACTGGCATACACTGACATATACAGGCATACACAGGCAGTCACAGGCATACACAGACATTCACTGGCATACACAGGCATACAAAGGCATACACAGGCATTCACAGGCTTACACAGGCATACAAAGGCATACACTGGCAAACACAGGCATACACAGGCATACCCAGGCATACCCAGGCATACACAGGCATACACAGGCATACACAGGCATACACAGGCATACACAGGCATACACAGGCATACACAGGCATACACAGGCATACACAGGCATACACAGGCATACACAGGCATACACAGGCATACACGGGCATACACAGGCATACACAGGCATACACAAGCATACACAGGCATACACAGACATTCACTGGCATACACAGGCATACACAGGCATTCACAGGCTTACACAGGCATACAAAGGCATACACTGACAAACACAGGCATACACAGGCATACCCAGGCATACACAGGCACACACAGGCATACACAGTCATACACAGGCATACACAGGCATACACAGGCATACAAAGGCATACACAGGCATACACAGGCATACACAGTCATACACAGGCATACACTGGCACACACTGGCATACACAAGCATACACAGACATATACAGGCATATACAGGCATACACAGTCACACACAGGCATACAGAGGCATACACAGGCATACACTGGCATACACATGCATACACATGCATACACAGGCATACACAGGCATACATAGGCATACACAGGCATACACAGGCATACACAGGCATACACATGCATACACAAGCATACACAGGCTTACACAGGCATACACAGGCTTACACAGGCATACACAGACACACACAGGCATACAGAGGCATACACAGGTATACACAGGCATACAAAGGCATACACAGGCGTACACAGGCATACACAAATATACACTGGCATACACGGGCATAAAAAGGCATACACACACATACACTGGCATACACATGCATACACAGCATACACTGGCATACACAGGCATACACAGGCATACACAGGCATTCACTGGCATACACAGGCATACACAGGCATACACAGGCATTCACAGGCTTACACAGGCATACAAAGGCATACACTGGCAAACACAGGCATACACAGGCATACCCAGGCATACCCAGGCATACCCAGGCATACACAGGCACACACAGGCATACACAGGCATACACAGGCATACACAGGCATACAAAGGCATACACAGGCATACACAGGCATACACAGGCATACACAGTCATACACAGGCATACACTGGCATACACTGGCATACACAGGCATACACAGGCATACACAAGTATACACAGGCATACACGGGCACAAACAGGCATACACACACATACACTGGCATACACATGCATACACAGCATACACTGGCATACACAGGCATACACAGGCAAACACAGGCATTCACTGGCATACACAGGCATACACAGTCATACACAGGCATACACTGGCATACACTGGCATAAACAAGCATACACAGACATATACAGGCATATACAGGCATACACAGTCAAACACAGGCATACACAGGCATACACAGGCATACACTGGCATACACTGGCATACACTGGCATACACAGGCATACACAGGCATACACAGGCATACACAGGCATAACCAGGCATACACAGGCATACACAGGCATACACAGGCATACACAGGCTGACACAGGCATACACAGGCATACACAGGCATACACAGGCATAGACTGGCATACACAGGCATTCATAGTCATAAACAGGCAAACAATGGCATATACAGACATACACTGAGATATACAGGCATACACAGGCAGTCACAGGCAGTCACAGGCATACACGGAATTTACTGGCATACACTGGCATACACGGGCATACACAGGCATACACAGGCATACACGGGCATACACGGGCATGCAGAGGCATACACAGGCATACACAGGCATACACAGGCATACACAAGCATACACAAGCATACACAGACATATACAAGCATACAGGCATACTGGCGTACATGCGTACAGGATTGAAAAGGCATTCACGAAAAACACAAGCACAGGCATTCACAGGCATACACTTGCATAAACTGGCATACAAAGGCAAACACAGGCATCCACAGGCATACACAGGCACACACAGGCATATACAGGCATACACAGGCATACACAGGCATACACAGGCATACACAGGCATACACAAGTATACACAGGCATACACGGGCATAAACAGGCATACACACACATACACTGGCATACACATGCATACACAACATACACTGGCATACACAGGCATACACAGGCATACACAGGCATTCACTGGCATACACAGGCATACACAGGCATACACAGGCATTCACAGGCTTACACAGGCATACAAAGGCATACACTGGCAAACACAGGCATACACAGGCATACCCAGGCATACCCAGGCATACCCAGGCATACACAGGCACACACAGGCATACACAGGCATACACAGGCATACACAGGCATACAAAGGCATACACAGGCATACACAGGCATACACAGTCATACACAGGCATACACTGGCATACACTGGCCTACACAAGCATACACAGACATATACAGGCATATACAGGCATACACAGGCATAACCAGGCATAAACAGGCATACACAGGCATACACCGGCATACACTGGCATACACAGGCATACACAGGCATACACAGGCATACACAGGCATACACAGGCATACACAGGCATAACCAGGCATAAACAGGCATACACAGGCATACACAGGCATACACAGGCTTACACAGGCATACACAGGCATACACAGGCATACACGGGCATACACAGGCATACACAGGCATACACAGGCATACACAGGCATAGACTGGCATACACAGGCATTCATAGTCATTAACAGACAAACAATGGCATATACAGACATACACTGAGATATACAGGCATACACAGGCAGTCACAGGCAGTCACAGGCATACACAGGCATTTACTGGCATACACTGGCATACAGGGGCATACACAGGCATACACAGGCATACACAGGCATACACGGGCATACACGGGCATGCAGAGGCATACACAGGCATACACAGGCATACACAGGCATACACAAGCATACACAGACATATACAAGCATACAGGCATACTGGCGTACATGCGTACAGGATTGAAAAGGCATACACGAAAAACACAAGCACAGGCATTCACAGGCATACACTTGCATAAACTGGCATACAAAGGTAAACACAGGCATACACAGGTATACACAGGCACACACAGGCATATACAGGCATACACAGGCATACATAGGCATACACAGGCATACACAGGCATACACAGGCATACACAGGCATACACAGGCATACACATGCATACGCAAGTATACACAGGCATACACGGGCATAAACAGGCATACACACACATACACTGGCATACACATGCATACACAGCATACACTGGCATACACAGGCATACACAGGCATACACAGCCATACACAGGCATAGACTGGCATACCCAGTCATACACATGGCATACACAGGCATACACAGCCATACACAGGCATAGACTGGCATAGACTGGCATACACTGACATATACAGGCATACACAGGCAGTCACAGGCATACACAGACATTCACTGGCATACACAGGCATACACAGGCATACACAGGCATTCACAGGCTTACACATGCATACAAAGGCATACACTGGCAAACACAGGCATACACAGGCATACCCAGGCATACCCAGGCATACACAGGCATACACAGGCATACACAGGCATACACAGGCATACACAGGCATACACAGGCATACACAGGCATACACAGGCATACACAGGCATACACGGGCATACACAGGCATACACAGGCATACACATGCATACACAGGCATAAACAGGCATACACAGTCCTACACAGGCATACACTAGCATACACAAGCATACACAAGCATACCCAGATCTACACAGGCATACACAGGCATACACAGCCAAACACAGGCATAGACTGGCATACACTGACAAATACAGGCATACACAAGCATACACAGGCATACACAGGCATTCACTGGCACACACAGGCATATACAGGCATACACAGGCATACATAGGCATACACAGGCATACACAGGCATACACAGGCATACACAGGCATACACAAGTATACACAGGCATACACGGGCATAAACAGGCATACACACACATACACTGGCATACATATGCATACACAGCATACACTGGCATACACAGGCATACACAGGCATACACAGGCATACACAGGCATACACAGGCATACACAGGCATACACATGCATAAACTGGCATATACAAGCATACACAGCCATACACAGGAATAGACAGGCATACACTGGCATACACCGCCACACACGGGCATACACAGGCATACACAGACATACACGGGCATGCACAGGCACACACAGGCATACACTTGCATAAACTGGCATAACCAGGCAAACACAGGCATACACAGGCATACACAGGCACACACAGGCATATACAGGCATACACAGGCATACACAGGCATGCACAGGCATACACAGGCATAAACAGGCATTCGCAAGTATACACAGGCATACACAGGCATAAACATGCATACACACACATACACTGGCATACACATGCATACACAGCATACACTGGCATACACAGGCATACACAGGCATACACAGCCATACACAGGCATAGACTGGCATACCCAGTCATACACAGGCATACACAGGCATACACAGGCATACACAGGCATACAAAGGCATACACAGGCATACACAGGCATACACAGGCATACACAGTCATACACAGGCATACACTGGCATACACTGGCATACACAGGCATACACAGGCATACACAAGTATACACAGGCATACACGGGCACAAACAGGCATACACACACATACACTGGCATACACATGCATACACAGCATACACTGGCATACACAGGCATACACAGGCAAACACAGGCATTCACTGGCATACACAGGCATACACAGTCATACACAGGCATACACTGGCATACACTGGCATAAACAAGCATACACAGACATATACAGGCATATACAGGCATACACAATCAAACACAGGCATACACAGGCATACACAGGCATACACTGGCATACACTGGCATACACTGGCATACACAGGCATACACAGGCATACACAGGCATACACAGGCATAACCAGGCATACACAGGCATACACAGGCATACACAGGCATACACAGGCTGACACAGGCATACACAGGCATACACAGGCATACACAGGCATAGACTGGCATACACAGGCATTCATAGTCATAAACAGGCAAACAATGGCATATACAGACATACACTGAGATATACAGGCATACACAGGCAGTCACAGGCAGTCACAGGCATACACGGAATTTACTGGCATACACTGGCATACACGGGCATACACAGGCATACACAGGCATACACGGGCATACACGGGCATGCAGAGGCATACACAGGCATACACAGGCATACACAGGCATACACAAGCATACACAAGCATACACAGACATATACAAGCATACAGGCATACTGGCGTACATGCGTACAGGATTGAAAAGGCATTCACGAAAAACACAAGCACAGGCATTCACAGGCATACACTTGCATAAACTGGCATACAAAGGCAAACACAGGCATCCACAGGCATACACAGGCACACACAGGCATATACAGGCATACACAGGCATACACAGGCATACACAGGCATACACAGGCATACACAAGTATACACAGGCATACACGGGCATAAACAGGCATACACACACATACACTGGCATACACATGCATACACAGCATACACTGGCATACACAGGCATACACAGGCATACACAGGCATACACAGGCATTCACTGGCATACACAGGCATACACAGGCATACACAGGCATTCACAGGCTTACACAGGCATACAAAGGCATACACTGGCAAACACAGGCATACACAGGCATACCCAGGCATACCCAGGCATACCCTGGCATACACAGGCACACACAGGCATACACAGGCATACACAGGCATACACAGGCATACAAAGGCATACACAGGCATACACAGGCATACACAGACATACACAGGCATACACTGGCATACACTGGCATACACAAGCATACACAGACATATACAGGCATATACAGGCATACACAGGCATAACCAGGCATAAACAGGCATACACAGGCATACACTGGCCTACACTGGCATACACAGGCATACACAGGCATACACAGGCATACACAGGCATACACAGGCATAACCAGGCATAAACATACATACACAGGCATACACAGGCATACACAGGCTTACACAGGCATACACAGGCATACACAGGCATACACGGGCATACACAGGCATACACAGGCATACACAGGCATACACAGGCATAGACTGGCATACACAGGCATTCATAGTCATTAACAGACAAACAATGGCATATACAGACATACACTGAGATATACAGGCATACACAGGCAGTCACAGGCATACACAGGCATTTACTGGCATACACTGGCATACACTGGCATACAGGGGCATACACAGGCATACACAGGCATACACAGGCATACACGGGCATACACGGGCATGCAGAGGCATACACAGGCATACACAGGCATACACAAGCATACACAGACATATACAAGCATACAGGCATACTGGCGTACATGCGTACAGGATTGAAAAGGCATACACAAAAAACACAAGCACAGGCATTCACAGGCATACACTTGCATAAACTGGCATACAAAGGTAAACACAGGCATACACAGGTATACACAGGCACACACAGGCATATACAGGCATACACAGGCATACATAGGCATACACAGGCATACACAGGCATACACAGGCATACACAGGCATACACAGGCATACACAGGCATACACATGCATACGCAAGTATACACAGGCATACACGGGCATAAACAGGCATACACACACATACACTGGCATACACATGCATACACAGCATACACTGGCATACACAGGCATACACAGGCATACACAGGCATACACAGCCATACACAGGCATAGACTGGCATACCCAGTCATACACAGGCATACACAGGCATACACAGCCATACACAGGCATAGACTGGCATAGACTGGCATACACTGACATATACAGGCATACACAGGCAGTCACAGGCATACACAGACATTCACTGGCATACACAGGCATACACAGGCATACACAGGCATTCACAGGCTTACACATGCATACAAAGGCATACACTGGCAAACACAGGCATACACAGGCATACCCAGGCATACCCAGGCATACACAGGCATACACAGGCATACACAGGCATACACAGGCATACACAGGCATACACAGGCATACACAGGCATACACAGGCATACACAGGCATACACAGGCATACACGGGCATACACAGGCATACACAGGCATACACATGCATACACAGGCATAAACAGGCATACACAGTCCTACACAGGCATACACTAGCATACACAAGCATACACAAGCATACCCAGATCTACACAGGCATACACAGGCATACACAGCCAAACACAGGCATAGACTGGCATACACTGACAAATACAGGCATACACAAGCATACACAGGCATACACAGGCATTCACTGGCACACACAGGCATATACAGGCATACACAGGCATACATAGGCATACACAGGCATACACAGGCATACACAGGCATACACAAGTATACACAGGCATACACGGGCATAAACAGGCATACACACACATACACTGGCATACATATGCATACACAGCATACACTGGCATACACAGGCATACACAGGCATACACAGGCATACACAGGCATACACAGGCATACACATGCATAAACTGGCATATACAAGCATACACAGCCATACACAGGAATAGACAGGCATACACTGGCATACACCGCCATACACGGGCATACACAGGCATACACAGACATACACGGGCATGCACAGGCATACACAGGCATACACTTGCATAAACTGGCATAACCAGGCAAACACAGGCATACACAGGCATACACAGGCACACACAGGCATATACAGGCATACACAGGCATACACAGGCATGCACAGGCATACACAGGCATAAACAGGCATTCGCAAGTATACACAGGCATACACGGGCATAAACAGGCATACACACACATACACTGGCATACACATGCATACACAGCATACACTGGCATACACAGGCATACACAGGCATACACAGCCATACACAGGCATAGACTGGCATACCCAGTCATACACAGGCATACACAGGCATACACAGCCATACACAGGCATAGACTGGCATACACTGACATATACAGGCATACACAGGCAGTCACAGGCATACACAGGCATTCACTGGCATACACAGGCATACACAGGCATACACTGGCAAACACAGGCATACACAGGCATACCCAGGCACACCCAGGCATACACAGGCATACACAGGCATACACGGGCATACACAGGCATACACTGGCACACACTGGCATACACAAGCATACACAGACATATACAGGCATATACAGGCAAACACAGTCAAACACAGGCATACACAGGCATACACAGGCATACACTGGCATACACATGCATACACATGCATACATAGGCATACACAGTCCTACACAGGCATACACTAGCATACACAAGCATACACAAGCATACCCAGATCTACACAGGCATACACAGGCATACACAGCCAAACACAGGCATAGACTGGCATACACTGACATATACAGGCATACACAAGCATACACAGGCATACACAGGCATTCACTGGCATACACAGGCATACACAGGCATACACAGGCATACCCAGGCATACCCAGGCATACACAGGCACACACAGGCATACACAGGCATACACAGGCATACACAGGCATACACAGGCATACAAAGGCATACACAGGCATACACAGGCATACACAGTCATACACAGGCATACACTGGCACACACTGGCATACACAAGCATACACAGCCATTTACAGGCATATACAGGCAAACACAGTCAAACACAGGCATACACAGGCATACACAGGCATACACTGGCATACACATGCATACACATGCATACACAGGCATACACAGGCATACATGGGCATACACAGGCATACACAGGCATACACAGGCATACACATGCATACACAAGCATACACAGGCATACACAGACACACACAGGCATACAGAGGCATACACAGGTATACACAGGCATACAAAGGCATACACACGCATACACAGGCATACACAGGCATACACAGGCATACACAGGCATACACAGGCATTCAGAGGCATACACATGCATAAACTGGCATATACAAGCATACACAGCCACACACAGGCATAGACAGGCATACACTGGCATACACCGCCATACACGGGAATACACAGGCTTACACAGACATACACGGGCATGCACAGGCATACACAGGCATACACCGACAAATACAGGCACAAACAGGTATACACAGGCATACACAGGCATACACAGGCATACACAGGCATACACAGGCATACACAGGCATACACAGGCATACACAGGCATACACAGTCATACACAGGCATACACTGGCATACACAGGCATAGACAGGCATACACAGGCATACACAGGCATACACAGACATACACAGGAATACGCAGGCATGCACAGGCATACACAGGCATACACAGGAATACACAGGCATACACAGGCATTAACTGGCATACACAGGCATAAACTGGCATACACAGACATATAGTACACAGACTTATGCAGGCATACCCAGTCATACACAGGCATACACGGGCATACACAGGCACACACAGGCATATACAGGCATACACAGGCATACACAGGCATACACAGGCATACACAGGCATACACAGGCATACACAAGTATACACAGGCATACACGGGCATAAACAGGCATACACACACATACACTGGCATACACATGCATACACAGCATACACTGGCATACACAGGCATACACAGGCATACACAGGCATTCACTGGCATACACAGGCATACACAGGCATACACAGGCATTCACAGGCTTACACAGGCATACAAAGGCATACACTGGCAAACACAGGCATACACAGGCATACCCAGGCATACCCAGGCATACCCAGGCATACACAGGCACACACAGGCATACACAGGCATACACAGGCATACACAGGCATACAAAGGCATACACAGGCATACACAGGCATACACAGTCATACACAGGCATACACTGGCATACACTGGCATACACAAGCATACACAGACATATACAGGCATATACAGGCATACACAGGCATAACCAGGCATAAACAGGCATACACAGGCATACACTGGCATACACTGGCATACACAGGCATACACAGGCATACACAGGCATACACAGGCATACACAGGCATAACCAGGCATAAACATACATACACAGGCATACACAGGCATACACAGGCTTACACAGGCATACACAGGCATACACAGGCATACACGGGCATACACAGGCATACACAGGCATACACAGGCATACACAGGCATAGACTGGCATACACAGGCATTCATAGTCATTAACAGACAAACAATGGCATATTCAGACATACACTGAGATATACAGGCATACACAGGCAGTCACAGGCAGTCACAGGCATACACAGCATTTACTGGCATACACTGGCATACAGGGGCATACACAGGCATACACAGGCATACACAGGCATACACGGGCATACACGGGCATGCAGAGGCATACACAGGCATACACAGGCATACACAGGCATACACAAGCATACACAGACATATACAAGCATACAGGCATACTGGCGTACATGCGTACAGGATTGAAAAGGCATACACGAAAAACACAAGCACAGGCATTCACAGGCATACACTTGCATAAACTGGCATACAAAGGTAAACACAGGCATACACAGGTATACACAGGCACACACAGGCATATACAGGCATACACAGGCATACATAGGCATACACAGGCATACACAGGCATACACAGGCATACACAGGCATACACAGGCATACACATGCATAAACTGGCATATACAAGCATACACAGCCATACACAGGAATAGACAGGCATACACTGGCATACACCGCCATACACGGGCATACACAGGCATACACAGACATACACGGGCATGCACAGGCATACACAGGCATACACTTGCATAAACTGGCATAACCAGGCATACACAGGCATACACAGGCATACACAGGCACACACAGGCATATACAGGCATACACAGGCATACACAGGCATGCACAGGCATACACAGGCATAAACAGGCATTCGCAAGTATACACAGGCATACACGGGCATAAACAGGCATACACACACATACACTGGCATACACATACATACACAGCATACACTGGCATACACAGGCATACACAGGCATACACAGCCATACACAGGCATAGACTGGCATACCCAGTCATACACAGGCATACACAGGCATACACAGCCATACACAGGCATAGACTGGCATACACTGACATATACAGGCATACACAGGCAGTCACAGGCATACACAGGCATTCACTGGCATACACAGGCATACACAGGCATACACTGGCAAACACAGGCATACACAGGCATACCCAGGCACACCCAGGCATACACAGGCATACACAGGCATACACGGGCATACACAGGCATACACTGGCACACACTGGCATACACAAGCATACACAGACATATACAGGCATATACAGGCAAACACAGTCAAACACAGGCATACACAGGCATACACAGGCATACACAGGCATACACAGGCATACACAGGCATACACAGGCATTCAGAGGCATACACATGCATAAACAGGCATAGACTGGCATACCCAGTCATACACAGGCATACACAGGCATACACAGGCATACACAGGCATACACAGCCATACACAGGCATAGACTGGCATACTCAGTCATACACAGGCACACACAGTCATACACAGGCATACACAGTCAAACACCGGCATACACAGGCATACACAGGCATACACAGGCATACACAGGCATACACAGTCATACACAGGCATACACTGGCATACACAGGCATACACAGGCATACACAGGCATACACAGGCATACACAGGCATACACAGGCATACACAGGAATACGCAGGCATACACAGGCATTCACTGGCATACACAGGCATACACAAGCATACACAGGCATACGCAGGCATACACAGGCATACACAGGCACTCACAGGCATACACAGCCATACACAGGCATAGACTGGCATACCCAGTCATACACAGGCATACACAGGCATACACAGCCATACACAGGCATAGACTGGCATACACTGACATAGACAGGCATACACACGCAGTCACAGGCATACACAGGCATACACTGGCATACACAGGCATACACAGGCATACACAGGCATTCACAGGCTTACACAGGCATACAAAGGCATACACTGGCAAACACAGGCATACACAGACATATAGTACACAGACTTATACAGGCATACCCAGTCATACACAGGCATACACAGGCATACACAGGCATACATAGGCATACACAGGCATACACAGGCATACACAGGCATACACATGCATACACAAGCATACACAGGCATACACAGACACACACAGGCATACAGAGGCATACACAGGTATACACAGGCATACAAAGGCATACACACGCATACACAGGCATACACAGGCATACACAGGCATACATAGGCATACACAGGCATACACAGGCATACACAGGCATACACATGCATACACAAGCATACACAGGCATACACAGACACACACAGGCATACAGAGGCATACACAGGTATACACAGGCATACAAAGGCATACACACGCATACACAGGCATACACAGGCATACACAGGCATACACAGGCATACACAGGCATTCAGAGGCATACACATGCATAAACTGGCATATACAAGCATACACAGCCACACACAGGCATATACAGGCATACACTGGCATACACCGCCATACACGGGAATACACAGGCTTACACAGACATACACGGGCATGCACAGGCATACACAGGCATACACCGACAAATACAGGCATAAACAGGTATACACAGGCATACACAGGCATACACAGGCATACACAGGCATACACAGGCATACACAGTCAAACACAGGCATACACAGGCATACACAGGCATACACAGGCATACACAGGCATACACAGGCATACACAGTCATACACAGGCATACACTGGCATACACAGGCATACACAGGCATACACAGGCATACACAGGCATTCACAGACATACACAGGAATACGCAGGCATACACAGGCATTCACTGGCATACACAGGCATAAACTGGCATACACAGACATATAGTACACAGACTTATACAGGCATACCCAGTCATACACAGGCATACACGGGCATACACAGGCATACACAGGCATACACGGGCATACACGGGCATGCAGAGGCATACACAGGCATACACAGTCAAACACAGGCATACACAGGCATACACAGGCATACACAGGCATACACAGGCATACACAGGCATACACTGGCATACACCGCCATACACGGGAATACACAGGCATACACAGACATTCACTGGCATACACAGGCATACACATGCATACACAGGCATACACAGGCATACATAGGCATACACAGGCATACACAGGCATACACAGGCATACACATGCATACACAAGCATACACAGGCTTACACAGGCATACACAGACACACACAGGCATACAGAGGCATACACAGGTATACACAGGCATACAAAGGCATACACACGCATACACAGGCATACACAGGCATACACAGGCATACACAGGCATACACAGGCATACACAGGCATACACAGGCATACACAGGCATTCAGAGGCATACACATGCATAAACAGGCATAGACTGGCATACCCAGTCATACACAGGCATACACAGGCATACACAGGCATACACAGGCATACACAGCCATACACAGGCATAGACTGGCATACTCAGTCATACACAGGCACACACAGTCATACACAGGCATACACAGTCAAACACAGGCATACACAGGCATACACAGGCATACACAGGCATACACAGGCATACACAGTCATACACAGGCATAGACTGGCATACCCAGTCATACACAGGCATACACAGGCATACACAGCCATACACAGGCATAGACTGGCATACACTGACATATACAGGCATACACAGGCAGTCACAGGCATACACAGGCATTCACTGGCATACACAGGCATACACAGGCATACACAGGCATTCACAGGCTTACACAGGCATACAAAGGCATACACTGGCAAACACAGGCATACACAGACATATAGTACACAGACTTATACAGGCATACCCAGTCATACACAGGCATACACAGGCATACACAGGCATACACAGCCATACACAGGCATAGACTGGCATACCCAGTCATACACAGGCATACACAGGCATACACAGCCATACACAGGCATAGACTGGCATACACTGACATATACAGGCATACACAGGCAGTCACAGGCATACACAGGCATTCACTGGCATACACAGGCATACACAGGCATACACAGGCATTCACAGGCTTACACAGGCATACAAAGGCATACACTGGCAAACACAGGCATACACAGGCATACCCAGGCATACCCAGGCATACAAAGGCACACACAGGCATACACAGGCATACAAGGGCATACACAGGCATACACAGGCATACACAGGCATACACAGGCATACACAGGCATACACAGGCATACACGGGCATGCACAGGCATACACAGGCATACCCATGCATACACAGGCATACACAGTCCTACACAGGCATACACTGGCATACACAAGCATACACAAGCATACACAAGCATACACAAGCATACCCAGATCTACACAGGCAGACACAGGCATACACAGCCAAACACAGGCATAGACTGGCATACACTGACATATACAGGCATACACAAGCATACACAGGCATACACAGGCATTCACTGGCATACACAGGCATTCACTGGCACACACAGGCATTCATAGGCTTACACAGGCATACAAAGGCATACACTGGCAAACACAGGCATACACAGGCATACCCAGGCATACCCAGGCATACACAGGCACACACAGCCATACACAGGCATAGACTGGCATACCCAGTCATACACAGCCATACACAGGCATAGACTGTCATACACTGACATACACAAGCATACACAGACATATACAGGCATATACAGGCATACACAGTCAAACACAGGCATACACAGGCATACACAGGCATACACTGGCATACACTGGCATACACAGGCATACACAGGCATACACAGGCATACACAGGCATAACCAGGCATACACAGGCATACACCGGCTGACACAGGCATACACAGGCATACACAGGCATACACAGGCATAGACTGGCATAAGCAGGCATTCATAGTCATAAACAGGCAAACAATGGCATATACAGACATACACTGAGATATACAGGCATACACAGGCAGTCACAGGCAGTCACAGGCATACACAGGCATTTACTGGCATACACTGGCATACACGGGCATACACAGGCATACACAGGCATACACGGGCATACACGGGCATACACGGGCATGCAGAGGCATACACAGGCACACACAGGCATACACAAGCATCCACAGACATATACAAGCATACAGGCATACTGGCGTACATGCGTACAGGATTGAAAACGCATTCACGAAAAACACAAGCACAGGCATTCACAGGCATACACTTGCATAAACTGGCATACAAAGGCAAACACAGGCATACACAGGCACACACAGGCATATACAGGCATACACAGGCATATACAGGCACACACAGGCATACACAGGCATACACAGGCATACACAAGTATACACAGGCATACACGGGCATAAACAGGCATACACACACATACACTGGCATACACATGCATACACAGCATACACTGGCATACACAGGCATACACAGGCATACACAGGCATACACAGGCATTCACAGGCTTACACAGGCATACAAAGGCATACACTGGATAACACAGGCATACACAGGCATACACAGTCATACACAGGCATACACAGGCATACACAGGCATAACCAGGCATACACAGGCATACACAGGCATACACAGGCATACACAGGCATACACAGGCTTACACAGGCATACACAGGCATACACAGGCATACACAGGCATAGACTGGCATACACAGGCATTCATAGTCATAAACAGGCAAACAATGGTATATACAGACATACACTGAGATATACAGGCATACACAGGCAGTCACAGGCAGTCACAGGCATACACAGGCATTTACTGGCATACATGCGTACATGCGTACAGGATTAAAAAGGCACGAAAAACACAAGCACAGCCATTCACAGGCATACACTTGCATAAACTGGCATACAAAGGCAAACACAGGCATACACAGGCATACACAGGCACACACAGGCATATACAGGCATACACAGGCATACATAGGCATACACAGGCATTCGCAAGTATACACAGGCATACACGGGCATAAACAGGCACACACACACATACACTGGCATACACATGCATACACAGCATACACTGGCATACACAGGCATACACAGGCATACACAGGCATACACAGAAATACACAGGCATAGACTGGCATACCCAGTCATACACAGGCATACACAGGCATACACAGCCATACACAGGCATAGACTGGCATACACTGACATATACAGGCATACACAGGCAGTCACAGGCATACACAGGCATTCACTGGCATACACAGGCATACACAGGCATACACAGGCATTCACAGGCTTACACAGGCATACAAAGGCATACACTGGCAAACACAGGCATACACAGGCATACCCAGGCATACCCAGGCATACACAGGCACACACAGGCATACACAGGCATACACAGGCATACACAGGCATACACAGGCATACACAGGTATACACAGGCATACACAGGCATACACAGGCATACACGGGCATACACAGGCATACACAGGCATACACATGCATACACAGGCATACACAGGCATACACAGTCCTACACAGGCATACACTGGCATACACAAGCATACACAAGCATACCCAGATCTACACAGGCATACACAGGCATACACAGCCAAACACAGGCATAGACTGGCATACACTGACATATACAGGCATACACAAGCATACACAGGCATACACAGGCATTCACTGGCATACACAGGCATACACAGGCATTCACAGGCTTACACAGGCATACAAAGGCATACACAGGCATACACAGGCATACACAGTCATACACAGGCATACACTGGCATACACAGGCATACACAGGCATACACAGGCTTACACAGGCATAAAAAGGCATACACAGGCATACACAGGCATAGACTGGCATACACAGGCATACATAGTCATAAACAGGCAAACAATGGCATATACAGACATACACTGAGATATACAGGCATACACAGGCAGTCACAGGCAGTCACAGCCATACACAGGCATTTACTGGCATACACTGGCATACACGGGCATACACAGGCATACACAGGCATACACGGGCATACACGGGCATGCAGAGGCATACACAGGCATACACAGGCATACACAGGCATACACAAGCATACACAGACATATACAAGCATACAGGCATACTGGCGTACATGCGTACAGGATTGAAAGGGCATACACGAAAAACACAAGCACAGGCATTCACAGGCATACACTTGCATAAACTGGCATACAAAGGCAAACACAGGCATACACAGGCATACACAGGCACACACAGGCATATAACGGCATACACAGGCATACACAGGCATACACAGGCATACACAGGCATACACAAGTATACACAGGCATACACGGGCATAAACAGGCATACACACACATACACTGGCATACACATGCATACACAGCATACACTGGCATACACAGGCATACACAGGCATACACAGGCATACACAGGCATACACAGGCATACACAGGCATACAAAGGAATACGCAGGCATACACAGGCATACACAGGCATACAAAGGAATACGCAGGCATACACAGGCATTCGCTGGCACACACAGGCATACACAGGCATAAACTGGCATATACAGGCATACACGAACATTCACAGGCATACACAGCCATACACTGGCATACACAGGCACTCACAGGCATACACAGGCATACACAGGCATACACAGGCATTTACAGGCATACACATGCATAAACTGGCATATACAAGCATACACAGCCATACACAGGAATAGACAGGCATACACTGGCATACAGCGCCATACACGGGCATACACAGGCTTACACAGACATACACGGGCATGCACAGGCATACACAGGCATACACTTGCATAAACTGGCATACAAAGGCAAACACAGGCATACACAGGCATACACAGGCACACACAGGCATATACAGGCATACACAGGCATACACAGGCATACACAGGCATAAACAGGCATTCGCAAGTATACACAGGCATACACGGGCATAAACAGGCATACACACACATACACTGGCATACACATGCATACACAGCATACACTGGCATACACAGGCATACACAGGCATACACAGCCATACACAGCCATACACAGGCATAGACTGGCATACCCAGTCATACACAGGCATACACAGCCATACACAGGCATAGACTGGCATACACTGACATATACAGGCATACACAGGCAGTCACAGGCATACACAGGCATTCACTGGCATACACAGGCATACACAGGCATACACAGGCATTCACAGGCTTACACAGGCATACAAAGGCATACACTGGCAAACACAGGCATACACAGGCATACCCAGGCATACCCAGGCATTCACAGGCTTACACAGGCATACAAAGGCATACACTGGCAAACACAGGCATACACAGGCATACCCAGGCATACCCAGGCATACACAGGCACACACAGGCATACACAGGCATACACAGGCATACACAGGCATACACAGGCATACACAGGCATACACAGGCATTCACAGGCTTACACAGGCATACAAAGGCATACACTGGCAAACACAGGCATACACAGGCATACCCAGGCATACCCAGGCATTCACAGGCTTACACAGGCATACAAAGGCATACACTGGCAAACACAGGCATACACAGGCATACCCAGGCATACCCAGGCATTCACAGGCTTACACAGGCATACAAAGGCATACACTGGCAAACACAGGCATACACAGGCATACCCAGGCATACCCAGGCATATACAGGCATACACAGGCAGTCACAGGCATACACAGGCATTCACTGGCATACACAGGCATACACAGGCATACACAGGCATTCACAGGCTTACACAGGCATACAAAGGCATACACTGGCAAACACAGGCATACACAGGCATACCCAGGCATACCCAGGCATTCACAGGCTTACACAGGCATACAAAGGCATACACTGGCAAACACAGGCATACACAGGCATACCCAGGCATACCCAGGCATACAAAGGCACACACAGGCATACACAGGCATACACAGGCATACACAGGCATACACAGGCATACACAGGCATACACAGGCATACACAGGCATACACAGGCATACACAGGCATACACGGGCATACACAGGCATACACATGCATACACAGGCATACACAGGCATACACAGTCCTACACAGGCATACACTGGCATACACAAGCATACACAAGCATACCCAGATCTACACAGGCATACACAGGCATACACAGCCAAACACAGGCATAGACTGGCATACACTGACATATACAGGCATACACAAGCATACACAGGCATACACAGGCATTCACTGGCATACACAGGCATACACAGGCACACACAGGCATACACAGGCATACACAGGCATACCCAGGCATACCCAGGCATACACAGGCACACACAGGCATACACAGGCATACACAGGCATACACAGGCATACAAAGGCATACACAGGCATACACAGGCATACACAGTCATACACAGGCATACACTGGCATACACAGGCATACACAGGCATACACAGGCTTACACAGGCATACACAGGCTTACACAGGCATACACAGGCATAGACTGGCATACACAGGCATACATAGTCATAAACAGGCAAACAATGTCATATACAGACATACACTGAGATATACAGGCATACACAGGCAGTCACAGGCAGTCACAGGCATACACAGGCATTTACTGGCATACACTGGCATACACGGGCATACACAGGCATACACAGGCATACACGGGCATACACGGGCATGCAGAGGCATACACAGGCATACACAGGCATACACAAGCATACACAGACATATACAAGCATACAGGCATACTGGTGTACATGCGTACAGGATTGAAAAGGCATACACGAAAAACACAAGCACAGGCATTCACAGGCATACACTTGCATAAACTGGCATACAAAGGCAAACACAGGCATACACAGGCATAACCAGGCATACACAGGCATACACAGGCATACACAGGCATGCACAGGCTTACACAGGCATACACAGGCATACACAGGCATAGACTGGCATACACAGGCATTCATAGTCATACACAGGCATACACAGGCATACACAGGCATCCACAGGCATACACAGGCATACGCAGGCATACACAGGCATACACTGGCATACACAGGTATACACAGGCATACACAGGCATACACAGGCATACACAGGCATGCACAGGCATACATAGGCATACACAGGCATACAAAGGAATACGCAGGCATACACAGGCATTCACAGGCATACACAGGCATACACAGGCATAAACTGGCATATACAGGCATACACGGGCATTCACAGGCATACACAGGAATACGCAGGCATACACAGGCATTCACTGGCATACACAGGCATACACAGGCATTCACTGGCATACACAGGAATACACAGGCAAACACAGGCATAAACTGGCATATACAGGCAAAAACGAACATTCACAGGCATACACAGCCATACACTGGAATACACAGGCATACACAGGCATACACAGGCATACACAGGCATACACAGGCACTCACAGGCATACACAGGCATTCACAGGCATACACATGCATAAACTGGCATATACAAGCATACACAGCCATACACAGGCATAGACAGGCATACACTGGCATACACCGCCATACACGGGCATACGCAGGCTTACACAGACATACACGGGCATGCACAGACATACACAGACATACCCGACATATACCGGCATAAACAGGCATACACAGGCATACACAGGCAATACACAGGCATAGGCAGGCATACACAGGCATTCACAGGCATACACAGGCATACACAGGCATAAACTGGCATATACAGGCATACACGGGCATTCACAGGCATACACAGGAATACGCAGGCATACACATGCATACACTGGCATACACAGGCATACACAGGCATACACAGGCATACACAGGCATACACAGGCATCCAAAGGCATACACAGGCATACACAGGAATACACAGGCATACACAGGAATACACAGGCATACACAGGCATACACAGGCATACACAGGCATACACAGGCATACACAGGCATACACAGGCATACACAGGCATACACAGGCATACACAGGCATTCACAGGCATACACATGCAGAAACTGGCATACACAAGCATACACAGCCATACACAGGCATTGACAGGCATACACTGACATATACAGGCATAAACAGGCATACACCGGCATACACTGGCATGCACAGACATACACAGACTTATACAGGCATACCCAGGCATACACAGGCATACACAGCCATACACAGGCATAGACTGGCATACACTGACATATACAGGCATACACAGGTATACACAGGCATTCACTGGCATAAACAGGCATACACAGGCACTCACAGGCATACACAGGCATACACTGGCATACACAGACTAATACAGACTTATACAGGAATACCCAGGCATACACAGTCATACACAGGCATATACTGGTCATACACTGACATATACAGGCATAAAAAGGCATACACAGGCATTCACTGGCATACACAGGCATTCACAGGCTTACACAGGCATACACAGGCATACACTGGCAAACACAGGCATACACAGGAATACCCAGGCACACACAGGCATACACAGGCATACACAGGCATACACAGGCATACACAGACATACACAGGCATACACAGGCATACACAGGCATACACAGGCATACACAGGCATACACAGGCATACACAGGCATACACAGTCAAACACAGGCATGCACAGGCATACGCAGGCATACACAGGCATACACTGGCATACACAGGCATACACAGGCATACACAGGCATACACAGGCATACACAGGCATACACAGGCATATACAGGCATACACGGGCATTCACAGGCATACACAGGAATACGCAGGCATACACAGGCATTCACTGGCATACACAGGCATACACAGGCATAAACTGGCATATACAGGCAAAAACGAACATTCACAGGGATACACAGCCATACACTGGCATACACTGGCATACACAGGCACTCACAGGCATACACAGGCATACACAGGCATACACAGGCATTCACAGGCATACACATGCATAAACTGGCATATACAAGCATACACAGCCATACACAGGCATAGACAGGCATACACTGGCATACACCGTCATACACGGGCATACACAGGCTTACACAGACATACACGGGCATGCACAGGCATACACAGACATACTCCGACATATACAGGCATAAACAGGCATACACAGGCATACACAGGCAATACACAGGCATAGGCAGGCATACACACGCACTCACAGGCATACACAGGCATACACAGGCATACACAGGCATACACAGGCATACACAGGCATACACAGGCATACGCAGGCATACACAGGCATTCACAGGCATACACAGGCATCCACAGGCATACACAGGCATACACAGGCATACACAGGCATACACAGGCATACACAGGCATACACAGGCATACACAGGCATACACAGCCATACACAGGCATACACTGGCATACACAGGCATACACAGGCATACACAGGCATTCACAGGCATACACATGCATGAACTGGCATTGACAGCCATACACAGGCATACTCGGGCATACACAGGCTTACACAGACATACACGGGCATACACAGGCATGCACAGGCATACACCGACATATACAGGCATAAACAGGCATACACAGGCATACACTGGCATACACAGACATACACAGACTTATACAGGCATACCCAGGCATACACAGGCATACACAGCCATACACAGGCAAAGACTGGCATACACTGACATATACAGGCATACACAGGTATACACAGGCATTCACTGGCATACACATGCATACACAGGCACTCACAGGCATACACAGGCATACACTGGCATACACAGACATATACAGACTTATACAGGCATACCCAGGCATACACAGGCATACACAGCCATACACAGGCATAGACTGGCATAAACTGACATATAAAGGCATACAAAGGCATACACAGGCATTCACTGGCATACACAGGCTTTCACAGGCTTACACAGGCATACACAGGCATACACTGGCAAACACAGGCATATACAGGCACACACAGGCATACACAGGCATACACAGGCATACACAGGCATACACAGGCATACACAGGCATACACAGGCATACACAGGCATACACAGGCAGTCACTGGCATACACAGGCATACACAGGCACTCACAGGCATACACTGGCATACACAGACATATACAGACTTATACAGGCATACCCAGGCATACACAGCCATACACAGGCATAGACTGGCATACACTGACATATACAAGCATCCACAGGAATACCCAGGCACACACAGGCATACACAGGCATACACAGGCATACACAGGCATACACTGACATACACAGGCATACACAGGCATACACAGGCATACACAGGCATACACAGCATACACAGCATACACAGGCATACACAGGCATACACAGGCAGTCGCTGGCATACACAGGCATACACAGGCACTCACAGGCATACACTGGCATACACAGACATACACAGCCATACACAGGCATAGACTGGCATACACTGACATATACAAGCATCCACAGGAATACCCAGGCACACACAGGCATACACAGGCATACACAGGCATACACAGGCATACACAGGCATACACAGGCATAAACTGGCATATACAGGCATACACGGGCATTCCCAGGCATACACAGCCATAAACTGGCATACACAGGCATACACAGGCATACACAGGCATACACAAGCACACACAGGCATACACAGCCATACACAGGCACACACAGGCATACACAGACATACACAGACTTATACAGGCATACCCAGGCATACACAGGCATACACAGGCATACACAGCCATACACAGGCATAGACTGGCATACACTGACATATACAGGCATACACAGGTATACACAGGCATTCACTGGCATACACAGGCATACACAGGCATACACAGGCACTCACAGGCATACACAGGCATACACAGGCATACACAGGCATACACTGGCATACACAGACATATACAGACTTATACAGGAATACCCAGGCATACACAGCCATACACAGGCATAGACCGGCATACACTGACATATACAGGCATACAAAGGCATACACAGGCATTCACTGGCATACACAGGCTTTCACAGGCTTACACAGGCATACACAGGCATACACTGGCAAACACAGGCATATACAGGAATACCCAGGCACACACAGGCATACACAGGCATACACAGGCATACACAGGCATACACAGGCATACACAGGCATACACAGGCAGTCACTGGCATACACAGGCATACACAGGCACTCACAGGCATACACTGGCATACACAGACATATACAGACTTATACAGGCATACCCAGGCATACACAGCCATACACAGGCATAGACTGGCATACACTGACAAATACAAGCATCCACAGGAATACCCAGGCACACACAGGCATACACAGGCATACACAGGCATACACAGACATACACAGGCATACACAGGCATACACAGGCATACACAGGCATACACAGGCATACACAGGCATACACAGGCATACACAGGCATACACAGGCATACACAGGCATACACAGGCATACACAGTCAAACACAGGCATACACAGGCATACGCAGGCATACACAGGCATACACTGGCATACACAGGCATACACAGGCATACACAGGCATACACAGGCATACACAGGCATGCACAGGCATACATAGGCATACACAGGCATACACAGGAATGCGCAGGCATACACAGGCATTCACAGGCATACCCAGGCATACACAGGCATATACAGGCATACACGGGCATTCACAGGCATACACAGGAATACGCAGGCATACACAGGCATTCACTGGCATACACAGGCATACACAGGCATAAACTGGCATATACAGGCAAAAACGAACATTCACAGGCATACACAGCCATACACTGGCATACACAGGCACTCACAGGCATACACAGGCATACACAGGCATACACAGGCATTCACAGGCATACACATGCATAAACTGGCATATACAAGCATACACAGCCATACACAGGCATAGACAGGCATACACTGGCATACACCGTCATACACGGGCATACACAGGCTTACACAGACATACACGGGCATGCACAGGCATACACAGACATACACCGACATATACAGGCATAAACAGGCATACACAGGCATAGGCAGGCATACACACGCACTCACAGGCATACACAGGCATACACAGGCATACACAGGCATACGCAGGCATACACAGGCATACACAGGCATCCACAGGCATACACAGGCATACACAGGCATACACAGGCATACACAGGCATACACAGCCATACACAGCCATACACAGGCATACACTGGCATACACAGGCATACACAGGCATACACAGGCATACACAGGCATTCACAGGCATACACATGCATGAACTGGCATACACAAGCATACACAGCCATACACAGGCATTGACAGCCATTCACAGGCATACTCGGGCATACACAGGCTTACACAGACATACACGGGCATACACAGGCATGCACAGGCATACACCGACATATACAGGCATAAACAGGCATACACAGGCATACACTGGCATACACAGACATACACAGACTTATACAGGCATACCCAGGCAAACACAGGCATACACAGCCATACACAGGCATAGACTGGCATACACTGACATATACAGGCATACACAGGTATACACAGGCATTCACTGGCATACACAGGCATACACAGGCATACACAGGCATACACAGGCATACACAGGCATACACAGACATACACAGGCATACACAGGCATACACAGGCATACACAGGCATACACAGGCATACACAGGCATACACAGGCATACACAGGCATACACAGGCATACACAGGCATACACAGTCAAACACAGGCATACACAGGCATACGCAGGCATACACAGGCATACACTGGCATACACAGGCATACACAGGCATACACAGGCATACACAGGCATACACAGGCATACACAGGCATGCACAGGCATACATAGGCATACACAGGCATACACAGGAATGCGCAGGCATACACAGGCATTCACAGGCATACACAGGCATACACAGGCATATACAGGCATACACGGGCATTCACAGGCATACACAGGAATACGCAGGCATACACAGGCATTCACTGGCATACACAGGCATACACAGGCATAAACTGGCATATACAGGCAAAAACGAACATTCACAGGCATACACAGCCATACACTGGCATACACAGGCACTCACAGGCATACACAGGCATACACAGGCATACACAGGCATTCACAGGCATACACATGCATAAACTGGCATATACAAGCATACACAGCCATACACAGGCATAGACAGGCATACACTGGCATACACCGTCATACACGGGCATACACAGGCTTACACAGACATACACGGGCATGCACAGGCATACACAGACATACACCGACATATACAGGCATAAACAGGCATACACAGGCATACACAGGCTATACACAGGCATAGGCAGGCATACACACGCACTCACAGGCATACACAGGCATACACAGGCATACACAGGCATACGCAGGCATACACAGGCATACACAGGCATCCACAGGCATACACAGGCATACACAGGCATACACAGGCATACACAGGCATACACAGGCATACACAGGCATACACATGCATGAACTGGCATACACAAGCATACACAGCCATACACAGGCATTGACAGCCATTCACAGGCATACTCGGGCATACACAGGCATTCACAGGCATACACATGCATGAACTGGCATACACAAGCATACACAGCCATACACAGGCATTGACAGCCATTCACAGGCATACTCGGGCATACACAGGCTTACACAGACATACACGGGCATACACAGGCATGCACAGGCATACACCGACATATACAGGCATAAACAGGCATACACAGGCATACACTGGCATACACAGACATACACAGACTTATACAGGCATACCCAGGCATACACAGGCATACACAGCCATACACAGGCATAGACTGGCATACACTGACATATACAGGCATACACAGGTATACACAGGCATTCACTGGCATACACAGGCATACACAGGCACTCACAGGCATACACAGGCATACACTGGCATACACAGACATATACAGACTTATACAGGCATACCCAGGCATACACAGGCATACACAGCCATACACAGGCATAGACTGGCATACACTGACATATACAGGCATACAAAGGCATACACAGGCATTCACTGGCATACACAGGCTTTCACAGGCTTACACAGGCATACACAGGCATACACTGGCAAACACAGGCATACACAGGAATACCCAGGCACACACAGGCATACACAGGCATACACAGGCATACACAGGCATAAACAGGCATACACAGGCATACACAGGCATACACAGGCATACACAGGCAGTCACTGGCATACACAGGCATACACATGCACTCACAGGCATACACTGGCATACACAGACATATACAGACTTATACAGGCATACCCAGGCATACACAGCCATACACAGGCATAGACTGGCATACACTGACATATACAAGCATCCACAGGAATACCCAGGCACACACAGGCATACACAGGCATACACAGGCATACACAGGCATACACAGGCATACACAGACATACACAGGCATACACAGGCATACACAGGCATACACAGGCATTCACAGGCATACGAAAAAAAAAAAAAAAAAAAAAAAAAAAAAACGGAGACAGCCCAGCTGGAACAAAACTAAACTGCACAGAGCCACACCGTGGGAACGTGTAAATGTTCGGCTGAGCGAACCAACAAAAGCAAGTGTGTTAAAAAGGTAAAAAAAAACAATTTCTCATTTTTTCCTTTCCCGAGTGCACTATTTGCGGTGGGAGGCCCACCTGTTAAATCAGCCGGTTGAGCAGTCAACTCGTCGCAGACCAACAGTGCTGCCAGATCGGGAGATCAGGAACCAAATGGACAGAGCAGCGGGGGGCCCCGCCCCCACCGAGAATGACCCATTCAGGAGGAGCTCCAGAATGTCAAGGTCACCAACAAAAGGAGGAGGAATCGCGGTGCAGGACGCCAGAACCCCTGCGCCGGCGGTAGTGCTGGAGAATTTACCAACTTGCCGCCGCAGTGATACAGCGTTGGACAACCCGGCCCCTGCAGCCAGCAGCGCCATCAATACGTGTAAGGCAAAGGACGCCATCAGCGTGCCGTCACTCAGGAAAGCAAGGATATCACCAATCGGATCGCCTATTGGGCCTTTAGACCTAGGCGCGGGAACCCCTACGCCGGCGGTTGTGGCGGTCGTGTTGGAGGATATACCGACTAGCCCCCGAAGTGCGGCAGAGCTGGACAACTTGGTCCCTGTAGCCAGCAGCGATAATAATGCGAGCAACCCGAAGGCAAAGGACGTAAATGTTCGGCAAAGCGAACCAACAAAAGCAAGTGTGTTAAAAAGGTAAAAAAAACAATTTCTCATTTTTTCCTTTCCCGAGTGCACTATTTGCGGTGGGAGGCCCACCTGTTAAATCAGCCGGTGGAGCTGTCAACTCGTCGCAGACCAACAGTGCTGCCAGATCGGGAGATCAGGAACCAAATGGACAGAGCAGCGGGGGCCCCGCCCCCACCGAGGATGACCCATTCAGGAGGAGCTCCAGAATATCAAGGTCACCAACAAAAGGAGGAGGAATCGCGGTGCAGGACGCCGGAACCCCTGCGCCGGCGGTAGTGCTGGAGGATTTACCAACTTGCCGCCGCAGTGATACAGCGTTGGACAACCCGGCCCCTGCAGCCAGCAGCGCCATCAATACGTGTAACCGGAAGGAAAAGGACACCATCAGCGTGCCGTCACTAAGGAAAGCAAGGATATCACCAATCGGATCGCCTATTGGGCCTTTAGACCTAGCCGCGGGAACCCCTACGCCGGCGGTTGTGGCGGTCGTGTTGGAGGATATACCGACTAGCCCCCGAAGTGCGGCACAGCTGGACAACTCGGTCCCTGTAGCCAGCAGCGATAATAAGCGAGCAACCCGAAGGCAAAGGACGTCATCAGCGTGCCATCGAATAAAAAAGGAAGAAAATCTCCAACGGGATCGCCTATTGGGCCTTTGGACTTCGCCGCGGGATTCAAAAATGAAGATCTACGGAGTATCCTCGCCAGGATGGGAAGCAAAATTAACGCGATACTATCCGCGTTCGAAATTCGGCGTCATGTTATCATAGAGGACAAGAGCGTACTCCTGGAACTCTCGGCTCTCAGCAACAGGGCCATCGAGCTTCACGAAGGCGGCGCTACAGAGAATCTCTCCAAGAACGCTTCAACCCAAACCGAGCCCCAAAAGTCTGGTAAAAAGGCTACACCAGCAAGGGAACCGCCAAAGGGACAGATGCCCAAAGTTCAGGAGCCTAAAGTACAGGCACCCAAACGCGGCAACCACCCCGCGGTGAGCTCAGAGAGTACAGCAAAACCCAAAGAAAATGCGCCCAAGCCGCGCAGCTATGCATCCGTCGCCAAGGAGGCTAGCACCGGAGGCGAGTGGAAAAAAGTGCAGCCTAAACGCCTGAGGAAGAAGCCTGAGGCACTTATATTAAAGATGACGGGAGAGGCCTCGTATGCGGAAATGCTCCGGAAACTGAAAGCGGACCCGAACCTCAGCGAACTGGGCAAACATGTTCGCAAAGTCCGCAGAACTCAGCAAGGGGAACTACTGCTGGAAGTAGAGGGAAAAGTCTCAGACAGCGTCCCCAAATTTAAGACCGAGCTGGAAGCAACGTTAAAGGACATGGCTTCGGTACGCACGGGAACTCATAGGATAGCACTATCCTGCAGTGGACTGGACGAGGCCACGACAGCGGAAGATCTCCACAGCTGCCTGGTCTCCCAATACCAAGGCATCCAGCTGAAACCAGAGGACATCAAAGGACTACGTAGGATGCGGGATGGGACTCAGATAGCCTCTGTCCTGATGACCGCGAATGATGCGATCGCGGTCTTAAAGAAGGGCACGGTAACCGTGGGGTGGTCAAGGTGCCGCATCATCCAGGACGTCCGGCCCATGAGATGTTACAAGTGCCTGGGCTACGGGCACCGAGCAACGTCCTGCAAGGCGATCGACCGATCAGACTGCTGCATGCGATGCGGCGAACGAGGACACAAGGCAAGGGGATGTGTTGCACCACCAAAGTGCCTAATATGCAGCGACGAAGTGGACAAAAACCACCCGACGGGCTGTTTCGCTTGCCCGACATACAGAGCCAGCCTCAAAGAAGTAAAGTCCCAGCATAATGCAGGAGCAAATTAAGATTGTCCAGCTTAATGTTAACCATTGCGCAGCTGCTCAGAGCCTCCTGGCCCAAACTGCGGCGGAGCGCAAGGTAGACATCATGCTTCTGAGCGAGCCCTATTACCCGGTCCGAGGCAACCCCACGATGATATTGGACGAGACCGGTAAAGCAGCCATCAAGTGTTGCAGCAACCTGCACATACAGGAATTGGCGGCCTCGCCGATGCGCGGAATAGCATATGCAAAAATAAAAGGAGTGCATTTTTACAGCTGCTACGCCCCCCCATAGCGACACCCCAGACCAGTTCGAGGATATGATGGAGGTGCTGGGCAGCCATGCAAGAGGGCGCGGCCCGAAGATCATCGCGGGCGACTTCAATGCATGGACAGAAGAATGGCGCAGCAGGCTATCCAATCTCAGAGGCCGAGCAGTTATAAACACAATGCTTATGCTGGACCTGGTACTGCTGAACGACGGCTGCAAACCAACGTTCAACAACGATAGGGGTTCGTCCTATATCGACATCACCTACACCAGCAGAGGGTTAGTGGCTAACGCGAGCTGGACGGTCCACGACGTTGTAACGCTGAGTGACCACGCACTGATTTCCTTCTGCATCCTACCGAAGGGCACGACTGGGAGGCGGCAGAGAAGATCAGTCGGGCAAGCCTGGGACTCAAGGAAGAAGGACGAGGATATGCTGGAATACCAAATCGACTCACTTCGGATCACAAATGGACACGCAGATTCAATGGCGGCCGACCTCATGAAGATGCTTGAGGCAACGTGCGACGCAACCATGCCAAGGAGGAAAAAAGAGCAGCGCAAGCCCCCAGTGTACTGGTGGAGCGCCAACTTAAGCAAGCTACGCTCGGAATGCCTAAGGGCAAGGAGAAGGGCGCAACGAGCCAGAGGCAGCACCCAGCACGCAGAACTCATCGAGGCCTTCAGAAGCAAACGCTCAGAGTTTAAGCACGGCATATTGGCAGCCAAAGCGCGGGCCTATAAGGAACTGCTAGAGACCGTGGATAGAGAGCTATGGGGACTCCCCTACAAACTCGTAGCTAACAAGTTAAGGAAGAGAGAGGCAACTCCAACTGACCCGGATGTTCTGGCTAGCATAGTAGCAGAACTATTCCCAAGGCAGACCACCCTATGGCGGCCAACAGCAGTAGCTCCCCCCCCCCCCCTATGACTTCCCGAGCATTACAGACCTCGAAGTTGTGGAGGCAGCCAAGCGAATCAAGCCCACCAAAGCTCCTGGCCTAGATGGAATTCCTGGAGCAGTCGTCAAGGCAGCGGCGGTAACTAGACCCGATATATTCAGGGAAACCTTCCAGCAGTGTCTCTTGGACGGGGTATTTCCGACGAGGTGGAAAAGCCAAAAACTAGTTCTGCTGCCGAAAGGCAAGGGATCAGCACACGCCGCAACTAGCTACCGCCCGCTGTGCCTACTGGACATCGTGGGCAAGCTATTCGAGCGCATCCTATATGCTCGAATAGAGGCAATCACCGAGAGCAGCAACGGCCTAGGTACGCAGCAGCACGGATTTCGGAAGGGCAGAAGCACTCTGGACGCACTTATGGCGGTGAGAAACATCGCCGAGAACGCTCTCGATGGCGATAGATGGCTGGGTGGAAGGAAGGAGTACTGCGCAATCGTCACGTTGGACGTGAAGAACGCCTTCAACACCGCCAGATGGCCAGTAATCCTCAGCGCCATGCATAGGATGGGTATCCCGGAGTACCTCAGGATCGTCGTTGGAAACTACTTCACGGATCGTGTCCTCTGGTACGACACGGACGCCGGCCCGAGATGCTACAGTGTTTCTGCAGGAGTCCCACAAGGATCTGTGCTTGGACCAATCTTGTGGAACATCATGTATGATGGTATCCTGGGCATCAACAAGCCCTTAGGAGCTGAGCTACATTGCTTTGCGGACGATGTGGCAATAACTGCAGTGGCCAAGACGATAGCAGCCCTCGAAGATAAGTGCAACGCGACAATTAATATGGCCACCGACTGGCTAGAGAAAGCGGGCCTAACAATTGCGGCACACAAGACCGAGGCTGTCCTATTAAGCAGCAGGAAGAAGGTAGAAAGAATGCTGATCACGGTCAACGGGACACAGGTGGCATCACAAGACTCCTTAAAATACCTGGGAGTAATGATAGACCACAGGCTAGCTTTTAAGGACCATGCTAGCTACGCAAGCAGGAAAGCGGCAATAACGACTGCGTCCCTGTCCAGGCTCATGCCCAATGTAGGAGGCCCAAATTACCCGGCAAGGAAACTACTGGTGGCGGTAGCCAAGGCAACGCTGCTCTATGCTGCACCAATATGGAGCAACGCCACCAAGAAAGGCACTTACTTGAAAGGAGCACGAGCGGCGGTACGGTCTATGGCCCTTAGGCTCATTAGAGGCTTCAGGACCATATCTGGAGACGCAGCACTAGCACTGGCAGGCTTGCCGCCAATCGACCTGGAGATAAAGGCTATTTGCCAGGTCCGAGAAGGAGCTACCCGGCTGGAGGCTCACGAGCGACTGATGGGAGAGTGGCAGACCAGATGGAAAACATCGCAACGGGGGAGGTGGACCTACCAACTCATCCCCGATTTAACGGAGTGGGTCAACTGTCGCCACAAAAAACTGGACTACCACCTCACCCAGTTCCTCACGGACCATGGTTGCTTTCGGGCGTACCTACTCCGGTTCCACCACGTAGAGGCAGCTCAATGCCTCCACTGCCCCGATGCTGAGAAAACAGCAGAGCATGTACTCATGCATACACAGGCATACACAGGCATTCACAGGCATACACAGGCATATACAGGCATACACAGGCATACACAGGCATTCACAGGCATACACAGGCGTACACAGACATACACAGGCATACACAGGCATACACAGGCATACACAGGCATACACAGGCATACACAGGCACACACAGGCATACACAGGCATACACAGGCATACACAGGCATACACAGGCATACACAGGCATACACAGGCACTCACAGGCATACACAGGCATATACCAACAAAATCAAGTGTGTTAAAAAGGTAAAAAAAACAATTTCTCATTTTTTCCTTTCCCGAGTGCACTACTTGCGGTGGGAGGCCCACCTGTTAAATCAGCCGGTGGAGCTGTCAACTCGTCGCAGACCAACAGTGCTGCCAGATCGGGAGATCAGGAACCAAATGGACAGAGCAGCGGGGGCCCCGCCCCCACCGAGGATGACCCATTCAGGAGGAGCTCCAGAATGTCAAGGTCACCAACAAAAGGAGGAGGAATCGCGGTGCAGGACGCCGGAACCCCTGCGCCGGCGGTAGTGCTGGAGGATTTACCAACTTGCCGCCGCAGTGATACAGCGTTGGACAACCCGGCCCCTGCAGCCAGCAGCGCCATCAATACGTGTAACCGGAAGGAAAAGGACACCATCAGCGTGCCGTCACTCAGGAAAGCAAGGATATCACCAATCGGATCGCCTATTGGGCCTTTAGACCTAGCCGCGGGAACCCCTACGCCGGCGGTTGTGGCGGTCGTGTTGGAGGATATACCGACTAGCCCCCGAAGTGCGGCACAGCTGGACAACTCGGTCCCTGTAGCCAGCAGCGATAATAAGCGAGCAACCCGAAGGCAAAGGACGTCATCAGCGTGCCATCGAATAAAAAAGGAAGAAAATCTCCAACGGGATCGCCTATTGGGCCTTTGGACTTCGCCGCGGGATTCAAAAATGAAGATCTACGGAGTATCCTCGCCAGGATGGGAAGCAAAATTAACGCGATACTATCCGCGTTCGAAATTCGGCGTCATGTTATCATAGAGGACAAGAGCGTACTCCTGGAACTCTCGGCTCTCAGCAACAGGGCCATCGAGCTTCACGAAGGCGGCGCTACAGAGAATCTCTCCAAGAACGCTTCAACCCAAACCAAGCCCCAAAAGTCTGGTAAAAAGGCTACACCAGCAAGGGAACCGCCAAAGGGACAGATGCCCAAAGTTCAGGAGCCTAAAGTACAGGCACCCAAACGCGGCAACCACCCCGCGGTGAGCTCAGAGAGTACAGCAAAACCCAAAGAAAATGCGCCCAAGCCGCGCAGCTATGCATCCGTCGCCAAGGAGGCTAGCACCGGAGGCGAGTGGAAAAAAGTGCAGCCTAAACGCCTGAGGAAGAAGCCTGAGGCACTTATATTAAAGATGACGGGAGAGGCCTCGTATGCGGAAATGCTCCGGAAACTGAAAGCGGACCCGAACCTCAGCGAACTGGGCAAACATGTTCGCAAAGTCCGCAGAACTCAGCAAGGGGAACTACTGCTGGAAGTAGAGGGAAAAGTCTCAGACAGCGTCCCCAAATTTAAGACCGAGCTGGAAGCAACGTTAAAGGACATGGCTTCGGTACGCACGGGAACTCATAGGATAGCACTATCCTGCAGTGGACTGGACGAGGCCACGACAGCGGAAGATCTCCACAGCTGCCTGGTCTCCCAATACCAAGGCATCCAGCTGAAACCAGAGGACATCAAAGGACTACGTAGGATGCGGGATGGGACTCAGATAGCCTCTGTCCTGATGACCGCGAATGATGCGATCGCGGTCTTAAAGAAGGGCACGGTAACCGTGGGGTGGTCAAGGTGCCGCATCATCCAGGACGTCCGGCCCATGAGATGTTACAAGTGCCTGGGCTACGGGCACCGAGCAACGTCCTGCAAGGCGATCGACCGATCAGACTGCTGCATGCGATGCGGCGAACGAGGACACAAGGCAAGGGGATGTGTTGCACCACCAAAGTGCCTAATATGCAGCGACGAAGTGGACAAAAACCACCCGACGGGCTGTTTCGCTTGCCCGACATACAGAGCCAGCCTCAAAGAAGTAAAGTCCCAGCATAATGCAGGAGCAAATTAAGATTGTCCAGCTTAATGTTAACCATTGCGCAGCTGCTCAGAGCCTCCTGGCCCAAACTGCGGCGGAGCGCAAGGTAGACATCATGCTTCTGAGCGAGCCCTATTACCCGGTCCGAGGCAACCCCACGATGATATTGGACGAGACCGGTAAAGCAGCCATCAAGTGTTACAGCAACCTGCACATACAGGAATTGGCGGCCTCGCCGATGCGCGGAATAGCATATGCAAAAATAAAAGGAGTGCATTTTTACAGCTGCTACGCCCCCCTAGCGACACCCCAGACCAGTTCGAGGATATGATGGAGGTGCTGGGCAGCCATGCAAGAGGGCGCGGCCCGAAGATCATCGCGGGCGACTTCAATGCATGGGCAGAAGAATGGGGCAGCAGGCTATCCAATCTCAGAGGCCGAGCAGTTATAAACACAATGCTTATGCTGGACCTGGTACTGCTGAACGACGGCTGCAAACCAACGTTCAACAACGATAGGGGTTCGTCCTATATCGACATCACCTACACCAGCAGAGGGTTAGTGGCTAACGCGAGCTGGACGGTCCACGACGTTGTAACGCTGAGTGACCACGCACTGATTTCCTTCTGCATCCTACCGAAGGGCACGACTGGGAGGCGGCAGAGAAGATCAGTCGGGCAAGCCTGGGACTCAAGGAAGATGGACGAGGAAATGCTGGAATACCAAATCGACTCACTTCGGATCACAAATGGACACGCAGATTCAATGGCGGCCGACCTCATGAAGATGCTTGAGGCAACGTGCGACGCAACCATGCCAAGGAGGAAAAAGAGCAGCGCAAGCCCCCAGTGTACTGGTGGAGCGCCAACTTAAGCAAGCTACGCTCGGAATGCCTAAGGGCAAGGAGAAGGGCGCAACGAGCCAGAGGCAGCACCCAGCACGCAGAACTCATCGAGGCCTTCAGAAGCAAACGCTCAGAGTTTAAGCACGGCATATTGGCAGCCAAAGCGCGGGCCTATAAGGAACTGCTAGAGACCGTGGATAGAGAGCTATGGGGACTCCCCTACAAACTCGTAGCTAACAAGCTAAGGAAGAGAGAGGCAACTCCAACTGACCCGGATGTTCTGGCTAGCATAGTAGCAGAACTATTCCCAAGGCAGACCACCCTATGGCGGCCAACAGCAGTAGCTCCCCCCCCCCCCCCCTATGACTTCCCGAGCATTACAGACCTCGAAGTTGTGGAGGCAGCCAAGCGAATCAAGCCCACCAAAGCTCCTGGCCTAGATGGAATTCCTGGAGCAGTCGTCAAGGCAGCGGCGGTAACTAGACCCGATATATTCAGGGAAACCTTCCAGCAGTGTCTCTTGGACGGGGTATTTTCGACGAGGTGGAAAAGCCAAAAACTAGTTCTGCTGCCGAAAGGCAAGGGATCAGCACACGCCGCAACTAGCTACCGCCCGCTGTGCCTACTGGACATCGTGGGCAAGCTATTCGAGCGCATCCTATATGCTCGAATAGAGGCAATCACCGAGAGCAGCAACGGCCTAGGTACGCAGCAGCACGGATTTCGGAAGGGCAGAAGCACTCTGGACGCACTTATGGCGGTGAGAAACATCGCCGAGAACGCTCTCGATGGCGATAGATGGCTGGGTGGAAGGAAGGAGTACTGCGCAACCGTCACGTTGGACGTGAAGAACGCCTTCAACACCGCCAGATGGCCAGTAATCCTCAGCGCCATGCATAGGATGGGTATCCCGGAGTACCTCAGGATCGTCGTTGGAAACTACTTCACGGATCGTGTCCTCTGGTGCGACACGGACGCCGGCCCGAGATGCTACAGTGTTTCTGCAGGAGTCCCACAAGGATCTGTGCTTGGACCAATCTTGTGGAACATCATGTATGATGGTATCCTGGGCATCAACAAGCCCTTAGAAGCTGAGCTACATTGCTTTGCGGACGATGTGGCAAAAACTGCAGTGGCCAAGACGATAGCAGCCCTCGAAGATAAGTGCAACGCGACAATTACTATGGCCACCGACTGGCTAGAGAAAGCCGACCTAACAATTGCGGCACACAAGACCGAGGCTGTCCTATTAAGCAGCAGGAAGAAGGTAGAAAGAATGCTGATCACGGTCAACGGGACACAGGTGGCATCACAAGACTCCTTAAAATACCTGGGAGTAATGATAGACCACAGGCTAGCTTTTAAGGACCATGCTAGCTACGCAAGCAGGAAAGCAGCAATAAAGACTGCGTCCCTGTCCAGGCTCATGCCCAATGTAGGAGGCCCAAATTACCCGGCAAGGAAACTACTGGTGGCGGTAGCCAAGGCAACGCTGCTCTATGCTGCATCAATATGGAGCAACGCCACCAAGAAGGCACTTACTTGAAAGGAGCACGAGCGGCGGTACGGTCTATGGCCCTTAGGCTCATTAGAGGCTTCAGGACCATATCTGGAGACGCAGCACTAGCACTGGCAGGCTTGCCGCCAATCGACCTGGAGATAAAGGCTATTTGCCAGGTCCGAGAAGGAGCTACCCGGCTGGAGGCTCACGAGCGACTGATGGCAGAGTGGCAGACCAGATGGATAACATCGCAACGGGGGAGGTGGACCTACCAACTCATCCCCGATTTAACGGAGTGGGTCAACTGTCGCCACAAAAAACTGGACTACAACCTCACCTAGTTCCTCACGGACCATGGTTGCTTTCGGGCGTACCTACTCCGGTTCCACCACGTAGAGGCAGCTCAATGCCTCCACTGCCCCGATGCTGAGGAAACAGCAGAGCATGTACTCATGCATACACAGGCATACACAGGCATTCACAGGCATACACAGGCATATACAGGCATACACAGGCATACACAGGCATTCACAGGCATACACAGGCATACACAGGCATACACAGGCATACACAGGCATACACAGGCACTCACAGGCATACACAGGCATACACAGGCATGCACAGGCATACATAGGCATACACAGGCATACACGGGAATACGCAGGCATACACAGGAATTCACAGGCATACACAGGCATACACAGGCATAAACTGGCATATATAGGCATACACGGGCATTCACAGGCATACACAGCCATACACTGGCATACACTGGCATACACAGGCATACACAGGCATACACAGGCATACACAGGCATACACAAGCATACACAGGCATACACAGCCATACACAGGCACACACAGGCATACACAGACATACACAGACTTATACAGCCATACCCAGGCATACACAGGCATACACAGGCATACACAGCCATACACAGGCATAGACTGGCATACACTGACATATACAGGCATACACAGGTATACACAGGCATTCACTGGCATACACAGGCATACACAGGCACTCACAGACATACACAGGCATACACTGGCATACACAGACATATACAGACTTATACAGGCAAACCCAGGCATACACAGGCATACACAGCCATACACAGGCATAGACTGGCATACACTGACATATACAGGCATACAAAGGCATACACAGGTATTCACTGGAATACACAGGTTTTCACAGGCTTACACAGGCATACACAGGCATACACTGGCAAACACAGGCATACACAGGAATACCCAGGCGCACACAGGCATACACAGGCATACACAGGCATACACAGGCATACACAGGCATACACAGGCATACACAGGCATACACAGGCATACACAGGCATTCACAGGCATACACAGGCATACACAGGCATACACAGGCATACACAGGCATACACAGGCATACACAGTCAAACACAGGCATACACAGGAATACACGGGCATACACAGGCATACACTGGCATACACAGGCATACACAGGCATACACAGGCATACACAGGCATACACAGGCATGCACAGGCATACATAGGCATACACAGGCATTCACAGGAATACGCAGGCATACACAGGCATTCACAGGCATACACAGGCATACACAGGCATACACAGGCATAAACTGGCATATACAGGCATACACCGGCATTCACAGGCATACACAGCCATACACTGGCATACACAGGCATACACAGGCATACACAGGCATACACAAGCATACACAGGCATACACAGCCATACACAGGCACACACAGGCATACACAGGCATATACAGACATGCACAGGCATACACAGGCATTTACAGGCATACACAGCCATACACTGGAATGCACAGGCAAACAAAGGCATACACAGGCATACACAGGCATACACAGGCATACACAGGCATACACAGGCATACACAAGCATACACAGGCATACACAGGCATACACAGGTATTAACTGGCATACACAGGCATACACAGGCACTCACAGGCAAACACAGGCATACACTGGCATACACAGACATATACAGACTTATACAGGCATACCCAGGCATACACAGCCATACACAGGCATAGACTGGCATACACTGACATATACAGGCATACACAGGAATACCCAGGCACACACAGGCATACACAGGCATACACAGGCATACACAGGCATACACAGGCATACACAGACATACACAGGCATACACAGGCATACCCAGGCATACACAGGCATACACAGGCATACACAGGCATACACAGGCATACACAGGCATACACAGTCAAACACAGTCATACACAGGCATACACAGGCATACACAGGCATACACAGGCATACACTGGCATACACAGGCATACACAGGCATACACAGGCATACACAGGCATACACAGGCATGCACGGGCATACATAGGCATACACAGGCATACACAGGAATACACAGGCATACACAGGCATTCACAGGCATACACAGGCATACACAGGCATACACAGGCATACACAGGCATACACAGGCATAAACTGGCATATACAGGCATACACAGGCATTCACAGGCATACACAGCCATACACTGGCATACACAGGCATACACAGGCATACACAGGCATACACAAGCATACACAGGCATACACAAGCATACACAGGCATACACAGCCATACACAGGCGTACACAGGCATACACAGACATACACAGAGTTATACAGGCATACCCAGGCATACACAGGCATACACAGCCATACGCAGGCATAGACTGGCATACACTGACATATACCAGCATACACAGGTATACACAGGCATTCACTGGCATACACAGGCATACACAGGCACTCACAGGCATACACAGGCATACACTGGCATACACAGACATATACAGACTTATACAGGCATACCCAGGCATACACAGGCATACACAGCCATACACAGGCATAGACTGGCATACACTGACATATACAGGCATACAAAGGCATACACAGGCATTCACTGGCATACACAGGCTTTCACAGGCTTACACAGGCATACACAGGCATACACTGGCAAACACAGGCATACACAGGAATACCCAGGAACACACAGGTATACACGGGCATACACAGGCATACACAGGCATACACAGGCATACACAGGCACGCACAGGCATATACAGGCATACACAGGCATACACAGGCATACACAGGCATACACAGGCATACACAGGCATACACAGGCATACACAGGCATACACAGGCATACACAGGCATACACAGACATACACTGGCATACATAGACATACACAGCCTTATACAGGCATACCCAGGCATACACAGACATACACAGCCATACACAGGCATTCACAGGCATACACAGGCATACACAGGCATACACAGGCATACACAGGCATACACAGGCATACACAAGCATACACAGGCACACACAGGCATACACAGGCATCCACAGACATACACAGGCATACGCAGGCATACACAGGCATACACAGGCATACACAGGCATACACAGGCATACACAGGCATACACAGGCATACACAGGCATACACAGGCATACACAGGCATACACAGGCATACACAGGCATACACAGGCATACACAGGCATACGCAGGCATACACAGGCATACACAGGCACTCACAGGCATACACAGGCATACACAGACTTATACAGGCATACCCAGGCACACAGGCATACACAGCCATACACAGGCATAGACTGGCATACACTAACATATACAGGCATACACAGGCAGTCACAGGCATACAAAGGCATTCACTGGCATACACAGGCATTCACTGGCATACACAGGCATACACTGGCATTCACAGGCTTACACTGGAATACACAGGCATACACTGGCAAACACAGGCATACACAGGAATACCCAGGCATAGCCAGGCATACCCAGGCATACACAGGCACACACAGGCATACACAGGCATACACAGGCATACAAAGGCTTACACAGGCATACACAGGCATACACAGTCATACACAGGCTTACACAGGCATACACACGTATACACAGGCATACACAGTCATACACAGACATACACTGGCATACACAAGCATACACAGACTTATACAGGCATATACAGGCATTCACAGGCTTACACAGGCATACACAGGCATACACAGGCATACACTGGCATACACAGGCATACACAGGCATAACCAGGCATACACAGGCATACACAGGCATACACAGGCATACACAGGCATACACAGGCTTACACAGGCATACACAGGCATACACAGCCATACACAGCCATACACAGCCATACACAGCCATACACAGGCATAGACTGGCATACACAGGCATTCATAGTCATAAGCAGGCATACGCTGGCGTATACAGACATACAATGAGATATACAGGCATACACAGGCAGTCACAGGCATACACAGGCATTTACTGGCATACACTGGCATACACGGGCATACACAGGCATACACAGGCATACACGGGCATTCACAGGCATACACAGGCACACACAGGCATACACAGGCATACACAGGCATACACAGGCATACACAACCATACACAAAAATATACAAGCATACAGGCATACTGGCGTACATGCGTACAGGATTAAACAGGCATACACGAAAAACACAAGCATACACAGGCATACACTTGCATAAACTGGCATACAAAGGCAAACGCAGGCATACACAGGCATACACAGGCATACACAGGCACACACAGGCATACACAGGCATATACAGGCATACACAGGCATACACAGGCATACAAAGGCATACACAGGCATACACTGGCATACACAAGTATACACAGGCATACACGGGCAGAAACAGGCATACACAGACATACACTGGCATACACAGGCATACACAGGCATACACAGGCATACACATACATACACAGGCATACACAGGCATACACAGGCATACACAGGCATACACAGGCATACACAGGCATACACAGGCATACACAGCCATACACAGGCATAGACTGGCATACACTGACATATACAGGCATACAAAGGCATACACAGGCATTCACTGGCATACACAGGCATTCACAGGCTTACACAGGCATACACAGGCACACACTGGCATACACAGGCATACACAGGAATACCCAGGCACACACAGGCATACAAAGGCATACACAGGCATACAGTGGCATACACAGGCATACACGGGCAGAAACAGGCATACACAGACATACACTGGCATACACAGGCATACACAGGCATACACAGACATACACAGGCATACACAGGCATACACAGGCATACACAGGCATACACAGGCATACACAGGCATACACAGGCATACACAGGCATACACAGCCATACACAGGCATAGACTGGCATACACTGACATATACAGGCATACACAGGTATACACAGGCATTCACTGGCATACACAGACATATACAGACTTATACAGGCATACCCAGGCATACACAGCCATACACAGGCATAGACTGGCATACACTGACATATACAGGCATACAAAGGCATACACAGGCATTCACTGGCATACACAGGCTTACACAGGCATACACAGGCACACACTGGCATACACAGGCATACACAGGAATACCCAGGCACACACAGGCATACACAGGCATACTCAGGCATACACAGGCATACACAGACATACACAGGCATACACAGGCATACACAGGCATACACAGGCATACACAGGCATACAGGCATACTGGCGTACATGCGTACAGGATTAAACAGGCATACACGAAAAACACAAGCATACACAGGCATACACTTGCATAAACTGGCATACAAAGGCAAACACAGGCACACACAGGCATACACAGGCATTTACAGGCATACACAGGCATACACAGGCATACAAAGGCATACACAGGCATACACTGGCATACACAAGTATACACAGGCATACACGGGCAGAAACAGGCATACACAGACATACACTGGCATACACAGGCATAGACTGGCATACACTGACATATACAGGCATACACAGGTATACACAGGCATTCACTGGCATACACAGGCATACACAGGCACTCACAGGCATACACAGGCATACACTGGCATACACAGACATATACAGACTTATACAGGCATACCCAGGCATACACAGCCATACACAGGCATAGACTGGCATACACTGACATATACTGGCATACAAAGGCATACACAGGTATTCACTGGCATACACAGGCATTCACAGGCTTACACAGGCATACACAGGCATACACTAGCATACACAGGCATACACAGGAATACCCAGGCACACACAGGCATACACAGGCATACACAGGCATACACAGGCATACACAGGCATACACAGACATACACAGGCATACACAGGCATACACAGGCATACACAGGCATACACAGGCATACACAGGCATACACAGGCATACACAGTCAAACACAGGCATACACAGGCATACACAGGCATACACAGGCATACACTGGCATACACTGGCATACACAGGCATACACAGGCATACACAGGCATACACAGGCATACACAGGCATGCACAGGCATACATAGGCATGCACAGGCATACATAGGCATACAAAGGAATACGCAGGCATACACAGGCATTCACAGGCATACACAGGCATACACAGGCATACACAGGCATACACAGGCATAAACTGGCATACACAGGCATACACTGGCATACACAGACATACACAGCCTTATACAGGCATACCCGGGCATACACAGGCATACACAGCCATACACAGGCATTCAAAGGCATACACAGGCATACACAGGCATACACAGGCATACACAGGCATACACAGGCATACACAGGCATACACAGGCATACATAGGCATACACAGGCATACACAGGCATACACAGGCACACACAGGCATACACAGGCATACACAGGCATACACAGGCATACGCAGGCATACACAGGCATACGAAGGCATACACAGGCATACACAGGCATAAACAGGCATACACAGGCATACACAGGCATACACAGGCATACACAGGCATACACAGACATACACTGGCATACACAGGCATACACAGGCATACACAGACATACACAGGCATACACAGGCATACACAGGCATACACAGGCATACACAGGCATACACAGGCATACACAGGCATACACAGGCATACACAGGCATACACAGCCATACACAGGCATAGACTGGCATACACTGACATATACAGGCATACAAAGGCATACACAGGCATTCACTGGCATACACAGGCATTCACAGGCTTACACAGGCATACACAGGCACACACTGGCATACACAGGCATACACAGGAATACCCAGGCACACACAGGCATACAAAGGCATACACAGGCATACACTGGCATACACAAGTATACACAGGCATACACGGGCAGAAACAGGCATACACAGACATACACTGGCATACACAGGCATACACAGGCATACACAGACATACACAGGCATACACAGGCATACACAGGCATACACAGGCATACACAGGCATACACAGGCATACACAGGCATACACAGGCATACACAGCCATACACAGGCATAGACTGGCATACACTGACATATACAGGCATACACAGGTATACACAGGCATTCACTGGCATACACAGACATATACAGACTTATACAGGCATACCCAGGCATACACAGCCATACACAGGCATAGACTGGCATACACTCACATATACAGGCATACAAAGGCATACACAGGCATTCACTGGCATACACAGGCATTCACAGGCTTACACAGGCATACACAGGCACACACTGACATACACAGGCATACACAGGAATACCCAGGCACACACAGGCATACACAGGCATACTCAGGCATACACAGGCATACACAGACATACACAGGCATACACAGGCATACACAGGCATACACAGGCATACACAGGCATATACAGGCATACACAGGCATACACAGGCATACACAGGCATACACAGGCATACACAATCAAACACAGGCATACACAGGCATACACAGGCATACACAGGCATACACAGGCATACACAAACATATACAAGCATACAGGCATACTGGCGTACATGCGTACAGGATTAAACAGGCATACACGAAAAACACAAGCATACACAGGCATACACTTGCATAAACTGGCATACAAAGGCAAACACAGGCACACACAGGCATACACAGGCATTTACAGGCATACACAGGCATACACAGGCATACACAGGTTACAAAGGCATACACAGGCATACACTGGCATACACAAGTATACACAGGCATACACGGGCAGAAACAGGCATACACAGACATACACTGGCATACACAGGCATAGACTGGCATACACTGACATATACAGGCATACACAGGTATACACAGGCATTCACTGGCATACACAGGCATACACAGGCACTCACAGGCATACACAGGCATACACTGGCATACACAGACATATACAGACTTATACAGGCATACCCAGGCATACACAGCCATACACAGGCATAGACTGGCATACACTGACATATACTGGCATACAAAGGCATACACAGGTATTCACTGGCATACACAGGCATTCACAGGCTTACACAGGCATACACAGGCATACACTGGCATACACAGGCATACACAGGAATACCCAGGCACACACAGGCATACACAGTCATACACAGGCATACACAGGCATACACAGACATACACAGGCATACACAGGCATACACAGGCATACACAGGCATACACAGGCATACACAGGCATACACAGGCATACACAGGCATACACAGGCATACACAGGCATACACAGTCAAACACAGGCATACACAGGCATACACAGGCATACACAGGCATACACTGGCATACACTGGCATACACAGGCATACACAGGCATACACAGGCATACACAGGCATACACAGGCATGCACAGGCATACATAGGCATGCACAGGCATACATAGGCATACACAGGCATACAAAGGAATACGCAGGCATACACAGGCATTCACAGGCATACACAGGCATACACAGGCATAAACTGGCATACACAGGCATACACTGGCATACACAGACATACACAGCCTTATACAGGCATACCCGGGCATACACAGCCATACACAGGCATTCAAAGGCATACACAGGCATACACAGGCATACACAGGCATACACAGGCATACACAGGCATACACAGGCATACACAGGCATACACAGGCATACACAGGCATACATAGGCATACACAGGCATACACAGGCACACACAGGCATACACAGGCATACACAGGCATGCACAGGCATACGCAGGCATTCACAGGCATACGAAGGCATACACAGGCATACACAGGCATAAACAGGCATACACAGGCATACACAGGCATACACAGGCATACACAGGCATACACAGGCATACACAGGCATACACAGGTATACACAGGCACTCACAGGCATACACAGGCATACACAGACTTATACAGGCATACCCAGGCACACAGGCATTCACAGCCATACACAGGCATAGACTGGCATACACTGACATATACAGGCATACACAGGCAGTCACAGGCATACAAAGGCATTCACTGGCATACACAGGCATTCACTGGCATACACTGGCAAACACAGGCATACACAGGAATACCCAGGCATACCCAGGCATACACAGGCACACACAGGCATACAAAGGCTTACACAGGCATACACAGGCATACACAGGCATACACAGTCATACACAGGCTTACACAGGCATACACACGTATACACAGGCATACACAGTCATACACAGGTATACACTGGCATACACAGGCATACACTGGCATACACAGGCATACACAGGCATAACCTGGCATACACAGGCATACACAGGCATACACAGGCATACACAGGCTTACACAGGCATACACAGGCATACACAGCCATACACAGCCATACACAGCCATACACAGGCATAGACTGGCATACACAGGCATTCATAGTCATAAACAGGCATACGCTGGCGTATACAGACATACACTGAGATATACAGGCATACACAGGCAGTCACAGGCATACACAGGCATTTACTGGCATACACTGGCATACACGGGCATGCACAGGCATACACAGGCATACACAGGCATACACAGGCATACACAGGCATACACAGGCATACACAGGCATACACAAGCATACACAAACATATACAAGCATACAGGCATACTGGCGTACATGCGTACAGGATTAAACAGGCATACACGAAAAACACAAGCATACAGAGGCATACACTTGCATAAACTGGCATACAAAGGCAAACGCAGGCATACACAGGCATACACAGGCATACGCAGGCACACGCAGGCATACAAAGGCATATACAGGCATACACAGGCATACACAGGCATACAAAGGCATACACAGGCATACACTGGCATACACAAGTATACACAGGCATACACGGGCAGAAACAGGCATACACAGGCATACACTGGCATACAAGGGCATAGACTTGCATACACGGACATATACAGGCATACACAGTCAAACACAGGCATACACAGGCATACACAGGCATACACAGGCATACACATTCATACACAGGCTTACACAGGCATACACAAGCATACACAAACATATGCAAGCATACTGTAGTATATTTTTTTTTTTTTTTTTTTTTTTTTAATTTCCTTTAAATTACATTCTGTTTTTTATAAAGAATAACAATGAGTAATGGTTGAAGAAAGGAAAAAAGGAAGCGGCCCTTCCCATTGCAAGGGTACGCTAATATTTTAATATTTTAATATTTTACTAATACGCTAATGTTTTAATATTTTACTAATAATTTAATTCCGTTGGAGTTTTACGTTTTAGTCTTCTCGGTCCCAGCTCTCTCATCGGTATTTGTCTCAGGTTTGGGTTTTGGTGGTTAAGTAGTTGATTTGTGTGTTTTTTGCTGCTTTTTTTAATAGTTTCGTTGACTGTCTCTATGTTTAGATCTTTATGTATATCTTCATTTCTAATATACCATTCTGCATTTGTCATTGTTCTTAGCATTTTCGATTGCGTTCGCTGAATTAGTTGTAAGTGGGATTTACTGGCAGTTCCCCAGATTTCTATGCCGTACGTCCATATTGGTTTTATTATCGCCTTGTATATTGAAATTTTGTAATGTAGTTTTAGTTTAGAGTGTTTTCCTATTAGCCAGTTAAGTTGTCGAAATTTGTTTTTTATTTCATTTCGTTTATTTAGGATGTGCTGCTTCCATGTCAGTTTTGCGTCGATAGTTAGTCCAAGGTACTTGGCATATGGGCGTAACAATATTTGATTGTTGTTAATTTTAATTTCGAAGCTTTTGGGTTGTCGTTTTGTGTATATTACTTGTTGAGTTTTGTCTTTATTTATTTCGATGCCCCATCTCTCAAACCAGGATACTGTTTGTGTCATGATTTGTTGTAGCGTACTTGCAGCTGTTTTTTCACACGCGCTTGACGACATTAATACAGTATCATCTGCAAACGTAGCAATCATTGATCCAGGGATAGTTGGCTCTGGAATATCGGAGGTGTAGATCAAGTATAAGATGGGCCCAAGCACACTACCTTGGGGAACACCCGCTGACACCGGCATAATATCTGAGCATTCATTGTCATATTTGATATAGAAATATCTGTCCGTTATATAGCTATGTAGGATGGTATACAGGTTGTCTGGTAGTATATTTCTTAGCTTATGCAGCAGTCCTTTGTGCCATACTTTGTCAAATGCTTTAGCAATGTCCAAGTACACGGCATAGCAAAACTTCTTTTCGTCAAAATCTGTTGTTATTTTATTAATTACTCGATGGACCTGTTGGACAGTCGAGTGCTGCTTCCGGAAGCCGAATTGGTGAGGAGGTATTATATTTTTCTGTTTTAGGGTTGGCTCGATTTTATTTAATAGGACTCTTTCGAATACTTTTGAGAGGACAGGTAATAGCGTGATTGGTCTGTACGAACTTACAGTATTGGCGTTTTTATTCGGTTTCGGAATTGCTTTAATTTGGCCTATCTTCCAAGTTATGGGAAAGTATTGTAGTCGCAGGATTCCGTTAAACAGGTTTCTAATATAGATGATTATAGCGTCTGGTAGTTCTTTCAGGATTTTTCCTCCGATTAAGTCATATCCGGGGGCTTTCTTGTTTTTAATTTGTTTTATGTGCGATTTAATTTCTGCCTTTGTTATAGTTTTAATTGCACAATTTGGGTTGGTGATTTGTGTTGGAAGCTCAGCGTTGCCGTTGTCCATGTCATTTGTAAATGATGTTTTAAAGTGTTCAGCCAGAGTGTCTGCTTTTTCTTTGTTTGATCTCGCCCATGTGTTATTGTTTCTTTTTATAGGCGGCTTGTGTATAGTTGAGTTCGTCAATTTTTTGGTCGCTTTCCACAGAGAATAATTTGTCGATAAGGAGGTTCCGAGGTTGCTAAGGTAGTATTGTAGCCGGTTATCTTTGTCTGCCCTGAGAATTCTCTTGAGTTCGTCTGTTGCTTTATTAAGTTTGTGTTTATCTTCTGGATGCCTAGTCCTTTGCCATATCTTCCTAAGGTTGCGCTTTTGTCTGGTTTTTTCTTTAATAAAGGCGGGAGTTTTCTTTGATGTAGTCATTTTTATAGATGGTGTCGATTGCGTTGCTGCATTTATGATGTTGTTATTTAAATATGCTATTGCGGAGTCCAGTTCGTTTTTTGTCTTTAGAGAGATATTTATTTCCATGTTCTGTTCCAAAATCTCGCGAAACATAGTCCAGTTTGTTTTGTGGTTAAATAAAGGGGGGTCATTGTTGTTTTCTTCTACTCCACCATGTAGTGTAATTAATATTGGGGAGTGGTCGGAGGAGAGGTCTAGGCATGATTTTATTGTTAGGTTATCGCAATTTATATTTCTTGTAATACAGAAGTCAATTAAGTCCGGTAGCTTGTTTGTGTCAGTTGGCCAATAAGTCGGCTCGCCTGTGCTTAGGGCATGGCTATTATTGCTTCTTATTGCGTCATACAGTTGTCTTCCCTTTGCAGTGGTAAGTCTGGACCCCCATGTTATGTGTTTGGCATTATAGTCACCTCCTGCCAGATACCGATTTCCCAGTGATTTTAGAAAATCGAGGTATTGGTCTTTTGTGTTGTTAAATTTAGGTGGGCAATAAACTGCAGATATATTTATTGGACCCGTTGTGTCTGAGGTCGATATGGTAGTAGCCTGTATGTAGTCCTTTTTGAATCCATTAAGCTCTATGCACTTTATGCTTTTTTTAATTATTACTGCAGTACCACCATGGGCCTTACCGTCCGGGTGATTAGTAGAGAATATATTATAGTTTGGTATGTTTATATATGTTTTGTCAGTTGAGTGCGTTTCGGAAATGAGCATGACGTCAATTAGTTTTTCATTTAGGAAAGTTTTTAATTCAAGTATATGGCGTGAAAGTCCGTTAGCATTCCAGATGGCGATTGTTAGGTGTTTATTTGTCAAGTTTAGATGCTAGAATCGTGATTATGTTCAGCATATTTGCCATTTGGGTTATTAATTGTTTCATAAATTGTTTTAGTTCGTCAAAATCATTTTGTGCGGTTTGGCTTAGTTGCGTTGGAGCAGGCTGTATATTAGGTACGCTGGCAGTTTGGATTGCTGAGTTGGTTTGAGGGCTAGTTACTTGATTTCTATTTAAGACTTCGGCATAGGATATTTCTGGTGTCTTTAAGCTTTCTACGTTATTTGTTGTACTGTATTGTGTCGTTTGATTATTTGTTTCTGTTGCCGGTATTTCTTTTTTCCGGAGAGTTGGGTATTTTTGGATTTGTAGTGCTTTGTACACCATACAACCTTTATAGTTTGCAGTGTGGTTTTCACTGCATAGTGCACATTTAATACTTGTTCGGTCCGATCTTGTATTAATAGTGCAGGATGATGAGCTGTGTTTTCCAGCGCATTTTACACAAGTTGGGTCTTTGGTGCAGTAATTTTTGGTATGTCCATATTTTTGGCAGTTTGTACATTGGGGAAGTGTTCGCTTTGGTCGCGGTGGCTCAAAAATTACTTTGCAATGAAGAAGGTGCTCAATTTTATAGATGTCTTTATTATTTTCTTTCATTTTGAGTTCAATAGAGAATAGAGGCAATGGTTGTTTGGTGTCGTAGCGCTGGATGTTGTGTAAATTTATAACTTCATGTCCTTGCTGGGCTAGTTCATTTATAATATCGTCTTTGTCTGTAGCATGATGGACGTTACGAAGGATTACCTTAAATCCCCTCTGGTCTTTTGGTCTGAAGGTGTAGTATTTGGTCGATTTATCTTTTAATAGTCCTAATATGTTGTGATAGTGAGTAGTTTCTAGTGGCTGTATTTTTATTTCATTAGTTGACAGTGCTTTAAGTTCATATTGTGTTTCTTTCAATGAGTTTAAAGCAGTAGTTAGTGCGTATATGTTTTCAACATTTTGAACATATATGGGGGGGGGTTTTGCTTTTTTGTGCTCAATTTGCATTTGCGCATTTATGGTTGCATTTGTCCCATTGTCAGTTTGGTTTTCGTCTTCATCATCTTGTGCTAGTAACTCAAAGCGGTTGCTTGAGTTTGGCTCGGCTAGCCAGTACTCTTTGAGTGTTTTTTGAGTGGCGGTTTGGGTTTTATTCTTCTGTTTCTTGTTGCCATTTAAAAGATCTTTGGAACCGTTTGGAGACTGATTTTCTCGGTGACGTTTTAAGTTTTGTTGTTTTGGGAGAGAGGATTGAGATTTGTTTATTGTTGTTGGAGCGGGTATTAAGGTTGTGGGTGTTTTAATATTCGCTGAGGAAGAGCGTATCGGCATTGAAGCATAGCAAACTGTAGTTGTTGTTGCTATAGTTGCTGTAGTTGTGGTATTTGTGTCTGAGGTTGTTGAAAGCGGAAGAGTTGAGAGTGGGAGAGCTGAGAGCGTAACTGCTGTGAGCGGGAGCGTTGAGTGTGTGTTCATTAATATCTCGGAAGTTGTTGATGGTATACGCGCGGGTAAATTTGGCGCGCATTCTGGTCTTCGTTGCTGAGAGTAATTGTTGGGTCTCACCAATGCTGGAGAGCAAGATCGCGCTCTTTCATCACTCTGCGGGTGCAAGTTTTGGTAATTGTTTGTATGATTTGATATGTGGGTGAGTGAGATGTAGGAGTTGTTTTTGTTTTGTTTTGCTTGAAGCTCTCGCTTCTGATTTTGAGCGCCGGGTGCGCTCATATTTTGTTTAGTTTATTGTTTTCACTTGTTTCTTGTTTATTTATTCACAGGAGTATATGGGGTTTTGTAAAAAACACATATAAATATGTATTAGCGTCTTTTCGCTTTTATATAATGGTTTTCACTTGGGATTGAATTTTGCACTTAGACTTCAATATTAACTGGAGCTTTGTTAAAAACACGTCCGTCGGGGTTGAAGATCAAAGGATCAATGCTGATAGTAGTATATAAAAACATAATAATAATAATAATAATAATAATGATAATAATATTAATAATAATTATAATATGAATCATAATAATAAGTCAACTAATAAGTAAACTTAGGACCACCCTAATTCCTTAGGACCACCCTAGTAGATCCTTAGGTACACCCTAATCCTAAATATGCGAATTCAGCATGTACGCCTTTAGGGGTCGCACTCGACTCCCATTGGTTATCGAGTATGAACTTCATACATACATATTGCAGAATTTGCTAGTGTCAGCACTTGGCTGTCACAAGAGATCTGCCTGTAGACCACACTAAGAGCAGTTATAAATCAGGAATAGATCTGGATTGTACACTTGCTGAATAAAAACCAAATAAAGATAAAATGACCGATTGCGTTTTGAAACTTAATTAACTACATCAGAAGTATTGGAATTCTAATTAACTACAATACAGGCATACTGGCGTACATGCGTACAGGATTAAACAGGCATACACGAAAAACACAAGCATACACAGGCATACACTTGCATAAACTGGCATACAAAGGCAAACACAGGCACACACAGGCATACACAGGCATACACAGGCATACACAGGCATACAAAGGCATACACAGGCATACACTGGCATACACAAGTATACACAGGCATACACGGGCAGAAACAGGCATACACAGACATACACTGGCATACACAGGCATACACAGGTATACACAGGCATTCACTGGCATACACAGGCATACACAGGCACTCACAGGCATACACAGGCATACACTGGCATACACAGACATATACAGACTTATACAGGCATACCCAGGCATACACAGCCATACACAGGCATAGACTGGCATACACTGACATATACTGGCATACAAAGGCATACACAGGTATTCACTGGCATACACAGGCATTCACAGGCTTACACAGGCATACACAGGCATACACTGGCATACACAGGCATACACAGGAATACCCAGGCACACACAGGCATACACAGGCATACACAGGCATACACAGGCATACACAGACATACACAGGCATACACAGGCATACACAGGCATACACAGGCATACACAGGCATACACAGGCATACACAGGCATACACAGTCAAACACAGGCATACACAGGCATACACAGGCATACACAGGCATACACAGGCATACACTGGCATACACTGACATACACAGGCATACACAGGCATACACACGCATACACAGGCATACACAGGCATGCACAGGCATACATAGGCATGCACAGGCATACATAGGCATACACAGGCATACAAAGGAATACGCAGGCATACACAGGCATTCACAGGCATACACAGGCATACACAGGCATAAACTGGCATACACAGGCATACACTGGCATACACAGACATACACAGCCTTATACAGGCATACCCGGGCATACACAGGCATACACAGCCATACACAGGCATTCAAAGGCATACACAGGCATACACAGGCATACACAGGCATACACAGGCATACACAGGCATACACAGGCATACACAGGCATACACAGGCATACACAGGCATACACAGGCATACACAGGCATACACAGGCATACACAGGCATACACAGGCATACACAGGCATACACAGGCATACACAGGCACACACAGGCATACACAGGCATACACAGGCATACACAGGCATACGCAGGCATACACAGGCATACACAGGCATACACAGGCATACACAGGCATAAACAGGCATACACAGGCATACACAGGCATACACAGGCATACACAGGCATACACAGGTATACACAGGCACTCACAGGCATACACAGGCACTCACAGGCATACACAGGCATACACAGACTTATACAGGCATACCCAGGCACACAGGCATACACAGCCATACACAGGCATAGACTGGCATACACTGACATATACAGGCATACACAGGCAGTCACAGGCATACAAAGGCATTCACTGGCATACACAGGCATACACAGTCAAACACAGGCATACACAGGCATACACAGGCATACACAGGCATACACAGGCATACACTGGCATACACTGGCATACACAGGCATACACAGGCATACACAGGCATACACAGGCATACACAGGCATGCACAGGCATACATAGGCATGCACAGGCATACATAGGCATACACAGGCATACAAAGGAATACGCAGGCATACACAGGCATTCACAGGCATACACAGGCATACACAGGCATAAACTGGCATACACAGGCATACACTGGCATACACAGACATACACAGCCTTATACAGGCATACCCGGGCATACACAGGCATACACAGCCATACACAGGCATTCAAAGGCATACACAGGCATACACAGGCATACACAGGCATACACAAGCATACACAGGCATACACAGGCATACACAGGCATACACAGGCATACACAGGCATACACAGGCATACACAGGCATACACAGGCATACACAGGCATACACAGGCATACACAGGCATACACAGGCATACACAGGCACACACAGGCATACACAGGCATACACAGGCATACACAGGCATACGCAGGCATACACAGGCATACACAGGCATACACAGGCATAAACAGGCATACACAGGCATACACAGGCATACACAGGCATACACAGGCATACACAGGCATACACAGGTATACACAGGCACTCACAGGCATACACAGGCACTCACAGGCATACACAGGCATACACAGACTTATACAGGCATACCCAGGCACACAGGCATACACAGCCATACACAGGCATAGACTGGCATACACTGACATATACAGGCATACACAGGCAGTCACAGGCATACAAAGGCATTCACTGGCATACACAGGCATTCACTGGCATACACTGGCAAACACAGGCATACACAGGAATACCCAGGCATACCCAGGCATACACAGGCACACACAGGCATACAAAGGCTTACACAGGCATACACAGGCATACACAGTCATACACAGGCTTAAACAGGCATACACACGTATACACAGGCATACACAGTCATACACAGGTATACACTGGCATACACAGGCATACACTGGCATACACAGGCATACACAGGCATAACCTGGCATACACAGGCATACACAGGCATACACAGGCATACACAGGCATACACAGGCATACACAGGCTTACACAGGCATACACAGGCATACACAGCCATACACAGCCATACACAGCCATACACAGGCATAGACTGGCATACACAGGCATTCATAGTCATAAACAGGCATACGCTGGCGTATACAGACATACACTGAGATATACAGGCATACACAGGCAGTCACAGGCATACACAGGCATTTACTGGCATACACTGGCATACACGGGCATGCACAGGCATACACAGGCATACACAGGCATACACAGGCATACACTGGCATACACAGGCATACACAGGCATACACAAGCATACACAAACATATACAAGCATACAGGCATACTGGCGTACATGCGTACAGGATTAAACAGGCATACACGAAAAACACAAGCATACAGAGGCATACACTTGCATAAACTGGCATACACAGGCAAACGCAGGCATACACAGGCATACACAGGCATACGCAGGCACACGCAGGCATACAAAGGCATGTACAGGCATACACAGGCATACACAGGCATACAAAGGCATACACAGGCATACACTGGCATACACAAGTATACACAGGCATACACGGGCAGAAACAGGCATACACAGGCATACACTGGCATACAAGGGCATAGACTTGCACACACGGACATATACAGGCATACACAGGTATACACAGTGGCCAAGACGATAGCAGCCCTCGAAGATAAGTGCAACGCGACAATTAATATGGCCACCGACTGGCTAGAGAAAGCCGGCCTAACAATTGCGGCACACAAGACCGAGGCTGTCCTATTAAGCAGCAGGAAGAAGGTTGAAAGAATGCTGATCACGGTCAACGGGACACAGGTGGCATCACAAGACTCCTTAAAATACCTGGGAGTAATGATAAACCACAGGCTAGCTTTTAAGGACCATGCTAGCTACGCAAGCAGGAAAGCAGCAATAACGACTGCGTCCCTGTCCAGGCTCATGCCCAATGTAGGAGGCCCAAATTACCCGGCAAGGAAACTACTGGTGGCGGTAGCCAAGGCAACGCTGCTCTATGCTGCACCAATATGGAGCAACGCCACCAAGAAAGGCACTTACTTGAAAGGAGCACGAGCGGCGGTACGGTCTATGGCCCTTAGGCTAATTAGAGGCTTCAGGACCATATCTGGAGACGCAGCACTAGCACTGGCAGGCTTGCCGCCAATCGACCTGGAGATAAAGGCTATTTGCCAGGTCCGAGAAGGAGCTACCCGGCTGGAGGCTCACGAGCGACTGATGGGAGAGTGGCAGACCAGATGGATAACATCGCAACGGGGGAGGTGGACCTACAAACTCATCCCCGATTTAACGGAGTGGGCCAACTGTCGCCACAAAAAACTGGACTACCACCTCACCCAGTTCCTCACGGACCATGGTTGCTTTCGGGCGTACCTACTCCGGTTCCACCACGTAGAGGCAGCTCAATGCATCCACTGCCAGATGCTGAGGAAACAGCAGAGCATGTACTCATGCACTGCTCGAGGTTCATGGATGAGAGGGTGCAGCTAAGGGCGCTGATCGGTGCCCCTCTCAGCCCTGGCGGCTTGATCGCGGCCATGATGGAGAACAGCGACTCGTGGGAGCGGGGACATAATATCATCAGGGACATGATGAAGCGGGTCCGAGCCGACGAGATGACCAACAGAACTGAAGGCTAATACAGGCGACGTACATCTATACGAAGGCAGGAGGGAAACTACCCAGCGAAACCAGGGATGAAGGACGGGCGCCTCTAGGCCATATAACAAAAAAGGGAGTACAACCAGGCTCCACATCCTGCTCACCGACGAAATAACTTGACTGGCAGTCCCGGTGAGCTTGTAAAGGACAGAAGAGCATACGGAGGTTTTTGTTTTTAGTACGAAGGCATAATCTATACTAGGAGGGTTACGAATCGTGCATGCCACCTATGGACGGTAGGTGGTATCTTTGGAAGATTTTAATTTTCCTACCGTAAGGCATAATAAAAAAAAAAAAAAAAAAACAGGCATTCACTGGCATACACAGGCATACACAGGCACTCACAGGCATACACAGGCACTCACAGGCATACACAGGCATACACTGGCATACACAGACATATACAGACTTTTACAGGCATACACAGCCATACACAGGCATAGACTGGCATACACTGACATATACAGGCATACAAAGGCATAAACAGGCATTCACTGGCATACACAGGCATTCACAGGCTTACACAGGCATACACAGGCATACACTGGCATACACAGGCATACACAGGAATACCCAGGCACACACAGGCATACACAGGCATACACAGGCATACACAGGCATACACAGACATACACAGGCATACACAGGCATACACAGGCATACAAAGGCATACACAGGCATACACAGGCATACACAATCAAACACAGGCATACACAGGCATACACAGGCCTACACAGGCATACACGGGCATTCACAGGCATACACAGCCATACACAGGCATACACAGGCACACACAGGCATACACAAGCATTTACAGGCAAACACAGCCATACACAGGCACACACAGGCATACACAGGCATAGACAGACATACACAGACTTATACAGGGATACCCAGGCATACACAGCCATACACAGGCATAGACTGGCATACACTGACATATACAGGCATATACAGGTATACACAGGCATTCACTGGCATACACAGGCATACACAGGCACTTACAGGCATACACTGGCATACACAGACATATACAGACTTATACAGGCATACCCAGGCATACACAGGCATACACAGCCATACACAGGCAAAGACTGGCATACACTGACATATACAGGCATACAAAGGCATACACAGGCATTCACTGGCATACACAGGCTTACACAGGCACTCACAGGCATACACTGGCATACACAGACATATACAGACTTATACAGGCATACCCAGGCATACACAGGCATACACAGCCATACACAGGCATAGACTGGCATACACTGACATATACAGGCATACACTGGCAAACACAGGCATACACAGGAATACCCAGGCACACACAGGCATACACAGGCATACACAGGCATACACAGGCATACACAGGCATACACAGGCATACACAGGCATACACAAGCATACACAGGCATACACAGGCATACACAGGCATACACAAGCATACACAGGCATACACAGGCATACACAAGCATACACAGGCATACACAGGCATACACAGGCATACACAGTCAAACACAGGCATACACAGGCACACACAGGCATATACAGGCATACACTGGCATACACAGGCATACACAGGCACACACAGGCATACACAGGCATACACAGGCATACACAGGTATACACAGGCATACACAGGCATACACAGGCATACACAGGCATACAAAGGCATACACAGGCATACACAGGCATACACAATCAAACACAGGCATACACAGGCATACACAGGCATACACAGGCATACACAGGCATACACGGGCATTCACAGGCATACACAGCCATACACAGGCATACACAGGCACACACAGGCATACACAAGCATTTACAGGCAAACACAGCCATACACAGGCACACATAGGCATACACAGGCATACACAGACATACACAGACTTATACAGGGATACCCAGGCATACACAGCCATACACAGGCATAGACTGGCATACACTGACATATACAGGCATACACAGGTATACACAGGCATTCACTGGCATACACAGGCATACACAGGCACTCACAGGCATACACTGGCATACACAGACATATACAGACTTATACAGGCATACCCAGGCATACACAGGCATACACAGCCATACACAGGCAAAGACTGGCATACACTGACATATACAGGCATACAAAGGCATACACAGGCATTCACTGGCATACACAGGCTTACACAGGCACTCACAGGCATACACTGGCATACACAGACATATACAGACTTATACAGGCATACCCAGGCATACACAGGCATACACAGCCATACACAGGCATAGACTGGCAAACACTGACATATACAGGCATACAAAGGCATACACAGGCATTCACTGGCATACACAGGCTTACACAGGCATACACAGGCATACACTGGCAAACACAGGCATACACAGGAATACCCAGGCACACACAGGCATACACAGGCATACACAGGCATACACAGGCATACACAGGCATACACAGGCATACACAGGCATACACAAGCATACACAGGCATACACAGGCATACACAGGCATACACAAGCATACACAGGCATACACAGGCATACACAAGCATACACAGGCATACACAGGCATACACAGGCATACACAGTCAAACACAGGCATACACAGGCACACACAGGCATATACAGGCATACACTGGCATACACAGGCATACACAGGCATACACAGGCATACACAGGCATACACAGGCATGCAAAGGCATACATAGGCATACACAGGCATTCACAGGCATACACAGGCATACACAGGCATAAACTGGCATATACAGGCATACACGGGCATTCACAGGCATACACAGCCATACACAGGCATACACAGGCATACACAGGCATACACAGGCATACACAGGCATACACAAGCATACACAGGCATACACAGCCATACACAGGCACACACAGGCATACACAGGCATATACAGGCATACACAGGCATACACAGGCATTCACAGGCATACACAGCCATACACTGGAATGCACTGGCAAACAAAGGCATACACAGGCATACACAGGCATACACAGGCATACACAGGCATACACAGGCATACGCAGGCATACACAGGCATACACAGGCATACACAGGCATACACAGGCATACACAGGTATACACGGGCATACACAGGCATACACAGGCATACACAGGCATACGCAGGCACACAAAGGCATACACAGTCATACACAGGCATACACTGCCATACAGAGGCATACACAGGCATACACAGGCATACACAGGCATAAACAAGCATACACAGGCATACAAAGACATACATAGGCATTCACTGGCATACACAGGCATTCACAGGCTTACACAGGCATACACAGGCATACACTGGCATACACAGGCATACACAGGAACTCCCAGGCACACACAGGCATACACAGGCATACACAGGCATACACAGGCATACACAGGCATACACAGTCAAACACAGGCATACACAGGCATACACAGGCATACAAAGGCATACACAGTCATACACAGGCTTACACAGGCATACACACGTATACACAGGCATACACAGTCATACAGAGGCATACACTGGCATACACAAGCATACACAGACTTATACAGGCATATACAGGCATGCACAGGCTTACACAGGCATACACAGGCATACACTGGCATACACAGGCATACACAGGCATAACCAGGCATACACAGGCATACACAGGCATACACAGGCATACACAGGCATACACATGCATACACAGGCATACACAGGCATACACAGGCTTACAGAGGCATACACAGGCATACACAGCCATACACAGCCATACACAGGCATAGACTGGCATACACAGGCATTCATAGTCATAAACAGGCATACGCTGGCGTATACAGACACACACTGAGATATACAGGCATACACAGGCAGTCACAGGCATACACAGGCATTTACTGGCATACACTGGCATACGCGGGCATACACAGGCATACACAGGCATATACGGGCATGCACAGGCATACACAGGCATACACAGGCATACACAGGCATACACAGGCATACACAGGCCTACACAGGCATACACAGGCATACACAGGCATACACAGGCATACACAGGCATACACAGGCATACACAGGCATACACAGGCATACACAGTCAAACACAGGCAGAAACAGGCATACACAGACATACACTGGCATACACAGGCATAGACTGGCATACGCTGACATATACAGGCACTCACAGGCATACACAGGCATACACTGGCATACACAGACATATACAGACTTATACAGGCATACCCAGGCATACACAGCCATACACAGGCATAGACTGGCATACACTGACATATACAGGCATACAAAGGCATACACAGGCATTCACTGGCATACACAGGCATTCACAGGCTTACACAGGCATACCCAGGCATACACTGGCATACACAGGAATACCCAGGCACACACAGGCATACACAGGCATACACAGGCATACACAGGCATACACAGGCATACACAGACATACACAGGCATACACAAGCATACACAGGCATACACAGGCATACACAGGCACACACAGTCAAACACAGGCATACACAGGCATACACAGGCATACACAGGCATACACAGGCATACACTGGCATACACAGGCATACACAGGCATACACAGGCATACACAGGCATACTCAGGCATACACAGGCATGCACAGGCATACACAGGCATACACAGCCATACACAGGCACACACAGGCATACACAGGCATACACAGACATACACAGACTTATACAGGCATACCCAGGCATACACAGGCATACACAGCCATACACAGGCATACACAGGCATACACAGGCATACACAGGAATACTCAGGCATACACAGGCATACACAGCCATACACAGGCACACACAGGCATACACAGGCATACACAGACATACACAGACTTATACAGGCATACCCAGGCATACACAGGCATACACAGGCATACACAGCCATACACAGGCATAGACTGGCATACACTGACATATACAGGCATACACAGGTATACACAGGCATTCACTGGCATACACAGGCATACACAGGCACTCACAGGCATACACAGGCATACACTGGCATACACAGACATATACAGACTTATACAGGCATACCCAGGCATACACAGGCATACACAGCCATACACAGGCATAGACTGGCATACACTGACATATACAGGCATACAAAGGCATACACAGGCATTCACTGGCATACACAGGCTTTCACAGGCTTACACAGGCATACACATGCATACACTGGCAAACACAGGAATACCCAGGCACACACAGGCATACACAGGCATACACAGGCATACACAGGCATACACAGGCATACACAGGCATACACAGTCAAACACAGGCATACACAGGCATACACAGGCATATACAGGCATACACTGGCATACACAGGCATACACAGGCATACACAGGCATACACAGGCATACACAGGCATGCACAGGCATACATAGGCATACACAGGCATACACAGGAATACGCAGGCATACACAGGCATTCACAGGCATACACAGGCATACACAGGCATAAACTGGCATATACAGGAATACACGGGCATTCACAGGCATACACAGCCATACACTGGCATACACAGGCAAACACAGGCATACACAGGTATACACAAGCATACAAAGGCATACACAGCCATACACAGGCACACACAGGCATACACAGGCATATACAGGCATACACAGGCATACACAGTCATTCACAGGCATACACAGCCATACACTGGAATGCACAGGCAAACAAAGGCATACACAGGCATTCACAGGCATACACAGGCATACACAGGCATACACAGGCATACGCAGGCATACACAGGCATACACAGGCATACACAGGCATACACAGGCATACACAGGCATACACAGGCATACACAGGCATACGCAGGCACACAAAGGCATACACAGTCATACACAGGCATACACTGCCATACACAGGCATACACAGGCATACACAGGCATACACAAGCATACACAGGCATACACAGGCATTGACAGGCACACACAGGCATACACAGGCATATACAGGCATACACAGGCATACACAGGCATTCACAGGCCTACACAGTCATACACTGGCATACACAGGCAAACAAAGGCATACACAGGCATACACAGGCATACACAGGCATACACAGGCATACACAGGCATACACAGGCATACACAGGCATACACAGGCATACACAGGCATACACAGGCATACACAGGCATACACAGGCACTCACAGGCATACACAGGCACTCACAGGCATACACTGGCATACACAGGCATACACAGGCATACACAGCCTTATACAGGCATACCCAGGCATACACAGGCATACACAGCCATACACAGGCATACACAGCCATACACAGGCATTCACAGGCATACACAGGCATACACAGGCATACACAGGCATACACAGCCATACACTGGAATGCACAGGCAAACAAAGGCATACACAGGCATACACAGGCATACACAGGCATACACAGGTATACACGGGCATACACAGGCATACACAGGCATACACAGGCATACACAGGCATACGCAGGCACACACAGGCATACATAGTCATACACAGGCATACACTGCCATACACAGGCATACACAAGCATACACAGGCATACACAAGCATACACAGGCATACACAGGCATACACAGGCATACACAGGCACTCACAGGCATACACTGGCATACACAGGCATACGCAGGCATACACAGGCATACACAGGTATACACGGGCATACACAGGCATACACAGGCATACACAGGCATACACAGGCATACACAGGCATACACAGGCACACACAGGCATACACAGCCATACACTGGAATGCACAGGCAAACAAAGGCATACACAGGCATACACAGGCATACACAGGCATACACAGGCATACGCAGGCATACACAGGCATACACAGGCATACACAGGTATACACGGGCATACACAGGCATACACAGGCATACACAGGCATACACAGGCATACACAGGCATACGCAGGCATACACAGGCATACACAGGCATACACAAGCATACACAGGCATACACACGCATAGACAGGCACACACAGGCATACACAGGCATATACAGGCATACACAGGCATTCACAGGCCTACACAGTCATACACTGGCATACACAGGCAAACAAAGGCATACACAGGCATACACAGGCACACACAGGCATACACAGGCATACACAGCCATACACTGGAATGCACAGACAAACAAAGGCATACACAGGCATACACAGGCATACACAGGCATACACAGGCATACACAGGCATACACAGGCATACGCAGGCATACACAGGCATACACAGGCATACACAGGCATACACAAGCATACACAGGCATACACAGGCATAGACAGGCACACACAGGCATACACAGGCATATACAGGCATACACAGGCATTCACAGGCCTACACAGTCATACACTGGCATACACAGGCAAACAAAGGCATACACAGGCATACACAGGCATACACAGGCATACACAGGCACACACAGGCATACACAGGCATACACAGGCATACACAGTCATACACTGCCATACACAGGCATACACAGGCATACACAGGCATACACAGGCATACACAGGCATACACAGGCATACACAGGCATACACAGGCATACACAGGCATACACAGGCATACCCAGGCACTCACAGGCATACACTGGCATACACAGGCATACACAGCCTTATACAGGCATACCCAGGCATACACAGGCATACACAGGCATACACAGGCATACACAGGTATACACGGGCATACACAGGCATACACAGGCATACACAGGCATACACAGGCATACGCAGGCACACACAGGCATACACAGTCATACACAGGCATACACTGCCATATACAGGCAAACACAGTCATACACAGGCATACACAGGCATACACAGGCATACGCAGGCATACACAGGCATACACAGGCATACACAGGCATACACAGGTATACACGGGCATACACAGGCATACACAGGCATACACAGGCATACACAGGCATACGCAGGCACACACAGGCATACACAGTCATACACAGGCATACACTGCCATACACAGGCATACACAGGCATACACAGGCATACACAAGCATACACAGGCATACACAGGCATAGACAGGCACACACAGGCATACACAGGCATATACAGGCATACACAGGCATACACAGGCATTCACAGGCCTACACAGTCATACACTGGCATACACAGGCAAACAAAGGCATACCCAGGCATACACAGGCATACACAGGCATACACAGGCATACACAGGCACACAGACACACACAGGCATACACAGGCATACACAGGCATACACAGGCATACACAGGCATACACAGGCATACACAGGCATACACAGGCATACACAGGCATACACAGGCATACACAGGCATGCACAGGCATACACAGGCATACACAGGCATACACAGGCATACACAGGCATACACAGGCATACACAGGCATACACAGGCATACACAGGCATACACAGGCATACACAGGCATACACAGACATACACAGGCATACACAGGCATACACAGGCATACACAGGCATACACATGAATACACAGGCATACACAGGCATACACAGGCATACACAGGCATACACAGGCATACACAGGCATACACAGGCACTCACAGGCATACACTGGCATACACAGACATACACAGCCTTATACAGGCATACCCAGCCATACACAGGCATACACAGCCATACACAGGCATTCACAGGCATACACAGGCATACACAGGCATACACAGGCATACACAGGCATACACAGGCACACACAGGCATACACAGGCACACACAGCCATACACAGGCATACACAGGCATACACAGGCATAAACAGGCATACACTGGCATTCACAGGCTTACACTGGCATACACAGGCATACACTGGCAAACACAGTCATACACCGGAATACCCAGGCATACCCAGGCATACACAGGCACACACAGGCATACACAGGCATACAAAGGCTTACACAGGCATACACAGGCATACACAGTCATACACAGGCTTACACAGGCATACACACGTATACACAGGCATACACAGTCATACGCAGGCATACACTGGCATACACAAGTATACACAGACTTATACAGGCATATACAGGCATTCACAGGCTTACACAGGCATACACTGGCATACACAGGCATACACAGGCATAACCAGGCATACACAGGCATACACAGGCATACACAGGCATTCACAGGCTTACACAGGCATACACAGGCATACACAGCCATACACAGCCATACACAGGCATAGACGGCATACACAGGCATTCATAGTCATAAACAGGCATACGCTGGCGTATACAGACATACACTGAGATGTACAGGCATACACAGGCAGTCACAGGCATACACAGGCATTTACTGGCATACACTGGCACACACGGGCATACACAGGCATACACAGGCATACACAGGCATACACGGACATGCACAGGCATACACAGGCATACACAGGCATACACAGGCATACACAAGCATACACAAACATATACAAGCATACAGGCATACTGGCGTACATGCGTACAGGATTAAACAGGCATACACGAAAAACACAAGCATACACAGGCATACACTTGCATACACAGGCATACACAGGCATACACAGGCATACACAAGCATACAAAGGCATACACAGCCATACACAGGCACACACAGGCATACACAGGCATATACAGGCATACACAGGCATACACAGGCATTCACAGACACACACAGCCATACACTGGAATGCACAGGCAAACAAAGGCACACACAGGCATACACAGGCATACACAGGCATACACAGGCATACACAGGCATACACAGGCATACACAGGCATACGCAGGCTTACACAGGCATACACAGGCATACACAGGCATACACAGGCATAAACAGGTATACACGGGCATACACAGGCATACACAGGCATACGCAGGCACACAAAGGCATACACAGTCATACACAGGCATACACTGCCATACACAGGCATACAAAGGCATACACAGGCATACACAGGCATACACAAGCATACACAGGCATACACAGGCATAGACAGGCACACACAGGCATGCACAGGCATATACAGGCATACACAGGCATTCACAGGCCTAAACAGTCATACACTGGCATACACAGGCAAACAAAGGCATACACAGGCATACACAGGCATACACAGGCATACACAGGCACACAGGCACACACAGGCATACACAGGCACACACAGGCATACACAGGCATACACAGGCATACACAGGCATACACAGGCATACACAGGCATACACAGGCATACACAGGCATACACAGGCATACATAGGCATACACAGGCATACACAGGCATACACAGGCATACACAGGCATACACAGGCACTCACAGGCATACACTGGCATACACAGGCATACACAGCCTTATACAGGCATACCCAGGCATACACAGGCATATACAGCCATACACAGGCATTCACAGGAATACACAGGCATACACAGGCATACACAGGCATACACAGGCATACACAGGCATACACAGGCATACACAGGCATACACAGGCATACACAGGCATACACAGCCACACACAGGCATACACAGCCATACACTGGAATGCACAGGCAAACAAAGGCATACACAGGCATACACAGGCACACACAGGCATACACAGGCATACACAGGCATACGCAGGCATACACAGGCAGACACAGGCATACACAGGCATACACAGGCATACACAGGTATACACGGGCATACACAGGCATACACAGGCATACACAGGCATGCACAGGCATACGCAGGCACACACAGGCATACACAATCATACACAGGCATACACTGCCATACACAGGCATACACAGGCATACACAGGCATACACAGTCATACACAAGCATACACAGGCATACACAGGCATAGACAGGCACACACAGGCATACACAGGCATATACAGGCATACACAGGCATACACAGGCATTCACAGGCCTACACAGTCATACACTGGCATACACAAGCAAACAAAGGCATACACAGGCATACACAGGCATACACAGGCACACAGGCACACACAGGCATACACAGGCATACACAGGCATACACAGGCATACACAGGCATACACAGGCATACACAGGCATACACAGGCATACACAGGCATACACAGGCATACACAGGCATACACAGGCATACACAGGCATACACAGGCATACACAGGCATACACAGGCACTCACAGGCATACACTGGCATACACAGACATACACAGCCTTATACAGGCATACCCAGGCATACACAGGCATACACAGCCATACACAGGCATTCACAGGCATACACAGGCATACACAGGCATACACAGGCATACACAGGCATACACAGGCATACACAGGCATACACAGGCATACACAGGCATACACAGGCACACACAGGCATACACAGGCATACACAGGCATACACAGGCATACACAGGCATACACAGGCATACACATGCATACACAGGCATACACAGGCATACACAGGCATACACAGGCACTCACAGGCATACACAGGCATACACAGACTTATACAGGCATACCCAGGCACACAGGCATACACAGCCATACACAGGCATACACAGGCATACACAGGCATACACTGCCATACACTGGCATACACAGGCATACACAGGCATACCCAGGCACTCACAGGCATACACTGGCATACACAGGCATACACAGCCTTATACAGGCATACCCAGGCATACACAGGCATACACAGCCATACACAGGCATTCACAGGCATACACAGGCATACACAGGCATACACAGGCATACACAGGCATACACAGGCAGACACAGGCATACACAGGCACACACAGGCATACACAGGCATACACAGGCACACAGGCACACACAGGCATACACAGGCATACACAGGCATACACAGGCATACACAGGCATACACTGGCATTCACAGGCTTACACTGGCATACACAGGCATACACTGGCAAACACAGTCATACACCGGAATACCCAGGCATACCCAGGCATACACAGGCACACACAGGCATACACAGGCATACAAAGGCTTACACAGGCATACACAGGCATACACAGTCATACACAGTCATACACAGGCTTACACAGGCATACACACGTATACACAGGCATACACAGTCATACGCAGGCATACACTGGCATACACAAGTATACACAGACTTATACAGGCATATACACAGACTTATACAGGCATATACAGGCATTCACAGGCTTACACAGGCATACACAGGCATACACTGGCATACACAGGCATACACAGGCATAACCAGGCATACACAGGCATACACAGGCATACACAGGCATTCACAGGCTTACACAGGCATACACAGGCATACACAGCCATACACAGCCATACACAGGCATACACTGGCATACACAGGCATACACAGCCTTATACAGGCATACCCAGGCATACACAGCCATACACAGGCATTCACAGGAATACACAGGCACACACAGGCATACACAGGCATACACCGGCATACACAGGCATACACAGGCATACACAGGCACACACAGGCATACACAGCCATACACTGGAATGCACAGGCAAACAAAGGCATACACAGGCATACACAGGCATACACAGGCATACGCAGGCATACACAGGCATACACAGGCATACACAGGCATACACAGGTATACACGGGCATACACAGGCATACACAGGCATACACAGGCATACACAGGCATACACAGGCATACGCAGGCACACACAGGCATACACAGTCATATACAGGCATACACTGCCATACACAGGCATACACAGGCATACACAGGCATACTCAAGCATACACAGGCATACACAGGCATAGACAGGCACACACAGGCATACACAGGCATATACAGGCATACACAGGCATACACAGGCATTCACAGGCCTACACAGTCATACACTGGCATACACAGGCAAACAAAGGCATACACAGGCATACACAGGCATACACAGGCATACACAGGCATACACAGGCACACAGGCACACACAGGCATACACAGGCATACACAGGCATACACAGGCATACACAGGCATACACAGGCATACACAGGCATACACAGGCATACACAGGCATACACAGGCATACACAGGCATACACAGGCATACACAGGCATACACAGGCATACACAGGCATACACAGGCATACACAGGCATACACAGGCATACACAGGCATACACAGGCATACACAGGCACTCACAGGCATACACTGGCATACACAGACATACACAGCCTTATACAGGCATACCCAGACATACACAGGCATACACAGCCATACACAGGCATTCACAGGCATACACAGGCATACACAGCCATACACAGGCATTCACAGGCATACACAGGCATACACAGGCATACACAGGCATACACAGGCATACACAGGCATACACAGGCATACACAGGCATACACAGGCATACACAGGCATACACAGGCATACACAGGCATACACAGGCATACACAGGCATATACAGGCATACACAGGCATACACAGGTATACACAGGCATACACAGGCATACACAGGCATACACAGGCATACACAGGCATACACAGGCACTCACAGGCATACACAGCCTTATACAGGCATACCCAGGCATACACAGGCATACACAGCCATACACAGGCATTCACAGGCCTACACAGTCATACACTGGCATACACAGGCAAGCAAAGGCATACACAGGCATACACAGGCATACACAGGCATACACAGTCATACACAGGCACACAAGCACACACAGTCATACACTGGCATACACAGGCAAACAAAGGCATACACAGGCATACACAGGCATACACAGTCATACACAGGCACACAGGCACACACAGGCATACACAGCCATACACAGGCATACACAGGCATACACAGGCATACACAGGCATACACTGGCATTCACAGGCTTACACTGGCATACAAAGGCATACACTGGCAAACACAGTCATACACCGGAATACCCAGGCATACCCAGGCATACACAGGCACACACAGGCATACACAGGCATACACAGGCATACAAAGGCTTACACAGGCATACACAGGCATACAAAGGCTTACACAGGCATACACAGGCATACACAGGCATACACAGTCATACACAGGCTTGCACAGGCATACACACGTATACACAGGCATACACAGGCATACACAGGCATACACAAGCATACACAAACATATACAAGCATACAGCCATACTGGCGTACATGCGTACAGGATTAAACAGGCATACACGAAAAACACAAGCATACACAGGCATACACTTGCATACACAGGCATACACAGGCATACGCAGGCATACACAGGCATACACAAGCATACAAAGGCATACACAGGCACACACAGGCACACACAGGCATACACAGGCATATACAGGCATACACAGGCATACACAGGCATTCACAGGCATACACAGCCATACACTGGAATGCACAGGCAAACAAAGGCATACACAGGCATACACAGGCATACACAGGCATACACAGGCATACACAGGCATACACAGGCATACACAGGCATACGCAGGCTTACACAGGCATACACAGGCATACACAGGCATACACAGGCATACACAGGCATACACAGGTATACACGGGCATACACAGGCATACACAGGCATACACAGGCATACACAGGCATACGCAGGCACATAAAGGCATACACAGTCATACACAGGCATACACTGTCATACACAGGCATACACAGGCATACACAGGCATACACAGGCATACACAAGCATACACAGGCATACACAGGCATAGACAGGCACACACAGGCATACACAGGCATATACAGGCATACACAGGCATACACAGGCATTCACAGGCCTACACAGTCATACACTGGCATACACAGGCAAACAAAGGCATACACAGGCATACACAGGCATACACAGGCATACACAGGCATACACAGGCACACAGGCACACACAGGCATACACAGGCACACACAGGCATACACAGGCATACACAGGCATACACAGGCATACACAGGCATACACAGGCATACACAGGCATACACAGGCACTCACAGGCATACACAGCCTTATACTGGCAAACCCAGGCATACACAGGCATACACAGCCATACACAGGCATTCACAGGAAAACACAGGCATACACAGGCATACACAGGCATACACAGGCATACACTGGAATGCACAGGCAAACAAAGGCATACACAGGCATACACAGGCATACACAGGCATACACAGGCATACGCAGGCATACACAGGCATACACAGGCATACCCAGGCATACACAGGCATACACAGCCATACACAGGCATTCACAGGAATACACAGGCATACACAGGCATACACAGGCATACACAGGCATACACAGGCATACACAGGCACACACAGGCATACACAGGCATACACAGGCATACACAGGCATACACAGGCACTCACAGGCATACACTGGCATACACAGGCATACACAGCCTTATACTGGCAAACCCAGGCATACACAGGCATACACAGCCATACACAGGCATTCACAGGAAAACACAGGCATACACAGGCATACACAGGCATACACAGGCATACACAGGCATACACAGGCACACACAGGCATACACAGCCATACACTGGAATGCACAGGCAAACAAAGGCATACACAGGCATACACAGGCATACACAGGCAAACCCAGGCATACACAGGCATACACAGCCATACACAGGCATTCACAGGAAAACACAGGCATACACAGGCATACACAGGCATACACAGGCATACACAGGCATACACAGGCACACACAGGCATACACAGCCATACACTGGAATGCACAGGCAAACAAAGGCATACACAGGCATACGCAGGCACACACAGGCATACACAGTCATACACAGGCATACACTGCCATACACAGGCATACACAGGCATACACAGGCATACACAGTCATACACAAGCATACACAGGCATACACAGGCATAGACAGGCACACACAGGCATACACAGGCATATACAGGCATACACAGGCATACACAGGCATACACAGGCATTCACAGGCCTACACAGTCATACACCGGCATACACAGGCAAACAAAGGCATACACAGGCATACACAGGCATACACAGGCATACACAGGCATTCACAGGCATACACAGGCATACACAGGCATAAACTGGCATATACAGGAATACACGGGCATTCACAGGCATACACAGCCATACACTGGCATACACAGGCAAACACAGGCATACACAGGTATACACAAGCATACAAAGGCATACACAGCCATACACAGGCACACACAGGCATACACAGGCATATACAGGCATACACAGGCATACACAGTCATTCACAGGCATACACAGCCATACACTGGAATGCACAGGCAAACAAAGGCATACACAGGCATTCACAGGCATACACAGGCATACACAGGCATACACAGGCATACGCAGGCATACACAGGCATACACAGGCATACACAGGCATACACAGGCATACACAGGCATACACAGGCATACACAGGCATACGCAGGCACACAAAGGCATACACAGTCATACACAGGCATACACTGCCATACACAGGCATACACAGGCATACACAGGCATACACAAGCATACACAGGCATACACAGGCATTGACAGGCACACACAGGCATACACAGGCATATACAGGCATACACAGGCATACACAGGCATTCACAGGCCTACACAGTCATACACTGGCATACACAGGCAAACAAAGGCATACACAGGCATACACAGGCATACACAGGCATACACAGGCATACACAGGCATACACAGGCATACACAGGCATACACAGGCATACACAGGCATACACAGGCATACACAGGCACTCACAGGCATACACAGGCACTCACAGGCATACACTGGCATACACAGGCATACACAGGCATACACAGCCTTATACAGGCATACCCAGGCATACACAGGCATACACAGCCATACACAGGCATACACAGCCATACACAGGCATTCACAGGCATACACAGGCATACACAGGCATACACAGGCATACACAGCCATACACTGGAATGCACAGGCAAACAAAGGCATACACAGGCATACACAGGCATACACAGGCATACACAGGTATACACGGGCATACACAGGCATACACAGGCATACACAGGCATACACAGGCATACACAGGCATACACAGGCATACGCAGGCACACACAGGCATACATAGTCATACACAGGCATACACTGCCATACACAGGCATACACAAGCATACACAGGCATACACAAGCATACACAGGCATACACAGGCATACACAGGCATACACAGGCACTCACAGGCATACACTGGCATACACAGGCATACGCAGGCATACACAGGCATACACAGGTATACACGGGCATACACAGGCATACACAGGCATACACAGGCATACACAGGCATACACAGGCATACACAGGCACACACAGGCATACACAGCCATACACTGGAATGCACAGGCAAACAAAGGCATACACAGGCATACACAGGCATACACAGGCATACACAGGCATACGCAGGCATACACAGGCATACACAGGCATACACAGGTATACACGGGCATACACAGGCATACACAGGCATACACAGGCATACACAGGCATACACAGGCATACTCAGGCATACACAGGCATACACAGGCATACACAAGCATACACAGGCATACACACGCATAGACAGGCACACACAGGCATACACAGGCATATACAGGCATACACAGGCATTCACAGGCCTACACAGTCATACACTGGCATACACAGGCAAACAAAGGCATACACAGGCATACACAGGCACACACAGGCATACACAGGCATACACAGCCATACACTGGAATGCACAGACAAACAAAGGCATACACAGGCATACACAGGCATACACAGGCATACACAGGCATACACAGGCATACACAGGCATACACAGGCATACACAGGCATACACAGGCATACACAGGCATACACAAGCATACACAGGCATACACAGGCATAGACAGGCACACACAGGCATACACAGGCATATACAGGCATACACAGGCATTCACAGGCCTACACAGTCATACACTGGCATACACAGGCAAACAAAGGCATACACAGGCATACACAGGCATACACAGGCATACACAGGCACACACAGGCATACACAGGCATACACAGGCATACACAGTCATACACTGCCATACACAGGCATACACAGGCATACACAGGCATACACAGGCATACACAGGCATACACAGGCATACACAGGCATACACAGGCATACACAGGCATACCCAGGCACTCACAGGCATACACTGGCATACACAGGCATACACAGCCTTATACAGGCATACCCAGGCATACACAGGCATACACAGGCATACACAGGCATACACAGGTATACACGGGCATACACAGGCATACACAGGCATACACAGGCATACACAGGCATACGCAGGCACACACAGGCATACACAGTCATACACAGGCATACACTGCCATATACAGGCAAACACAGTCATACACAGGCATACACAGGCATACACAGGCATACGCAGGCATACACAGGCATACACAGGCATACACAGGCATACACAGGTATACACGGGCATACACAGGCATACACAGGCATACACAGGCATACACAGGCATACGCAGGCACACACAGGCATACACAGTCATACACAGGCATACACTGCCATACACAGGCATACACAGGCATACACAGGCATACACAAGCATACACAGGCATACACAGGCATAGACAGGCACACACAGGCATACACAGGCATATACAGGCATACACAGGCATACACAGGCATTCACAGGCCTACACAGTCATACACTGGCATACACAGGCAAACAAAGGCATACCCAGGCATACACAGGCATACACAGGCATACACAGGCATACACAGGCACACAGACACACACAGGCATACACAGGCATACACAGGCATACACAGGCATACACAGGCATACACAGGCATACACAGGCATACACAGGCATACACAGGCATACACAGGCATACACAGGCATGCACAGGCATACACAGGCATACACAGGCATACACAGGCATACACAGGCATACACAGGCATACACAGGCATACACAGGCATACACAGGCATACACAGGCATACACAGGCATACACAGACATACACAGGCATACACAGGCATACACAGGCATACACAGGCATACACATGAATACACAGGCATACACAGGCATACACAGGCATACACAGGCATACACAGGCATACACAGGCATACACAGGCACTCACAGGCATACACTGGCATACACAGACATACACAGCCTTATACAGGCATACCCAGCCATACACAGGCATACACAGCCATACACAGGCATTCACAGGCATACACAGGCATACACAGGCATACACAGGCATACACAGGCATACACAGGCACACACAGGCATACACAGGCACACACAGGCATACACAGGCATACACAGGCATACACAGGCATAAACAGGCATACACTGGCATTCACAGGCTTACACTGGCATACACAGGCATACACTGGCAAACACAGTCATACACCGGAATACCCAGGCATACCCAGGCATACACAGGCACACACAGGCATACACAGGCATACAAAGGCTTACACAGGCATACACAGGCATACACAGTCATACACAGGCTTACACAGGCATACACACGTATACACAGGCATACACAGTCATACGCAGGCATACACTGGCATACACAAGTATACACAGACTTATACAGGCATATACAGGCATTCACAGGCTTACACAGGCATACACTGGCATACACAGGCATACACAGGCATAACCAGGCATACACAGGCATACACAGGCATACACAGGCATTCACAGGCTTACACAGGCATACACAGGCATACACAGCCATACACAGCCATACACAGGCATAGACGGCATACACAGGCATTCATAGTCATAAACAGGCATACGCTGGCGTATACAGACATACACTGAGATGTACAGGCATACACAGGCAGTCACAGGCATACACAGGCATTTACTGGCATACACTGGCACACACGGGCATACACAGGCATACACAGGCATACACAGGCATACACGGACATGCACAGGCATACACAGGCATACACAGGCATACACAGGCATACACAAGCATACACAAACATATACAAGCATACAGGCATACTGGCGTACATGCGTACAGGATTAAACAGGCATACACGAAAAACACAAGCATACACAGGCATACACTTGCATACACAGGCATACACAGGCATACACAGGCATACACAAGCATACAAAGGCATACACAGCCATACACAGGCACACACAGGCATACACAGGCATATACAGGCATACACAGGCATACACAGGCATTCACAGGCACACACAGCCATACACTGGAATGCACAGGCAAACAAAGGCACACACAGGCATACACAGGCATACACAGGCATACACAGGCATACACAGGCATACACAGGCATACACAGGCATACGCAGGCTTACACAGGCATACACAGGCATACACAGGCATACACAGGCATAAACAGGTATACACGGGCATACACAGGCATACACAGGCATACGCAGGCACACAAAGGCATACACAGTCATACACAGGCATACACTGCCATACACAGGCATACAAAGGCATACACAGGCATACACAGGCATACACAAGCATACACAGGCATACACAGGCATAGACAGGCACACACAGGCATGCACAGGCATATACAGGCATACACAGGCATTCACAGGCCTAAACAGTCATACACTGGCATACACAGGCAAACAAAGGCATACACAGGCATACACAGGCATACACAGGCATACACAGGCACACAGGCACACACAGGCATACACAGGCACACACAGGCATACACAGGCATACACAGGCATACACAGGCATACACAGGCATACACAGGCATACACAGGCATACACAGGCATACACAGGCATACATAGGCATACACAGGCATACACAGGCATACACAGGCATACACAGGCATACACAGGCACTCACAGGCATACACTGGCATACACAGGCATACACAGCCTTATACAGGCATACCCAGGCATACACAGGCATATACAGCCATACACAGGCATTCACAGGAATACACAGGCATACACAGGCATACACAGGCATACACAGGCATACACAGGCATACACAGGCATACACAGGCATACACAGGCATACACAGGCATACACAGCCACACACAGGCATACACAGCCATACACTGGAATGCACAGGCAAACAAAGGCATACACAGGCATACACAGGCACACACAGGCATACACAGGCATACACAGGCATACGCAGGCATACACAGGCAGACACAGGCATACACAGGCATACACAGGCATACACAGGTATACACGGGCATACACAGGCATACACAGGCATACACAGGCATGCACAGGCATACGCAGGCACACACAGGCATACACAATCATACACAGGCATACACTGCCATACACAGGCATACACAGGCATACACAGGCATACACAGTCATACACAAGCATACACAGGCATACACAGGCATAGACAGGCACACACAGGCATACACAGGCATATACAGGCATACACAGGCATACACAGGCATTCACAGGCCTACACAGTCATACACTGGCATACACAAGCAAACAAAGGCATACACAGGCATACACAGGCATACACAGGCACACAGGCACACACAGGCATACACAGGCATACACAGGCATACACAGGCATACACAGGCATACACAGGCATACACAGGCATACACAGGCATACACAGGCATACACAGGCATACACAGGCATACACAGGCATACACAGGCATACACAGGCATACACAGGCATACACAGGCATACACAGGCATACACAGGCACTCACAGGCATACACTGGCATACACAGACATACACAGCCTTATACAGGCATACCCAGGCATACACAGGCATACACAGCCATACACAGGCATTCACAGGCATACACAGGCATACACAGGCATACACAGGCATACACAGGCATACACAGGCATACACAGGCATACACAGGCATACACAGGCATACACAGGCACACACAGGCATACACAGGCATACACAGGCATACACAGGCATACACAGGCATACACAGGCATACACATGCATACACAGGCATACACAGGCATACACAGGCATACACAGGCACTCACAGGCATACACAGGCATACACAGACTTATACAGGCATACCCAGGCACACAGGCATACACAGCCATACACAGGCATACACAGGCATACACAGGCATACACTGCCATACACTGGCATACACAGGCATACACAGGCATACCCAGGCACTCACAGGCATACACTGGCATACACAGGCATACACAGCCTTATACAGGCATACCCAGGCATACACAGGCATACACAGCCATACACAGGCATTCACAGGCATACACAGGCATACACAGGCATACACAGGCATACACAGGCATACACAGGCAGACACAGGCATACACAGGCACACACAGGCATACACAGGCATACACAGGCACACAGGCACACACAGGCATACACAGGCATACACAGGCATACACAGGCATACACAGGCATACACTGGCATTCACAGGCTCACACTGGCATACACAGGCATACACTGGCAAACACAGTCATACACCGGAATACCCAGGCATACCCAGGCATACACAGGCACACACAGGCATACACAGGCATACAAAAGGCTTACACAGGCATACACAGGCATACACAGTCATACACAGTCATACACAGGCTTACACAGGCATACACACGTATACACAGGCATACACAGTCATACGCAGGCATATACTGGCATACACAAGTATACACAGACTTATACAGGCATATACACAGACTTATACAGGCATATACAGGCATTCACAGGCTTACACAGGCATACACAGGCATACACTGGCATACACAGGCATACACAGGCATAACCAGGCATACACAGGCATACACAGGCATACACAGGCATTCACAGGCTTACACAGGCATACACAGGCATACACAGCCATACACAGCCATACACAGGCATACACTGGCATACACAGGCATACACAGCCTTATACAGGCATACCCAGGCATACACAGCCATACACAGGCATTCACAGGAATACACAGGCACACACAGGCATACACAGGCATACACCGGCATACACAGGCATACACAGGCATACACAGGCACACACAGGCATACACAGCCATACACTGGAATGCACAGGCAAACAAAGGCATACACAGGCATACACAGGCATACACAGGCATACGCAGGCATACACAGGCATACACAGGCATACACAGGCATACACAGGTATACACGGGCATACACAGGCATACACAGGCATACACAGGCATACACAGGCATACACAGGCATACGCAGGCACACACAGGCATACACAGTCATATACAGGCATACACTGCCATACACAGGCATACACAGGCATACACAGGCATACTCAAGCATACACAGGCATACACAGGCATAGACAGGCACACACAGGCATACACAGGCATATACAGGCATACACAGGCATACACAGGCATTCACAGGCCTACACAGTCATACACTGGCATACACAGGCAAACAAAGGCATACACAGGCATACACAGGCATACACAGGCATACACAGGCATACACAGGCATACACAGGCACACAGGCACACACAGGCATACACAGGCATACACAGGCATACACAGGCATACACAGGCATACACAGGCATACACAGGCATACACAGGCATACACAGGCATACACAGGCATACACAGGCATACACAGGCATACACAGGCATACACAGGCATACACAGGCATACACAGGCATACACAGGCACTCACAGGCATACACTGGCATACACAGACATACACAGCCTTATACAGGCATACCCAGCCATACACAGGCATACACAGCCATACACAGGCATTCACAGGCATACACAGGCATACACAGCCATACACAGGCATTCACAGGCATACACAGGCATACACAGGCATACACAGGCATACACAGGCATACACAGGCATACACAGGCATACACAGGCATACACAGGCATACACAGGCATACACAGGCATACACAGGCATACACAGGCATACACAGGCATATACAGGCATACACAGGCATACACAGGTATACACAGGCATACACAGGCATACACAGGCATACACAGGCATACACAGGCATACACAGGCACTCACAGGCATACACAGCCTTATACAGGCATACCCAGGCATACACAGGCATACACAGCCATACACAGGCATTCACAGGCCTACACAGTCATACACTGGCATACACAGGCAAGCAAAGGCATACACAGGCATACACAGGCATACACAGGCATACACAGTCATACACAGGCACACAAGCACACACAGTCATACACTGGCATACACAGGCAAACAAAGGCATACACAGGCATACACAGGCATACACAGTCATACACAGGCACACAGGCACACACAGGCATACACAGCCATACACAGGCATACACAGGCATACACAGGCATACACAGGCATACACTGGCATTCACAGGCTTACACTGGCATACAAAGGCATACACTGGCAAACACAGTCATACACCGGAATACCCAGGCATACCCAGGCATACACAGGCACACACAGGCATACACAGGCATACACAGGCATACAAAGGCTTACACAGGCATACACAGGCATACAAAGGCTTACACAGGCATACACAGGCATACACAGGCATACACAGTCATACACAGGCTTGCACAGGCATACACACGTATACACAGGCATACACAGGCATACACAGGCATACACAAGCATACACAGGCATATACAGGCATACACAGGCATACACAGGCATTCACAGGCCTACACAGTCATACACTGGCATACACAGGCAAACAAAGGCATACACAGGCATACACAGGCATACACAGGCATACACAGGCATACACAGGCACACAGGCACACACAGGCATACACAGGCACACACAGGCATACACAGGCATACACAGGCATACACAGGCATACACAGGCATACACAGGCATACACAGGCATACACAGGCACTCACAGGCATACACAGCCTTATACTGGCAAACCCAGGCATACACAGGCATACACAGCCATACACAGGCATTCACAGGAAAACACAGGCATACACAGGCATACACAGGCATACACTGGAATGCACAGGCAAACAAAGGCATACACAGGCATACACAGGCATACACAGGCATACACAGGCATACGCAGGCATACACAGGCATACACAGGCATACCCAGGCATACACAGGCATACACAGCCATACACAGGCATTCACAGGAATACACAGGCATACACAGGCATACACAGGCATACACAGGCATACACAGGCATACACAGGCACACACAGGCATACACAGGCATACACAGGCATACACAGGCATACACAGGCACTCACAGGCATACACTGGCATACACAGGCATACACAGCCTTATACTGGCAAACCCAGGCATACACAGGCATACACAGCCATACACAGGCATTCACAGGAAAACACAGGCATACACAGGCATACACAGGCATACACAGGCATACACAGGCATACACAGGCATACACAGGCACACACAGGCATACACAGCCATACACTGGAATGCACAGGCAAACACAGGCATACACAGGCATACACAGGCATACACAGGCAAACCCAGGCATACACAGGCATACACAGCCATACACAGGCATTCACAGGAAAACACAGGCATACACAGGCATACACAGGCATACACAGGCATACACAGGCATACACAGGCACACACAGGCATACACAGCCATACACTGGAATGCACAGGCAAACAAAGGCATACACAGGCATACGCAGGCACACACAGGCATACACAGTCATACACAGGCATACACTGCCATACACAGGCATACACAGGCATACACAGGCATACACAGTCATACACAAGCATACACAGGCATACACAGGCATAGACAGGCACACACAGGCATACACAGGCATATACAGGCATACACAGGCATACACAGGCATACACAGGCATTCACAGGCCTACACAGTCATACACCGGCATACACAGGCAAACAAAGGCATACACAGGCATACACAGGCATACACAGGCATACACAGGCACACACAGGCATACACAGCCATACACTGGAATGCACAGGCATACACAGGCATACACAGGCATACACAGGTACTCACAGGCATACACTGGCATACACAGACATACACAGCTTTATACAGGCATACCCAGGCATACCCAGGCATACACAGGCATACACAGCCATACACAGGCATTCACACGGCATACACAGGCATACACAGGCATACACAGGCATACACAGGCATACACAGGCATACACAGGCATACACAGGCACACACAGGCATACACAGGCATACACAGGCATACACAGGCATACACAGGCATACACAGGCATACACAGGCATACACAGGCATACACAGGCACTCACAGGCATACACAGGCATACACAGACTTATACAGGCATACCCAGGCACACAGGCATACCCAGGCACACAGGCATACACAGCCATACACAGGCATAGACTGGCATACACTGACATATACAGGCATACACAGGCAGTCACAGGCATACAAAGGCATTCACTGGCATTCACTGGCATACACAGGCATACACAGGCATACACTGGCATTCACAGGCTTACACTGGCATACACAGGCTTACACTGGCATACACAGGCATACACTGGCAAACACAGTCATACACAGGAATACCCAAGCATACCCAGGCATACACAGGCACACACAGGCATACACAGGCATACACAGGCATACAAAGGCTTACACAGGCATACACAGGCAAACACAGTCATACACAGGCTTACACAGGCATACACACGTATACACAGGCATACACAGTCATACACAGGCATACACTGGCATACACAAGTATACACAGACTTATACAGGCATATACAGGCATTCACAGGCTTACACAGGCATACACAGGCATACACTGGCATACACAGGCATACACAGGCATAACCAGGCATACACAGGCATACACAGGCATACACAGGCTTACACAGGCATACACAGGCATACACAGCCATACACAGCCATACACAGGCATAGACGGCATACACAGGCATTCATGGTCATATACAGGCATACGCTGGCGTATACAGACATACACTGAGATATACAGGCATACACAGGCAGTCACAGGCATACACAGGCATTTACTGGCATACACTGGCATACACGGGCATACACAGGCATACACAGGCATACACGGGCATGCACAGGCATACACAGGCATACACAGGCATACACAGGCATACACAGGCATACACAGGCATACACAAGCATACACAAACATATACAAGCATACAGGCATACTGGCGTACATGCGTACAGGATTAAACAGGCATACACGAAAAACACAAGCATACACAGGCATACACTTGCATAAACTGGCATACAAAGGCAAACGCAGGCATACACAGGCATACACAGGCATACACAGGCACACACAGGCATACACAGGCATATACAGGCATACACAGGCATACACAGGCATACACAGGCATACAAAGGCATACACAGGCATACACTGGCATACACAAGTATTGTAGTATATAAGAACATAATAATAATAATAATAATAATAATAATAATAGATAATAATATTAATAATAATTATAATATGAATCATAATAATAAGTCAACTAATAAGTAAACTTAGGACCACCCTAATTCCTTAGGACCACCCTAGTAGATCCTTAGGTACACCCTAATCCTAAATATGCGAATTCAGCATGTACGCCTTTAGGGGTCGCACTCGACTCCCATTGGTTATCGAGTATGAACTTCATACATACATATTGCAGAATTTGCTAGTGTCAGCACTTGGCTGTCACAAGAGATCTGCCTGTAGACCACACTAAGAGCAGTTATAAATCAGGAATAGATCTGGATTGTACACTGGCTGAATAAAAACCAAATAAAGATAAAATGACCGATTGCGTTTTGAAACTTAATTAACTACATCAGAAGTATTGGAATTCTAATTAACTACATGGCGACCGTGACAGGACGAGGTGGTAACCAAAATTATAATAGAGGTGGAGGTTACTCAAGAGGTAACCAAAACCATAACTATAAAACAAGTCATACCCACAATGTCCGAAACATACAATCGGAAAACGAACATGCCCCCTTGAGCGACAATCTACAGTAAAATTATACAAAATTAATCTCAATTTAAGCATTTTTATACGATTGAAGAATATGAGTACCAGTTCATGGGTAACTCTTTTAATAGATACAGGTGCAGAAATTTCCCTGCTTAAATGCAGAAACAATAATCTTAACGATTTAAATCCAAAAAATACAACAAATATATCAGGAATAGGGCAAGGGACAATTCAGTCTCTAGGTACACTACATTTAGAAATGTGTATTGCTAATGCAGCAATACCATATGAATTCCATATCGTACTTGACAATTTTCCTATACCAGGGGATGGTATAATTGGCTTGGATTTCATTAAGAAATACAATTGTATTTTGGAATTCCACGACCAAGAAGATTGGTTCACTTTGAGGCCCAAAAATTTCAGGAACATAAACATTCCTATTATACATTCACTAGATAACGAAATAATTTTGCCAGCTAGATCAGAAGTGATTCGAAAGATTCAGCTAACATCTACTGACACACATGTCCTCATCCCCAACCAGGAATTACAACCTGGCATAATAATCGCAAGTGCACTCGTAAACACTCAGAACGTCTTGATTTGAATTATTAATACAACTGAAAAAGACGCTATAGTTAGTAGCGCAAATATAAAAAGCGAATCATTGGATGATTATGATGTATACAACGCAAATATAGAAAATAGTGTGCAAAGAACTTCAGAAGTATTAAAACTTCTTAAATTTCCATCGTTATTTAAAAACGATTTAACAAAATTATGCACCGAATATAGCGATATTTTTGGTCTTGAAACAGAAACCATATCAGCTAATAATTTTTACAAGCAAAAATTGAGATTAAATGACAAAACTCCAGTCTATATCAAAAACTATAGAATGCCAGAAAGTCAAAAACCAGAAATTCAAAGGCAAGTTGACAAATTAATAAAAGATGGCATTGTCGAACCATCTATTTCAGAATATAATAGCCCTCTTCTCTTGGTACCCAAGAAATCACTGCCTAACTCGGCGGAAAAGAGATGGAGATTAGTAGTCGATTATCGCCAAATCAACAAGAAACTGCTAGCAGATAAATTCCCACTTCCAAGAATAGAAGATATTCTTGATCAATTAGGTCGGTTTTTAGGTTAGGTTTTTTTTTTTTTCGCTGCAATTCGTCGACGTGTGAAGTCGTGTTTTTATCGAGCTCCGCACATAATCGGTTGTTTTGAGTGAAGTGAACGACTAATAACAAAAACTAAAATAAATAAACATAACCCGAAAGCGAAAGAGACGCTCCATGCGATGCAAGATCGCTTAAATATATACAGTGATTATTTATCTTAAATTAATAAAAATATGAGTCAAAACGACACTCGCGCTCAGCGCCAGAGTGAGCAAGACGAACGCCGGCTCTCAGTTCAACGCAACAACGCGTACTTTTCATACGTCTCCCCGACAACTGCAAACGCAGATATAGAGCGGTCAACAACCCATAGCCCAAGTAACCTTCTTATACCAACAAACCAAGAAAGGGCGCGCTCTTGCTCTCCCGCCCTTTTAGCTCCAACACAAGCCCCGCTACCCCCAACAACAACAGCTGGAGCAATACCGAAATCCCGCTCTACCTCCTCGTCGGCTGCACCCGCTCACGCTCTCACTGTGTCAGCGAAAGCTAAACCAAAACAAAACGGAAACATAAACAATCAACCGGCCATACAGACTGGAATGGATCGCTACATCCTAATAAAACGAAAGCTAAGCCCCCAAAAAAATGCAAACAAACCAAAAATCACACGCGCCAACGCCAACACAACAATGCCGAACAATGCCAACAGGTTTGACATTTTGGCAGACACTATTGTAGACCTGCCCGTTGAAGCCGATGGAAGCGACAAAAATAAGCCAAAGCCACCACCAATTTTTGTACGTGAGAAAAGCTCCAGTACATTTGTAAACGATATAATAAAGCTCATAGGTGACGCTAATTTCCACATAATTCCCTTAGTTAGGGGCAACATCCACGAAACTAAAGTTCAAACCAAGTCTGAACAACACTTTAGAGCCTTAACCAAGTACTTAGACGAAGAGGGAAAAAGCTACTACACATACCAGCTAAAAAGCAGCAAGGGTCTGCAAGTCGTATTAAAGGGCATAGAACCTGATGTAACACCAGACGAAATAAAGCTGGCGCTACAGGATAAAGGATTTACCGCCAAATCAGTCTTCAACATCTTAAACAAAAATAGACAGCCGCAACCACTCTTCAAGGTGGAACTTACACCAGAAGCAAAGATGCCGAAAAGAAACGATGTGCATCCAATATACAAACTCCAATTTTTTACTACACCGTAGAATCACCGTGGAAGAACCTCACAAACGTAACAATCTGGTGCAATGTATGAACTGCCAAGAATTCGGCCACACAAAGTCTTACTGTAAGCTGCGCCCAGTGTGCGTAGTCTGTGGCGAGCTCCATGACAAAGCCAGCTGCAGTGCACCCAAAGAAGACTCAAACGGAAAAAGGTGTGCAAACTGTGGAGGCAATCACACAGCCAACTACAGAGGCTGCCCAGTATACAAAGATCTCAAAAGCCGCATTAACCAGCGCGTAGCCACTGTACGCTCACAAAACGCACCGATCACAAAAATACCCTCCAAACACAACCCAGAAGTTTTCTTCTCTACCGCAGCCAGATCCTCACTTGGTACAGGATTCGCAACCAAAAAACGCGTCATATGCAAGCGCTCTAAGATCAGGTCTAGAGCCCCCAGCCTCCAATGCGCCATGTTCACAAGCCAAATATGTGGACTTCAATTCGGTACAAGACAAAAAGCTAATGGAACAACAACAAAACAATTGCGAAGCAATGATACATACCTTGCAGCAGAGCATGGAGGAGTTTATGGCGTTTATGCGGACAACCATGCAAGAGCAAATGCGTAATCAAAACACGTTGATACAATTGCTTGTATCACAACTATCAAAATAATCATCTCCATGGCCTCGCTAAGAATCTCTACGTGGAACGCACATCGACGTAATGCTACTTTCGGAAACACACCTCACAAACAAATATAACTTCAACATAAGAGGATATATTTTCTACGGAACCAATCACCCTGATGGTAAGGCCCACGGCGGGACCGGGATTTTGATAAGAAGCCGTCTCAAGCACCACTGTCATCTTGAGACTGCCAAAAACTATCTACAAGCAACATCCTTAAAAATTCATTTGGATAATGGTAACCAGCTTACCTTAGCCGCTGTGTACTGCCCACCTCGTTTCACTTTATCTGAAGACCAATTTATGGATTTCTTCAACTCACTTGGAGCACATTTTATAGCAGCCGGGGATTATAATGCCAAGCACACACACTGGGGGTCTCGACTCGTGAATCCAAAAGGAAAACAGCTCTACAACGCCATTATAAAAGCAAACAACAAGCTCGACCACGTTTCTCCTGGCACACCTACATACTGGCCAACTGACCCCAAAAAACTACCTGATCTAATTGATTTCGCAGTCACCAAAAACATTCCCCGTAATCTGATAAGCGCCGAGTGCCTCTCAGACTTATCATCTGACCACTCGCCCCTCCTAATAAATCTGCTCCGACACCCAGAACCAGCAAACCACTCCTACAAGTTGACTTCAGAAAAAACCAACTGGCTCATCTACAAAAAATACATAAGCTCTCACATTGAGCTTAACCCACCACTCGAAGCTGAAGCTGACATTGATAGTTTTGTTAACTCACTGGAGTCAATCATCGTTGCTGCAGCTCGCTGCTCAACGCCGCAAACTGTAAGTAAAATCTCAAATCACAAAAAAACCAACCTGCAAATCGAACAACTCGTTCTCGAAAAACGGCGCCTCCGGCGAGAATGGCAGTCCTCCAGATCACCGTCGGCAAAACAAAAGTTAAAAGACGCCACACGCAAACTTACAAAAGCTTTAAAGCAAGAAGAAGAGCTTGCCCAACGTACTTATATTGAAAAATTATCAACATCAAGTACAAAAAACTCACTGTGGAAAGCTCATCCAATTCTTGGCTCACCTACAGTACCAGTGGTCCCTATTAGAAACCACACAGGTGGCTGGGCCCGTAGCGACAAAAATAGAGCCAGCACATTTGCCACTCATCTACATAAAGTCTTCCAACCGAATTCTGCAACAAACACGTTCGAAATTCCGCCGGTAACAGACGACTCCCAGCTTCACCACGCTCCAATTGTGTTTCGCTCAAACGACATCTCAAAAATCATCAAAGAACATTTGAACCCAAAAAAATCTGCAGGGTGCGACCTAATTACCCCTAAGATGATTATTGAGATGCCTTACTGTGCCGTATGCAGCATCACCCAGCTCTTCAATGCCATCAACAAACTTGGCTACTTTCCAGGAAGATGGAAAAAGTCAATAATAATAATGATACCAAAGCCGGGAAAAGATCACACTGTTCCATCGTCGTACAGACCCATAAGCCTTCTATCCTGCCTATCTAAACTTTTCGAAAAATGCCTACTGTCTCTGACTATTACTCCATTCCTGAACACGCACAACACAATACCAGCACACCAATTTGGCTTTCGTGAAAAACACGGAACTATTGAGCAAGTTAACCGTATAACATCCGAAATACGAAACGCATTTGAAAAACGGGAATACTGCTCTGCGATATTTCTTGACGTATCGCAGGCATTCGACAGAGTTTGGCTGGACGGTCTGATGTACAAAATCAAAACAACACTTCCAAAGAACACTCACAAACTGCTAGAGTCGTACCTCTACAACAGGAAGTTTGTAGTGAGGTGCAACACTGCAATATCCGACGAACACAGTATTGAAGCCGGTGTCCCACAAGGCAGCGTACTAGGCCCAACACTATACGTCCTATTCACAGCAGACATCCCTACAAGCAGCAACCTGACAGTTTCAACATTTGCGGATGACACAGCGATTCTCAGCCGCTCCAGATGCCCAATCAAAGCATCATCCCAGCTAGCCATCTACCTAGTCGACGTGGAAAAGTGGTTATCCGACTGGCGTATAAAGGTAAACGAAGAAAAATGCAAGCAAGTAACTTTCACCCTTAACAGGCAAGATTGTCCACCGCTCACGCTGAACAACGTCGCACTTCCAACAGCAAACGAAGTGACGTATCTGGGAGTACACCTCGATAGAAGATTAACTTGGCGCCGACACATCGAAGCCAAGAGAACTCACCTAAAACTGAAGGCCCACAGCCTTCATTGGCTTATCAACTCCCGCTCACCACTCAGTTTGGACTTCAAGGTGCTGCTCTACAACTCAGCGCTAAAACCAATCTGGACTTACGGCTGCCAGCTATGGGGAAATGCCAGCAACAGCAACATCGATATCGTTCAGAGAGCCCAGACGAAGATATTGAGAACTATCACCGGGGCACCGTGGTATGTTCGAAACGCCAACATTCACAAAGATCTAAACGTGCCACCCGTAAAAGAAGAAATTGCGGAAAAAAAGGAAAATTACCTTAACAAGCTATCAACGCATCCTAACCAGCTCGCGAGGAGTCTAACAAGGTTAAGCAGCCGATCACGCCTACGCCGAAACGACTTGCCAACCCAGCAGTAATCTTTATCTTTTTAAGGGCCGCTTTTATAATACAGTGCAAGTAATGTACTGGTAATTAGTATTTACACGTAAGATTTGTTAACATGTTGTTAGTTTTCGGTACCGAAATGATCCAACAAATAAAAGCTATTTAAAAAAAAAAAAAAAAAATTAGGTCGAGCAAAATATTTCTAGTGCCTAGACCTGATGTCAGGATTTCATCAAATAGAATTAGACGAAAGGTCACGAAATATAACATCATTCTCAACTTCAACGGGAGCATACCGCTACACGCGATTACCATTTGGTTTAAAAATAGCCCCAAATTCTTTCCAAAGAATGATGACCCTTGCATTTTCAGGCTTAACGCCTTCGCAAGCATTTCTGTATATGGATGATTTAGTAGTCATAGGCTGTTCTGAAAAGCACATGCTTAAAAATCTAACCGACGTTTTCAAATTATGTAGGCAACATAATTTAAAATTACATCCAGAAAAATGCACTTTCTTTATGAAAGAGGTTACTTATTTAGGTCACAAGTGTACTGACAAAGGTATATTGCCAGATGACTCTAAATATGAGGTAATAAAGAATTACCCCAAACCAGTAAACGCAGACGAAGCTAGACGCTTCGTGGCATTTTGCAATTATTACAGAAGATTTATTAAGAACTTTTCTGAGAAATCACGCCACTTAACGAGGCTTTGTAAAAAGAATGTTCCATTTGAATGGACAAGCGAATGCAATGAGGCATTCGAATATCTCAAAAGGGAATTAATGAAGCCAACACTCCTTCAGTATCCAGATTTCAGCAAGCAATTTTGCATAACCACAGATGCTAGTAAACAAGCATGTGGAGCGGTACTATCTCAAGACCATAACGGTCAACAGCTACCAGTGGCATACGCTTCAAGAAGCTTTACAAAAGGCGAAAGTAATAAGTCCACTACAAAACAGGAGCTAGCAGCTATTCACTGGGCAATAAATCACTTCAGACCATACGTATATGGTAGACATTTCTTAGTACAAAGTGACCATAGGCCACTATCATATCTTTTTTCAATGAGAAACCCCAGTTCAAAACTAACCAGAATGAGACTAGACATGGAGGAGTTTGAATTCACAGTAGAATATCTCAAGGGGAAAGATAATCATGTTGCAGACGCATTGTCCCGAATAACTATCGGAGAACTTAAAGAAATAAATAGACAGATACTAAAGGTAACAACAAGATCAACAACAAGACAGAAAAATACCTGCGCAGGTGAAAAATTGCATGAACCAAATGAGAAAGAAAATATAAAAATGCCCAATATCTATCAGGTAATCAATAACATTGATGCCAAAAAATATGTTATACTCAAAATAGACAAGCATAAGTGTTTGTTGAAAAGAGGAAAACACATTATAACACGTTTTGATATGACTAATTTTTATTATGAAATAATCGATTTAGATCAATTCTTTCAAAGGCTTAATGAAGAAGCAAGAATAAATAGCATCATTCAAACACAATTGTCACCAAGTGAACAAATCTTCGAATTTGTCACTATAAAGAATTTTAAAGAAAAGGGCAATAAAATACTAAAAAACTTAAAAATAGCGCTATTAAACAAGGTGACTAAGATAGATAAAAATGATAAGGTTCAAATAAAAGCAATACTGTCTAAATATCATGATGATCCATCAGAAGGAGGCCATTCAGGAATTTCTAGAACCCTGAGGAAAATAAAAAATTATTATTATTGGCCACAAATGACAAAGGCAATAAGTAAATATGTTAAAACATGTTTAAAATGTCAACAAGCCAAGACTACAAAACATACTAAAACACCGTTGACAATAACAGAAACGCCAGCAACAGCATTTGATATAGTTTTGATAGATACCATTGGTCCACTGCCAAGATCAGAAAACGGAAATGAGTATGCTGTTACTATCATTTGCGATTTAACAAAATATTTGGTAACGGTACCTATTCCAAATAAAAGTGCAAAATCAGTTGCTAAGGCTATATTCGAAAATTTTATTCTAAAGTACGGTCCAATGAAAACAATCATAACGGACATGGGAACGGAATATAAAAACCAAATTATAGACGACCTGTGCAAATATATGAAGATAAAAAACATTACTTCAACAGCACACCATCACCAGACATTAGGAACAATAGAACGAAGTCACAGAACTTTCAATGAGTATGTTCGCTCATATATATCTGTTGACAAAACCGATTGGGATATATGGATACAATATTTTACTTATTGTTTCAATACAACACCATCGGTAGTTCATGAATATTGTCCATATGAATTAGTATTTGGAAGATTACCCAGACAGTTCATAGATTTTAACAGGATAGACAGAATAGATCCTATTTACAACATGGATGACTATTCAAAAGAAGTTAAGCTACGATTAGAAATAGCATATAGAAGAGCTAAAAATATGTTAGACAAGGCAAAAGCCGATAGAAAGATAAAATATGATAGAAATATTAGTAACTTTGAATTAAAGATAGGAGATAAGATATTACTTAACAACGAAACGGGTCATAAACTTGACAATAATTATTTAGGACCATATTTAGTTTCAGAAATAGGAGATAATGACAACATTACAATTATAGGAAATAAAAATAAAAAACAGATAGTCCATAAAGATAGGTTAAAAATTTTTAATTCATAATACATTTTGTTTGGTTGGCCAACCACAAATAAAAAACTAATAAAAACATTATAATAAAAAACTTTTACTTTGCAAAATAAAATGAAAATATATATATATTTTTTTTAATATCTCTTTAATCATTCATTCCAAATATTAATAAACATATTACAAAAAAAAAAATTATTATTATCATATACTTGAAAATAACTTCATGTTATTACGTTATTTTTCAAAAGGAGGGAGATGTAGTATATAAGAACATAATAATAATAATAATAATAATAATGATAATAATATTAATAATAATTATAATATGAATCATAATAATAAGTCAACTAATAAGTAAACTTAGGACCACCCTAATTCCTTAGGACCACCCTAGTAGATCCTTAGGTACACCCTAATCCTAAATATGCGAATTCAGCATGTACGCCTTTAGGGGTCGCACTCGACTCCCATTGGTTATCGAGTATGAACTTCATACATACATATTGCAGAATTTGCTAGTGTCAGCACTTGGCTGTCACAAGAGATCTGCCTGTAGACCACACTAAGAGCAGTTATAAATCAGGAATAGATCTGGATTAAACACAGGCTGAATAAAAACCAAATAAAGATAAAATGACCGATTGCGTTTTGAAACTTAATTAACTACATCAGAAGTATTGGAATTCTAATTAACTACAGTATACACAGGCATACACGGGCAGAAACAGGCATACACAGACAAACACTGGCATACACATGCATACACAGGCATACACAGGCATACACAGGCATACACAGGCATACACAGTCATACACAGGCATACACAGGCTTACACAGGCATACACAGGCACACACAGGCATACACAGGCATACGCAGGCATAAACAAGCATACACAGACATATACAAGCATACGGGCATATTGGCGTACATGCACACAGGATTAAACAGGCATACACGAAAAACACAAGTACAGGCATTCACAGGCATACACTTGCTTAAACTGACATACAAAGGCAAACACAGGCATACACAGGCATACACAGGCACACACAGGAATATACAGGCATACACAGGCATACACAGTCATACACAGGCATACACAAGTATACACAGGCATACACGGGCATAAACAGGCATACACAGACATACACTGGCATACACATGCATACACATGTATACACAGGCATACACAGGCATACACAGGCATACACAGGCATACACTGGCATACACAGGCATACACAGTCATACACAAGCATACACAGGCTTACACAGGCATACACAGGCACACACAGGCATACAGAGGCATACACAGGCATACACAGGCATACACATACATAAACTGGCATATACAAGCATACACAGCCATACACAGGCATAGACAGGCATACACAGGCATACACAGGCATACACAGGCATACACAGGCATACACAGGCATACACAGGCATACACAGGCATACACAGGCATACACAGGCACTCACAGGCACTCACAGGCATACACTGGCATACACAGACCTACACAGCCTTATACAGGCATACCCAGGCATACACAGGCATACACAGCCATACACAGGCATTCACAGGCATACACAGGCATACACAGGCATACACAGGCATACACAGGCATACACAGGCATACACAGGCATACACAGGCATACACAGGCATACACAGGCATACACAGGCACACACAGGCATACACAGGCATACACAAGTATACACAGGCATACACGGGCATAAACAGGCATACACAGACATACACTGGCATACACATGCATACACATGTATACACAGGCATACACAGGCATACACAGGCATACACTGGCATACACAGGCATACACAGTCATACACAAGCATACACAGGCATACACAGGCATTCACAGGCCTACACAGTCATACACTGGCATACACAGGCAAACAAAGGCATACACAGGCATACACAGGCATACACAGGCATACACAGGCATACACAGGCACACAGGCACACACAGGCATACACAGGCATACACAGGCATACACAGGCATACACAGGCATACACAGGCATACACAGGCATACACAGGCATACACAGGCATACACAGGCAAACACAGGCATACACAGGCATACACAGGCATACACAGGCATACACAGGCATACATAGGCATACACAGGCACTCACAGGCATACACTGGCACAGGCATGCACAGGCATACACAGGCATACACAGGCATACACTGGCATACACAGCCATACACAGGCATTCACAGGCATACACAGGCATACACAGGCATACACAGGCATACACAGGCATACACAGGCATACACAGGCATACACAGGCACACACAGGCATACACAGGCATACACAAGTATACACAGGCATACACGGGCATAAACAGGCATACACAGGCATACACAGGCATACACAGGCATACACAGGCACACAGGCACACACAGGCATACATAGGCATACACAGGCATACACAGGCATACACAGGCATACACAGGCATACACAGGCATACACAGGCATACACAGGCATACACAGGCATACACAGGCATACACAGGCATACACAGGCATACACAGGCATACATAGGCATACACAGGCATACACAGGCACTCACAGGCATACACTGGCACAGGCATACACAGGCATACACAGGCATACACAGGCACTCACAGGCATACACTGGCATACACAGACATACACAGCCTTATACAGGCATACCCAGGCATACACAGGCATACACAGGCATACACAGCCATACACAGGCATTCACAGGCATACACAGGCATACACAGGCATACACAGGCATACACAGGCATACACAGGCATACACATGCATACACATGTATACACAGGCATACACAGGCATACACAGGCATACACAGGCATACACAGGCATACACAGGCATACACAGGCATACACAGGCATACACAGGCATACACAGGCATACACAGGCATACACAGGCATACACAGGCATACACAGGCATACACAGGCATACACAGGCACTCACAGGCATACACTGGCATACACAGGCATACACAGCCTTATACAGGCATACCCAGGCATACACAGGCATACACAGGCATACACAGCCATACACAGGCATTCACAGGCATACACAGGCATACACAGGCATACACAGGCATACACAGGCATACACAGGCATACACATGCATACACATGTATACACAGGCATACACAGGCATACACAGGCATACACAGGCATACACAGGCATACACAGGCATAAACAGGCACACACAGGCATACACAGGCATACACAGCCATACACTGGAATGCACAGGCAAACAAAGGCATACACAGGCATACACAGGCATACACAGGCATACACAGGCATACACAGGCATACACAGGCATACGCAGGCATACACAGGCAGACACAGGCATACACAGGCATACACAGGCATACACAGGTATACACGGGCATACACAGGCATACACAGGCATACACAGGCATACACAGGCATACGCATGCACACACAGGCATACACAGTCATACACAGGCATACACTGCCATACACAGGCATACACAGGCATACACAAGCATACACAGGCATACACAGGCATAGACAGGCACACACAGGCATACACAGGCATATACAGGCATACACAGGCATTCACAGGCCTACACAGTCATACACTGGCATACACAGTCATACACAGGCATACACAGGCATAGACAGGCACACACAGGCATACACAGGCATATACAGGCATACACAGGCATACACAGGCATTCACAGGCCTACACAGTCATACACTGGCATACACAGGCAAACAAAGGCATACACAGGCATACACAGGCATACACAGGCATACACAGGCACACAGGCACACACAGGCATACACAGGCATACACAGGCATACACAGGCATACACAGGCATACACAGGCATACACAGGCATACACAGGCATACACAGGCATACACAGGCATACACAGGCATACACAGGCATACACAGGCATACACAGGCATACACAGGCATACACAGGCATACACAGGCATACACAGGCATACACAGGCATACACAGGTACTCACAGGCATACACTGGCATACACAGACATACACAGCTTTATACAGGCATACCCAGGCATACCCAGGCATACACAGGCATACACAGCCATACACAGGCATTCACAGGCATACACAGGCATACACAGGCATACACAGGCATACACAGGCATACACAGGCATACACAGGCATACACAGGCATACACAGGCATACACAGGCACACACAGGCATACACAGGCATACACAGGCATACACAGGCATACACAGGCATACACAGGCATACACAGGCATACACAGGCATACACAGGCACTCACAGGCATACACAGGCATACACAGACTTATACAGGCATACCCAGGCACACAGGCATACCCAGGCACACAGGCATACACAGCCATACACAGGCATAGACTGGCATACACTGACATATACAGGCATACACAGGCAGTCACAGGCATACAAAGGCATTCACTGGCATTCACTGGCATACACAGGCATACACAGGCATACACTGGCATTCACAGGCTTACACTGGCATACACAGGCTTACACTGGCATACACAGGCATACACTGGCAAACACAGTCATACACAGGAATACCCAAGCATACCCAGGCATACACAGGCACACACAGGCATACACAGGCATACACAGGCATACAAAGGCTTACACAGGCATACACAGGCATACACAGTCATACACAGGCTTACACAGGCATACACAGGCATACACAGGCATACACAGTCATACACAGGCATACACTGGCATACACAAGTATACACAGACTTATACAGGCATATACAGGCATTCACAGGCTTACACAGGCATACACAGGCATACACTGGCATACACAGGCATACACAGGCATAACCAGGCATACACAGGCATACACAGGCATACACAGGCTTACACAGGCATACACAGGCATACACAGCCATACACAGCCATACACAGGCATAGACGGCATACACAGGCATTCATGGTCATATACAGGCATACGCTGGCGTATACAGACATACACTGAGATATACAGGCATACACAGGCAGTCACAGGCATACACAGGCATTTACTGGCATACACTGGCATACACGGGCATACACAGGCATACACAGGCATACACGGGCATGCACAGGCATACACAGGCATACACAGGCATACACAGGCATACACAGGCATACACAGGCATACACAAGCATACACAAACATATACAAGCATACAGGCATACTGGCGTACATGCGTACAGGATTAAACAGGCATACACGAAAAACACAAGCATACACAGGCATACACTTGCATAAACTGGCATACAAAGGCAAACGCAGGCATACACAGGCATACACAGGCATACACAGGCACACACAGGCATACACAGGCATATACAGGCATACACAGGCATACACAGGCATACACAGGCATACAAAGGCATACACAGGCATACACTGGCATACACAAGTATTGTAGTATATAAGAACATAATAATAATAATAATAATAATAATAATAATATTAATAATAATTATAATATGAATCATAATAATAAGTCAACTAATAAGTAAACTTAGGACCACCCTTATTCCTTAGGACCACCCTAGTAGATCCTTAGGTACACCCTAATCCTAAATATGCGAATTCAGCATGTACGCCTTTAGGGGTCGCACTCGACTCCCATTGGTTATCGAGTATGAACTTCATACATACATATTGCAGAATTTGCTAGTGTCAGCACTAGGCTTTCACAAGAGATCTGCCTGTAAACCACACTAAGAGCAGTTATAAATCAGGAATAGATCTGGATTGTACACTGGCTGAATAAAAACCAAATAAAGATAAAATGACCGATTGCGTTTTGAAACTTAATTAACTACATCAGAAGTATTGGAATTCTAATTAACTACATGGCGACCGTGACAGGACGAGGTGGTAACCAAAATTATAATAGAGGTGGAGGTTACTCAAGAGGTAACCAAAACCATAACTATAAAACAAGTCATACCCACAATGTCCGAAACATACAATCGGAAAACGAACATGCCCCCTTGAGCGACAATCTACAGTAAAATTATACAAAATTAATCTCAATTTAAGCATTTTTATACGATTGAAGAATATGAGTACCAGTTCATGGGTAACTCTTTTAATAGATACAGGTGCAGAAATTTCCCTGCTTAAATGCAGAAACAATAATCTTAACGATTTAAATCCAAAAAATACAACAAATATATCAGGAATAGGGCAAGGGACAATTCAGTCTCTAGGTACACTACATTTAGAAATGTGTATTGCTAATGCAGCAATACCATATGAATTCCATATCGTACCTGACAATTTTCCTATACCAGGGGATGGTATAATTGGCTTGGATTTCATTAAGAAATACAATTGTATTTTGGAATTCCACGACCAAGAAGATTGGTTCACTTTGAGGCCCAAAAATTTCAGGAACATAAACATTCCTATTATACATTCACTAGATAACGAAATAATTTTGCCAGCTAGATCAGAAGTGATTCGAAAGATTCAGCTAACATCTACTGACACACATGTCCTCATCCCCAACCAGGAATTACAACCTGGCATAATAATCGCAAGTGCACTCGTAAACACTCAGAACGTCTTGATTTGAATTATTAATACAACTGAAAAAGACGCTATAGTTAGTAGCGCAAATATAAAAAGCGAATCATTGGATGATTATGATGTATACAACGCAAATATAGAAAATAGTGTGCAAAGAACTTCAGAAGTATTAAAACTTCTTAAATTTCCATCGTTATTTAAAAACGATTTAACAAAATTATGCACCGAATATAGCGATATTTTTGGTCTTGAAACAGAAACCATATCAGCTAATAATTTTTACAAGCAAAAATTGAGATTAAATGACAAAACTCCAGTCTATATCAAAAACTATAGAATGCCAGAAAGTCAAAAACCAGAAATTCAAAGGCAAGTTGACAAATTAATAAAAGATGGCATTGTCGAACCATCTATTTCAGAATATAATAGCCCTCTTCTCTTGGTACCCAAGAAATCACTGCCTAACTCGGCGGAAAAGAGATGGAGATTAGTAGTCGATTATCGCCAAATCAACAAGAAACTGCTAGCAGATAAATTCCCACTTCCAAGAATAGAAGATATTCTTGATCAATTAGGTCGAGCAAAATATTTCTCGTGCCTAGACCTGATGTCAGGATTTCATCAAATAGAATTAGACGAAAGGTCACGAAATATAACATCATTCTCAACTTCAACGGGAGCATACCGCTACACGCGATTACCATTTGGTTTAAAAATAGCCCCAAATTCTTTCCAAAGAATGATGACCCTTGCATTTTCAGGCTTAACGCCTTCGCAAGCATTTCTGTATATGGATGATTTAGTAGTCATAGGCTGTTCTGAAAAGCACATGCTTAAAAATCTAACCGACGTTTTCAAATTATGTAGGCAACATAATTTAAAATTACATCCAGAAAAATGCACTTTCTTTATGAAAGAGGTTACTTATTTAGGTCACAAGTGTACTGACAAAGGTATATTGCCAGATGACTCTAAATATGAGGTAATAAAGAATTACCCCAAACCAGTAAACGCAGACGAAGCTAGACGCTTCGTGGCATTTTGCAATTATTACAGAAGATTTATTAAGAACTTTTCTGAGAAATCACGCCACTTAACGAGGCTTTGTAAAAAGAATGTTCCATTTGAATGGACAAGCGAATGCAATGAGGCATTCGAATATCTCAAAAGGGAATTAATGAAGCCAACACTCCTTCAGTATCCAGATTTCAGCAAGCAATTTTGCATAACCACAGATGCTAGTAAACAAGCATGTGGAGCGGTACTATCTCAAGACCATAACGGTCAACAGCTACCAGTGGCATACGCTTCAAGAAGCTTTACAAAAGGCGAAAGTAATAAGTCCACTACAGAACAGGAGCTAGCAGCTATTCACTGGGCAATAAATCACTTCAGACCATACGTATATGGTAGACATTTCTTAGTACAAAGTGACCATAGGCCACTATCATATCTTTTTTCAATGAGAAACCCCAGTTCAAAACTAACCAGAATGAGACTAGACATGGAGGAGTTTGAATTCACAGTAGAATATCTCAAGGGGAAAGATAATCATGTTGCAGACGCATTGTCCCGAATAACTATCGGAGAACTTAAAGCAATAAATAGACAGATACTAAAGGTAACAACAAGATCAACAACAAGACAGAAAAATACCTGCGCAGGTGAAAAATTGCATGAACCAAATGAGAAAGAAAATATAAAAATGCCCAATATCTATCAGGTAATCAATAACATTGATGCCAAAAAATATGTTATACTCAAAATAGACAAGCATAAGTGTTTGTTGAAAAGAGGAAAACACATTATAACACGTTTTGATATGACTAATTTTTATTATGAAATAATCGATTTAGATCAATTCTTTCAAAGGCTTAATGAAGAAGCAAGAATAAATAGCATCATTCAAACACAATTGTCACCAAGTGAACAAATCTTCGAATTTGTCACTATAAAGAATTTTAAAGAAAAGGGCAATAAAATACTAAAAAACTTAAAAATAGCGCTATTAAACAAGGTGACTAAGATAGATAAAAATGATAAGGTTCAAATAAAAGCAATACTGTCTAAATATCATGATGATCCATCAGAAGGAGGCCATTCAGGAATTTCTAGAACCCTGAGGAAAATAAAAAATTATTATTATTGGCCACAAATGACAAAGGCAATAAGTAAATATGTTAAAACATGTTTAAAATGTCAACAAGCCAAGACTACAAAACATACTAAAACACCGTTGACAATAACAGAAACGCCAGCAACAGCATTTGATATAGTTTTGATAGATACCATTGGTCCACTGCCAAGATCAGAAAACGGAAATGAGTATGCTGTTACTATCATTTGCGATTTAACAAAATATTTGGTAACGGTACCTATTCCAAATAAAAGTGCAAAATCAGTTGCTAAGGCTATATTCGAAAATTTTATTCTAAAGTACGGTCCAATGAAAACAATCATAACGGACATGGGAACGGAATATAAAAACCAAATTATAGACGACCTGTGCAAATATATGAAGATAAAAAACATTACTTCAACAGCGCACCATCACCAGACATTAGGAACAATAGAACGAAGTCACAGAACTTTCAATGAGTATGTTCGCTCATATATATCTGTTGACAAAACCGATTGGGATATATGGATACAATATTTTACTTATTGTTTCAATACAACACCATCGGTAGTTCATGAATATTGTCCATATGAATTAGTATTTGGAAGATTACCCAGACAGTTCATAGATTTTAACAGGATAGACAGAATAGATCCTATTTACAACATGGATGACTATTCAAAAGAAGTTAAGCTACGATTAGAAATAGCATATAGAAGAGCTAAAAATATGTTAGACAAGGCAAAAGCCGATAGAAAGATAAAATATGATAGAAATATTAGTAACTTTGAATTAAAGATAGGAGATAAGATATTACTTAACAAGTAAGAAAAGTTATCTTCGGCTTGCCGAAGATGGTATACCCTTGAAAACAACAAAGTTTTCCATACAAAGACTTGTTTTCATATCGGTCGTTTGTATGGCAGCTCTATGATATGGTGATCCGATCCGGATCAAACTTTCACAAACTATGTATGGCTAGGTCATTAGAATAAATGTTGAATTCGGTTGCAATAGGTTGGAAAACAAAAAAGTTTTCCATACAAAGACTTTTTTTCATATCGGTCGTTTGTATGGCAGCTATATGATATAGTGATCCGATCCGAACCAAACTTTCACAAATCATGTATGCCTATGTCAAATGGATAACCATTGAATTCGGTTGCAATAGCTTGGAAAACAAAAAAGTTTTCCATACAAAGACTTGTTTTCATATCGGTCGTTTGTATGGCAGCTATATGATATAGTGATCTGATCCGGATCAAACTTTCACAAATCATGTATGGCTATGGCAAATAAATAAATGTTGAATTCGGTTGCAATAGCTTGGAAAACAAACAAACAAAAGTTTCCCATACAAAGACGTGTTTTCATATCGGTCGTTTGTATGGCAGCTATATGATATAGTGGTCCGATCCGACCGATTCTTAAACTTGATCTGCGTGCAACAAAAATAATGATCTGGTAAAAATTTCAAAACGCTAGCTTTAAAACTACTGTCTATTTTTTGCATAGAAACAGACGGACAGACGGACAGACGGACATGGCTATATCGACTCGGCTGTTGATGCTGATCCAGAATATATATACTTTGTGGGGTCGGAGATGCTTCCTTTAATGCGTTACACATTTCTGGACAAAATTATAATACCCTTTTTCAAGGGTATAAAAACGAAACGGGTCATAAACTTGGCAATAATTATTTAGGACCATATTTAGTTTCAGAAATAGGAGATAATGACAACATTACAATTATAGGAAATAAAAATAAAAAACAGATAGTCCATAAAGATAGGTTAAAAATTTTTAATTCATAATACATTTTGTTTGGTTGGCCAACCACAAATAAAAAACTAATAAAAACATTATAATAAAAAACTTTTACTTTGCAAAATAAAATGAAAATATATATATATTTTTTTTAATATCTCTTTAATCATTCATTCCAAATATTAATAAACATATTACAAAAAAAAAAATTATTATTATTATATACTTGAAAATAACTTCATGTTATTACGTTATTTTTCAAAAGGAGGGAGATGTAGTATATAAGAACATAATAATAATAATAATAATAATAATGATAATAATATTAATAATAATTATAATATGAATCATAATAATAAGTCAACTAATAAGTAAACTTAGGACCACCCTAATTCCTTAGGACCACCCTAGTAGATCCTTAGGTACACCCTAATCCTAAATATGCGAATTCAGCATGTACGCCTTTAGGGGTCGCACTCGACTCCCATTGGTTATCGAGTATGAACTTCATACATACATATTGCAGAATTTGCTAGTGTCAGCACTTGGCTGTCACAAGAGATCTGCCTGTAGACCACACTAAGAGCAGTTATAAATCAGGAATAGATCTGGATTGTACACTGGCTGAATAAAAACCAAATAAAGATAAAATGACCGATTGCGTTTTGAAACTAAATTAACTACATCAGAAGTATTGGAATTCTAATTAACTACAGTATACACAGGCATACACGGGCAGAAACAGGCATACACAGACAAACACTGGCATACACATGCATACACAGGCATACACAGGCATACACAGGCATACACAGGCATACACAGTCATACACAGGCATACACAGGCTTACACAGGCATACACAGGCACACACAGGCATACACAGGCATACGCAGGCATAAACAAGCATACACAGACATATACAAGCATACGGGCATATTGGCGTACATGCATACAGGATTAAACAGGCATACACGAAAAACAGAAGTACAGGCATTCACAGGCATACACTTGCTTAAACTGACATACAAAGGCAAACACAGGCATACACAGGCATACACAGGCACACACAGGAATATACAGGCATACACAGGCATACACAGTCATACACAGGCATACACAAGTATACACAGGCATACACGGGCATAAACAGGCATACACAGACATACACTGGCATACACATGCATACACATGTATACACAGGCATACACAGGCATACACAGGCATACACAGGCATACACTGGCATACACAGGCATACACAGTCATACACAAGCATACACAGGCTTACACAGGCATACACAGGCACACACAGGCATACAGAGGCATACACAGGCATACACAGGCATACACATACATAAACTGGCATATACAAGCATACACAGCCATACACAGGCATAGACAGGCATACACAGGCATACACAGGCATAGACAGGCATACACAGGCATACACAGGCATACGCAGGCATAAACAAGCATACACAGACATATACAAGCATACGGGCATATTGGCGTACATGCATACAGGATTAAACAGGCATACACGAAAAACAGAAGTACAGGCATTCACAGGCATACACTTGCTTAAACTGACATACAAAGGCAAACACAGGCATACACAGGCATACACAGGCACACACAGGAATATACAGGCATACACAGGCATACACAGTCATACACAGGCATACACAAGTATACACAGGCATACACGGGCATAAACAGGCATACACAGACATACACTGGCATACACATGCATACACATGTATACACAGGCATACACAGGCATACACAGGCATACACAGGCATACACAGGCATACACAGGCATACACAGGCATACACAGGCACTCACAGGCACTCACAGGCATACACTGGCATACACAGACCTACACAGCCTTATACAGGCATACCCAGGCATACACAGGCATACACAGCCATACACAGGCATTCACAGGCATACACAGGCATACACAGGCATACACAGGCATACACAGGCATACACAGGCATACACAGGCATACACAGGCATACACAGGCACACACAGGCATACACAGGCATACACAAGTATACACAGGCATACACGGGCATAAACAGGCATACACAGACATACACTGGCATACACATGCATACACATGTATACACAGGCATACACAGGCATACACAGGCATACACTGGCATACACAGGCATACACAGTCATACACAAGCATACACAGGCATACACAGGCATTCACAGGCCTACACAGTCATACACTGGCATACACAGGCAAACAAAGGCATACACAGGCATACACAGGCATACACAGGCATACACAGGCATACACAGGCACACAGGCACACACAGGCATACACAGGCATACACAGGCATACACAGGCATACACAGGCATACACAGGCATACACAGGCATACACAGGCAAACACAGGCATACACAGGCATACACAGGCATACACAGGCATACACAGGCATACATAGGCATACACAGGCACTCACAGGCATACACTGGCACAGGCATGCACAGGCATACACAGGCATACACAGGCATACACTGGCATACACAGCCATACACAGGCATTCACAGGCATACACAGGCATACACAGGCATACACAGGCATACACAGGCATACACAGGCATACACAGGCATACACAGGCACACACAGGCATACACAGGCATACACAAGTATACACAGGCATACACGGGCATAAACAGGCATACACAGGCATACACAGGCATACACAGGCACACAGGCACGCACAGGCATACATAGGCATACACATGCATACACAGGCATACACAGGCATACACAGGCATACACAGGCATACACAGGCATACACAGGCATACACAGGCATACACAGGCACTCACAGGCATACACTGGCATACACAGGCATACACAGCCTTATACAGGCATACCCAGGCATACACAGGCATACACAGCCATACACAGGCATTCACAGGCATACACAGGCATACACAGGCATACACAGGCATACACAGGCATACACAGGCATACACAGGCATACACATGCATACACATGTATACACAGGCATACACAGGCATACACAGGCATACACAGGCATACACAGGCATACACAGGCATACACAGGCATACACAGGCACACACAGGCATACACAGGCATACACAGCCATACACTGGAATGCACAGGCAAACAAAGGCATACACAGGCATACACAGGCATACACAGGCATACACAGGCATACACAGGCATACACAGGCATACGCAGGCATACACAGGCAGACACAGGCATACACAGGCATACACAGGCATACACAGGTATACACGGGCATACACAGGCATACACAGGCATACACAGGCATACACAGGCATACGCAGGCACACACAGGCATACACAGTCATACACAGGCATACACTGCCATACACAGGCATACACAGGCATACACAGGCATACACAGGCATACACAGGCATACACAGGCATACACAGGCATACACAGGCATACACAGGCATACACAAGCATACACAGGCATACACAGGCATAGACAGGCACACACAGGCATACACAGGCATATACAGGCATACACAGGCATACACAGGCATTCACAGGCCTACACAGTCATACACTGGCATACACAGGCAAACAAAGGCATACACAGGCATACACAGGCATACACAGGCACACAGGCACACACAGGCATACACAGGCATACACAGGCATACACAGGCATACACAGGCATACACAGGCATACACAGGCTTACACAGGCATACACAGGCATACACAGGCATACACAGGCATACACAGGCATACACAGGCATACACAGGCATACACAGGCATACACAGGCATACACAGGCATACACAGGCATACACAGGCATACACAGGCACTCACAGGCATACACTGGCATACACAGACATACACAGCCTTATACAGGCATACCCAGGCATACACAGGCATACACAGGCATACACAGGCATTCACAGGCATACACAGGCATACACAGGCATACACAGGCATACACAGGCATACACAGGCACACACAGGCATACACAGGCATACACAGGCATACACAGGCATACACAGGCATACACAGGCATACACAGGCATACACAGGCATACACAGGCATACACAGGCATACACAGGCATACACAGGCATACACAGGCACTCACAGGCATACACAGGCATACACAGACTTATACAGGCATACCCAGGCACACAGGCATACACAGCCATACACAGGCATAGACTGGCATACACTGACATATACAGGCATACACAGGCAGTCACAGGCATACAAAGGCATTCACTGGCATACACAGGCATTCACTGGCATACACAGGCATACACAGGCATACACTGGCATTCACAGGCTTACACTGGCATACACAGGCTTACACTGGCATACACAGGCATACACTGGCAAACACAGTCATACACAGGAATACCCAAGCATACCCAGGCATACACAGGCACACACAGGCATACACAGGCATACACAGGCATACAAAGGCTTACACAGGCATACACAGGCATACACAGTCATACACAGGCTTACACAGGCATACACACGTATACACAGGCATACACAGTCATACACAGGCATACACTGGCATACACAAGTATACACAGACTTATACAGGCATATACAGGCATTTACAGGCTTACACAGGCATACACAGGCATACACTGGCATACACAGGCATACACAGGCATAACCAGGCATACACAGGCATACACAGGCATACACAGGCATACACAGGCTTACACAGGCATACACAGGCATACACAGCCATACACAGCCATACACAGGCATAGACGGCATACACAGGCATTCATGGTCATAAACAGGCATACGCTGGCGTATACAGACATACACTGAGATATACAGGCATACACAGGCAGTCACAGGCATACACAGGCATTTACTGGCATACACTGGCATACACTGGCATACACGGGCATACACAGGCATACACGGGCATGCACAGGCATACACAGGCATACACAGGCATACACAGGCATACACAGGCATACACAAGCATACACAAACAAATACAAGCATACAGGCATACTGGCGTACATGCGTACAGGATTAAACAGGCATACACGAAAAACACAAGCATACACAGGCATACACTTGCATAAACTGGCATACAAAGGCAAACGCAGGCATACACAGGCATACACAGGCATACACAGGCACACACAGGCATACACAGGCATATACAGGCATACACAGGCATACACAGGCATACAAAGGCATACACAGGCATACACTGGCATACACAAGTATACACAGGCATACACGGGCAGAAACAGGCATACACAGACATACACAGACATACACTGGCATACACATGCATACACATGCATACACAGGCATACACAGGCATCCACAGGCATACACAGGCATACACAGGCATACACAGGCATACACAGGCATACACAGTCATACACAGGCATACACAGGCTTACACAGGCATACACAGGCACACACAGGCATACACAGGCATACGCAGGCATACACAAGTATACACAGGCATACACGGGCAGAAACAGGCATACCCAGGCATACACAGGCATACACAGCCATACACAGGCATTCACAGGCATACACAGGCATACACAGGCATACACAGGCATACACAGGCATACACAGGCATACACAGGCATACACAGGCACACACAGGCTTACACAGGCATACACAGGCACACACAGGCATACAGAGGCATACACAGGCATACACAGGCATACACAGCCATACACAGGCATAGACAGGCACACACTGGAATACACAGCCATACACAGGCATAGACTGGCATACACAGGCATACACAGGCATACACAGGCATACACAGGCATACACAGGCATACACAGGCATACACAGGCATACACAGGCATACACAGGCATACACAGGCATACACAGGCATACACAGGCATACACAGGCATACACAGGCATTTACAGGCATACACAGGCATTCACAGGCATACACATGCATAAACTGGCAAATACAGGCATACACAGCCATACACAGGCATAGACAGGCACACACTGGAATACACAGCCATACACAGGCATAGACTGGCATACACAGGCATACACAGGCATACACAGGCATACACAGGCATACACAGGCATACACAGGCATACACAGGCATACACAGGCATACACAGGCATACACAGGCATACACAGGCATACACAGGCATACACAGGCATTCACAGGCATACACATGCATAAACTGGCAAATACAGGCATACACAGGCATAGACAGGCACACACTGGAATACACAGCCATACACAGGCATAGACTGGCATACACAGGCATACACAGGCATACACAGGCATACACAGGCATACACAGGCATACACAGGCATACACAGGCATACACAGGCATACACAGGCATACACAGGCATACACAGGCATACACAGGCATACACAGGCATACACAGGCATACACAGGCATACACAGGCATTTACAGGCATACACAGGCAGTCACAGGCATACACAGGCATTCACTGGCATACACAGGCATAGACAGGCATACACATGCATACACTGGCATACATAGGCATACACGGGCATACAAAGGCATACACATACATACACAGGCATAAACAGGCATACACAGGCATACACAGCCATACACAGCCATACACAGCCATACACAGGCATAGACTGGCATACACAGGCATTCATAGTCATAAACAGGCATACGCTGGCGTATACAGACATACACTGAGATATACAGGCATACACTGGCATACACAGGCATACACAGGCATAGCCAGGCATACACAGGCATACACAGGCATACACAGGCATACACAGCCTTACACAGGCATACACAGGCATACACAGCCATACACAGCCATACACAGCCATACACAGCCATACACAGGCATAGACTGGCATACACAGGCATTCATAGTCATAAACAGGCATACGCTGGCGTATACAGACATACACTGAGATATACAGGCATACACAGGCAGTCACAGGCATATACAGGCATTTACTGGCATACACTGGCATACACGGGCATACACAGGCATACACAGGCATACACGGGCATGCACAGGCATACACAGGCATACACAGGCATACACAGGCATACACAGGCATACACAGGCATACACAGGCATACACAGGCATACACAGGCATACACAGGCATACACAGGCATACACAGGCATACACAGGCATACACAAGCATACACAAACATATACAAGCATACAGGCATACTGGCGTACATGCGTACAGGATTAAACAGGCATACACGAAAAACACGAACATACACAGGCATACACTTGCAAAAACTGGCATACAAAGGCAAACGCAGGCATACACAGGCATACACAGGCCTACACAGGCACACACAGGCATACACAGGCATATACAGGCATACACAGGCATACACAGGCATACAAAGGCATACACAGGCATACACTGGCATACACAAGTATACACAGGCATACACGGGCAGAAACAGGCATACACAGACATACACTGGCATACACATGCATACACATGCATACACAGGAATACACAGGCATACACAGGCATACACAGGCATACACAGGCATACACAGGCATACACAGGCATACACAGGCATACACAGGCATACACAGGCATACACAGGCATACACAGGCATACACAGGCATACACAAGCATACACAAACATATACAAGCATACAGGCATACTGGCGTACATGCGTACAGGATTAAACAGGCATACACGAAAAACACAAGCATACACAGGCATACACTTGCAAAAACTGGCATACAAAGGCAAACGCAGGCATACACAGACATACACAGGCCTACACAGGCACACACAGGCATACACAGGCATATACAGGCATACACAGGCATACACAGGCATACAAAGGCATACACAGGCATACACTGGCATACACAAGTATACACAGGCATACACGGGCAGAAACAGGCATACACAGACATACACTGGCATACACATGCATACACATGCATACACAGGCATACACAGGCTTACACAGGCATACACATGCACACACAGGCATACACAGGCATACGCAGGCATACACAAGCATACACAGACATATACAAGCATACGGGCATACTTGCGTATATGCGTACAGGATTAAACAGGCATACACGAAAAACACAAGTACAGGCATTCACAGGCATACACTTGCATAAACTGGCATACAAAGGCAAACACAGGCATACACAGGCATACACAGGCACACACAGGAATATACAGGCATACACAGGCATACACTGGCATACACAGGCATACACAGGCATACACAGGCATACACAAGTATACACAGGCATACACAAGTATACACAGGCATACACGGGCATACACGGGCATAAACAGGCATACACAGACATACACTGGCATACACATGCATACACATGCATACACAGGCATACACAGGCATACACAGGCATACACAGGCATACACTGACATACACAGGCATACACAGTCATACACAAGCATACACAGGCTTACACAGGCATACACAGGCACACACAGGCATACACAGGCATACACATACATAAACTGGCATATACAAGCATACACAGCCATACACAGGCATAGACAGGCATACACAGGCATACACAGGCATACACAGGCATACACAGGCATACACAGGAATACACAGGAATACACAGGCATACACAGGCATACACAGTCATACACTGTCATACACACTGTCAGGCATACACAGGCATACACAGGCATACACAGGCATACACAGGCATACACAGGCATTCACAGGCATACACATGCATAAACTGGCAAATACAAGCATACACAGCCATACTCAGGCATAGACAGGCACACACTGGCATACACAGGCATACACAGGCATAGACTGGCATACACAGCCATACACAGGCATACACAGGCATACACAGGCATACACATGCATACACAGGCATACACAGGCATACACAGGCATACACAGGCACACACAGGCATACACAAGCATACGCAGCCATACACAAGCATACACAGACATATACAAGCATACGGGCATACATGCGTACAGGATTAAACAGGCATACACGAAAAACACAAGTACAGGCATTCACAGGCATACATTTGCATAAACTGGCATACAAAGGCAAACACAGGCAAACACAGGCATACACAGGCACACACAGGAATATACAGGCATACACAGGCATACACAGGCATACACAGGCATACACAGGCATACACAGGCATACACAAGTATACACAGGCATACACGGGCATAAACAGGCATACACAGACATACACTGGCATACACATGCATACACATGCATACACAGGCATACACAGGCATACACAGGCATACACAGGCATACACTGGCATACACAGGCATACACAGTCATACACAAGCATAAACTGGCAAATACAAGCATACACAGCCATACACAGGCAAAGACAGGCACACACTGGCATACACAGCCATACACAGGCATAGACTGGCATACACAGGCATACACAGGCATTTACAGGCATACACATGCGTGAACTGGCATACACAAGCATACACAACCATAAACAGGTATAGACAGGCATACACTGGCATACATAGGCATACACAGGCATACAAAGGCATACACAAACATACACAGGCATAAACAGGCATACACAGGCACACACAGGCATACACTGACATATTCAGGCATACACAGGCAGTCACAGGCATACACAGGCATTCACTGGCATTCACTGGCATACACAGTCATACACAGTCATACACAGGCATACGCAGGCATACACAGGCACACACAGAAATAGACTGGCATACACTGACATATACAGGCATACACAGGCATACACAGGCATATACAGGCATTCACTGGCATACACAGGCATACACAGGCATTCACAGGCTTACACAGGCATACACTGGGAAACACAGGCATACACTGGGAAACACAGGCATACACAGGCATACACAGGCATACCCAGGCATCCCCAGGCATACACAGGCATACACAGGCATACACAGGAATACACAGGAATACACAGGCATACACAGGCATACACAGTCATACACTGTCATACACAGGCATACACAGGCATACACAGTCATACACAATCATACACACCACACACACGCATTGACTGGCATACACTGACATATACAGGCATACACAGGCAGTCACAGGCATACACAGGCATTCACTGGCATACACAGGCATACACAGGCATTCACAGGCTTACACAGGCTTACACAGGCATACACTGGGAAACACAGGCATACACAGGCATACACAGGCATACACAGGCATACACAGGCATACACAGGCAAACACAGGCATACACCGGCATACACTGGCATACACAGGCATACACAGGCATACACAGGCATACACAGGCATACACAGGCATACACAGGCATACACAGGCACTCACAGGCATACACTGGCATACACTGGCATACACAGACATACACAGACTTATACAGGCATACCCAGGCATACACAGGCATACACAGGCATACACAGGCATACACAGGCATACACAGGCATACACAGGCATTCACAGGCATACACATGCATAAACTGCAAATACAAGCATACACAGCCATACACAGGCAAAGACAGGCACACACTGGCATACACAGCCATACACAGGCATAGACTGGCATACACAGGCATACACAGGCATACACAGGCATACACAGGCATACACAGACACACACAGGCATACACAGGCATACGCAGCCATACACAAGCATACACAGACATATAAAAGCATACGGGCATACTTGCGTACATGCGTACAGGATTAAACAGGCATACACGAAAAACACAAGTACAGGCATTCACAGGCATACACTTGCATAAACTGGCATACAAAGGCAAACACAGGCAAACACAGGCATACACAGGCACACACAGGAATATACAGGCATACACAGGCATACACAGGCATACACAAGTATACACAGGCATACACGGGCATAAACAGGCATACACAGACATACACTGGCATACACATGCATACACATTCATACACAGGCATACACAGGCATACACAGGCATACACAGGCATACACTGGCATACACAGGCATACACAGTCATACACAAGCATACACAGGCTTACACAGGCATACACAGGCACACACAGGCATACAGAGGCATACACAGGCATACACGGGCATACACAGGCATACACATACATAAACTGGCATATACAAGCATACACAGCCATACACAGGCATAGACAGGCATACACAGGCATACACAGGCATACACAGGCATACACAGGCATACACAGGCATACACAGGCATACACAGGCATACCCAGGCATCCCCAGGCATACACAGGCATACACAGGCATACACAGGAATACACAGGAATACACAGCCATACACAGGCATACACAGTCATACACTGTCATACACAGGCATACACAGGCATACGCAGTCATACACAATCATACACACCACACACACGCATTGACTGGCATACACTGACATATACAGGCATACACAGGCAGTCACAGGCATACACAGGCATTCACTGGCATACACAGGCATACACAGGCATTCACAGGCTTACACAGGCTTACACAGGCATACACTGGGAAACACAGGCATACACAGGCATACACAGGCATACACAGGCATACACAGGCATACACAGGCAAACACAGGCATACACCGGCATACACTGGCATACACAGGCATACACAGGCATACACAGGCATACACAGGCATACACAGGCATACACAGGCATACACAGGCACTCACAGGCATACACTGGCATACACTGGCATACACAGACATACACAGACTTATACAGGCATACCCAGGCATACACAGGCATACACAGGCATACACAGGCATACACAGGCATACACAGGCATACACAGGCATTCACAGGCATACACATGCATAAACTGCAAATACAAGCATACACAGCCATACACAGGCAAAGACAGGCACACACTGGCATACACAGCCATGCACAGGCATAGACTGGCATACACAGGCATACACAGGCATACACAGGCATACACAGGCATACACAGGCATACACAGACACACACAGGCATACACAGGCATACGCAGCCATACACAAGCATACACAGACATATAAAAGCATACGGGCATACTTGCGTACATGCGTACAGGATTAAACAGGCATACACGAAAAACACAAGTACAGGCATTCACAGGCATACACTTGCATAAACTGGCATACAAAGGCAAACACAGGCAAACACAGGCATACACAGGCACACACAGGAATATACAGGCATACACAGGCATACACAGGCATACACAAGTATACACAGGCATACACGGGCATAAACAGGCATACACAGACATACACTGGCATACACATGCATACACATTCATACACAGGCATACACAGGCATACACAGGCATACACAGGCATACACAGGCATACACAGGCATACACTGGCATACACAGGCATACACAGTCATACACAAGCATACACAGGCTTACACAGGCATACACAGGCACACACAGGCATACAGAGGCATACACAGGCATACACGGGCATACACAGGCATACACATACATAAACTGGCATATACAAGCATACACAGCCATACACAGGCATAGACAGGCATACACAGGCATACACAGGCATACACAGGCATACACAGGCATACACAGGCATACACAGGCATACACAGGCATTCACAGGCATACACATGCATAAACTGGCAAATACAAGCATACACAGCCATACACAGGCAAAGACAGGCACACACTGGCATACACAGCCATACACAGGCATAGACTGGCATACACAGGCATACACAGGCATAGACTGGCATACACATGCGTGAACTGGCATATACAAGCATACACAACCATACACAGGCATAGACTGGCATACACAGGCATAAACAGGCATACACAGGCACACACAGGCATACACTGACATATTCAGGCATACACAGGCAGTCACAGGCACACACAGGCATTCACTGGCATACACAGGCATACACAGGCATACACATGCATTCACAGGCTTACACAGGCATACACATGCATACACTGGGAGACACAGGCATACACAGGCATACCCAGGCATACCCAGGCATACCCAGGCATACCCAGGCATACACAGGCATACACAGGCATGCACAGGAATACACAGGCATACACAGGCATACACAGTCATACACAGTCATACACAGTCATACACAGGCATACACAGGCATACACAGGCACACACAGGCATATACTGGCATACACTGACATATACAGGCATACACAGGCATACACAGGCCTATACAGGCATTCACTGGCATACACAGGCATACACAGGCATTCACAGGCTTACACAGGCATACACAGGCATACACTGGGAAACACAGGCATACACAGGCATACACAGGCATACCCAGGCATACCCAGGCATACACAGGCATACACAAGCATACACAGGAATACACAGGAATACACAGGCATACACAGGGATACACAGTCATACACAGTCATACACAGGCATACACAAGCATACACAGTCATACACAGTCATACACATCACACACACGCATTGACTGGCATACACTGACATATACAGGCATACACAGGCAGTCACAGGCAAACACAGGCATTCACTGGCATACACTGGGAAACACAGGCATACACAGGCATACACAGGCATACACAGGCATACACAGGCATACACAGGCATACACTGGCATACACAGGCATACACAGGCATACACAGGCAGACACAGGCATACACAGGCATACACAGGCACTTACAGGCACACACTGGCATACACTGGCATACACAGACATACACAGGCATGGACTGGCATACACAGGCATACATTGGCATACGTACGCGTACACAGCCATACACAGGCATAGGCAGACATACACTGGCATACACTGGCATACACGGGCATACACGGGCCATACACTGGCATACACAGACATACACAGGCATACACAGGCATACACCGGCATACACAGGCATACACAGGCATACACAGGCATACACAGGCTTACACAGGCATACACAGGCATACACAGGCATACACAGCAATACACAGCCATACACAGGCATAGACTGGCATAGACAGGCATTCATAGTCATAAACAAGCATACGCTGGCATATACAGACATACACTGAGATATACAGGCATACACAGGCAGTTACTGGCATACACTGACATACACGGGCATACACAGGCATACACAGGCATACACGGGCATGCACAGGCATACACAGGCATACACAGTCATACACAAGCATACACAGGCTTACACAGGCATACACAGGCACACACAGGCATACAGAGGCATACACAGGCATACACAGGCTTACACAGGCATACACAGGTACACACAGGCATACAGAGGCATACACAGGCATACACGGGCATACACAGGCATACACATACATAAACTGGCATATACAAGCATACACAGCCATACACAGGCATAGACAGGCATACACAGGCATACACAGGCATACACAGGCATACACAGGCATACACAGGCATTCACAGGCATACACATGCATAAACTGGCAAATACAAGCATACACAGCCATACACAGGCAAAGACAGGCACACACTGGCATACACAGCCATACACAGGCATAGACTGGCATACACAGGCATACACAGGCATACACAGGCATAGACTGGCATACACATGCGTGAACTGGCATACACAAGCATACACAACCATACACAGGCATAGACTGGCATACACAGGCATAAACAGGCAAACACAGGCACACACAGGCATACACTGACATATTCAGGCATACACAGGCAGTCACAGGCACACACAGGCATTCACTGGCATACACAGGCATACACAGGCATACACATGCATTCACAGGCTTACACAGGCATACACAGGCATACACTGGGAGACACAGGCATACACAGGCATACCCAGGCATACCCAGGCATACACAGGCATACACAGGCATGCACAGGAATACACAGGCATACACAGGCATACACAGGCATACACAGTCATACACAGTCATACACAGGCATACACAGGCATACACAGGCACACACAGGCATAGACTGGCATACACTGACATATACAGGTATACACAGGCATACACAGGCCTATACAGGCATTCACTGGCATACACAGGCATACACAGGCATTCACAGGCTTACACAGGCATACACAGGCATACACTGGGAAACACAGGCATACACAGGCATACACAGGCATACCCAGGCATACCCAGGCATACACTGGCATACACAGGCATACACAGGAATACACAGGAATACACAGGCATACACAGGCATACACAGTCGTACACAGTCATACACAGGCATACACAAGCATACACAGTCATACACAGTCATACACATCACACACACGCATTGACTGGCATACACTGACATATACAGGCATACACAGGCAGTCACAGGCAAACACAGGCATTCACTGGCATACACTGGGAAACACAGGCATACACAGGCATACACAGGCATACACAGGCATACACAGGCATACACTGGCATACACAGGCATACACAGGCATACACAGGCAGACACAGGCATACACAGGCATACACAGGCACTCACAGGCATACACTGGCATACACTGGCATACACAGACATACACAGGCATGGACTGGCATACACAGGCATACATTGGCATACGTACGCGTACACAGCCATACACAGGCATAGGCAGGCATACACTGGCATACACGGGCATACACGGGCCATACACTGGCATACACAGACATACACAGGCATACACAGGCATACACCGGCATACACAGGCATACACAGGCATACACAGGCATACACAGGCATACACAGGCTTACACAGGCATACACAGGCATACACAGGCATACACAGCAATACACAGCCATACACAGGCATAGACTGGCATAGACAGGCATTCATAGTCATAAACAAGCATACGCTGGCATATACAGACATACACTGAGATATACAGGCATACACAGGCATACACAGGCATACACGGGCATGCACAGGCATACACAGGCATACACAGTCATACACAAGCATACACAGGCTAACACAGGCATACACAGTCATACACAGTCATACACAGTCATACACAGGCATACACAGGCATACACAGGCACACACAGGCATATACTGGCATACACTGACATATACAGGCATACACAGGCATACACAGGCCTATACAGGCATTCACTGGCATACACAGGCATACACAGGCATTCACAGGCTTACACAGGCATACACAGGCATACACTGGGAAACACAGGCATACACAGGCATACACAGGCATACCCAGGCATACCCAGGCATACACAGGCATACACAAGCATACACAGGAATACACAGGAATACACAGGCATACACAGGGATACACAGTCATACACAGTCATACACAGGCATACACAAGCATACACAGTCATACACAGTCATACACATCACACACACGCATTGACTGGCATACACTGACATATACAGGCATACACAGGCAGTCACAGGCAAACACAGGCATTCACTGGCATACACTGGGAAACACAGGCATACACAGGCATACACAGGCATACACAGGCATACACAGGCATACACAGGCATACACTGGCATACACTGGCATACACAGGCATACACAGGCATACACAGGCAGACACAGGCATACACAGGCATACACAGGCACTCACAGGCACACACTGGCATACACTGGCATACACAGACATACACAGGCATGGACTGGCATACACAGGCATACATTGGCATACGTACGCGTACACAGCCATACACAGGCATAGGCAGGCATACACTGGCATACACTGGCATACACGGGCATACACGGGCCATACACTGGCATACACAGACATACACAGGCATACACAGGCATACACCGGCATACACAGGCATACACAGGCATACACAGGCATACACAGGCTTACACAGGCATACACAGGCATACACAGGCATACACAGCAATACACAGCCATACACAGGCATAGACTGGCATAGACAGGCATTCATAGTCATAAACAAGCATACGCTGGCATATACAGACATACACTGAGATATACAGGCATACACAGGCAGTTACTGGCATACACTGACATACACGGGCATACACAGGCATACACAGGCATACACGGGCATGCACAGGCATACACAGGCATACACAGTCATACACAAGCATACACAGGCTTACACAGGCATACACAGGCACACACAGGCATACAGAGGCATACACAGGCATACACAGGCTTACACAGGCATACACAGGCACACACAGGCATACAGAGGCATACACAGGCATACACGGGCATACACAGGCATACACATACATAAACTGGCATATACAAGCATACACAGCCATACACAGGCATACACAGGCATACACAGGCATACACAGGCATACACAGGCATACACAGGCATACACAGGCATACACAGGCATTCACAGGCATACACATGCATAAACTGGCAAATACAAGCATACACAGCCATACACAGGCAAAGACAGGCACACACTGGCATACACAGCCATACACAGGCATAGACTGGCATACACAGGCATACACAGGCATAGACTGGCATACACATGCGTGAACTGGCATACACAAGCATACACAACCATACACAGGCATAGACTGGCATACACAGGCATAAACAGGCAAACACAGGCACACACAGGCATACACTGACATATTCAGGCATACACAGGCAGTCACAGGCACACACAGGCATTCACTGGCATACACAGGCATACACAGGCATACACATGCATTCACAGGCTTACACAGGCATACACAGGCATACACTGGGAGACACAGGCATACACAGGCATACACAGGCATACCCAGGCATACACAGGCATACACAGGCATGCACAGGAATACACAGGCATACACAGGCATACACAGTCATACACAGTCATACACAGTCATACACAGGCATACACAGGCATACACAGGCACACACAGGCATAGACTGGCATACACTGACATATACAGGTATACACAGGCATACACAGGCCTATACAGGCATTCACTGGCATACACAGGCATACACAGGCATTCACAGGCTTACACAGGCATACACAGGCATACACTGGGAAACACAGGCATACACAGGCATACACAGGCATACCCAGGCATACCCAGGCATACACTGGCATACACAGGCATACACAGGAATACACAGGAATACACAGGCATACACAGGCATACACAGTCGTACACAGTCATACACAGGCATACACAAGCATACACAGTCATACACAGTCATACACATCACACACACGCATTGACTGGCATACACTGACATATACAGGCATACACAGGCAGTCACAGGCAAACACAGGCATTCACTGGCATACACAGGCATACACAGGCATTCACAGGCTTACACAGGCATACACTGGGAAACACAGGCATACACAGGCATACACAGGCATACACAGGCATACACAGGCATACACAGGCATACACAGGCATACACTGGCATACACAGGCAGACACAGGCATACACAGGCATACACAGGCACTCACAGGCACACACTGGCATACACTGGCATACACAGACATACACAGGCATGGACTGGCATACACAGGCATACATTGGCATACGTACGCGTACACAGCCATACACAGGCATAGGCAGGCATACACTGGCATACACTGGCATACACCGGCATACACAGGCATACACAGGCATACACAGGCATACACAGGCTTACACAGGCATACACAGGCATACACAGCAATACACAGCCATACACAGGCATAGACTGGCATAGACAGGCATTCATAGTCATAAACAAGCATACGCTGGCATATACAGACATACACTGAGATATACAGGCATACACAGGCATTTACTGGCATACACTGGCATACACGGGCATACACAGGCATACACAGGCATACACGGGCATGCACAGGCATACACAGGCATACACAGGCATACACAGGCATACACAAGCATACGCAGACATATACAACATACAGGCATACTGGCGTACATGCGTACAGGATTAAACAGGCATACACAAAAAACACAGACATACACAGGCATACACTTGCATAAACTGGCATACAAAGGCAAACGCAGGCATACACAGGCATACACAGGCACACACAGGCATACACAGGCATATACAGGCATACACAGGCATATACAGGCATACACACGCATACACAGGCATACAAAGGCATACACTGGCATACACTGGCATACACAAGTATACACAGGCATACACGGGCAGAAACAGGCATACACAGACATACACTGGCATACACATGCATACACATGCATACACAGGCATACACAGGCATACACAGGCACTCACAGGCATACACTGGCATACACTGACATACACAGCCATATACAGACTTATACAGGCATACCCAGGCATACACAGGCATACACAGGCACACACAGGCATAGACTGGCATACACTGACATATACAGGCATACACAGGCAGTCACAGGCATATACAGGCATTCACTGACATACACAGGCATACACAGGCATACACAGGCATTCACAGGCATTCACAGGCATACACATGCATAAACTGGCAAACACAAGCATACACAGCCATATACAGGCAGAGACAGTAATACACTGGCATACACAGGCATACACGGGCATCCACACGCTTACACAGACATGCACGGGCATGCACAGGCATACACAGGCATTCACAGGCATACACATGCATAAACTGGCAAATACAAGCATACACAGCCATAAACAGGCAAAGACAGGCACACACTGGCATACACAGCCATACACAGGCATAGACTGGCATACACAGGCATACAAAGGCATACACAGGCATACGCAGGCATACACAGGCATACACAGGCATACACAGGCATACACAGGCATACGCAGGCATACACAGGCATAAACTGGCATACACAGACATACACAGACTTATACAGGCATACCCAGGCTTACACAGGCATACACAGGCATACACAGGCATACACAGGCATACACCGGAATACACAGGCATTCACAGGCATACACATGCATAAACTGGCAAACACAAGCATACACAGCCATATACAGGCAGAGACAGGCATACACTGGCATACACAGGCATACACGGGCATCCACAGGCTTACACAGACATGCACGGGCATGCACAGGCATACACTGGCATACACAGGCATACACAGGCATACACAGGCATACACAGGCATACACAGGCATACACAGGCATACACAGGCACACACAGGCATACACAGGCATACACAGGCATACACAGGCATAAACAGGCATACACGGACATACGCAGGCATACACAGGCATACACAGGCATACACAGGCATACACAGGCATACACAGGCATACACAGGCATACACAGGCATACACAGGCATACACAGGCATTCACAGGCATTCACAGGCATTCACAGGCATACACATGCATAAACTGGCAAACACAAGCATACACAGCCATATACAGGCAGAGACAGGAATACACTGGCATACACAGGCATACACGGGCATCCACACGCTTACAGAGACATGCACGGGCATGCACAGGCATACACAGGCATACACAGACATATACAGGTATACACAGGAATACACGGGCATACAAAGGCATACACAGGCATACACAGGCATACACAGGCATACACAGGCATACACAGGCATACGCAGGCATACACAGGCATACACAGGCATAAACTGGCATACACAGACATACACAGATTTATACAGGCATACCCAGGCATACACAGGCATACACAGCCATACACAGGCATAGACTGGCATACACTGACATATACAGGCATACACAGGCAGTCACAGGCATACACAGACATTCACTGGCATACACAGGCATACACAGGCATACACAGGGATACGCAGGCATACAAAGGCATACACAGGCATACACAGGCATACACTGGCATACACAGGCATACACAGGCATACACAGGCATACACAGGCATACACAGGCATACACAGGCATACACAGGCATACACAGGCATACACAGGCATTCACAGGCATACACAGCCATACACTGGCATACACAGGCATACACAGGCATACACAGGCATACACAGGCATAAACAGGCATACACAGGCATACACAGGCATACACAGGCATACAATGGCATACGCAGGCATACACAGGCATACACAGGCCTACACAGGCACTCACAGGCATACACAGGCATACACTGGCATACACAGACATACACAGACTTATACAGGCATACCCAGGCATACACAGGCATACACAGCCATACACAGGCATAGACTGGCATACACTGACATATACAGGCATACACAGGCATACACTGGCAAACACAGGCATACACAGGAATACCCAGGCATACACAGGCATACACAGGCATACACAGGCATACACAGGCATACACAGTCATACACAGGCTTACACAGGCATACACAGGCATACACAGGCATACACAGGCATACACAGGCATACACAGGCATACAGGCATACACAGGCATACACAGGCATTCACAGGCATTCACAGGCATACACATGCATAAACTGGCAAACACAAGCATACACAGCCATATACAGGCAGAGACAGGAATACACTGGCATACACAGGCATACACGGGCATCCACACGCTTACACAGACATGCACGGGCATGCACAGGCATACACAGGCATACACAGACATATACAGGTATACACAGGAATACACGGGCATACAAAGGCATACACAGGCATACACAGGCATACACAGGCATACACAGGCATACACAGGCATACACAGGCATACACAGGCATACACAGGCATACACAGGCATACGCAGGCATACACAGGCATAGACAGGCATACCCAGGCATACACAGACATACACAGATTTATACAGGCATACCCAGGCATACACAGGCATACACAGCCATACACAGGCATAGACTGGCATACACTGACATATACAGGCATACACAGGCAGTCACAGGCATACACAGACATTCACTGGCATACACAGGCATACACAGGCATACACAGGGATACACAGGCATACACAGGCATTCACAGGCATACACAGCCATACACTGGCATACACAGGCATACACAGGCATACACAGGCATACACAGGCATACACAGGCATACACAGGCATAAACAGGCATACACAGGCATACACAGGCATACACAGGCATACAATGGCATACGCAGGCATACACAGGCATACACAGGCATACACAGGCATACACAGGCATACACAGGCACTCACAGGCATACACAGGCATACACTGGCATACACAGACATACACAGACTTATACAGGCATACCCAGGCATACACAGGCATACACAGCCATACACAGGCATAGACTGGCATACACTGACATATACAGGCATACACAGGCATACACATGCATACACTGGCAAACACAGGCATACCCAGGCATACACAGGCATGCACAGGCATACACAGGCATACACAGGCATACACAGGCATACACAGTCATACACAGGCTTACACAGGCATACACAGGTATACACAGGCATACACAGTCATACACAGGCATACACTAGCATACACAAGCATAGACAGACTTATACAGGCATATACAGGCATTCACAGGCTTACACAGGCATACACAGGCATACACAGGCATACACAGCCATACATAGCCATACACAGCCATACACAGCCATACACAGCCATACACAGCCATACACAGGCATAGACTGGCATAAACAGGCATTCATGGTCATAAACAGGCATACGCTGGCATATACAGACATACACTGAGATATACAGGCATACACAGGCAGTCACAGGCAGTCACAGGCATACACAGGCATACACAGGCATACAGAGGCATACACAGGCATACACAGGCATACACAGGCATTCACAGGCATTCACAGGCATACACATGCATAAACTGGCAAACACAAGCATACACAGCCATATACAGGCAGAGACAGGAATACACTGGCATACACAGGCATACACGGGCATCCACACGCTTACACAGACATGCACGGGCATGCACAGGCATACACAGGCATACACAGACATATACAGGCATACACAGGAATACACGGGCATACAAAGGCATGCACAGGCATACACAGGCATACACAGGCATACACAGGCATACACAGGCATACGCAGGCATACACAGGCATACACAGGCATAAACTGGCATACACAGACATAAACAGACTTATACAGGCATACCCAGGCATACACAGGCATACACAGCCATACACAGGCATACACAGCCATACACAGGCATAGACTGGCATACACTGACATATACAGGCATACACAGGCAGTCACAGGCATACACAGACATTCACTGGCATACACAGGCATACACAGGCATACACAGGGATACACAGGCATACAAAGGCATACACAGGCATACACAGGCATACACAGGCATACACTGGCATACACAGGCATACACAGGCATACACAGGCATACACAGGCATACAAAGGCATACACAGGCATACACAGGCATACAAAGGCATACACAGGCATACACAGGCATACACAGGCATTCACAGGAATGCACAGCCATACACTGGCATACACAGGCATACAAAGGCATACACAGGCATACACAGGCATACACAGGCATAAAAAGGCATACACAGGCATACACAGGCATACACAGGCACACACAGGCATACACAGGCATACACAGGCATACACAGGCATACACAGGCATACAATGGCATACACAGGCATACACAGCCATACACAGGCAGACACAGGCATACACAGGCATACACAGGCATACACTGGCATACACAGACATACACAGACTTATACAGGCATACCCAGGCATACACAGGCATGCACAGCCATACACAGGCAAAGACTGGCATACACTGACATATACAGGCATACACAGGCATACACAGGCATACACTGGCAAACACAGGCATACACAGGAATACCCAGGCATACCCAGGCATACACAGGCATACACAGGCATACACAGGCATACACAGTCCTACACAGGCTTACACAGGCATACACAGGTATACACAGGCATACACAGTCATACACAGGCATACACTGGCATACACAAGCATACACAGACTTATACAGGCATATACAGGCATTCACAGGCTTACACAGGCATACACAGGCATACACAGGCATACACAGGCATACACAGGCATACACAGCCATACACAGCCATACACAGCCATACACAGCCATACACAGCCATACGCAGCCATACACAGGCATAGACTGGCATACACAGGCATTCATAGTCATAAACAGGCATACGCTAGCATATACAGACATACACTGAGATATACAGGCATACACAGTCATACACAGGCAGTCACAGGCAAACACAGGCATGCACAGGCATACACAGGCATACACGGGCATGCACAGGCATACACAGGAATACACAGGCATACACAGGCATACACAGGCTTACACAAGCATACACAGACATATACAAGCATACAGGCATACTGGCGTACATGTGTACAGGATTAAACAGGCATACACGAAAAACACCGGCATACACAGGCATACACTTGCATAATTTGGCACACGGGCATGCACAGGCATACACAGGCATACACAGACATATACAGGCTTACACAGATATACACGGGCATGCACAAGCATACACAGGCATACACAGACATATACAGGCATACACAGGAATACACGGGCATACACAGGAATACACAGGCATACACAGGCATACTGGCATACACAGACATACACAGAGTTATACAGGCATACACAGGCATACACAGGCATACACAGCCATACACAGGCATAGACTGACATATTCGGGCATACACAGGCAGTCACAGGCATACACAGGCATTCACTGGCATACACAGGCATACACAGGCATACACAGGCATACACAGGCATACACAGGCATAAACTGGCAAACACAAGCATACACAGCCATACACAGGCATACACAGGCATACACAGACATACACAGGCATACTCGGGCATGCACAGGCATACACAGGCATACACAGGCATACACAGGCATACACAGGCATACACAGGCATACACAAGCATACATAGACATATACAAGCATACAGGCATACTGGCGTACATGCGTACAGGATTAAACAGGCATACACGAAAAACACCCGCATACACAGGCATACACTTGCATAATTTGGCACAGGGGCATGCACTGGCATACACAGGCATACACAGACATATACAGGCTTACACAGACATACACGGGCATGCACAAGCATACACAGGCATACACAGACATATACAGGCATACACAGGAATACACGGGCATACACAGGAATACACAGGCATACACAGGCATACTGGCATACTGGCATACACTGACATACACAGAGTTATACAGGCATACACAGGCATACACAGGCATACACAGCCATACACAGGCATAGACTGACATATTCGGGCATACACAGGCAGTCACAGGCATACACAGGCATTCACTGGCATACACAGGCATACACAGGCATACACAGGCATTCACAGGCATACACAGCCATACACAGGCATACACAGGCATACACAGGCATACACAGGCATACACATGCATACACAGGCATACACAGGCATACACAGGCATACACAGGCATACACAGGCATACACAGGCATTCACAGGCATACACAGCCATACACAGGCATACACAGGCATACACAGGCATACACAGGCATACACATGCATACACAGGCATACACAGGCATACACAAGCATACACGGGCATACACAGGCATACACAGGCATACACAGGCATACACAGCCATACACAGGCATACACAGGCATACACAGGCATACACAGGCATACACAGGCATACACAGGCATACACAGGCATACACAGGCATACACAGGCATACACAGGCATACACAGGCATACACAGGCATTCACAGGCATACACATGCATAAACTGGCAAACACAAGCATACACAGCCATACACAGGCATACACAGGCATACACAGACATACACAGGCATACTCGGGCATGCACAGGCATACACAGGCATACACAGGCATACACAGGCATACACAGGCATACACAAGCATACATAGACATATACAAGCATACAGGCATACTGGCGTACATGCGTACAGGATTAAACAGGCATACACGAAAAACACCCGCATACACTTGCATAATTTGGCACAGGGGCATGCACTGGCATACACAGGCATACACAGACATATACAGGCTTACACAGACATACACGGGCATGCACAAGCATACACAGGCATACACAGACATATACAGGCCTACACAGGAATACACGGGCATACACAGGAATATACAGGCATACACAGGCATACACTGGCATACACAGACATACACAGAGTTATACAGGCATACCCAGGCATACACAGGCATACACAGCCATACACAGGCATAGACTGGCATAGACTGACATATTCAGGCATACACAGGCAGTCACAGGCATACACATGCATAAACTGGCAAATACAAGCATACACAGCCATACACAGGCAAAGACAGGCACACACTGGCATACACAGCCATACACAGGCATAGACTGGCATACACAGGCATACAAAGGCATACACAGGCATACGCAGGCATACACAGGCATACACAGGCATACACAAGCATACACAGGCATACGCAGGCATACACAGGCATAAACTGGCATACACAGACATACACAGACTTATACAGGCATACCCAGGCTTACACAGGCATACACAGCCATACACAGGCATAGACTGACATATTCAGGCATACACAGGCAGTCACAGGCATACACAGGCATTCACTGGCATACACAGGCATACACAGGCATACACAGGGATACGCTGGCATACAAGGGCATACACAGGCATACACTGGCATACACAGGCATACACAGGCATACACAGGGATACGCTGGCATACAAGGGCATACACAGGCATACACTGGCATACACAGGCATACACAGGCATACACAGGCATACACAGGCATACACAGGCATACACAGGCATACACAGGCATTCACAGGCATACACAGCCATACACAGGCATACACAGGCATACACAGGCATACACAGGCATACACAGGCATAAACTGGCATACACAGACATACACAGACTTATACAGGCATACCCAGGCCTACACTGGCATACACAGCCATACACAGGCATAGACTGGCATACACTGACATATACAGGCATACACAGGCAGTCACAGGCATACACAGGGATACGCAGGCATACACAGGCATACACAGGCATATACAGGCAGAGACAGGCATACACTGGCATACACAGGCATACACGGGCATCCACAGGCTTACACAGCCATGGACGGGCAAGCACAGGCATACACAGGCATACACAGGCATACACAGGCATACACAGGCATACACAGGCATTCACAGGCATACACAGCCATACACAGGCATACACAGGCATACACAGGCATACACATGCATACACAGGCATACACAGGCATACACAAGCATACATAGACATATACAAGCATACAGGCATACTGGCGTACATGCGTACAGGATTAAAAAGGCATACACGAAAAACACCCGCATACACAGGCATACACTTGCATAATTTGGCACAGGGGCATGCACTGGCATACACAGGCATACACAGACATATACAGGCTTACACAGACATACACGGGCATGCACAAGCATACACAGGCATACACAGACATATACAGGCATACACAGGAATACACGGGCATACACAGGAATACACAGGCATACACAGGCATACACTGGCATACACAGACATACACAGAGTTATACAGGCATACCCAGGCATACACAGGCATACACAGCCATACACAGGCATAGACTGGCATAGACTGACATATTCAGGCATACACAGGCAGTCACAGGCATACACAGGCATTCACTGGCATACACAGGCATACACAGGCATACACAGGCATACACAGGCATACACAGGCATACACAGGCATACACAGGCATACACAGGCATACACAGGCATACACAGGCATACACAGGCATTCACAGGCATACACATGCATAAGCTGGCAAACACAAGCATACACATCCATATACAGGCATACACAGGCATACACGGGCATGCACAGGCATACACAGGCATACACAGGCATACACAGGCATACACAGGCATACACAGGCATACACAAGCATACATAGACATATACAAGCATACAGGCATACTGGCGTACATGCGTACAGGATTAAACAGGCATACACGAAAAACACCCGCATACACAGGCATACACTTGCATAATTTGGCACAGGGGCATGCACTGGCATACACAGGCATACACAGACATATACAGGCTTACACAGACATACACGGGCATGCACAAGCATACACAGGCATACACAGACATATACAGGCATACACAGGAATACACAGGCATACACAGGAATACACAGGCATACACAGGCATACACTGGCATACACAGACATACACAGAGTTATACAGGCATACACAGGCATACACAGCCATACACAGGCATAGACTGGCATAGACTGACATATTCAGGCATACACAGGCAGTCACAGGCATACACAGGCATACACTGGCATACACAGGCATACACAGGCATACACAGGGATACGCTGGCATACAAAGGCATACACAGGCATACACAGGCATACACTGGCATACACAGGCATACACAGGCATACACAGGCATACACAGGCATACACAGGCATACACAGGCATTCACAGGCATACACAGCCATACACAGGCATACACAGGCATACACAGGCATACACAGGCATACACAGGCATACACAGGCATACACGGGCATACACAGGCCTACACAGGCATACACAGGCATACACAGGCATACACAGGCATACACAGGCATACACAGGCATACACAGGCATACACAGGCATACACAGGTATACACAGGCATACACAGGCATACACAGGCATTCACAGGCATACACATGCATAAACTGGCAAACACAAGCAGACACAGCCATATACAGGCAGAGACAGGCATACACTGGCAAACACAGGCATACACGGGCATCCACAGGCTTACACAGACATGGACGGGCATGCACAGGCATACACAGGCATACACAGGCACACACAGGCATACACAGGCATAGACTGGCATACACTGACATATACAGGCATACACAGGCAGTCACAGGCATACACAGGGATACGCAGGCATACACAGGCAAACACAGGCATACACAGGCATACACAGGCATATACAGGCAGAGACAGGCATACACCTGGCATACACAGGCATACACGGGCATCCACAGGCTTACACAGACATGGACGGGCATGCACAGGCATACACAGGCATACACAGGCATACACAGGCATACACAGGCATACACAGGCATACACGGGCATACACAGGCATACACAGGCATACACAGGCATACACAGGCATACACGGGCATACGCAGGCATACACAGGCATACACAGGCATACACAGGCATGCACAGGCATACACAGGCATACACAGGCATACACAGGCATACACAGGCATACACAGGCATTCACAGGCATACACATGCATAAACTGGCAAACACAGACATACACAGACTTATACAGGCATACCCAGGCATACACAGGCATACACAGCCATACACAGCCATACACAGGCATAGACTGGCATACACTGACATATACAGGCATACACAGGCAGTCACAGGCATACACAGGGATACGCAGGCATACACAGGCATACACAGGCATACACAGACATATACAGGCTTACACAGACATACACGGGCATGCACAAGCATACACGGGCATACACAGACATATACAGGCGTACACAGGAATACACGGGCATACACAGGAATACACAGGCATACACAGGCATACACAGGCATACACTGGCATACACAGACATACACAGAGTTATACCGGCATACCCAGGCATACACAGGCATACACAGCCATACACAGGCATATACTGGCATAGGCTGACATATTCAGGCATACACAGGCAGTCAAAGGCATACACAGGCATTCACTGGCATACACAGGCATACACAGGCATACACAGGGATACGTTGGCATACAAAGGCATACACAGGCATACACAGGCATACACTGGCATACACAGGCATACACAGGTATACACAGGCATACACAGGCATATACAGGCATACACAGGCATACACAGGCATTCACAGGCATACATAGCCATACACAGGCATACACAGGCATACACAGGCATACACATGCATACACAGGTATAAACAGACATACACAGGCATACACGGGCATACACAGGCCTACACAAGCATACACAAGCATACACAGGCATACACAGGCATACACATGCATACACAGGCATACACAGGTATACACAGGCATACACAGGCATACACAGGCATTCACAGGCATACACATGCATAAACTGGCAAACACAAGCAGACACAGCCATATACAGGCAGAGACAGGCATACACTGGCATACACAGGCATACACGGGCCTCCACAGGCTTACACAGACATGGACGGGCATACACAGGCATACACAGGCATACACAGGCATACACAGGCATACACAGGCATACACAGGCATAAACTGGCATACACAGGCATACACAGGCATACAAAGGCATACACAACCATACACAGCCATACACAGGCATAGACTGGCATACACTGACATATACAGGCATACACAGGCATACACAGGGATACGCAGGCATACACAGGCATACACAGGCATACACAGGCATACACAGGCATACAAAGGCATACACAGGCATACACAGGCACTCACAGGCATACACAGGCACTCACAGGTATACACTGGCATACACAGACATACACAGTCTTATACAGGCATACAAAGACATACACAGCCATACACAGGCATACACAACCATACACAGCCATACACAGGCATAGACTGGCATACACTGACATATACAGGCATACACAGGCATACACAGGGATACGCAGGCATACACAGGCATACACAGGCATACACAGGCATACACAGGCATACAAAGGCATACACAGGCATACACAGGCACTCACAGGCATACACAGGCACTCACAGGTATACACTGGCATACACAGACATACACAGTCTTATACAGGCATACAAAGACATACACAGCCATACACAGGCATACACAGGCATACACAGGCATACACAGGCATTCACAGGCATACGCAGCCATACACTGGCATACACAGGCATACAAAGGCATACACAGGCATACACAGGCATACACAGGCATTCACTGGCATACACAGGCATACACAGGCATACACAGGGATACGCTGGCATACAAAGGCATACACAGGCATACACAAGCATACACTGGCATACACAGGCATACACAGGTATACACAGGCATACACAGGCATACACAGGCATACACAGGCATACACAGGCATTCACAGGCATACATAGCCATACACAGGCATACACAGGCATACACAGGCATACACATGCATACACAGGCATACACAGGCATACACAGGCATACACGGGCATACACAGGCATTCACAGGCATACACATGCATAAACTGGCAAACACAAGCATACACAGCCATATACAGGCAGAGACAGGCATACACTGGCATACACAGGCATACACGGGCATGCACACGCTTACACAGACATGCACGGGCATGCACAGGCATACACAGGCATACACAGACATATACAGGCATACACAGGAATACACGGGCATACAAAGGCATACACAGGCATACACAGGCATACACAGGCATACACAGGCATACACAGGCATACACAGGCATACACAGGCATACACAGGCATACACAGGCATACACAGGCATACACAGGCATAAACTGGCATACACAGACATACACAGACTTATACAGGCATGCCCAGGCATACACAGGCATACACAGCCATACACAGGCATAGACTGGCATACACTGACATATACAGGCATACACAGAAAGTCACAGGCATACACAGGGATACGCAGGCATACACAGGCATACACAGGCATACACAGGCATACACAGGCATACACAGGCATACACAGGCAAACAATGGCATACACAGGCATACACAGGCATACACAGGCATACACAGGCACTCACAGGCATACACTGGCATACACAGACATACACAGACTTATACAGGCATACCCAGGCATACACAGACATACACAGCCATACACAGGCATACACAGGCATACACAGGCATACACAGGCATACACAGGCATACACAGGCATTCACAGGCATACGCAGCCATACACTGGCATACACAGGCATACAAAGGCATACACAGGCATACACAGGCATACACAGGCATACACTGGCATACACAGACATACACAGACTTATACAGGCATACCCAGGCATACACAAGCATACACAGGCATACACAGCCATACACAGCCATACACAGCCATACACAGGCATAGACTGGCATACACTGACATATACAGGCATACACAGACATATACAGGCTTACACAGACATACACGGGCATGCACAAGCATACACAGGCATACACAGACATATACAGGCATACACACAGGAATACACAGGCATACACAGGCATACACAGGCATACACAGACATATACAGAGGTATACAGGCATACCCAGGCATACACAGGCATACACAGCCATACACAGGCATAGACTGGCATAGACTGGCATAGACTGACATATTCAGGCATACACAGGCAGTCACAGGCATACACAGGCATTCACTGGCATACACAGGCATACACAGGCATACACAGGGATACGCTGGCATACAAAGGCATACACAGGCATACACAGGCATACACAGGCATACACAGGCATACACAGGCATACACATGCATACACAGGCATACACAGGCATACACAGGCATTGACAGGCATACACAGGCATACACAGGCATACATAGCCATACACAGGCATACACAGGCATACACAGGCATTCACAGGCATACACATGCATAAACTGGCAAACACAAGCAGACACAGCCATATACAGGCAGAGACAGGCATACACTGGCATACACAGGCATACACGGGCATCCACAGGCTTACACAGACATGGACGGGCATGCACAGGCATACACAGGCGTACACAGGCATACACAGGCATACACAGGCATACACAGGCATACACAGGCATACACGTGCATACACAGGCATACGCAGGCATACACAGGCATACACAGGCATACACGGGCATACGCAGGCATACACAGGCATACACAGGCATACACATGCATACACAGGCATACACAGGCATACACAGCCATACACAGGCATAAACTGGCATACACAGACATACACAGACTTATACAGGCATACCCAGGCATACACAGGCAGTCACAGGCATACACAGGCATTCACTGGCATACACAGGCATACACAGGCATACACAGGGATACGCTGGCATACAAAGGCATACACAGGCATACACAGGCATACACAGGCATACACAGGCATTCACAGGCATACATAGCCATACACAGGCATACACAGGCATACACATGCATACACAGGCATACACGGGCATACACAGGCCTACACAGGCATACACAGGCATACACAGGCATACACAGGCATACACAGGCATACACAGGCATACACAGGCATACACAGGCATACACAGGTATACACAGGCATACACAGGCATGCACAGGCATTCACAGGCATACACATGCACAAACTGGCCAACACAAGCAGACACAGCCATATACAGGCAGAGACAGGCATACACTGGCATACACAGGCATACACGGGCATCCACAGGCTTACACAGACATGGACGGGCATGCACAGGCATACACAGGCATACACAGGCATACACAGGCATACACAGGCATACACAGGCATACACGGGCATACACAGGCATACACAGGCATACACAGGCATACACAGGCATACACGGGCATACGCAGGCATACACAGGCATACACAGGCATACACAGGCATACACAGGCATACACAGGCATACACGGGTATACACAGGCATACACAGGCATATACGGGCATCCACAGGCTTACACAGACATGGACGGGCATGCACAGGCATACACAGGCATACACAGGCATACACAGGCATACACAGGCATACACAGGCATACACAGGCATACGCAGGCATACACAGGCATACACAGGCATACACAGGCATACACAGGCATACACAGGCATACACAGGCATACACAGGCATACACAGGCATACACAGGCATACACAGGCATACACAGGCATACACAGGCATTCACAGGCATACACATGCATAAACTGGCAAACACAAGCATACACAGCCATATACAGGCAGAGACATGGATACACTGGCATACACAGGCATACACGGGCATGCACACGCTTACACAGACATGCACGGGCATGCACAGGCATACACAGGCATACACAGACATATACAGGCATACACAGGAATACACGGGCATACAAAGGCATACACAGGCATACACAGGCATACACAGGCATACACAGGCATACACAGGCATACACAGGCATACACAGGCATAAACTGGCATACACAGACATACACAGACTTATACAGGCATACCCAGGCATACACAGGCATACACAGCCATACACAGGCATAGACTGGCATACACTGACATATACAGGCAAACACAGGCAGTCACAGGCATACACAGGGATACGCAGGCATACACAGGCATACACAGGCATACACAGGCATATACAGGAAGAGACAGGCATACACTGGCATACACAGGCATACACGGGCATCCACAGGCTTACACAGACATGGACGGGCATGCAGAGGCATACACAGGCATACACAGGCATACACAGGCATACACAGGCATACACAGGCATACACGGGTATACACAGGCATACACAGGCATACACAGGCATACACAGGCATACACAGGCATACACAGGCATACACAGGCATTTACAGGCATACACATGCATAAACTGGCAAACACAAGCATACACAGCCATATACAGGCAGAGACAGGCATACACTGGCATACACATGCATACACGGGCATCCACACGCTTACACAGACATGCACGGGCATGCACAGGCATACACAGGCATACACAGACATAAACAGGCATACACAGGAATACACGGGCATACAAAGGCATACACAGGCATACACAGGCAAACACAGGCATAAACTGGCATACACAGACATACACAGACTTATACAGGCATACCCAGGCATACACAGGCATACACAGGCATACACAGCCATACACAGGCATAGACTGGCATACACTGACATATACATGCATACACAGGCATACACAGGGATACGCAGGCATACACAGGCATACACAGGCATACACAGGCATACACAGGCATACACAGGCATACACAGGCATACACAGGCATACACAGGCATACACAGGCATACACAGGCATACACAGGCATACACAGGCATACACAGGCATACACAGGCACTCACAGGCATACACAGGCATACACAGGCATACACAGGCAAACAATGGCATACACAGGCATACACAGGCATACACAGGCATACACAGGCATACACAGGCACTCACAGGCATACACTGGCATACACAGACATACACAGACTTATACAGGCATACCCAGGCATACACAGTCATACACAGCCATACACAGGCAGAGACTGGCATACACTGACATATACAGGCATACACAGGCATACACAGGCATTCACTGGCATACACAGGCATACACAGGCATTCACAGGCTTACACAGGCGTACACAGGCATATACTGGCAAACACAGGCATACACAGGAATACCCAGACATGCCCAGGCATACCCAGGCATACACAAGCATACACAGGCATACACAGCCATACACAGCCATACACAGGCATACACTGACATATACAGGCATACACTGGCATACACAGGCATACACAGGCATACACAGGGATACGCAGGCATACAAAGGCATACACAGGCATACACAGGCATACACAGGCATACACTGGCATACACAGGCATACGCAGGCACACACAGGCATACACAGGCATACACAGGCATACACAGGCATTCACAGGCATACGCAGCCATACACTGGCATACACAGGCATACAAAGGCATACACAGGCATACACAGGCATACACTGGCATAAACAGACATACACAGGCTTATACAGGCATACCCAGGCATACACAGGCATACACAGGCATACACAGCCATACACAGGCATAGACTGGCATACACTGACATATACATGCATACACAGGCATACACAGGCATTCACTGGCATACACAGGCATACACAGGCATTCACAGGTTTACACAGGCATACACAGGCATACACTGGCAAACACAGGCATACACAGGAATACCCAGGCATACACAGTCATACACAGGCTTACACAGGCATACACAGGTATACACAGGCATACACAGTCATACACAGGAATACACAGGCATACACAGCCATACACAGCCATACACAGCCATACACAGGCATAGACTGTCATACACAGGCATACACAGGCATACACAGGCATACACTGGCATACACAGGCATACGCAGGCATACACAGGCATACACAGGCATACACAGGCATACACAGGCATACACAGGCATACACAGGCATACACAGGCATTCACAGGCATACGCAGCCATACACTGGCATACACAGGCATACAAAGGCATACACAGGCATACACAGGCATACACTGGCATACACAGACATACACAGACTTATACAGGCATACCCAGGCATACACAGGCATACACAGGCATAGACTGGCATACACAGACATATACAGGCATACACAGGCATACACAGGCATTCACTGGCATACACAGGCATACACAGGCATTCACAGGTTTACACAGGCATACACAGGCATACACTGGCAAACACAGGCATACACAGGAATGCCCAGGCATACACAGGCATACACAGTCATACACAGGCTTACACAGGCATACACAGGTATACACAGGCATACACAGTCATACACAGGAATACACTGGCATACACAAGCATACACAGACTTATACAGGCATATACAGGCATTCATAGGCTTACACAGGCATACACAGGCATACACAGCCATACACAGCCATACACAGGCATAGACTGGTATACACAGGCATTCATAGTCATAAGCAGGCATACGCTGGCATATACAGACATACACTAAGATATACAGGCATACACAGGCAGTCACAGGCATACACAGGCATACACAGGGATACACAGGCATACACAGGCATACACAGGCATACACAGGCATACACAGGCATACACGGGCATACACAGGCATACACAGGCATACACAGGCATACACAGGCATACACAGGCATACACAAGCATACACAGACATATACAAGCATACAGGCATACTGGCGTACATGCGTACAGGATTAAACAGGCATACTCGAAAAACACCGGCATACACAGGCATACACTTGCATAAACTGGCACACAAAGGCAAACGCAGGCCTACACAGGCATACACAGACACACACAGGCATACACAGGCATATACAGGCATACACAGGCATACACAGGCATACTAAGGCATACACAGGCATACACTGGCATACACAAGTATACACAGGCATACACGGGCAGTAACAGACATACACAGACATACACAGGCATACACAGTCATACACAGGCTTACACAGGCATACACAGGTATACACAGGCGTACAGTCATACACAGGCATACACTCGCATACACAAGCATACACAGACTTATACAGGCATATACAGGCATTCACAGGCTTACACAGGCATACACAGGCATACACTGGCATACACAGGCATAACCAGGCATACACAGGCATAGACTGGCATACACAGGCATTCATAGTCATAAACAGGCATACGCTGGCATATACAGACATACACTGAGATATACAGGCATACACAGGCATACACAGGCATACACAGGCAGTCACAGGCATACACAGGCATACACAGGCATACACATGCATAAACTGGCATACACAAGCATACACAGCCGTACACAGGCATACACTGGCATACACAGGCATACACGGGCATACGCAGGCTTACGCAGACATACACGGGCATACACAGGCATACACAGGCATACACAAGCATACACAGGCATACACACGCATACACAGGCATACACAGGCACACACAGGCATACACAGGCATATACAGGCATACACAGGCATACACAGGCATTCACAGGCATACACAGCCATACACTGGCATACACAGGCATACACAGCCATACACAGCCATACACAGCCATACACAGCCATACACAGGCATAGACTGGCATACACAGGCATTCATAGTCATAAACAGGCATACGCTGGCATATACAGACATACACTGAGATATACAGGCATACACAGGCATACACAGGCAGTCACAGGCATACACAGGCATAAACTGGCAAACACAAGCATACACAGCCATATACAGGCAGAGACAGGCATACACTGGCATACACAGGCATAGACGGGCATCCACAGGCTTACACAGACATGCACGGGCATGCACAGGCATTCACAGGCATACACAGACATATACAGGCATACACAGGAATACTCCTGGCCTGGATGGAATTCCTGGAGCAGTCGTCAAGGCAGCGGCGGTAACTAGACCCGATATATTCAGGGAAACCTTCCAGCAGTGTCTCAGGCATTCATAGTCATAAACAGGCATACGCTGGCATATACAGACATACACTGAGATATACAGGCATACACAGGCATACACAGGCATACACAGGCAGTCACAGGCATACACAGGCATACACAGGCATACACATGCATAAACTGGCATACACAAGCATACACAGCCGTACACAGGCATACACTGGCATACACAGGCATACACGGGCATACGCAGGCTTACGCAGACATACACGGGCATACACAGGCATACACAGGCATACACAAGCATACACAGGCATACACACGCATACACAGGCATACACAGGCACACACAGGCATACACAGGCATATACAGGCATACACAGGCATACACAGGCATTCACAGGCATACACAGCCATACACTGGCATACACAGGCATACACAGCCATACACAGCCATACACAGCCATACACAGCCATACACAGGCATAGACTGGCATACACAGGCATTCATAGTCATAAACAGGCATACGCTGGCATATACAGACATACACTGAGATATACAGGCATACACAGGCATACACAGGCAGTCACAGGCATACACAGGCATAAACTGGCAAACACAAGCATACACAGCCATATACAGGCAGAGACAGGCATACACTGGCATACACAGGCATAGACGGGCATCCACAGGCTTACACAGACATGCACGGGCATGCACAGGCATTCACAGGCATACACAGACATATACAGGCATACACAGGAATACTCCTGGCCTGGATGGAATTCCTGGAGCAGTCGTCAAGGCAGCGGCGGTAACTAGACCCGATATATTCAGGGAAACCTTCCAGCAGTGTCTCTTGGACGGGGTCTTTCCGACGAGGTGGAAAAGCCAAAAACTAGTTTTGCTGCCGAAAGGCAAGGGATCAGCACACGCCGCAACTAGCTACCGCCCGCTGTGCCTACTGGACATCGTGGGCAAGCTATTCGAGCGCATCCTATATGCTCGAATAGAGGCAATCACCGAGAGCAGCAACGGCCTAGGTACGCAGCAGCACGGATTTCGGAAGGGCAGGAGCACTCTGGACGCACTAATGGCGGTGAGAAACATCGCCGAGAACGCTCTCGATGGCGATAGATGGCTGGGTGGAAGGAAGGAGCAATCGTCACGTTGGACGTGAAGAACGCCTTCAACACCGCCAGATGGCCAGTAATCCTCAGCGCCATGCATAGGATGGGTATCCCGGAGTACCTCAGGATCGTCGTTGGAAGCTACTTCACGGATCGTGTCCTCTGGTACGACACGGACGCCGGCCCGAGATGCTACAATGCTTCTGCATGAGTCCCACAAGGATCTGTGCTTGGACCAATCCTGTGGAACATCATGTATGATGGAATCCTGGGCATCAACAAGCCCTTAGGAGCTGAGCTACATTGCTTTGCGGACGATGTGGCAATAACTGCAGTGGCCAAGACGATAGCAGCCCTCGAAGATAAGTGCAACGCGACAATTACTATGGCCACCGACTGGCTAGAGAAAGCCGGCCTAACAATTGCGGCACACAAGACCGAGGCTGTCCTATTAAGTAGCAGGAAGAAGGTGGAAAGAATGCTGATCACGGTCAACGGGACACAGGTGGCATCACAAGACTCCTTAAAATACCTGGGAGTAATGATAGACCACAGGCTAGCTTTTAAGGACCATGCTAGCTACGCAAGCAGGAAAGCGGCAATAACGACTGCGTCCCTGTCCAGGCTCATGCCCAATGTAGGAGGCCCAAATTATCCGGCAAGGAAACTACTGGCGGCGGTAGCCAAGGCAACGCTGCTCTATGCTGCACCAATATGGAGCAACGCCACCAAGAAAGGCACTTACTTGAAAGGAGCACGAGCGGCGGTACGGTCTATGGCCCTTAGGCTCATTAGAGGCTTCAGGACCATATCTGGAGACGCAGCACTAGCACTGGCAGGCTTGCCGCCAATCGACCTGGAGATAAAGGCTATTTGTCAGGTCCGAGAAGGTGCTACCCGGCTGGAGGCTCACGAGCGACTGATGGGAGAGTGGCAGACCAGATGGATAACATCGCAACGGGGGAGGTGGACCTACCAACTCATCCCCGATTTAACGGCGTGGGCCAATTGCCGCCACAAAAAACTGGACTACCACCTCACCCAGTTCCTCACGGACCATGGTTGCTTTCGGGCGTACCTACTCCGGTTCCACCACGTAGAGGCAGCTCAATGCCTCCACTGCCCCGATGCTGAGGAAACAGCAGAGCGTGTACTCATGCACTGCTCCAGGTTCATGGACGAGAGGGTGCAGCTAAGGGCGCTGATCGGTGCCCCGCTCAGCCCTGGCGGCTTGATCGCGGCCATGATGGAGAACAGCGACTCGTGGGAGCGGGGACATAACATCATCAGGGATATGATGAGGCGGGTCCGAGCCGACGAGATGACCAACAGAACTGAAGGCTAATACAGGCAACGTACATCTATACGGAGGCAGGAAGAAAACTACCCAACGAAACCAGGGATGAAGGACGTGCGCCTCTAGGCCATATAACAAGGAAGGGAGTCCAACCAGGCTTCACATCCTGCTCACCGAGCTCCCGGTGAGCTTGTAAAGGACAGAAAACCATACGGAGGTTGTTTTTGTTTTTAGTACGTAGGCATAATCTATACTAGGAGGGTTATGAATCGTGCATGCCACCTATGGACGGTAGGTGGTATCTTTGGAAGATTTTAATTTTCCTACCGTAAGGCATAATAAAAAAAAAAAAAAAAAAAAAAATACACAGGAATACACGGGCATACAAAGGCATACACAGGCATACACAGGCATACACAGGCATACACAGGCATACACAGGCATACCCAGGCATACACAGGCATACACAGGCATACACAGGCATACACAGGCATACACAGGCATACACAGGCATACACAGGCATACACAGTATACACAGGCATACACAGGCATACACGGGCATACACAGGCATACACAGGCATACACAGGCATACACATGCATACACATGCATACACAGACATACACAGGCATACACAGGCATACACAGGCATACACAGGCATTCATAGTCATAAACAGGCATACGCTAGCATATACAGACATACACTGAGATATACAAGCATACACAGGCATACACAGGCATACATAGGCATACAAAGGCATTCACAGGCATACACAGGCATATACAGGCATACACAGGCATACACAGGCATTCACAGGCATACACAGCCATACACTGGCATACACAGACATACAAAGGCATACACAGGCATACACAGGCATACACAGCCATACACAGCCATACACAGGCATAGACTGGCATACACAGCCATACACAGGCATAGACTGGCATACACTGAGATATACAGGCATACACAGGCATACACAGTCATACACAGGCATACACATGCATACACAGGCATACACATGCATACACAGGCATACACAGGCATACACAGGCATACACAGGCATACACAGGCATACATAGGCATACAAAGGCATTCACAGGCATACACAGGCATATACAGGCATACACAGGCATACACAGGCATACACAGGCATACACAGGCATACACAGGCATACACAGGCATACACAGGCATACACAGGCATTCACAGGCATACACATGCATAAACTGGCATACACAGCATACACAGCCATACACAGGCATACACTGGCATACACGGGCACACACAGGCATACACAGGCATATACAGGCATACACAGGCATACACATGCATACACATGCATACACATGCATACACAGGCATACACAGGCATACACAGGCATACATAGGCATACACAGGCATACACAGGCATACACAGGCATACACAGGCATACACAGGCATACACAGGCATACACAGGCATACACACGCATACACATGCATACATAGGCATACACAGGCATACACAGGCACACACAGGCATACATAGGCATACAAAGGCATTCACAGGCATACACAGGCATATACAGGCATACACAGGCATACACAGGCATTCACAGGCATACACAGCCATACACTGGCATACAAAGGCATACACAGGCATACACAGGCATACACAGGCATACACAGGCATACACAGCCATACACAGCCATACACAGGCATAGACTGGCATACACAGGCATACAAAGGCATACACAGGCATACACAGGCATACACAGGCATACACAGGCATACACAGCCATACACAGCCATACACAGCCATACACAGCCATACACTGGCATACACAGGCATACAAAGGCATACACAGGCATACACAGGCATACACAGGCATACACAGCCATACACAGCCATACACAGGCATAGACTGGCATACACAGGCATTCATAGTCATAAACAGGCATACGCTGGCATATACAGACATACACTGAGATATACAGGCATACACAGGCAGTCACAGGCATACACAGGCATTTACTGGCATACACTGGCATACACGGGCATACACAGGCATACACAGGCATACACGGGCATGCACAGGCATACACAGGCATACACAGGCATACACAGGCATACACAGGCATACACAGACATATACAAGCATACAGGCATACTGGCGTACATGAGTACAGGACTAAGCAGGCATAAACGAAAAACACAGGCATACACAGGCATACTCAGGCATACACTTGCATAAACTGGCATACAAAGGCAAACGCAGGCATACACAGGTATACACAGGCACACACAGGCATACACAGGCATATACAGGCATACAAAGGCATACAAAGGCATACAAAGACATACACAGGCATACACTGGCATACACAAGTATACACAGGCATACACGGGCATGCACAGGCATACACAGGCATACACAGGCATACACAGGCATACACAAGCATACACAGACATATACAAGCATCTTGGCGTACATGAGTACAGGATTAAACAGGCATAAACGAAAAACACAGGCATACAGAGGCATACTCAGGCATACACTTGCATAAACTGGCATACAAAGGCAAACGCAGGCATACACAGGTATACACAGGCACACACAGGCATACACTGGCATACACAAGTATACACAGGCATACACGGGCAGAAACAGGCATACACAGGCATTTACTGGCATATACAGGCATACACAGGCATACACATGCATACACATGCATACACAGGCATACACATGCATTTACAGGCATACACAGGCATACACAGGCATGCACAGGCATACACAGGCATACACAGGCATACACAGTCATACACAGGCATGAACAGGCTTACGCAGGCATACACAGGCACACACAGGCATACATGGGCATACACAGGCATACACAGGCATACACAGGCATACACAGGCATACACAGGCATACACAGGCATACACAGGCATACACAGGCATACACAGGCATACACAGGCATACACAGGCATACACAGGCATACACAGGCATACACAGGCATACACAGGCATACACAGGTACTCACAGGCATACACAGGCATACACTGGCATACACAGACATACACAGACTTATACAGGCATACCCAGGCATACACAGGCATACACAACCATACACAGGCATAGACTGGCATACACTGACATATACAGGTATACACAGGAAGTCACAGGCATACACAGGCATTCACTGGCATAAACAGGCATACGCTGGCATATACAGACATACACTTAGATATACAGGCATACACATGCATACACAGGCAGTCATAGGCATACACAGGCATTTACTGGCATACACTGGCATACACGGGCATACACAGGCATACACAGGCATACACGGGCATGCACAGGCATACACAGGCATACACAGGCATACACAGGCATACACAGGCATACACAGGCATACACAGGCATACACAGGCATACACAGGCATACACAAGCATACACAGGCATACACAGTCATACACAGGCATACACAGGCTTACGCAGGCATACACAGACACACACAGGCATACACAGGCATACACAGGCATACACAGGCATACACAGGCATACACAGGCATACACAGGCATACACAGGCATACACAAGCATACACAGGCATACACAGGCATACACAGGCATTCACAGGCATACACATGCATAAACTGGCATACACAGCATACACAGCCATACACAGGCATACACTGGCATACACAGGCACACACGGGCACACACAGGCATACACAGGCATATACAGGCATACACAGGCATACACATGCATACACAGGCATACACAGGCATACACAGGCATACACAGGCATACACAGGCATACACAGGCATACACAGGCATACACAGGCATACACAGGCATACACAGGCATACACAGGCATACACAGGCATACACAGGCATACACAGGCATACACAGGCATACACAGGCATACACAGGCATACACAGGCCTACACAGGCATACACAGGCATACACAGGCATACACAGGCATACACAAGCATACACAGACATACACAGACATATACAGGCATACAGGCATACTGGCGTACATGAGTACAGGATTAAACAGGCATACACGAAAAACACAGGCATACACAAGCATACTCAGGCATACACTTGCATAAACTGGCATACAAAGGCAAACGCAGGCATACACAGGCACACACAGGCATATACAGGCATATACAGGCATACAAACACATACACAGGCATACAAAGACATACACAGGCATACACTGGCATACACAAGTATACATAGGCATACACGGGCAGAAACAGGCATACACAGCCATACACAGGCATACACTTGCATAAACTGGCATACAAAGGCAAACGCAGGCTTACACAGGCACACACAGGCATACACAGGCATATACAGGCATACAAAGGCATACACAGGCATACAAAGACATACACAGGCATACACTGGCATACACAAGTATACATAGGCATACACGGGCAGAAACAGGCATACACAGCCATACACAGGCATATACAGGCATACACAGGCATACACATGCATACACATGCATACACAGGCATACAAATGCATTTACAGGCATACACAGGCATACACAGGCATACACAGGCATGTACAGGCATACACAGGCATACACAGGCATACACAGTCATACACAGGCATACACAGACACACACAAGCATACACAGACACACACAAGCATACACAGGCATACACAGGCATACACAGGCATACACAGGCATACACAGGCATACTCAGGCATACACTTGCATAAACTGGCATACAAAGGCAAACGCAGGCATACACAGGCACACACAGGCATACACAGGCATATACAGGCATACAAACGCATTCACAGGCATACAAAGACATACACAGGCATACACTGGCATACACAAGTATACAAAGGCATACACGGGCAGAAACAGGCATACACAGCCATACACAGGCATACACTTGCATAAACTGGCATACAACGGCAAACGCAGGCATACACAGGCACACTCAGGCATACACAGGCATATACAGGCATACAAAGGCATACACAGGCATACACAGGCATACAAAGACATACACAGGCATACACTGGCATACACAAGTATACATAGGCATACACGGGCAGAAACAGGCATATACAGCCATACACAGGCATACAAATGCATTTACAGGCATACACAGGCATGTACAGGCATACACAGGCATACACAGGCATACACAGGCATACACAGGCATACACAGTCATACACAGGCATACTCAGGCTTACGCAGGCATACACAGACACACACAGGCATACACAGGCATACACAGGCATACACAGGCATACACAGGCATACACAGGCATACTCAGGCATACACTTGCATAAACTGGCATACAAAGGCAAACGCAGGCATACACAGGCACACACAGGCATACACAGGCATATACAGGCATACAAAGACATACACAGGCATACACTGGCATACACAGGCATACACTGGCATACACAAGTATACATAGGCATACACGGGCAGAAACAGGCATACACAGCCATACACAGGCATACACTTGCATAAACTGGCATACAAAGGCCAACGCAGGCATACACAGGCACACACAGGCATACACAGGCATATACAGGCATACAAAGGCATACACAGGCATACACAGGCATACAAAGACATACACAGGCATACACTGGCATACACATGCATAAACTGGCATACACGGTCAGAAACAGGCATACACAGCCATACACAGGCACACACGGGCACACACAGGCATACACAGGCATATACAGGCATACACAGGCATACACAGGCATACACATGCATACACATGCATACACAGGCATACACAGGCATACACAGGCATACACAGGCACACACAGGCATACACAGGCATACACAGGCATACACAGTCATACACAGGCATACACATGCATACACAGGCATACACAGGCATGCACAGGCATACACAGGCATACAAAGGCATACATAGGCATACAAAGGCATTCACAGGCATACACAGGCATATACAGGCATACACAGGCATACACAGGCATTCACAGGCATACACAGCCATACACTGGCATACACAGACATACAAAGGCATACACAGGCATACACAGGCATACACAGCCATACACAGCCATACACAGCCATACACAGGAATAGACTGGCATACACAGGCATTCAAAGTCATAAACAGGCATACGCTGGCATATACAGACATACACTGAGATATACAGGCATACACAGGCAGTCACAGGCATACACAGGCATTTACTGGCATACACTGGCATACACGGGCATACACAGGCATACACAGGCATACACGGGCATGCACAGGCATACACAGGCATACACAGGCATACACAGGCATACACAAGCATACACAGACATATACAAGCATACAGGCATACTGGCGTACATGAGTACAGGATTAAACAGGCATAAACGAAAAACACAGGCATACACAGGCATACTCAGGCACACACTTGCATAAACTGGCATACAAAGGCAAACACAGGCATACACAGGTATACACAGGCACACACAGGCATACACAGGCATATACAGGCATACAAAGGCATACAAAGGCATACAAAGACATACACAGGCATACACTGGCATACACAAGTATACACAGGCATACACGGGCAGAAACAGGCATACACAACCATACACAGGCATATACAGGCATACACAGGCATACACATGCATACACATGCATACACAGGCATACACATGCATTTACAGGCATACACAGGCATACACAGGCATGCACAGGCATACACAGGCATACACAGGCATACACAGTCATACACAGGCATACACAGGCTTACGCAGGCATACACAGGCACACACAGGCATACACAGGCATACACAGGCATACACAGGCATACACAGGCATACACAGGCATACACAGGCATACACAGGCATACACAGGCATACACAGGCATACACAGGCATACACAGGCATACACAGGCATACACAGGCATACACAGGTATACACAGGCATACACAGGCATACACAGGCATACACAGGTATACACAGGCATACACAGGCGTACACAGGCATACACAGGCATTCACAGGCATACACATGCATAAACTGGCATACACAGCATACACAGCCATACACAGGCATACACTGGCATACACAGGCACACACGGGCACACACAGGCATACACAGGCATATACAGGCATACACAGGCATACACAGGCATACACAGGCATACACAGGCATACACAGGCATACACAGGCATACACAGGCATACACAGGCATACACAGGCATACACAGTCCTACACAGTCATACACAGGCATACACAGGCATACACAGGCATACACAGGCATACACAGGCATACACAGGCATACACAGGCATACACAGGCATACACAGGCATACACAGGCATACATAGGCATACAAAGGCATTCACAGGCATACACAGGCATATACAGGCATACACAGGCATACACAGGCATTCACAGGCATACACAGTCCTACACTGGCATACACAGACATATAAAGGCATACACAGGCATACACAGGCATACACAGCCATACACAGCCATACACAGGCATAGACTGGCATACACAGGCATTCATAGTCACAAACAGGCATACGCTGGCATATACAGACATACACTGAGATATACAGGCATACACAGGCAGTCACAGGCATACACAGGCATTTACGGGCATACACTGGCATACACGGGCATACACAGGCATACACAGGCATACACGGGCATGCACAGGCATACACAGGCATACACAGGCATACACAAGCATACACAGACATATACAAGCATACAGGCATACTGGCGTACATGAGTACAGGATTAAACAGGCATAAACGAAAAACACAGGCATACACAGGCATACTCAGGCACACACTTGCATAAACTGGCCTAAAAAGGCAAACGCAGGCATACACAGGTATACACAGGCACACACAGGCATACACAGGCATATACAGGCATACAAAGGCATACAAAGGCATACAAAGGCATACAAAGACATACACAGGTATACACTGGCATACACAAGTATACACAGGCATACACGGGCAGAAACAGGCATACACAGCCATACACAGGCATATACAGGCATACACAGGCATACACATGCATACACATGCATACACAGGCATACACAGGCATACACATGCATTTACAGGCATACACAGGCATACACAGGCATACACAGGCATACACAGGCATACACAGGCATACACAGTCATACACAGTCATACACAGGCATACGCAGGCATACACAGGCATACACAGGCATACACATGCATACACAGGCATACACAGGCATGCACAGGCATACACAGGCATACAAAGGCATACATAGGCATACAAAGGCATTCACAGGCATACACAGGCATATACAGGCATACACAGGCATACACAGGCATTCACAGGCATACACAGCCATACACTGGCATACACAGACATACAAAGGCATACACAGGCATACACAGGCATACACAGCCATACACAGCCATACACAGCCATACACATTAATAGACTGGCATACACAGGCATTCAAAGTCATAAACAGGCATACGCTGGCATATACAGACATACACTGAGATATACAGGCATACACAGGCAGTCACAGGCATACACAGGCATTTACTGGCATACACTGGCATACACGGGCATACACAGGCATACACAGGCATACACGGGCATGCACAGGCATACACAGGCATACACAGGCATACACAGGCATACACAAGCATACACAGACATATACAAGCATACAGGCATACTGGCGTACATGAGTACAGGATTAAACAGGCATAAACGAAAAACACAGGCATACACAGGCATACTCAGGCACACACTTGCATAAACTGGCATACAAAGGCAAACGCAGGCATACACAGGTATACACAGGCACACACAGGCATACACAGGCATATACAGGCATACAAAGGCATACAAAGGCATACAAAGACATACACAGGCATACACTGGCATACACAAGTATACACAGGCATACACGGGCAGAAACAGGCATACACAACCATACACAGGCATATACAGGCATACACAGGCATACACATGCATACACATGCATACACAGGAATACACATGCATTTACAGGCATACACAGGCATACACAGGCATGCACAGGCATACACAGGCATACACAGGCATACACAGTCATACACAGGCATACACAGGCTTACGCAGGAATACACAGGCACACACAGGCATACACAGGCATACACAGGCATACACAGGCATACACAGGCATACACAGGCATACACAGGCATACACAGGCATACACAGGCATACACAGGCATACACAGGCATACACAGGTATACGCAGGCATACACAGGCATACACAGGCATACACAGGTATACACAGGCATACACAGGCGTACACAGGCATACACAGGCATTCACAGGCATACACAGGTATACACTGGCATACGCAAGTATACACAGGCATACACGGGCAGAAACAGGCATACACAGCCATACACGGGCAGAAACAGGCATACACAGCCATACACAGGCATATACAGGCATACACAGGCATACACATGCATACACATGCATACACAGGCATACACAGGCATACACATGCATTTACAGGCATACACAGGCATACACAGACACACACAGGCATACACAGGCATACACAGTCATACACAGGCATACACAGGCTTACGCAGGCATACACAGACACACACAGGCATACACAGGCATACACAGGCATACACAGGCATACACAGGCATACACAGGCATACACAGGCATACACAGGCATACACAGGCATACACAGTCATACACAGGCATACACAGGCATACACAGGCTTACGCAGGCATACACAGACACACACAGGCATGCACAGGCATACACAGGCATACACAGGCATACACAGGCATACACAGGCATACACAGGCATACACAGGCATTCACAGGCATACACAGGCATACACAGGCATACACAGGCATACACAGGCATACACAGGCATACACAGGCATTCACAGGCAATCACAGGCATACACATGCATAAACTGGCATACACAGCATACACAGCCATACACAGGCATACACTGGCATACACAGGCACACACGGGCACACACAGGCATACACAGGCATATACAGGCATACACAGGCATACACATTCATACACATGCATACACAGGCATACACAGGCATACACAGGCATACACAGGCATACACAGGCATACACAGGCATACACAGGCATACACAGGCATACACAGGCATACACAGGCATACACAGGCATACACAGGCATACACAGGCATACACAGGCATAAACAGTCATACACAGGCATACACATGGATACACAGGCATACACAGGCATACACAGGCATACACAGGCATACACAGGCATACACAGGCATACATAGGCATACAAAGGCATTCACAGGCATACACAGGCATACACAGGCATACACAGGCATTCACAGGCATACACAGGCATACACAGGCATACACAGGCATACACAGGCATACACAGGCATACACAGGCATTCACAGGCAATCACAGGCATACACATGCATAAACTGGCATACACAGCATACACAGCCATACACAGGCATACACTGGCATACACAGGCACACACGGGCACACACAGGCATACACAGGCATATACAGGCATACACAGGCATACACATTCATACACATGCATACACAGGCATACACAGGCATACACAGGCATACACAGGCATACACAGGCATACACAGGCATACACAGGCATACACAGGCATACACAGGCATACACAGGCATACACAGGCATACACAGGCATACACAGGCATACACAGGCATACACAGGCATACACAGGCATACACAGGCATACACAGGCATACACAGGCATACACAGGCATACACAGGCATAAACAGTCATACACAGGCATACACATGGATACACAGGCATACACAGGCATACACAGGCATACACAGGCATACACAGGCATACACAGGCATACATAGGCATACAAAGGCATTCACAGGCATACACAGGCATATACAGGCATACACAGGCACACACAGGCATTCACAGGCATACACAGCCATACACTGGCATACACAGACATATAAAGGCATACACAGGCATACACAGCCAGACACAGCCATACACAGGCATAGACTGGCATACACAGACATTCACAGGCATTCAAAGGCATACACATGCATAAACTGGCATACACAGCATACACTGCCATACACAGGCATACACTGGCATACACAGGCACACACGGGCACACACAGGCATACACAGGCATATACAGGCATACACAGGCATACACATGCATACACATGCATACACAGGCATACACAGGCATACACAGGCATAGACAGGCATACACAGGTATACACAGCCAGACACAGCCATACACAGGCATAGACTGGCATACACAGGCATTCACAGGCATTCAAAGGCATACACATGCATAAACTGGCATACACAGCATACACAGCCATACACAGGCATACACTGGCATACACAGGCATACACAGACACATACAGGCATACACAGGCATACACAGGCATACACAGGCATACACAGGCATACACAGGCATACACAGGCATACACAGGCATACACAGGCATACACAGGCATACACAGGCATACACAGGCATACACAGGCATACACAGGCATACACAGGCATACACAGGCATTCACAGGCATTCACAGGCATACACATGCATAAACTGGCATACACAGCATACACAGCCATACACAGGCATACACTGGCATACACAGGCACACACGGGCACACACAGGCATACACAGGCATATACAGGCATACACAGGCATACACATGCATACACATGCATACACAGGCATACACAGGCATACACAGGCATACACAGGCATACACAGGCATACACAGGCATACACAGGCATACACAGGAATACACAGGCATACACAGGCATACACAGGCATAAACAGTCATACACAGGCATACACATGCATACACAGGCATACACAGGCATACACAGGCATACACAGGCATACACAGGCATACATAGGCATACAAAGGCATTCACAGGCATACACAGGCATATACAGGCATACACAGGCATACACAGGCATTCACAGGCATACACAGCCATACACTGGCATACACAGACATATAAAGGCATACACAGGCATACACAGACAGACACAGCCATACACAGGCATAGACTGGCATACACAGGCATTCACAGGCATTCAAAGGCATACACATGCATAAACTGGCATACACAGCATACACAGCATACACAGTCATACACAGGCATACACTGGCATACACAGGCACACACGGGCACACACAGGCATACACAGGCATATACAGGCATACACAGGCATACACATGCATACACATGCATACACAGGAATACACAGGCATACACAGGCATACACAGGCATACACAGGCATACACAGGCATACACAGGCATACACAGCCAGACACAGCCATACACAGGCATAGACTGGCATACACAGGCATTCACAGGCATTCAAAGGCATACACATGCATAAACTGGCATACACAGCATACACAGCCATACACAGGCATACACTGGCATACCAGGCATACACAGACACACACAGGCATACACAGGCATACACAGGCATACACAGGCATACACAGGCATACACAGGCATACACAGGCATACACAGGCATACACAGGCATACACAGGCATACACAGGCATACACAGGCATACACAGGCATACACAGGCATTCACAGGCATTCACAGGCATTCACAGGCATAAACTGGCATACACAGCATACACAGCCATACACAGGCATACACTGGCAGACACAGGCACACACGGGCACACACAGGCATACACAGGCATATACAGGCATACACAGGCATACACATGCATACACATGCATACACAGGCATACACAGGCATACGCAGGCATACACAGGCATACACAGGCATACACAGGCATACACAGGCATACACAGGCATACACAGGCATACACAGGCATACACAGGCATACACAGGCATAAACAGTCATACACAGGCATACACATGCATACACAGGCATACACAGGCATACACAGGCATACACAGGCATACACAGGCATACACAGGCATACACAGGCATACACAGGCATACACATGCATACACAGGCATACACAGGCATACACAGGCATACACAGGCATACACAGGCATACACAGGCATACACAGGCATACACAGGCATACATAGGCATACAAAGGCATTCACAGGCATACACAGGCATACACAGGCATACACAGGCATACACAGGCATTCACAGGCATACACAGCCATACACTGGCATACACAGACATATAAAGGCATACACAGGCATACACAGGCATACACAGCCAGACACAGCCATACACAGGCATAGACTGGCATACACAGCATTCATAGTCATAAACGGGCATACGCTGGCATATACAGACACACACAGGCATACACTGGCATACACAGGCATATACAGGCATACACAGGCATACACATGCATACACATGCATACACAGGCATACACAGACATACACAGGCATACACAGGCATACACAGGCATACACAGGCATACACAGGCATACACAGGCATGCACAGTCATATACAGGCATACACAGGCAGTCACAGGCATACACAGGCATTTACTGGCATACACTGGCATACACGGGCATACACAGGCATACACAGGCATACACGGGCATGCACAGGCATACCCAGGCATAGACATGCATACACAGGCATACACAGGCATACACAGGTATACGCAAGCATACACAGACATATACAAGCATACAGGCATACTGGCGTACATGAGTACAGGATTAAACAGGCATAAAAGAAAAACACAGGCATACACAGGCATACTCAGTCATACACTTGCATAAACTGGCATACAAAGGCAAACGCAGGCATACACAGGCACACACAGGCATACACAGGCATACACAGGTATACACAGGCACACACAGGCATACACAGGCATATACAGGCATACAAAGGCATTGTAGTATATAAGAACATAATAATAATAATAATAATAATAATGATAATAATATTAATAATAATTATAATATGAATCATAATAATAAGTCAACTAATAAGTAAACTTAGGACCACCCTAATTCCTTAGGACCACCCTAGTAGATCCTTAGGTACACCCTAATCCTAAATATGCGAATTCAGCATGTACGCCTTTAGGGGTCGCACTCGACTCCCATTGGTTATCGAGTATGAACTTCATACATACATATTGCAGAATTTGCTAGTGTCAGCACTTGGCTGTCACAAGAGATCTGCCTGTAGACCACACTAAGAGCAGTTATAAATCAGGAATAGATCTGGATTGTACACTTGCTGAATAAAAACCAAATAAAGATAAAATGACCGATTGCGTTTTGAAACTTAATTAACTACATCAGAAGTATTGGAATTCTAATTAACTACATGGCGACCGTGACAAAGGATCGTTATAAGTTGTAGCAGAAGCTAAAGGAAACCGCTTGTGATAATTTTCAACTTCCATCAACAAGCACTGAACGTGAGAGGATCAGCATGCCCGGAATTCGATGCTTATCCACCAAGACGGCGGCAATTGTGAAGAAAAAAAGCGATCTGAGTGAGTAGAGCGTTAGTGTGATGGGAAAAAACAGGGGCGGAGTTCGAAATAATGTAAAAAAGAGAATAGCGCACATAAAGTGGCTATTATATACGAACACTCCACCACCCCAATGGTCGAAAGCTCAAAAACTACAAGCTGAGCTAGACCACTGTGTCGAATATCTTAAGAAAAAAATCACCACCACACCCGCTCACTCAGAAAAACAAATAAAATCGTTAACAATTTACATAACTCCAACTCCCAATCCGAAAAGCCTGCCTGTTTTTAAAAAAAGATGCCCGAACGACTGCGAGGGACCACTGTTCACACCACATTGTGAATATACGTGCAGACATTGCAGCCCCAGCACATAACCCCTAAATGAGGAAATCATCATCAACGTGGTGAGCAGCCCGCTCACTACGTCATCGAAGGAGTGTCAGCGTGCCAACCCCGGCGACGTCCAGCTGACGCAAGGAGGGTCAGAGTGAAGCAAATAGGAGCTGAAAAATAAAATATATTTTTTTTTGTTGCCCTGCGTGGCACACCACCCTCGATGCACTGCGCTGCATATTAATATTACACAAAATATTGTAACATTGAGCGGAACTTTTTCTGCCCGATGAGAAGAATGGCCCGTAAAGCCATACACCAATTAGGTAGGAAAATGTAACTATATTGAAAAAAGAAAAAAATCAAAACAACATATTTTTAAAGTAAAATAAACCAAAACCCAAAAATAAAAAAAAAAAAAAATATACAAAAATGGGTTGGTTTGGATCTGACGATAGTCAGACAAAAGATAATACGGCCAATGTGGTCAATAACTTAAAAATAGTCGACCATACAGAAGACATTCAGTCACTGTGGTTACTCCTTTTGATCATGACGATCGTAACAGTCGCTCAGTTTATATTAACGCTATATGTTAAGCATAACAAAACAATAAAGAAGCGTTATATAGGCAAAACAGAGAATAGTTTGGATAAAATTTAAAAAAAAAAAAACACACCCAAAATGTATTTTGAATTAAGATGATCTAAAATTTTTATTTTTAATATCAGAAAACTAGAATGAAAAAAAAAAAAAGATTATTGAAGAAACCTTTTTAGGAGAAGCCACAATTTATAAAGTTCGATTGCACAAATAAATCTATATTATTCCTTAAAGAAATTAAAACAACTTTTGACAAGTCTTATAAATGCATGACACCAAATAGAGAAGTGCAACAAGACACTCTCAACAAGCATGCGCAGATATTGGTAAGATGCTTTAATGAAGCACGCCAATTAATTTACAGAGAAAGGAAAAGATTAACAAAAAATCATTTATCCCAAGCAGTAAAACTTCTAAACAGGTTCCGTGAGAACTTGTTAAACGTCAAGTACAGACATAACTTAAATATTACAATCCCAACTATTTTAAGCACACCTATAGTGGCTGAGATCGGTGAGGATATCGAAAGTGTAGGAGAATCAGAAATAGAAATAAAAGAAGAGGATCTCCACGATCTTGCAATTCCAGCGGTAATAACATTACCCGAATTACTTGAAGAAGATCTTTCAGATTCAAATACTTCAAGAATACAGGAAACAGACAAAATGACAGACTCTGCCGCAACATCAAGGGAATATGTGCGACAAATTTCGTCCACAATACCTGAGTTCGACGGCAAAAAGTTAAACTTAAATAGATTCCTCACGGCCCTCCGGCTAACAGATCTGACAAAAGGAAATCAGGAGATGCTAGCGGTAGAGGTAATCAAGACAAAGATACTTGGTCCATTATCACACAAAGTTGAAAATGAAGAGACCATTATCGGTATAATAAATCTATTAAAAGCATCAGTTAAAGGCGAATCGCCCGATGTCATCAAAGCAAAAATGCTTAGTACACAACAGCGCGGCAAAACTGCAGCGCAATATACCACAGAGATGGAAAACCTACGTGGGTTGCTCGAAGCAGCCTATATAGATGATGGTTTAGATTCAAACAATGCAGACAAATTCGCTACAAAGGAAGCCATTTCTGCAATGACCAAGAATTGTGGGCACTATAAGCTCAAAACCATATTGGAAGCTGGAAATTTCAACACGATGAATAGCGTGATTGAAAAATACATACACTGCAGTACAGAAATGACCGGCAATTCAAATAGTTTATTATTCTATAATAATAGAGGACACTATCGAGGTAATAATTACCGAGGAAATTACCAAAACAGAGGTAATGGCCGAGGAAATTATAACTCCTACAATAACAATTATAGAGGCCGAGGTGGTTACCATAGTGGAAACAGAGGACGAGGTGGTAACCAAAATTATAATAGAGGTGGAGGTTACTCAAGAGGTAACCAAAACCATAACTATAAAACAAGTCATACCCACAATGTCCGAAACATACAATCGGAAAACGAACATGCCCCCTTGAGCGACAATCTACAGTAAAATTATACAAAATTAATCTCAATTTAAGCATTTTTATACGATTGAAGAATATGAGTACCAGTTCATGGGTAACTCTTTTAATAGATACAGGTGCAGAAATTTCCCTGCTTAAATGCAGAAACAATAATCTTAACGATTTAAATCCAAAAAATACAACAAATATATCAGGAATAGGGCAAGGGACAATTCAGTCTCTAGGTACACTACATTTAGAAATGTGTATTGCTAATGCAGCAATACCATATGAATTCCATATCGTACCTGACAATTTTCCTATACCAGGGGATGGTATAATTGGCTTGGATTTCATTAAGAAATACAATTGTATTTTGGAATTCCACGACCAAGAAGATTGGTTCACTTTGAGGCCCAAAAATTTCAGGAACATAAACATTCCTATTATACATTCACTAGATAACGAAATAATTTTGCCAGCTAGATCAGAAGTGATTCGAAAGATTCAGCTAACATCTACTGACACACATGTCCTCATCCCCAACCAGGAATTACAACCTGGCATAATAATCGCAAGTGCACTCGTAAACACTCAGAACGTCTTGATTCGAATTATTAATACAACTGAAAAAGACGCTATAGTTAGTAGCGCAAATATAAAAAGCGAATCATTGGATGATTATGATGTATACAACGCAAATATAGAAAATAGTGTGCAAAGAACTTCAGAAGTATTAAAACTTCTTAAATTTCCATCGTTATTTAAAAACGATTTAACAAAATTATGCACCGAATATAGCGATATTTTTGGTCTTGAAACAGAAACCATATCAGCTAATAAATTTTACAAGCAAAAATTGAGATTAAATGACAAAACTCCAGTCTATATCAAAAACTATAGAATGCCAGAAAGTCAAAAACCAGAAATTCAAAGGCAAGTTGACAAATTAATAAAAGATGGCATTGTCGAACCATCTATTTCAGAATATAATAGCCCTCTTCTCTTGGTACCCAAGAAATCACTGCCTAACTCGGCGGAAAAGAGATGGCGATTAGTAGTCGATTATCGCCAAATCAACAAGAAACTGCTAGCAGATAAATTCCCACTTCCAAGAATAGAAGATATTCTTGATCAATTAGGTCGAGCAAAATATTTCTCGTGCCTAGACCTGATGTCAGGATTTCATCAAATAAAATTAGACGAAAGGTCACGAAATATAACATCATTCTCAACTTCAACGGGAGCATACCGCTACACGCGATTACCATTTGGTTTAAAAATAGCCCCAAATTCTTTCCAAAGAATGATGACCCTTGCATTTTCAGGCTTAACGCCTTCGCAAGCATTTCTGTATATGGATGATTTAGTAGTCATAGGCTGTTCTGAAAAGCACATGCTTAAAAATCTAACCGACGTTTTCAAATTATGTAGGCAACATAATTTAAAATTACATCCAGAAAAATGCACTTTCTTTATGAAAGAGGTTACTTATTTAGGTCACAAGTGTACTGACAAAGGTATATTGCCAGATGACTCTAAATATGAGGTAATAAAGAATTACCCCAAACCAGTAAACGCAGACGAAGCTAGACGCTTCGTGGCATTTTGCAATTATTACAGAAGATTTATTAAGAACTTTTCTGAGAAATCACGCCACTTAACGAGGCTTTGTAAAAAGAATGTTCCATTTGAATGGACAAGCGAATGCAATGAGGCATTCGAATATCTCAAAAGGGAATTAATGAAGCCAACACTCCTTCAGTATCCAGATTTCAGCAAGCAATTTTGCATAACCACAGATGCTAGTAAACAAGCATGTGGAGCGGTACTATCTCAAGACCATAACGGTCAACAGCTACCAGTGGCATACGCTTCAAGAAGCTTTACAAAAGGCGAAAGTAATAAGTCCACTACAGAAGAGGAGCTAGCAGCTATTCACTGGGCAATAAATCACTTCAGACCATACGTATATGGTAGACATTTCTTAGTACAAAGTGACCATAGGCCACTATCATATCTTTTTTCAATGAGAAACCCCAGTTCAAAACTAACCAGAATGAGACTAGACATGGAGGAGTTTGAATTCACAGTAGAATATCTCAAGGGGAAAGATAATCATGTTGCAGACGCATTGTCCCGAATAACTATCGGAGAACTTAAAGCAATAAATAGACAGATACTAAAGGTAACAACAAGATCAACAACAAGACAGAAAAATACCTGCGCAGGTGAAAAATTGCATGAACCAAATGAGAAAGAAAATATAAAAATGCCCAATATCTATCAGGTAATCAATAACATTGATGCCAAAAAATATGTTATACTCAAAATAGACAAGCATAAGTGTTTGTTGAAAAGAGGAAAACACATTATAACACGTTTTGATATGACTAATTTTTATTATGAAATAATCGATTTAGATCAATTATTTCAAAGGCTTAATGAAGAAGCAAGAATAAATAGCATCATTCAAACACAATTGTCACCAAGTGAACAAATCTTCGAATTTGTCACTATAAAGAATTTTAAAGAAAAGGGCAATAAAATACTAAAAAACTTAAAAATAGCGCTATTAAACAAGGTGACTAAGATAGATAAAAATGATAAGGTTCAAATAAAAGCAATACTGTCTAAATATCATGATGATCCATCAGAAGGAGGCCATTCAGGAATTTCTAGAACCCTGAGGAAAATAAAAAATTATTATTATTGGCCACAAATGACAAAGGCAATAAGTAAATATGTTAAAACATGTTTAAAATGTCAACAAGCCAAGACTACAAAACATACTAAAACACCGTTGACAATAACAGAAACGCCAGCAACAGCATTTGATATAGTTTTGATAGATACCATTGGTCCACTGCCAAGATCAGAAAACGGAAATGAGTATGCTGTTACTATCATTTGCGATTTAACAAAATATTTGGTAACGGTACCTATTCCAAATAAAAGTGCAAAATCAGTTGCTAAGGCTATATTCGAAAATTTTATTCTAAAGTACGGTCCAATGAAAACAATCATAACGGACATGGGAACGGAATATAAAAACCAAATTATAGACGACCTGTGCAAATATATGAAGATAAAAAACATTACTTCAACAGCACACCATCACCAGACATTAGGAACAATAGAACGAAGTCACAGAACTTTCAATGAGTATGTTCGCTCATATATATCTGTTGACAAAACCGATTGGGATATATGGATACAATATTTTACTTATTGTTTCAATACAACACCATCGGTAGTTCATGAATATTGTCCATATGAATTAGTATTTGGAAGATTACCCAGACAGTTCATAGATTTTAACAGGATAGACAGAATAGATCCTATTTACAACATGGATGACTATTCAAAAGAAGTTAAGCTACGATTAGAAATAGCATATAGAAGAGCTAAAAATATGTTAGACAAGGCAAAAGCCGATAGAAAGATAAAATATGATAGAAATATTAGTAACTTTGAATTAAAGATAGGAGATAAGATATTACTTAAAAACGAAACGGGTCATAAACTTGACAATAATTATTTAGGACCATATTTAGTTTCAGAAATAGGAGATAATGACAACATTACAATTATAGGAAATAAAAATAAAAAACAGATAGTCCATAAAGATAGGTTAAAAATTTTTAATTCATAATACATTTTGTTTGGTTGGCCAACCACAAATAAAAAACTAATAAAAACATTATAATAAAAAACTTTTACTTTGCAAAATAAAATGAAAATATATATATTTTTTTTTAATATCTCTTTAATCATTCATTCCAAATATTAATAAACATATTACAAAAAAAAAAATTATTATTATTATATACTTGAAAATAACTTCATGTTATTACGTTATTTTTCAAAAGGAGGGAGATGTAGTATATAAGAACATAATAATAATAATAATAATAATAATGATAATAATATTAATAATAATTATAATATGAATCATAATAATAAGTAAACTAATAAGTAAACTTAGGACCACCCTTATTCCTTAGGACCACCCTAGTAGATCCTTAGGTACACCCTAATCCTAAATATGCGAATTCAGCATGTACGCCTTTAGGGGTCGCACTCGACTCCCATTGGTTATCGAGTATGAACTTCATACATACATATTGCAGAATTTGCTAGTGTCAGCACTTGGCTGTCACAAGACATCTGCCTGTAGACCACACTAAGAGCAGTTATAAATCAGGAATAGATCTGGATTGTACACTTGCTGAATAAAAACCAAATAAAGATAAAATGACCGATTGCGTTTTGAAACTTAATTAACTACATAAGAAGTATTGGAATTCTAATTAACTACAGCATACACAGGCATACACAGGCATACACAGGCATACACAGTCATACACAGGCATACACATGCATACACAGGCATACACAGGCATACACAGGCATACACAGGCATACACAGGCATACACAGGCATTCACAGGCATACACAGCCATACACTGGCATACACAGGCATACACAGGCATACATAGGCATACAAAGGCATTCACAGGCATACACAGGCATATACAGGCATACACAGGTATACACAGGCATTCACAGGCATACACAGCCAAACACTGGCATACACAGACATATAAAGGCATACACAGGCATACACAGGCATACACAGCCAGACACAGCCATACACAGGCATAGACTGGCATACACAGGCATTCATAGTCATAAACAGGCATACGCTGGCATATACAGACACACACAGGCACACACAGGCATACACATGCATAAACTGGCATACACAGCATACACAGCCACACACAGGCATACACTGGCATACACAGGCATACACAGGCACACACAGGCATACACAGGCATATACAGGCATACACAGGCATACACATGCATACACATGCATACACAGGCATACACAGGCACACACAGGCATACACAGGCATACACAGCCATACACAGGCATACACAGGCATACACAGGCACACACAGGCATACACAGGCATATACAGGCATACACAGGCATACACATGCATACACATGCATACACAGGCATACACAGGCATACACAGGCATACACAGGCATACACAGGCATACACAGGCATACACAGGCATACACAGGCATACACAGGCATACACAGGCATACACAGGCATACACAGGCATGCACAGTCATATACAGGCATACACAGGCAGTCACAGGCATACACAGGCATTTACTGGCATACACTGGCATACACGGGCATACACAGGCATACGCATTCATACACGGGCATGCACAGGCATACACAGGCATACACATGCATACACAGGCATACACAAGCATACACAGACATATACAAGCATACAGGCATACTGGCGTACATGAGTACAGGATTAAACAGGCATAAACGAAAAACACAGGCATACACAGGCATACTCAGTCATACACTTGCATAAACTGGCATACAAAGGCAAACGCATTCATACACTGGTATACACAGCCACACACAGGCATACACAGGCATATACAGGCATACAAAGGCATACAAAGGCATACAAAGGCATACAAAGGCATACAAAGACATACACTGGCATACACTGGCATACACAGGTATACACATGCATACACAGGCATACACATGCATTTACAGGCATACACAGGCATACACAGGCATACACAGGCATGCACAGGCATACACAGGCATACACAGGCATACACAGTCATACACAGGCATACACAGGCTTACGCAGGCATACACATGCATACACAGGCATACACATGCATTTACAGGTATACACCGGCATGCACAGGCATACACAGGCATACACAGGCATACACAGGCATACACAGGCATACACAGGCATACACAGGCATACGCAAGCATACACAGACATATACAAGCATACAGGCATACTGGCGTACATGAGTACAGGATTAAACAGGCATAAACGAAAAACACAGGCATACACAGGCATACTCAGTCATACACTTGCATAAACTGGCATACAAAGGCAAACGCAGGCATACACAGGTATACACAGGCATATACAGGCATACAAAGGCATACACAGGCATACACAGGCATACACAGGCATACACAGTCATACACAGGCATACACATGCATACACAGGCATACACAGGCATACACAGGCATACACAGGCATACACATGCATAAACTGGCATACACAGCATACACAGCCATACACAGCCATACACAGGCATACACTGGCATACACAGGCAAACACAGGCACACACAGGCATACACAGGCATATACAGGCATACACAGGCATACACATGCATACACATGCATACACAGGCATACACAGGCATACACAGGCATGCACAGGCATACACAGGCATACACAGGCATACACAGGCATACACAGGTATACACAGGCATACACAGTCATACACAGGCATACACATGCATACACAGGCATACACAGGCATACACAGGCATACACAGGCATACACAGGCATACATAGGCATACAAAGGCATTCACAGGCATACACATGCATAAACTGGCATACACAGCATACACAGGCATACACAGGCATACACAGTCATACACAGGCATACACAGGCTTACACAGGCATACACAGGCATACACAGGCATTTACTGGCATACACAGGCATACACAGTCATACACAGGCATACACAGGCATACACAGGCATACACAGACTTATACAGGCATACCCAGACAGACGATTCTCTCTTGAGATTCTGATCAATACGGACGTGATCAACAGAAGCAGCGCGAAAAAACCATAAAAAACGGAGACAGCCCAGCTGGAACAAACCTAAACTGCACAGAGCCACACCGTGGGAACGTGTAAATGTTCGGCTGAGCGAACCAACAAAAGCAAGTGTGTTAAAAAGGTAAAAAAACAATTTCTCATTTTTTCCTTTCCCGAGTGCACTATTTGAGGTTTGGGGCCCACCTGTTAAATCAGCCGGTGGAGCTTTCAACTCGTCGCAGACCAACAGTGCTGCCAGATCGGGAGATCAGGAACCAAATGGTCAGAGCAGCGGGGGGCCCCGCCCCCACCGAGGATGACCCATTCAGGAGGAGCTCCAGAATGTCAAGGTCACCAACAAAAGAAGGAGGAATCGCGGTGCAGGACGCCGGAACCCCTGCGCCGGCGGTAGTGCTGGAGGATTTACCAACTTGCCGCCGCAGTGATACAGCGTTGGACAACCCGGCCCCTGCAGCCAGCAGCGCCATCAATACGTGTAACCGGAAGGCAAAGGACGCCATCAGCGTGCCGTCACTCAGGAGAGCAAGGATATCACTAATCGGATCCCCTATTGGGCCTTTAGACCTAGCCGCGGGAACCCCTACGCCGGCGGTTGTGGCGGTTGTGTTGGAGGATATACCGACTAGCCCCCGAAGTGCGGCAGAGCTGGACAACTCGGCCCCTGTAGCCAGCAGCGATAATAATGCGAGCAACCCGAAGGCAAAGGACGTCATCAGCGTGCCATCGAATAAAAAAGGAAGAAAATCTCCAACGGGATCGCCTATAAGGCCTTTGGACTTCGCCGCGGGATTCAAAAATGAAGATCTGCGGAGTATCCTCGCCAGGATGGGAAACAAAATTAACGCGATACTATCCGCGTTCGAAATTCGGCGTCATGTTATCATAGAGGACAAGAGCGTACTCCTGGAACTCTCGGCTTTCAGCAACAGGGCCATCGAGCTTCACGAAGGCGGCGCTACAGAGAATCTTTCTAAGAACGCTTCAACCCAAACCGAGCCCCAAAAGTCTGGAAAAAAGGCTACACCAGCAAGGGAACCGCCAAAGGGACAGATGCCCAAAGTTCAGGAGCCTAAAGTACAGGCACCCAAACGCGGCAACCACCCCGCTGTGCCTACTGGACATCGTGGGCAAGCTATTCGAGCGCATCCTATATGCTCGAATAGAGGCAATCACCGAGAGCAGCAACGGCCTAGGTACGCAGCAGCACGGATTTCGGAAGGGCAGGAGCACTCTGGACGCACTTATGGCGGTGAGAAACATCGCCGAGAACGCTCTCGAATGCGATAGATGGCTGGGTGGAAGGAAGGAGTACTGCGCAATCGTCACGTTGGACGTGAAGAACGCCTTCAACACCGCCAGATGGCCAGTAATCCTCAGCGCCATGCATAGGATGGGTATCCCGGAGTACCTCAGGATCGTCGTTGGAAGCTACTTCACGGATCGTGTCCTCTGGTACGACACGGACGCCGGCCCGAGATACTACAGTGTTTCTGCAGGAGTCCCACAAGGATCTGTGCTTGGACCAATCCTGTGGAACATCATGTATGATGGAATCCTGGGCATCAACAAGCCCTTAGGAGCTGAGCTACATTGCTTTGCGGACGATGTGGCAATAACTGCAGTGGCCAAGACGGTAGCAGCCCTCGAAGATAAGTGCAACGCGACAATTACTATGGCCACCGACTGGCTAGAGAAAGCCGGCCTAACAATTACGGCACACAAGACCGAGGCTGTCCTATTAAGTAGCAGGAAGAAGGTGGAAAGAATGCTGATCACGGTCAACGGGACACAGGTGGCATCACAAGACTCCTTAAAATACCTGGGAGTAATGATAGACCACAGGCTAGCTTTTAAGGACCATGCTAGCTACGCAAGCAGGAAAGCAGCAATAACGACTGCGTCCCTGTCCAGGCTCATGACCAATGTAGGAGGTCCAAATTATCCGGCAAGGAAACTACTGGCGGCGGTAGCCAAGGCAACGCTGCTCTATGCTGCACCAATATGGAGCAACGCCACCAAGAAAGGCACTTACTTGAAAGGAGCACGAGCGGCGGTACGGTCTATGGCCCTTAGGCTCATTAGAGGCTTCAGAACCATATCTGGAGACGCAGCACTAGCACTGGCAGGCTTGCCGCCAATCGACCTGGAGATAAAGGCTATTTGTCAGGTCCGAGAAGGTGCTACCCGACTGTAGGCTCACGAGCGACTGATGGGAGAGTGGCAGACCAGATGGATAACATCGCAACGGGGGAGGTGGACCTACCAACTCATCGTCGATTTAACGGCGTGGGCCAATTGCCGCCACAAAAAACTGGACTACCACCTCACCCAGTTCCTCACGGACCATGGTTGCTTTCGGGCGTACCTACTCCGGTTCCACCACGTAGAGGCAGCTCAATGCCTCCACTGCCCCGATGCTGAGGAAACAGCAGAGCATGTACTCATGCACTGCTCCAGGTTCATGGATGAGAGGGTGCAGCTAAGGGCGCTGATCGGTGCCCCGCTCAGCCCTGGCGGCTTGATCGCGGCCATGATGGAGAACAGCGACTCGTGGGAGCGGGGACATAACATCATCAGGGATATGATGAAGCGGGTCCGAGCCGACGAGATGACCAACAGAACTGAAGGCTAATACAGGCGACGTACATCTATACGAAGGCAGGAGGAAAACTACCCAGCGAAACCAGGGATGAAGGACGTGCGCCTCTAGGCCATATAACAAGGAAGGGAGTCCAACCAGGCTTCACATCCTGCTCACCGAGCTCCCGGTGAGCTTGTAAAGGACAGAAAAGCATACGGAGGTTGTTTTTGTTTTTAGTACGTAGGCATAATCTATACTAGGAGGGTTATGAATCGTGCATGCCACCTATGGACGGTAGGTGGTATCTTTGGAAGATTTTAATTTTCCTACCGTAAGGCATAATAAAAAAAAAAAAAAAAAAAAAAAAAAAATACACAGGAATACACGGGCATACAAAGGCATACACAGGCATACACAGGCATACACAGGCATAAACAGGCATACACAGGCATACACAGGCATACACAAGCATACACAGGCATATACAGGCATACACAGGCATACACAGGCATTCACAGGCATACACTGGCATACACAGGCGCACACAGGCATACAAAGGCATATACAGGCATACATAGGCATACACAGGCATACAAAGACATACACAGGCATACACTGGCATACACAAGTATACATAGGCATACACGGGCAGAAACAGGCATACACAGCCATACACAGGCACATACAGGCATACACAGGCATACACATGCATACACATGCATACACAGGCATACAAATGCATTTACAAGCATACACAGGCATACACAGGCATACACAGGCATACACAGGCATACACAGTCATACACAGGCATACACAGGCTTACGCAGGCATACACAGACACACACAGGCATACACAGGCATACACAGGCATACACAGGCATACACAGGCATACACAGGCATACACAGGCATACACAGGCATACACAGGCATACACAGGCATACACAGGCATTCACAGGCATACACATGCATAAACTGGCATACACAGGCATACACAGCCATACACAGGCATACACTGGCATACACAGGCACACACGGGCACACACAGGCATACACAGCCATATACAGGCATACACAGGCATACACATGCATACACATGCATACACAGGCATACACAGGCATTTACTGGCATACACTGGCATACACGGGCATACACAGGCATACACAGGCACACACAGGCATACACAGGCATATACAGGCATATACAGGCATACATAGGCATACACATGCATACAAAGGCATTCACAGGCATACACAGGCATATACAGGCATACACAGGCATACACAGGCATTCACAGGCATACACAGCAATACACTGGCATACACAGCCATACAAAGGCATACACAGGCATACACAGGCATACACAGCCATACACAGCCATACACAGGCATAGACTGGCATACACTGGCATACACAAGTATACATAGGCATACACGGGCGGAAACAGGCATACACAGCCATACACAGACATATAAAGGCATACACAGGCATACACATGCATAGACATGCATACACAGGCATACAAATGCATTTACAGGCATACACAGGCATACACGGGCATACACAGGCATACACAGGCATACACAGGCATACACAGTCATACACAGGCATACACAGGCTTACGCAGGCATACACAGACACACACAGGCATACACAGGGATACACAGGCATACACATGCATACACAGGCATACACAGGCATACACAGGCATACACAGGCATACACAGGCATACACAGGCATACATAGGCATACAAAGGCATTCACAGGCATATACAGGCATACACAGGCATACACAGGCATTCACAGGCATACACAGCCATACACTGGCATACACAGACATACAAAGGCATACACAGGCATACACAGGCATACACAGGCATACACAGCCATACACAGCCATACACAGGCACAGACTGGCATACACAGGCATTCATAGTCATAAACAGGCACACGCTTGCATATACAGACATACACTGAGATATACAGGCATACACAGGCAGTCACAGGCATACACAGGCAATTACTGGCATACACTGGCATACACAGGCATACACGGGCATGCACAGGCATACACAGGCACACACAGGCATACACAGGCATACACAAGCATACACAGACATATACAAGCATACAGGCATACTGGCGTACATGAGTACCGGATTAAACAGGCATAAACGAAAAACACAGGCATACACAGGCATACTCAGTCATACACTTGCATAAACTGGCATACAAAGGCAAACGCAGGCATACACAGGTATACACAGGCATGCACAGGCATACACAGGCATACACAGTCATATACAGGCATACAAAGGCATACACAGGCATACAAAGACATACACAGGCATACACTGGCATACACAAGTATACATAGGCATACACGGGCAGAAACAGGCATACAGCCATACACAGGCATATAAAGGCATACACAGGCATACACATGCATACACATGCATACACAGGCATACAAATGCATTTACAGGCATACACAGGCATACACAGGCATACACAGGCTTACGCAGCCATACACAGCCACACACAGGCATACACAGGCATACACAGGCATACACATGCATACACAGGCATACACAGGCATACACAGGCATACACAAGCATACAAAGGCATTCACAGGCATATACAGGCATACACAGGCATTCACAGGCATACACAGCCATACACTGGCATACACAGACATACAAAGGCATACACAGGCAGTCACAGGCATACACAGGCATTTACTGGCATACACTGGCATACACGGGCATACACAGGCATACACAGGCATCACGGGCATGCACAGGCATACATAGGCATACACAGGCATACACAGGCATACACAGGCATACACAAGCATACACAGACATATACAAGCATACAGTCATACTGGCGTACATGAGTACAGGATTAAACAGGCATAAACGAAAAACACAGGCATACACATGCATACACAGGCATACACAGGCATACACAGGCATACACAGGCATACACAGGCATACTCAGGCATACACTTGCATAAATTGGCATACAAAGGCAAACGCAGGCATACACAGGTATACACTGGCACACACAAGCATACACAGGCATATACAAGCATACAAAGGCATACAAAGGCATACAAAGACATACACAGGCATACACTGGCATACACAAGTATACACAGGCATACACGGCAGAAACAGGCATACACAGCCATACACAGGCATATACAGGCATACACAGGCATACACATGCATACACAAGCATACACAGGCATACACATGCATCTACAGGCATACACAGGCATACACAGGCATGCACAGGCATACACAGGCATACACAGGCATACACAGTCATACACAGGCATTTACTGGCATACACTGGCATACACGGGCATACACAGCCATACACAGGCATACACGGGCATGTACAGGCATACACAGGCATACACAGGCATACACAAGCATACACAGACATATACAAGCATACAGGCATACTGGCGTACATGAGTACAGGATTAAACAGGCATAAACGAAAAACACAGGCATACACAGGCATACTCAGGCATACACTTGCATAAACTGGCATACAAAGGCAAACGAAGGCATACACAGGTATACACAGGCACACACAGGCATACACAGGCATATACAGGCATACACAGGCATACACAGGCATACACAAGCATACACAGACATATACAAGCATACAGGCATACTGGCGTACATGAGTACAGGATTAAACAGGCATAAACGAAAAACACAGGCATACACGGCAGAAACAGGCATACACAGCCATACACAGCCATACACAGGCACACACGGGCACACACAGGCATACACAGGCATATACAGGCATACACAGGCATACACATGCATACACATGCATACACATGCATACACAGGCATACACAGGCATACACAGGCATACACAGGCATACACAGGCATACACAGGCATACACAGGCATACACAGGCATACACAGACATACACAGGCATACACATGCATACACAGGCATACACAGGCATACACAGGCATACATAGGCATACAAAGGCATTCACAGGCATACACAGGCATATATAGGCATACACAGGCATTCACAGGCATACACAGCCATACACTGGCATACACAGACATATAAAGGCATACACAGGCATACACAGGCATACACAGGCATACACAGGCATACACAGGCATACACAGTCATACACAGCCATACACAGGCATAAACTGGCATACACAGGCATTCATAGTCATAAACAGGCATTCGCTGGCATATACAGACATACATTGAGATATACAGGCATACACAGGCAGTCACAGGCATACACAGGCATTTACTGGCATACACTGGCATACACGGGCATACACAGGCATACACAGGCATACACGGGCATACACAGGCATACCCAGGCATACACGTGCATGCACAGGCATACACAGGCATACACATGCATACACAGGCATACACAAGCATACACAGACATACACAGGCATACACAGGCATACACAGCCATACACAGCCATACACAGCCATACACAGGCATAGACTGGCATACACAGGCATTCATAGTCATAAACAGGCATACGCTTGCATATACAGACATACACTGAGATATACAGGCATACACAGGCAGTCACAGGCATAAACAGGCATTTACTGGCATACACTGGCATACACGGGCATACACAGGCATACACAGGCATACTCAGTCATACACTTGCATAAACTGGCATACAAAGGCGAACGCAGGCATACACAGGTATACACAGGCATGCACAGGCATACACAGGCATACACAGGCATACACAGTCATACACAGGCATACTCAGTCATACACTTGCATAAACTGGCATACAAAGGCGAACGCAGGCATACACAGGTATACACAGGCATGCACAGGCATACACAGGCATACACAGGCATACACAGTCATACACAGGCATACACAGGCTTACGCAGGCATACACAGACACACACAGGCATACACAGGCATACACAGGCATACACAGGCATACACAGGCATACACAGGCATACACAGGCATACACAGGCATACACAGGCATACACAGGCATACACAGGCATACACAGGCATACACAGGCATACACAGGCATACACAGGCATACACAGGCATACACAGGCGTACACAGGCATACACAGGCATACACAGGCATATACAGGCATTCACAGGCATACACATGCATAAACTGGCATACACAGCATACACAGCCATACACAGGCATACACTGGCATACACAGGCACACACGGGCACACACGGGCACACACAGGCATACACAGGCATATACAGGCATACACAGGCATACACATGCATACACATGCATACACATGCATACACAGGCATACACAGGCATACACAGGCATACACAGGCATACACAGGCATACACAGGCATACACAGGCATACACAGGCATACACAGGCATACACAGGCATACACAGGCATACACATGCAAACACAGGCATACACAGGCATACAAGGGCATACACAGGCATACAAAGGCATACATAGGCATACAAAGGCAAACACAGGCATACACAGGCATATACAGGCATACACAGGCATTCACAGGCATACACAGCCATACACTGGCATACACAGACATATAAAGGCATACACAGGCATACATAGGCATACACAGGCATACACAGCTATACACAGCCATACACAGGCATAAACTGGCATACACAGGCATTCATAGTCATAAACAGGCATTCGCTGGCATATACAGACATACACTGAGATATACAGGCATACACAGGCAGTCACAGGCATACACAGGCATTTACTGGCATACACTGGCATACACGGGCATACACGGCCATACACAGGCATACACAGGCATACACGGGAATGCACAGGCATACACAGCCATACACTGGCATACACAGACATACAAAGGCATACACAGGCATACACAGGCATACACAGGCATACACAGCCATACACAGCCATACACAGGCATAGACTGGCATACACAGGCATTCATAGTCATAAACAGGCATACGCTTGCATATACAGACATACACTGAGATATACAGGCATACACAGGCAGTCACAGGCATACACAGGCATTTACTGGCATACACTGGCATACACGGGCATACACAGGCATACACAGGCATACACGGGCATGCACAGGCATACACAGGCATACACAGGCATACACAGGCATACACAGGCATACACAAGCATACACAGACATATACAAGCATACAGGCATACTGGCGTACATGAGTACAGGATTAAACAGGCATAAACGAAAAACACAGGCATACACAGGCATACTCAGTCATACATTTGCATAAACTGGCATACAAAGGCAAACGCAGGCATACACAGGTATACACAGACACACAGAGGCATACACAGGCATATACAGGCCTACAAAGGCATACAAAGGCATACAAAGACATACACAGGCATACACTGGCATACACAAGTATACACAGGCATACACGGGCAGAAACAGGCATACACAGCCATACACAGGCATATACAGGCATACACAGGCATACACATGCATACACATGCATACACAGGCATACACATGCATTTACAGGCATACACAGGCATACACAGGCATGTACAGGCATACACAGGCATACACAGGCATACACAGCCATACACAGGCATACACAGGCTTACGCAGGCATACACAGACACACACAGGCATACACAGGCATACAGAGGCATACACAGGCATACACAGGCATACACAGGCATACACAGGCATACACAGGCATACACAGGCATACACAGGCATACACAGGCATACACAGGCATACACAGGCATTCACAGGCATACACATGCATAAACTGGCATACACAGCATACACAGCCACACACAGGCATACACAGGCATACACAGGCATACACAGGCGCACACAGGCATACACAGGCATATACAGGCATACACAGGCATACACATGCATACACATGCATACACAGGCATACACAGGCATACACAGGCATACACAGGCATACACAGGCATACACAGGCATACACATGCATACACAGGCATACACAGGCATACACATTCATACACAGGCATACACATGCATACACAGGCATACACAGGCATACACAGGCATACACAGGCATACACAGGCATACACAGGCATACACAGGCATACACAGGCATACATAGGCATACAAAGGCATTCACAGGCATACACATGCATAAACTGGCATACACAGCATACACAGGCATACACAGGCATACACTGGCATACACAGTCATACACAGGCATACACAGGCTTACACAGGCATACACAGGCATACACAGGCATACACAGGCATACGCAAGCATACACAGGCATACACAATCATACACAGTCATACACAGGCATACACAGTCTCACACAGGCATACACAGGCATACACAGGCATTTACTGGCATACACAGGCATACACAGTCATACACAGGCATACACAGGCATACACAGGCATACACAGGCATACACAGGCATACACAGGCATACACAGGCATACACAGGCATTCACAGGCATACACATGCATAAACTGGCACACACAGCATACACAGCCATACACAGGCATACACATGCATACACATGCATACAGAGGCATACACAGTCATGCACAGGCATACACAGGCATACACAGGCATACACAGGCATACACAGGCATACACAGGCATGCACAGTCATACACAGGCATACACAGGCTAACACAGGCATACACAGGCACACACAGGCATACAAAGGCATACACAGGCATACACAGGCATACACTGGCATACACAGGCATACACAGGCATATACAGGCATTCACAGGCATATACAGCCATACACTGGCATACACAGGCATACAAAGGCATACACAGGCATACACAGGCATACACAGGCATACACAGGCATACACAGGCATACACAGGCATACACAGGCATACACAGGCATACACAGGCATACACAGGCATACACAGGCATACACAGACATACACAGACTTATACAGGCATACCCAGGCAGACGATTCTCTCTTGAGATTCTGATCAATACGGACGTGATCAACAGAAGCAGCGCGAAAAAACCATAAAAAACGGAGACAGCCCAGCTGGAACAAACCTAAACTGCACAGAGCCACACCGTGGGAACGTGTAAATGTTCGGCTGAGCGAACCAACAAAAGCAAGTGTGTTAAAAAGGTAAAAAAAACAATTTCTCATTTTTTCCTTTCCCGAGTGCACTATTTGCGGTGGGGGGCCCACCTGTTAAATCAGCCGGTGGAGCTTTCAACTCGTCGCAGACCAACAGTGCTGCCAGATCGGGAGATCAGGAACTAAATGGACGGAGCAGCGGGGGCCCCGCCCCCACCGAGGATGACCCATTCAGGAGGAGCTCCAGAATGTCAAGGTCACCAACAAAAGGAGGAGGAATCGCGGTGCAGGACGCCGGAACCCCTGCGCCGGCGGTAGTGCTGGAGGATTTACCAACTTGCCGCCGCAGTGATACAGCGTTGGACAACCCGGCCCCTGCAGCCAGCAGCGCCATCAATACGTGTAACCGGAAGGCAAAGGACGCCATCAGCGTGCCGTCACTCAGGAAAGCAAGGATATCACTAATCGGATCGCCTATTGGGCCTTTAGACCTAGCCGCGGGAACCCCTACGCCGGCGGTTGTGGCGGTTGTGTTGGAGGATATACCGACTAGCCCCCGAAGTGCGGCAGAGCTGGACAACTCGGCCCCTGTAGCCAGCAGCGATAATAATGCGAGCAACCCGAAGGCAAAGGACGTCATCAGCGTGCCATCGAATAAAAGGAAGAAAATCTCCAACGGGATCGTCTATAAGGCCTTTGGACTTCGCCGCGGGATTCAAAAATCAAGATCTGCGGAGTATCCTCGCCAGGATGGGTAACAAAATTAACGCGATACTATCCGCGTTCGAAATTCGGCGTCATGTTATCATAGAGGACAAGAGCGTACTCCTGGAACTCTCGGCTCTCAGCAACGGGGCCATCGAGCTTCACGAAGGCGGCGCTACAGAGAATCTTTCCAAGAACGCTTCAACCCAAACCGAGCCCCAAAAGTCTGGAAAAAAGGCTACACCAGCAAAGGAACCGCCAAAGGGACAGATGCCCAAAGTTCAGGAGCCTAAAGTACAGGCACCCAAACGCGGCAACCACCCCGCGGTGAGCTCAGAGGGTACAGCAAAACCCAAAGAAAATGCGCCCAAGCCGCGCAGCTATGCATCCGTCGCCAAGGAGGCTAGCACCGGAGGCGAGTGGAAAAAAGTGCAGCCTAAACGCCTGAGAAAGAAGCCCGAGGCACTTATATTAAAGAAGACGGGAGAGGCCTCGTATGCGGAAATGCTACGGACACTGAAAGCGGACCCGAACCTCAGCGAACTGGGCAAACATGTTCGCAAAGTCCGCAGAACTCAGAAAGGGGAACTACTGCTGGAAGTAGAGGGAAAAGTCTCAGACAGCGTCCCCAAATTCAAGACCGAGACATGGCTTCGGTACGCACGGGAACTCATAGGATAGCACTATCCTGCAGTGGATTGGACGAGGCCACGACAGCGGAAGATCTCCACAGCTGCCTGGTCTCCCAATACCAAGGCATCCAGCTGAAACCAGAGGACATCAAAGGACTACGTAGGATGCGGGATGGGACTCAGATAGCCTCTGTCCTGATGACCGCGAATGATGCGATCGCGGTCTTAAAGAAGGGCACGGTAACCGTGGGGTGGTCAAGGTGCCGCATCATCCAGGACGTCCGGCCCACGAGATGTTACAAGTGCCTGGGCTACGGGCACCGAGCAACGTCCTGCAAGGCGATCGACCGATTAGACTGCTGCCTGCGATGCGGCGAACGAGGACACAAGGCAAGGGGATGTGTTGCACCACCAAAGTGCCTAATATGCAGCGACAAAGTGGACAAAAACCACCCGACGGGCTGCTTCGCTTGCCCGACATACAGAGCCAGCCTCAAAGAAGCAAAGTCCCAGCATAATACAGGAGCAAATTAAGATTGCCCAGCTTAATGTTAACCATTGCGCAGCTGCTCAGAGCCTCCTGGCCCAAACTGCGGCGGAGCGCAAGGTAGACATCATGCTTCTGAGCGAGCCCTATTACCCGGTCCGAGGCAACCCCACGATGATATTGGACGAGACCGGTAAAGCAGCCATCAAGTGTTGCAGCAACCTGCACATACAGGAATTGGCGGCCTCGCCGATGCGCGGAATAGCATATGCAAAAATAAAAGGAGTGCATTTTTACAGGTGCTACGCCCCCCCTAGCGACACCCCAGACCAGTTCGAGGATATGATGGAGGTGCTGGGCAGCCATGCGAGAGGGCGCGGCCCGAAGATCATGGCGGGCGACTTCAATGCATGGGCAGAAGAATGGGGCAGCAGGCTATCCAATCTCAGAGGCCGAGCAGTTATAAACACAATGCTTATGCTGGACCTGGTACTGCTGAACGACGGCTGCAAACCAACGTTCAACAACGATAGGGGTTCGTCCTATATCGACATCACCTACACCAGCAGAAGGTTAGTGGCTAACGCGAGCTGGACGGTCCACGACGTTGTAACGCTGAGTGACCACGCACTGATTTCCTTCTGCATCCTACCGAAGGGCACGACTAGGAGGCGGCAGAGAAGATCAGTCGGGCAAGCCTGGGACTCAAGGAAGATGGACGAGGATATGCTGGAATACCAAATCGACTCACTTCGGATCACAAATGGACACGCAGATTCAATGGCGGCCGACCTCATGAAGATGCTTGAGGCAACGTGCGACGCAAACATGCCAAGGAGGAAAAAAGAGCAGCGCAAGCCCCCAGTGTACTGGTGGAGCGCCAACTTAAGCAAGCTACGCTCGGAATGCCTAAGGGCAAGGAGAAGGGCGCAACGAGCCAGAGGCAGCACCCAGCACGCAGAACTCATCGAGGCCTTCAGAAGCAAACGCTCAGAGTTTAAGCACGGCATATTGGCAGCCAAAGCGCGGGCCTATAAGGAACTGCTAGAGACCGTGGATAGAGAGCTATGGAGACTCCCCTACAAACTCGTAGCTAACAAGCTAAGGAAGAGAGAGGCAACTCCAACTGACCCGGATGTTCTGGCTAGCATAGTAGCAGAACTATTCCCAAGGCAGACCACCCTATGGCGGCCAACAGCAGTAGCTCCCCGAGCTACATTGCTTTGCGGACGATGTGGCAATAACTGCAGTGGCCAAGACGATAGCAGCCCTCGAAGATAAGTGCAACGCGACAATTACTATGGCCACCGAATGGCTAGAGAAAGCCGGCCTAACAATTGCGGCACACAAGACCGAGGCTGTCCTATTAAGTAGCAGGAAGAAGGTGGAAAGAATGCTGATCACGGTCAACGGGACACAGGTGGCATCACAAGACTCCTTAAAATACCTGGGAGTAATGATAGACCACAGGCTAGCTTTTAAGGACCATGCTAGCTACGCAAGCAGGAAAGCAGCAATAACGACTGCGTCCCTGTCCAGGCTCATGCCCAATGTAGGAGGCCCAAATTACCCGGCAAGGAAACTACTGGTGGCGGTAGCCAAGGCAACGCTGCTCTATGCTGCACCAATATGGAGCAAGGCCACCAAGAAAGGCACTTACTTGAAAGGAGCACGAGCGGCGGTATGGTCTATGGCCCTTAGGCTCATTAGAGGCTTCAGGACCATATCTGGAGACGCAGCACTAGCACTGGCAGGCTTGCCGCCAATCGACCTGGAGATAAAGGCTATTTGTCAGGTCCGAGATAGTGCTACCCGGCTGGAGGATCACGAGCGACTGATGGACGAGTGGCAGACCAGATGGATAACATCGCAACGGGGGAGGTGGACCTACCAACTCATCCCCGATTTAACGACGTGGGCCAACTGCCGCCACAAAAAACTGGACTACCACCTCACCCAGTTCCTCACGGACCATGGTTGCTTTCGGGCGTACCTACTCCGGTTCCACCACGTAGAGGCAGCTCAATGCCTCCACTGCCCCGCACTGCTCCAGGTTCATGGATGAGAGGGTGCAGCTAAGGGCGCTGATCGGTGCCCCGCTCAGCCCTGGCGGCTTGATCGCGGCCATGATGGAGAACAGCGACTCGTGGGAGCGGGGACATAATATCATCAGGGACATGATGAAGCGGGTCCGAGCCGACGAGATGACCAACAGAACTGAAGGCTAATACAGGCGACGTACATCTATACGGAGGCAGAAGGAAAACTACCCAGCGAAACCAGGGATGAAGGACGTGCGCCTCTAGGCCATATAACAAGGAAGGGAGTACAACCAGGCTCCACATCCTGCTCACCGACGAAATAACTTGACTGGCAGTCCCGGTGAGCTTGTAAAGGACAGAAGAGCATACGGAGGTTGTTTTTGTTTTTAGTACGTAGGCATAATCTATACTAGGAGGGTTATGAATCGTGCATGCCACCTATGGCATGCATACACAGGCATACACAGGGATACGCAGGCAAACAAAGGCATACACAGGCATACACAGGCATACACAGGCATACACATGCATACACAGGCATTCACAGGCATACACAGCCATACACTGGCATACACAGGCATACAAAGGCATACACAGGCATACACAGGCATACACAGGCATACACAGGCATACACAGGCATACACAGGCATACACAGGCGTACACAGGCATACACAGGCATACACAGGCATACACAGGCATACACAGGCATACACAGGCATACACAGGCATACACAGGCATACACAGGCATACACAGGCATACACAGGCATACACAGGCTTACACAGGCACACACAGGCATACACAGGCATACACAGGCATACACAGGCATACACAGGCATACAATGGCATACACAGGCATACACAGGCATACACAGGCATACACAGGCACTCACAGGCATACACAGGCATACACTGGCATACACAGACATACACAGACTTATACAGGCATACCCAGGCAGACGATTCTCTCTTGAGATTCTGATCAATACGGACGTGATCAACAGAAGCATCGCGAAAAAACCATAAAAAACGGAGACAGCCCAGCTGGAACAAACCTAAACTGCACAGAGCCACACCGTGGGAACGTGTAAATGTTCGGCTGAGCGAACCAACAAAAGCAAGTGTGTTAAAAAGGTAAAAAAACAATTTCTCATTTTTTTCCTTTCCCGAGTGCACTATATGCGGTGGGGGGCCCACCTGTTAAATCAGCCGGTGGAGCTGTCAATTCGTCGCAGACCAACAGTGCTGCCAGATCGGGAGATCAGGAACTAAATGGACGGAGCAGCGGGGGGCCCCGCCCCCACCGAGGATGACCCATTCAGGAGGAGCTCCAGAATGTCAAGGTCACCAACAAAAGGAGGAGGAATCGCGGTGCAGGACGCCGGAACCCCTGCGCCGGCGGTAGTGCTGGAGGATTTACTAACTTGCCGCCGCAGTGATACAGCGTTGGACAACCCGGCCCCTGCAGCCAGCAGCGCCATCAATACGTGTAACCGGAAGGCAAAGGACGCCATCAGCGTGCCGTCACTCAGGAAAGCAAGGATATCACTAATCAGATCGCCTATTGGGCCTTTAGACCTAGCCGCGGGAACCCCTACGCCGGCGGTTGTGGCGGTTGTGTTGGAGGATATACCGACTAGCCCCCGAAGTGCGGCAGAGCTGGACAACTCGGCCCCTGTAGCCAGCAGCGATAATAATGCGAGCAACCCGAAGGCAAAGGACGTCATCAGCGTGCCATCGAATAAAAAAGGAAGAAAATCTCCAACGGGATCGTCTATAAGGCCTTTGGACTTCGCCGCGGGATTCAAAAATGAAGATCTGCGGAGTATCCTCGCCAGGATGGGAAAAAAAATTAACGCGATACTATCCGCGTTCGAAATTCGGCGTCATGTTATCATAGAGGACAAGAGCGTACTCCTGGAACTCTCGGCTCTCAGCAACGGGGCCATCGAGCTTCACGAAGGCGGCGCTACAGAGAATCTTTCTAAGAACGCTTCAACCCAAACCGAGCCCCAAAAGTCTGGAAAAAAGGCTACACCAGCAAGGGAACCGCCAAAGGGACAGATGCCCAAAGTTCAGGAGCCTAAAGTACAGGCACCCAAACGCGGCAACCACCCCGCTGTGCCTACTGGACATCGTGGGCAAGCTATTCGAGCGCATCCTATATGCTCGAATAGAGGCAATCACCGAGAGCAGCAACGGCCTAGGTACGCAGCAGCACGGATTTCGGAAGGGCAGGAGCACTCTGGACGCACTTATGGCGGTGAGAAACATCGCCGAGAACGCTCTCGAATGCGATAGATGGCTGGGTGGAAGGAAGGAGTACTGCGCAATCGTCACGTTGGACGTGAAGAACGCCTTCAACACCGCCAGATGGCCAGTAATCCTCAGCGCCATGCATAGGATGGGTATCCCGGAGTACCTCAGGATCGTCGTTGGAAGCTACTTCACGGATCGTGTCCTCTGGTACGACACGGACGCCGGCCCGAGATACTACAGTGTTTCTGCAGGAGTCCCACAAGGATCTGTGCTTGGACCAATCCTGTGGAACATCATGTATGATGGAATCCTGGGCATCAACAAGCCCTTAGGAGCTGAGCTACATTGCTTTGCGGACGATGTGGCAATAACTGCAGTGGCCAAGACGATAGCAGCCCTCGAAGATAAGTGCAACGCGACAATTACTATGGCCACCGACTGGCTAGAGAAAGCCGGCCTAACAATTGCGGCACACAAGACCGAGGCTGTCCTATTAAGTAGCAGGAAGAAGGTGGAAAGAATGCTGATCACGGTCAACGGGACACAGGTGGCATCACAAGACTCCTTAAAATACCTGGGAGTAATGATAGACCACAGGCTAGCTTTTAAGGACAATGCTAGCTACGCAAGCAGGAAAGCAGCAATAACGACTGCGTCCCTGTCCAGGCTCATGCCCAATGTAGGAGGTCCAAATTATCCGGCAAGGAAACTACTGGCGGCGGTAGCCAAGGCAACGCTGCTCTATGCTGCACCAATATGGAGCAACGCCACCAAGAAAGGCACTTACTTGAAAGGAGCACGAGCGGCGGTACGGTCTATGGCCCTTAGGCTCATTAGAGGCTTCAGGACCATATCTGGAGACGCAGCACTAGCACTGGCAGGCTTGCCGCCAATCGACCTGGAGATAAAGGCTATTTGTCAGGTCCGAGATGGTGCTACCCGGCTGGAGGATCACGAGCGACTGATGGACGAGTGGCAGACCAGATGGATAACATCGCAACGGGGGAGGTGGACCTACCAACTCATCCCCGATTTAACGACGTGGGCCAACTGCCGCCACAAAAAACTGGACTACCACCTCACCCAGTTCCTCACGGACCATGGTTGCTTTCGGGCGTACCTACTCCGGTTCCACCACGTAGAGGCAGCTCAATGCCTCCACTGCCCCGATGCTGAGGAAACAGCAGAGCATGTACTCATGCACTGCTCCAGGTTCATGGATGAGAGCGGCGGCTTGATCGCGGCCATGATGGAGAACAGCGACTCGTGGGAGCGGGGACATAACATCATCAGGGATATGATGAAGCGGGTCCGAGCCGACGAGATGACCAACAGAACTGAAGGCTAATACAGGCGACGTACATCTATACGGAGGCAGGAGGAAAACTACCCAGCGAAACCAGGGATGAAGGACGTGCGCCTCTAGGCCATATAACAAGGAAGGGAGTCCAACCAGGCTTCACATCCTGCTCACCGAGCTCCCGGTGAGCTTGTAAAGGACAGAAAAGCATACGGATGTTTTTTTTGTTTTTAGTACGTTGGCATAATCTATACTAGGAGGGTTATGAATCGTGCATGCCACCTATGGACGGTAGGTGGTATCTTTGGAAGATTTTAATTTTCCTACCGGCATAAGGCATAATAAAAAAAAAAAAAAAAAAAAAAAAAATACACAGGAATACACGGGCATACAAAGGCATACACAGGCATACACAAGCATACACAGGCATATACAGGCATACACAGGCATACACAGGCATTCACAGGCATACACTGGCATACACAGGCATACACAGGCATACACAGGCATACACAGGCATACACAGCCATACACAGCCATACACAGCCATACACAGGCATACACAGGCATACACAGGCATACACAGGCATACACAGGCATACACAGGCATACACAGGCATAGAGTGGCATACACTGACATATACAGGCATACACAGGCAGTCACAGGCATACACAGGCATTTACTGGCATACACAGGCATACACAGGCATACACACAGGCTTACACAGGCTTACACAGGCATACACAGGCACACACAGGCATACACAGGCATACACAGGGATACATAGGCATAAAGAGGCATACACAGGCATACACATGCATACACAGGCATACACAGGCATTCACAGGCATACACAGGCATACACAGGCATACACAGGCATACACAGGCATTCACAGGCATACACATGCATAAACTGGCATACACAAGCATACACAGCCATACACAGGCATACACTGACATATACAGGCATACACAGGCAGTCACAGGCATACACAGGCATTCACTGGCATACACAGGCATACACAGGCATACACAGGCATTCACAGGCTTACACAGGCTTACACAGGCTTACACAGGCATACACAGGCACACACAGGCATACACAGGCATACACAGGGATACCCAGGCATAAACAGGCATACACAGGCATACACAGGCATTCACAGGCATACACAGGCATACACAGGCATACACAGGCATACACAGGCATACACAGGCATACACAGGCATTCACAGGCATACACAGGCATATACAGACATACAAAGGCATACACAGGCATACACAGGCATACACAGCCATACACAGCCATACACAGCCATACACGGGCATAGACTGGCATACACAGGCATTCATAGTCATAAACAGGCATACGCTGGCATATACAGACATACACTGAGATATACAGGCATACTGGCGTACATGAGTACAGGATTAAACAGGCATAAACGAAAAACACAGGCATACACAGGCATACTCAGGCATACACTTGCATAAACTGGCATACAAAGGCAAACGCAGGCATACACAGGCATACACAGGCACACACAGGCAAACATAGGCATATACAGGCATACAAAGGCATACAAAAGCATACAAAGGCATACAAAGGCATACAAAGTCATACACTGGCATACACTGGCATACACTGGCATACACAAGTAGACACAGGCATACACGGGCAGAAACAGGCATACACAGCCATACACAGGCATATACAGTCATACACAGGCATACACATGCATACACATGCATACACATGCATACACAGGCATACACATGCATTTACAGGCATACCCAGGCATACACAGGCATACACAGGCATACACAGGCATACACAGGCATACACAGGCATACACAGGCATACACAGGCATACACAGGCATACACAGGCATACACAGGCATACACAGGCATACACAGGCATACACAAGCATACACAGGCATACACAGGCATACACGGGCATACACAGGCATACACAGGCATACACAGGCATACACAGGCATACACAGGCATATACAGGCATACACAGGCATACACAGGCATACACAGGCATACACAGGCATACACAGGCATAGAGTGGCATACACTGACATATACAGGCATACACAGGCAGTCACAGGCATACACAGGCATTCACTGGCATACACAGGCATACACAGGCATACACAGGCATACACAGGCATTCACAGGCTTACACAGGCTTACACAGGCTTACACAGGCATACACAGGCACACACAGGCATACACAGGCATACACAGGGATACACAGGCATAAACAGGCATACACAGGCATACACATGCATACACAGGCATACACAGCCATACACAGCCATACACGGGCATAGACTGGCATACACAGGCATTCATAGTCATAAACAGGCATACGCTGGCATATACAGACATACACTGAGATATACAGGCATACACAGGCAGTCACAGGCAAACGCTGGCATATACAGACATACACTGAGATATACAGGCATACACAGGCAGTCACAGGCATACACAGGCATTTACTGGCATACACTGGCATACACGGGCATACACAGGCATACACAGGCATACACGGGCATATGCACAGGCATACACAGGCATACACAGGAATACACAGGCATACACAGGCATTCACAGGCATACACAGGCATACACAGGCATACACAAGCATACACAGACATATACAAGCATACAGGCATACTGGCGTACATGAGTACAGGATTAAACAGGCATACACGAAAAACACAGGCATACTTAGGCATACACTTGCATAAACTGGCATACAAAAGCAAACGCAGGCATACACAGGCATACACAGGCACACACCCATACACAGGCATATACAGGCATACAAAGGCATACATAGGCATACAAAGACATACACAGGCATACACTGGCATACACAAGTATACATAGGCATACACGGGCAGAAACAGGCATACACAGCCATACACAGGCATATACAGGCATACACAGGCATACACATGCATACACATGCATACACAGGCATACAAATGCATTTACAGGCATACACAGGCATACACAGGCATACACAGGCATACACAGTCATACACAGGCATACACAGGCACACACAGACACACACAGACACACACAGGCATACACAGGCATACACAGGCATACACAGGCATACACAGGCATACACAGGCATACACAGGCATACACAGGCATTCACAGGCATACACATGAAGAAACTGGCATACACAGCATACACAGCCATACACAGGCATACACTGGCATCCACAGGAACAAACGGGCACACACAGGCATACACAGGCATATACAGGCATATACAGGCATACACAGGCATACACATGCATACACATGCATACACAGGCATACACAGGCATACACAGGCATACACAGGCATACACAGTCATACACAGGCATACACTGGCATACACAGGCATACACAGGCATACACAGGCATACACAGGCATACACAGTCATACACAGGCATACACAGGCATACAAAGGCATTCACAGGCATACACAGGCATATACAGGCATACACAGGCATACACAGGCATTCACAGGCATACACAGCCATACACTGGCATACACAGACATACAAAAGCATACACAGGCATACACAGGCATACACAGGCATACACAGGCATACACAGGCATACACAGCCATAGACAGGCATAGACTGGCATACACAGGCATTCATAGTCATAAACAGGCATACGCTGGCATATACAGACATACACTGAGATAAACAGGCATACACAGGCAGTCACAGGCATACACAGGCATTTACTGGCATACACTGGCATACACGGGCATACACAGGCATTCACAGGCATACACGGGCATGCACAGGCATACGCAGGCATACACAGGCATACACAGGCATACACAGGCATACACAAGCATACACAGACATATACAAGCAAACAGGCATACTGGCGTACATGAGTACAGGATTAAACAGGCATAAACGAAAAACACAGGCATACACAGGCATACTCAGGCATACACTTGCATAAACTGGCATACAAAGGCAAACGCAGGCATACACAGGCATACACAGGCACACACAGGCAAACATAGGCATATACAGGCATACAAAAGCATACAAAGGCATACAAAGGCATACAAAGTCATACACAGGCATACACTGGCATACACAAGTAGACACAGGCATACACGGGCAGAAACAGGCATACACAGCCATACACAGGCATATACAGTCATACACAGGCATACACATGCATACACATGCATACACAGGCATACACATGCATTTACAGGCATACCCAGGCATACACAGGCATACACAGGCATACACAGGCATACACAGGCATACACAGGCATACACAGTCATACACAGGCATACACAGGCATACACAGGCATACACAGGCATACACAGGCATACACAGGCATACACAGGCATACACAAGCATACACAGGCATACACAGGCATACACGGGCATACACAGGCATACACAGGCATACACAGGCATACACAGGCATACACAGGCATACACAGGCATATGCAGGCATACACAGGCATACACAGGCATACACAGGCATAGAGTGGCATACACTGACATATACAGGCATACACAGGCAGTCACAGGCATACACAGGCATTCACTGGCATCCACAGGCATACACAGGCATACACAGGCATTCACAGGCTTACACAGGCTTACACAGGCTTACACAGGCATACACAGGCACACACAGGCATACACAGGCATACACATGCATACACAGGCATACACAGGCATTCACAGGCATAGACAGGCATACACAGGCATACACAGGCATTCACAGGCATACACATGCATAAACTGGCATACACAAGCATACACAGCCATACACAGGCATACACTGACATATACAGGCAAACACAGGCAGTCACAGGCATACACAGGCATTCACTGGCATACACAGGCATACACAGGCATACACAGGCATTCACAGGCTTACACAGGCTTACACAGGCTTACACAGGCATACACAGGCACACACAGGCATACACAGGCATACACAGGGATACACAGGCATAAACAGGCATACACAGGCATACACATGCATACACAGGCATACATAGGCATTCACAGGCATACACAGGCATACACAGGCATACACAGGCATACACAGGCATTCACAGGCACACACAGGCATATACAGGCATACACAGGCATACACAGGCATTCACAGGTATACACAGCCATACACTGGCATACACAGACATACAAAGGCATACACAGGCATACACAGGCATACACAGGCATACACAGGCATACACAGCCATACACAGCCTTACACGGGCATAGACTGGCATACACAGGCATTCATAGTCATAAACAGGCATACGCTGGCATATACAGACATACACTGGGATATACAGGCATACACAGGCATACACAGGCAGTCACAGGCATACACAGGCATTTACTGGCATACACTGGCATACACGGGCATACACAGGCATACACAGGCATACACGGGCATATGCACAGGCATACACAGGAATACACAGGCATACACAGGCATACACAGGCACACACAGGCATACACAGGCATACACAGGGATACACAGGCATAAACAGGCATACACAGGCATACACAGGCATTCACAGGCATACACAGGCATACACAGGCATACACAGGCATACACAGGCATACACAGGCATACACAGGCATTCACAGGCATACACAGGCATATACAGACATACAAAGGCATACACAGGCATACACAGGCATACACAGCCATACACAGCCATACACAGCCATACACGGGCATAGACTGGCATACACAGGCATTCATAGTCATAAACAGGCATACGCAGGCATATACAGACATACACTGAGATATACAGGCATACTGGCGTACATGAGTACAGGATTAAACAGGCATAAACGAAAAACACAGGCATACACAGGCATACTCAGGCATACACTTGCATAAACTGGCATACAAAGGAAAACGCAGGCATACACAGGCATACACAGGCACACACAGGCAAACATAGGCATATACAGGCATACAAAGGCATACAAAAGCATACAAAGGCATACAAAGGCATACAAAGTCATACACAGGCATACACTGGCATACACAAGTAGACACAGGCATACACGGGCAGAAACAGGCATACACAGCCATACACAGGCATATACAGTCATACACAGGCATACACATGCATACACATGCATACACAGGCATACACAGGCATACACAGGCATACACAGGCACACACAGGCATACACAGGCATAAACAGGCATACACAGGCATACACAGGCATTCACAGGCATACACAGGCATACACAGGCATACACAGGCATACACAGGCATACACAGGCATACACGGGCAGAAACAGGCATACACAGCCATACACAGGCATATACAGTCATACACAGGCATACACATGCATACACATGCATACACAGGCATACACATGCATTTACAGGCATACCCAGGCATACACAGGCATACACAGGCATACACAGGCATACACAGGCATACACAGTCATACACAGGCATACACAGGCATACACAGGCATACACAGGCATACACAGGCATACACAGGCATACACAGGCAAACACAGGCATACACAAGCATACACAGGCATACACAGGCATACACGGGCATACACAGGCATACACAGGCATACACAGGCATACACAGGCATACACAGGCATATACAGGCATACACAGGCATACACAGGCATACACAGGCATACACAGGCATAGAGTGGCATACACTGACATATACAGGCATACACAGGCAGTCACAGGCATACACAGGCATTCACTGGCATACACAGGCATACACAGGCATACACAGGCATACACAGGCATTCACAGGCTTACACAGGCTTACACAGGCTTACACAGGCATACACAGGCACACACAGGCATACACAGGCATACACAGGGATACACAGGCATAAACAGGCATACACAGGCATACACATGCATACACAGGCATACACAGCCATACACAGCCATACACGGGCATAGACTGGCATACACAGGCATTCATAGTCATAAACAGGCATACGCTGGCATATACAGACATACACTGAGATATACAGGCATACACAGGCAGTCACAGGCATACACAGGCATTTACTGGCATACACTGGCATACACGGGCATACACAGGCATACACAGGCATACACGGGCATATGCACAGGCATACACAGGCATACACAGGAATACACAGGCATACACAGGCATACACAGGCATACACAGGCATACACAGGCATACACAAGCATACACAGACATATACAAGCATACAGGCATACTGGCGTACATGAGTACAGGATTAAACAGGCATAAACGAAAAACACAGGCATACACAGGCATACTCAGGCATACACTTGCATAAACTGGCATACAAAGGCAAACGCAGGCATACACAGGCATACACAGGCACACACAGGCAAACATAGGCATATACAGGCATACAAAGGCATACAAAAGCATACAAAGGCATACAAAGGCATACAAAGTCATACACAGGCATACACTGGCATACACAAGTAGACACAGGCATACTCGGGCAGAAACAGGCATACACAGCCATACACAGGCATATACAGTCATACACAGGCATACACATGCATACACATGCATACACATGCATACACAGGCATACACATGCATTTACAGGCATACCCAGGCATACACAGGCATACACAGGCATACACAGGCATACACAGGCATACACAGGCATACACAGTCATACACAGGCATACACAGGCATACACAGGCATACACAGGCATACACAGGCATACACAGGCATACACAGGCATACACAGGCATACACAAGCATACACAGGCATACACAGGCATACACGGGCATACACAGGCATACACAGGCATACACAGGCATACACAGGCATACACAGGCATATGCAGGCATACACAGGCATACACAGGCATACACAGGCATACACAGGCATACACAGGCATACACAGGCATAGAGTGGCATACACAGGCATACACAGGCATTCACAGGCATACACAGGCATATACAGGCATATACAGGCATACACAGGCATTCACAGGTATACACAGCCATACACTGGCATACACAGACATACAAAGGCATACACAGGCATACACAGGCATACACAGGCATACACAGGCATACACAGGCATACACAGCCATACACAGCCTTACACGGGCATAGACTGGCATACACAGGCATTCATAGTCATAAACAGGCATACGCTGGCATATACAGACATACACTGGGATATACAGGCATACACAGGCATACACAGGCATACACAGGCAGTCACAGGCATACACAGGCATTTACTGGCATACACTGGCATACACGGGCATACACAGGAATACACAGGCATACACGGGCATATGCACAGGCATACACAGGCATACACAGGAATACACAGGCATACACAGGCATACACAGGCATACACAGGCATACACAGGCATACACAGGTATACACAGGCATACAAAGGCATACACAGGCATACACAGGCATACACAAGCATACACAGACATATACAAGCATACAGGCATACTGGCGTACATGAGTACAGGATTAAACAGGCATACACGAAAAACACAGGCATACTTAAGCATACACTTGCATAGACTGGCATACACAGGCATTCATAGTCATAAACAGGCATAAGCTGGCATATACAGACATACACTGAGATATACAGGCATACACAGGCACACACAGGCATACACAGGCATATACAGGCATACAAAGGCATACACAGGCATACAAAGACATACACAGGCATACACTGGCATACACAAGTATACATAGGCATACACGGGCAGAAACAGGCATACACAGCCATACACAGGCATATACAGGCATACACAGGCATACACATGCATACACAGGCATACACAGGCATACAAATGCATTTACAGGCATACACAGGCATACACAGGCATACACAGGCATACACAGGCATACACAGTCATACACAGGCATACGCAGGCTTACGCAGGCACACACAGACACACACAGGCATACACAGGCATACACAGGCATACACTGGCATACACAGGAACACACGGGCACACACAGGCATACACAGGCATATACAGGCATACACAGGCATACACATGCATACACATGCATACACAGGCATACACAGGCATACACAGGCATACACAGGCATACACAGGCATACACAGGCATACACAGGCATACACAGTCATACACAGTCATACACAGGCATACACAGGCATACACAGGCATACACAGGCATACACAGGCATACATAGGCATACAAAGGCATTCACAGGCATACACAGGCATATACAGGCATACACAGGCATACACAGGCATTCACAGGCATACACAGCCATACACTGGCATACACAGACATACAAAAGCATACACAGGCATACACAGGCATACACAGGCATACACAGCCATACACAGGCATAGACTGGCATACACAGGCATTCATAGTCTTAAAAAGGCATACGCTGGCATATACAGACATACACTGAGATAAACAGGCATACACAGGCAGTCACAGGCATACACAGGCATTTACTGGCATACACTGGCATACACGGGCATACACAGGCATTCACAGGCATACACGGGCGTACAGGCATACGCAGGCGTACACAGGCATACACAGGCATACACAGGCATACACAAGCATACACAGACATATACAAGCATACAGGCATACTGGCGTACATGAGTACAGGATTAAACAGGCATAAACGAAAAACACAGGCATACACAGGCATACTCAGGCATAGACTTGCATAAACTGGCATACAAAGGCAAACGCAGGCATACACAGGCATACACAGACACACACAGGCATACACAGGCATACACAGGCATACACAGGCATACACTGGCATTCACAGGCATACACAGGCATACACAGGCATACACAGGCATACACAGGCATACACAGGCATACACAGGCATACACAGGCATACACAGTCATACACAGGCATACACATGCATACACAGGCATACACAGGCATACACAGGCACACACAGGCATACACAGGCATACACAGGCATACACAGGCATACACAGGCATACACAGTCATACACAGGCATACACATGCATACACAGGCATACACAGGCATGCACAGGCATACACAGGCATACACAGGCATACATAGGCATACACATGCATAAACTGGCATACACAGCATACACAGGCATACACAGGCAAACACAGTCATACACATGCATACACAGGCTTACACAGGCATACACAGGCATACACAGGCATACACAGGCATTTACTGGCATACACAGGCACACACAGTCATACACAGGCATACACAGGCATACACAGGCATACACAGGCATACACAGGCATATACAGGCATACACAGGCATACACAGGCATACACAGGCATTCACAGGCATACACATGCATAAACTGGCATACACAGCATACACAGCCATACACAGGCATACACGGGCATACACAGGCATACACAGGCATACACAAGCATACACAGGCATACACAGGCATACACAGGCACACACAGGCATACACAGGCATATACAGGCATACACAGGCATACACATGCATACACATGCATACACAGGCATACACAGGCATACACAGGCATACACAGGCATACACAGGCATACACAAGCATACACAGACATATACAAGCATACAGGCATACTGGCGTACATGAGTACAGGATTAAACAGGCATAAACGAAAAACACAGGCATACACAGGCATACTCAGGCATAGACTTGCATAAACTGGCATACAAAGGCAAACGCAGGCATACACAGGCATACACAGACACACACAGGCATACACAGGCATACACAGGCATACACAGGCATACACTGGCATTCACAGGCATACACATGCATAAACTGGCATACACAGCATACACAGCCATACACAGGCATACACGGGCATACACAGGCATACACAGGCATACACAAGCATACACAGGCATACACAGGCATACACAGGCACACACAGGCATACACAGGCATATACAGGCATACACAGGCATACACATGCATACACATGCATACACAGGCATACACAGGCATACACAGGCATGCACAGTCATACACAGGCATACACAGGCATACACAGGCTTACACAGGCATACACAGGCACACACAGGCATACACAGGCATACACAGGCATACACAGGCATACACAGGCATACACAGGCATACACAGGCATACACAGTCATACACAGGTATACACAGGCTTACGCAGGCATACACAGACACACACAGGCATACACAGGCATACACAGGCATACACTGGCATTCACAGGCATACACAGGCATACACAGGCATACACAGGCATACACAGGCATTCACAGGCATACACATGCATACACAGCATACACAGCCATACACAGGCATACACTGGAATACACAGGCATACACAGGCACACACAGGCATACACAGGCATATACAGTCATACACAGGCATACACATGCATACACATGCATACACAGGCATACACAGGCATACACAGGCATACACAGGCATACACAGGCATACACAGACATACACAGGCATACACAGTCATACACAGGCATACACATGCATACACAGGCATACACAGGCATACACAGGAAAACACAGGCATACATAGGCATACACATGCATAAACTGGCATACACAGCATACACAGGCATACACAGGCATACACAGGCATACACAGGCATACACAGGCATACACAGGCATACACAGGCATACACAGTCATACACATGCATACACAGGCTTACACAGGCATACACAGTCATACACAGGCATACACAGGCATACACAGGCATATACAGGCATACACAGGCATACACTGGCATTCACAGGCATACACAGGCATACACAGGCATACACAGGCATACACAGGCATTCACAGGCATACACATGCATACACAGCGTACACAGCCATACACAGGCATACACTGGAATACACAGGCATACACAGGCACACACAGGCATACACAGGCATATACAGTCATACACAGGCATACACATGCATACACATGCATACACAGGCATACACAGGCATACACAGGCATACACAGGCATACACAGGCATACACAGGCATACACAGGCATACACAGTCATACACAGGCATACACATGCATACACAGGCATACACAGGCATACACAGGCATACACAGGCATACACAGGCATACATAGGCATACACATGCATAAACTGGCATACACAGCATACACAGGCATACACAGGCATACACAGGCATACACAGTCATACACATGCATACACAGGCTTACACAGGCATACACAGGCATACACAGGCATTTACTGGCATACACAGGCATACACAGTCATACACAGGCATACACAGGTATACACAGGCATACACAGGCATACACAGGCATATACAGGCATACACAGGCATACACATGCATACACAGGCTTACACAGGCATACACAGGCATACACAGGCATTTACTGGCATACACAGGCATACACAGTCATACACAGGCATACACAGGCACACACAGGCATACACAGGCATACACAGGCATACACAGGCATACACAGGCATACACAGGCATACACACCATACACAGGTATACACAGACTTACGCAGGCATACACAGACACACACAGGCATACACAGGCATACACAGGCATACACAGGCATACACTGGCATTCACAGGCATACACAGGCATACACAGGCATACACAGGCATACACAGGCATTCACAGGCATACACATGCATACACAGCATACACAGCCATACACAGGCATACACTGGAATACACAGGCATACACAGGCACACACAGGCATACACAGGCATATACAGTCATACACAGGCATACACATGCATACACATGCATACACAGGCATACACAGGCATACACAGGCATACACAGGCATACACAGGCATACACAGGCATACACAGACATACACAGGCATACACAGTCATACACAGGCATACACATGCATACACAGGCATACACAGGCATACACAGGCATACACAGGCATACACAGGCATACACAGGCATACACAGGCATACATAGGCATACACATGCATAAACTGGCATACACAGCATACACAGGCATACACAGGCATACACAGGCACACACAGTCATACACATGCATACACAGGCTTACACAGGCATACACAGTCATACACAGGCATACACAGGCATACACAGGCATATACAGGCATACACAGGCATACACAGGCATACACAGGCATTCAGAGGCATACACATGCATAAACTGGCATACACAGCATACACAGCCATACACAGTCATACACGGGCATACACAGGCATACACAGGCATACACAAGCATACACAGGCATACACAGGCATACACAGGCACACACAGGCATACACAGGCATATACAGGCATACACAGGCATACACATGCATACATATGCATACACAGGCATACACAGGCATACACAGGCATACACAGGCATACACAGGCATACACAGGCATGCACAGTCATACACAGGCATACACAGGCATACACAGGCTTACACAGGCATACACAGGCACACACAGGCATACACAGGCATACACAGGCATACACAGGCACACACAGGTATATACAGGCATACACAGACATACACAGGCATACACAGGCATACACAGGCATACACAGGCATACGCAGGCATATACAGGCATTCACAGGCATACACATGCATAAACTGGCATACACAGCATGCACAGCCATACACAGGCACACACAGGCATACACAGGCATATACAGGCATACACAGGCATACACATGCATACACATGCATACAGAGGCATACACAGGCATACACAGGCATACACAGGCATACACAGGCATACACAGGCATACACAGGCATACACAGGCATACACAGGCATACACAGGCATGCACAGTCATACACAGGCATACACAGGCATACACAGGCATACACAGGCACACACAGGCATACACAGGCATACACAGGCATACACAGGCATACACAGGCATACACAGGCATACACAGGCATACACAGGCATACGCAGGCATATACAGGCATTCACAGGCATACACATGCATAAACTGGCATACACAGCATACACAGCCATACACAGGCATACACAGGCATACACAGGCATACACAGGCATACACAGGCATACACGGGCATACATAGGCATACACATGCATAAACTGGCATACACAGCATACACAGGCATACACAGGCATACACAGGCATACACAGGCATACACAGTCATACACATGCATACACAGGCTTACACAGGCATACACAGGCATACACAGGCATTTACTGGCATACACACGCATACACAGTCATACACAGGCATACACAGGCATACACAGGCATATACAGGCATACACAGGCATACACAGGCATACACAGGCATTCACAGGCATACACATGCATAAACTGGCATACACAGCATACACAGCCATACACAGGCATACACGGGCATACACAGGCATACACAGGCATACACAAGCATACACAGGCATACACAGGCATACACAGGCACACACAGGCATACACAGGCATATACAGGCATACACAGGCATACACATGCATACACATGCATACACAGGCATACACAGGCATACACAGGCATACACAGGCATACACAGGCATACACAGTCATACACAGGCATACACAGGCATACACAGGCATACACAGGCATACACAGGCATACACAGGCATACACAGGCATACACAAGCATACACAGGCATACACAGGCATACACGGGCATACACAGGCATACACAGGCATACACACGGCATACACAGGCATACACAGGCATATGCAGGCATACACAGGCATACACAGGCATACACAGGCATACACAGGCATAGAGTGGCATACACAGGCATACACAGGCATTCACAGGCATACACAGGCATATACAGGCATACACAGGCATACACAGGCATTCACAGGTATACACAGCCATACACTGGCATACACAGACATACAAAGGCATACACAGGCATACACAGGCATACACAGGCATACACAGGCATACACAGGCATACACAGCCATACACAGCCTTACACAGGCATAGCCTGGCATACACAGGCATTCATAGTCATAAACAGGCATACGCTGGCATATACAGACATACACTGGGATATACAGGCATACACAGGCAGTCACAGGCATACACAGGCATTTACTGGCATACACTGGCATACACGGGCATACACAGGAATACACAGGCATACACGGGCATATGCACAGGCATACACAGGCATACACAGGAATACACAGGCATACACAGGCATACACAGGCATACACAGGCATACACAGGCATACGCAGGCTTACGCAGGCACACACAGACACACACAGGCATACACAGGCATACACAGGCATACACAGGCATACACAGGCATACACAAGCATACACAGGCATACACAGGCATACACAGGCATCCACAGGCATACACATGCATAAACTGGCATACACAGCATACACAGCCATACACAGGCATACACTGGCATACACAGGAACACACGGGCACACACAGGCATACACAGGCATATACAGGCATACACAGGCATACACATGCATACACATGCATACACAGGCATACACAGGCATACACAGGCATACACAGGCATACACAGGCATACACAGGCATACACAGGCATACACAGTCATACACAGTCATACACAGGCATACACAGGCATACACAGGCATACACAGGCATACACAGGCATACACAGGCATACATAGGCATACAAAGGCATTCACAGGCATACACAGGCATATACAGGCATACACAGGCATACACAGGCATACACAGGCATTCACAGGCATACACAGCCATACACTGGCATACACAGACATACAAAAGCATACACAGGCATACACAGGCATACACAGGCATACACAGGCATACACAGCCATACACAGCCATACACAGGCATAGACTGGCATACACAGGCATTCATAGTCTTAAAAAGGCATACGCTGGCATATACAGACATACACTGAGATAAACAGGCATACACAGGCAGTCACAGGCATACACAGGCATTTACTGGCATACACTGGCATACACGGGCATACACAGGCATTCACAGGCATACACGGGCGTACAGGCATACGCAGGCGTACACAGGCATACACAGGCATACACAGGCATACACAAGCATACACAGACATATACAAGCATACAGGCATACTGGCGTACATGAGTACAGGATTAAACAGGCATAAACGAAAAACACAGGCATACACAGGCATACTCAGGCATAGACTTGCATAAACTGGCATACAAAGGCAAACACAGGCATACACAGGCATACACAGACACACACAGGCATACACAGGCATACACAGGCATACACAGGCATACACTGGCATTCACAGGCATACACAGGCATACACAGGCATACACAGGCATACACAGGCATACACAGGCATACACAGGCATACACAGGCATACACAGTCATACACAGGCATACACATGCATACACAGGCATACACAGGCATACACAGGCATACACAGGCATACACAGGCATACACAGGCATACACAGGCATACACAGGCATACACAGTCATACACAGGCATACACATGCATACACAGGCATACACAGGCATACACAGGCATACACAGGCATACACAGGCATACATAGGCATACACATGCATAAACTGGCATACACAGCATACACAGGCATACACAGGCATACACAGTCATACACATGCATACACAGGCTTACACAGGCATACACAGGCATACACAGGCATACACAGGCATTTACTGGCATACACAGGCACACACAGTCATACACAGGCATACACAGGCATACACAGGCATACACAGGCATACACAGGCATACACAGGCATATACAGGCATACACAGGCATACACAGGCATACACAGGCATTCACAGGCATACACATGCATAAACTGGCATACACAGCATACACAGCCATACACAGGCATACACGGGCATACACAGGCATACACAGGCATACACAAGCATACACAGGCATACACAGGCATACACAGGCACACACAGGCATACACAGGCATATACAGGCATACACAGGCATACACATGCATACACATGCATACACAGGCATACACAGGCATACACAGGCATACACAGGCATACACAGGCATACACAAGCATACACAGACATATACAAGCATACAGGCATACTGGCGTACATGAGTACAGGATTAAACAGGCATAAACGAAAAACACAGGCATACACAGGCATACTCAGGCATAGACTTGCATAAACTGGCATACAAAGGCAAACGCAGGCATACACAGGCATACACAGACACACACAGGCATACACAGGCATACACAGGCATACACAGGCATACACTGGCATTCACAGGCATACACATGCATAAACTGGCATACACAGCATACACAGCCATACACAGGCATACACGGGCATACACAGGCATACACAGGCATACACAAGCATACACAGGCATACACAGGCATACACAGGCACACACAGGCATACACAGGCATATACAGGCATACACAGGCATACACATGCATACACATGCATACACACGCATACACAGGCATACACAGGCATGCACAGTCATACACAGGCATACACAGGCATACACAGGCTTACACAGGCATACACAGGCATACACAGGCATACACAGGCTTACACAGGCATACACAGGCACACACAGGCATACACAGGCATACACAGGCATACACAGGCATACACAGGCATACACAGGCATACACAGGCATACACAGTCATACACAGGTATACACAGGCTTACGCAGGCATACACAGACACACACAGGCATACACAGGCATACACAGGCATACACTGGCATTCACAGGCATACACAGGCATACACAGGCATACACAGGCATACACAGGCATACACAGGCATTCACAGGCATACACATGCATACACAGCATACACAGCCATACACAGGCATACACTGGAATACACAGGCATACACAGGCACACACAGGCATACACAGGCATATACAGTCATACACAGGCATACACATGCATACACATGCATACACAGGCATACACAGGCATACACAGGCATACACAGGCATACACAGGCATACACAGACATACACAGGCATACACAGTCATACACAGGCATACACATGCATACACAGGCATACACAGGCATACACAGGCATACACAGGCATACACAGGCATACATAGGCATACACATGCATAAACTGGCATACACAGCATACACAGGCATACACAGGCATACACAGGCATACACAGGCATACACAGGCATACACAGTCATACACATGCATACACAGGCTTACACAGGCATACACAGTCATACACAGGCATACACAGGCATACACAGGCATATACAGGCATACACAGGCATACACTGGCATTCACAGGCATACACAGGCATACACAGGCATACACAGGCATACACAGGCATTCACAGGCATACACATGCATACACAGCGTACACAGCCATACACAGGCATACACTGGAATACACAGGCATACACAGGCACACACAGGCATACACAGGCATATACAGTCATACACAGGCATACACATGCATACACATGCATACACAGGCATACACAGGCATACACAGGCATACACAGGCATACACAGGCATACACAGGCATACACAGGCATACACAGTCATACACAGGCATACACATGCATACACAGGCATACACAGGCATACACAGGCATACACAGGCATACACAGGCATACATAGGCATACACATGCATAAACTGGCATACACAGCATACACAGGCATACACAGTCATACACATGCATACACAGGCTTACACAGGCATACACAGGCATACACAGGCATTTACTGGCATACACAGGCATACACAGTCATACACAGGCATACACAGGTATACACAGGCATACACAGGCATACACAGGCATATACAGGCATACACAGGCATACACATGCATACACAGGCTTACACAGGCATACACAGGCATACACAGGCATTTACTGGCATACACAGGCATACACAGTCATACACAGGCATACACAGGCATACACAGGCATACACAGGCATTCACAGGCATACACAGGCATACACAGGCATACACAGGCATACACAGCCATACACAGGTATACACAGGCTTACGCAGGCATACACAGACACACACAGGCATACACAGGCATACACAGGCATACACAGGCATACACAGGCATACACTGGCATTCACAGGCATACACAGGCATACACAGGCATACACAGGCATACACAGGCATTCACAGGCATACACATGCATACACAGCATACACAGCCATACACAGGCATACACTGGAATACACAGGCATACACAGGCACACACAGGCATACACAGGCATATACAGTCATACACAGGCATACACATGCATACACATGCATACACAGGCATACACATTCATACACAGGCATACACAGGCATACACAGGCATACACAGGCATACACAGACATACACAGGCATACACAGTCATACACAGGCATACACATGCATACACAGGCATACACAGGCATACACAGGCATACACAGGCATACACAGGCATACACAGGCATACACAGGCATACACAGGCATACATAGGCATACACATGCATAAACTGGCATACACAGCATACACAGGCATACACAGGCATACACAGGCATACACAGGCATACACAGACATACACATGCATACACAGGCTTACACAGGCATACACAGTCATACACAGGCATACACAGGCATACACAGGCATATACAGGCATACACAGGCATACACAGGCATACACAGGCATTCAGAGGCATACACATGCATAAACTGGCATACACAGCATACACAGCCATACACAGTCATACACGGGCATACACAGGCATACACAGGCATACACAAGCATACACAGGCATACACAGGCATACACAGGCACACACAGGCATACACAGGCATATACAGGCATACACAGGCATACACATGCATACACATGCATACACAGGCATACACAGGCATACACAGGCATACACAGGCATACACAGGCATACACAGGCATGCACAGTCATACACAGGCATACACAGGCATACACAGGCTTACACAGGCATACACAGGCACACACAGGCATACACAGGCATACACAGGCATACACAGGCACACACAGGCATATACAGGCATACACAGACATACACAGGCATACACAGGCATACACAGGCATACACAGGCATACGCAGGCATATACAGGCATTCACAGGCATACACATGCATAAACTGGCATACACAGCATGCACAGCCATACACAGGCACACACAGGCATACACAGGCATATACAGGCATACACAGGCATACACATGCATACACATGCATACAGAGGCATACACAGGCATACACAGGCATACACAGGCATACACAGGCATACACAGGCATACACAGGCATACACAGGCATGCACAGTCATACACAGGCATACACAGGCATACACAGGCATACACAGGCACACACAGGCATACACAGGCATACACAGGCATACACAGGCATACACAGGCATACACAGGCATACACAGGCATACACAGGCATACGCAGGCATATACAGGCATTCACAGGCATACACATGCATAAACTGGCATACACAGCATACACAGCCATACACAGGCATACACAGGCATACACAGGCATACACAGGCATACACGGGCATACATAGGCATACACATGCATAAACTGGCATACACAGCATACACAGGCATACACAGGCATACACAGGCATACACAGGCATACACAGTCATACACATGCATACACAGGCTTACACAGGCATACACAGGCATACACAGGCATTTACTGGCATACACACGCATACACAGTCATACACAGGCATACACAGGCATACACAGGCATATACAGGCATACACAGGCATACACAGGCATACACAGGCATTCACAGGCATACACATGCATAAACTGGCATACACAGCATACACAGCCATACACAGGCATACACGGGCATACACAGGCATACACAGGCATACACAAGCATACACAGGCATACACAGGCATACACAGGCACACACAGGCATACACAGGCATATACAGGCATACACAGGCATACACATGCATACACATGCATACACAGGCATACACAGGCATACACAGGCATACACAGGCATACACAGGCATACACAGGCATGCACAGTCATACACAGGCATACACAGGCATACACAGGCTTACACAGGCATACACAGGCACACACAGGCATACACAGGCATACACAGGCATACACAGGCACACACAGGCATATACAGGCATACACAGGCATACACAGGCATACACAGGCATACACAGGCATACGCAGGCATATACAGGCATTCACAGGCATACACATGCATAAACTAGCATACACAGCATGCACAGCCATACACAGGCACACACAGGCATACACAGGCATATACAGGCATACACAGGCATACACATGCATACACATGCATACACAGGCATACACAGGCATACACAGGCATACACAGGCATACACAGGCATACACAGGCATACACAGGCATACACAGGCATGCACAGTCATACACAGGCATACACAGGCTTACACAGGCATACACAGGCACACAGGCATACACAGGCATACACAGGCATACACAGGCATACACAGGCATACACAGGCATACACAGGCAAACACAGGCATATACAGGCATTCACAGGCATACACATGCATAAACTGGCATACACAGCATACACAGCCATACACAGGCATACACAGGCATACACAGGCATACACAGGCATACACGGGCATACACAGGCATACACGGGCATACACAGGCATACACAGGCATACACAGGCATACACAGGCATACACAGGCATACACAGGCATACACAGGCATACACAGGCATACACAGGCATACGCAGACATACACGGGCATACACATGGCATACACAGGCATACACAGGCATACACATGCATTTACAGGCATACACAGGCATACACGGGCATACGCAGGCATACACAGGCATACACAGGCATACACTGGCATACACAGGCATACACAGGCATACACAGGCATACACAGGCATACACAGGCATTCACAGGCATACACATGCATACACGGGCATCCACAGGCTTACACAGACATGCACGGGCATGCACAGGCATACATAGGCATACACAGATATATACAGGCATACACAGGAATACACGGGCATACAAGGGCATACACAGGCATACACTGGCATACACAGACATACACAGGCATACACTGGCATACACAGACATACACAGACTTATACAGGCATACACAGGCATACACAGGCATACACAGCCATACACAGGCATAGACTGGCATACACTGACATATACAGGCATACACAGGCAGTCACAGGCATACACAGACATTCACTGGCATACACAGGCATACACAGGCATACACCGGCATACACAGGCATACAAAGGCATACACAGGCATACACAGGCATACACAGGCATTCACAGGCATACACAGCCATACACAGGCATACAAAGGCATACACATGCATACACAGGCATACACAGGCATACACAGGCATACACAGGCATACACAGGCATACATAGGCATACACATGCATAAACTGGCATACACAGCATACACAGGCATTATAATAATCAGGATTGATGAGAATTTTTATAATTTTTATTTCATTCTTTATTTATCGTGTACACACCAAGCTCATCAACTAAAACTATCGATCGCATAATTAATCGATCACTTCTTTCTAGGTGCATTTACAATATTATTACACGCTTTGTTTTATTCAAATTTTTTTGGTTTTTTAATTTCCCTGCCGTATCTTGTAACAATTTTTTCTGGTGGATTCGGGTCATTTTCTTTATAATTATTATCACTTGGAACGAGTAATGGATCCTCATCTGAACTGGCCTCATCAGCTGTTTCAAATACTAACGAATTCTCCAAATCAGAAGAGTCTTCCAATTCCTCGTTTGAATCGACAAATAGTCTTGATTGTACATTAATTTCTTCAAGATTTTCTATATCTTGTGTATTTGTGTTATTATCACAACAGTTTTCATCAATACTATTTTTAGTTTCAGGCACAATACAATTTTCTATATTATAATTATTTTCAGTCTGTATATTATTATTATTATTATCAATTTCCAGACCACCATAGCATATTACATCTCTTTCAGCTACTCCAGACCAATTTTTATAAATTTGATACTCCATGATCGAATCACCATCATCTTTCTCTTCGTTTTTTGTTTTTATAATAAGTCTTCTATTTCTCCTGTAGTAATTACTATCTTTATCTTTTAAAATATACGAACGTTCATTTACTCTTTTTTCTACTATTCCATAGGTCCACTCATTAGGTTTCTTTCTAAACATTATTCTTTCTCCCACTAGGCAATGCTTCAATGACTTGGCATTACGATCATAGTATTGTTTTTGTTTTAATCGTTTACTTTCTAATTTTTTCCTAATATCATTTTCCTCTATGTTGTTACGACACAAACTAGACTTTGCAATTGGTAACTTTGTCTTACAGTTTCTTCCAAAAAATAACTGAGACGGCGAAGCATGCATACTAGCTATAGGTGTATTATTATACTCCAGAATGTTATACTGGTATAAATCCATTTCATTCACACAACGCTTTAGAATATTTTTGGCAATTGCCACACCCTTCTCTGCTAATCCATTGCTTTGTGGGTAATGTGGACTAGAAAATTGCAGCACAATATTGTGCTCATTGGCAAATGCTTTAAAGTCATATGAATTAAAAGGGTTATTATCGCTTTTTATTTTTGTTGGGTATCCTATACTGTCAAATGTTTGTTTAAATTCCAGCGTTATTTGTTTTATGGATTTATTTTTTAATTTTTTAACAATGAGAAAATTGGAATAACTATCGAATATTGATATAAAATTATGCCCTCCCCATTCAAAGATATCTATCCCTACCATATGAAATGGGTATTCCGGCATCTCATCTTCTACCAACGGTTCCTTTTGATTATTCCTTCTAAACTTTTCACATATCCGACATGATTCTACTAGTTCTTTAATTTGACTATTCATATTTGGCCAGTAATAACATTCCCTTGCTCTAGATAAAGTTTTTTCTATTCCTAGGTGGGCACTATGTACTTGTTTAATTATTTGTGCTTGTAATTTTTTCGGTATAATCAACCTACAAGTTTTCATAAGTAACCCATTCTCAACATGAAGCTCATCCTTTATTTTATAGAATATCTGTGAAAATTTATCTAGCTTATGGTATGATGGCCAACCATTTACAACGAAATTCCCAATTTTGCTATAATCCTCATCTGCTTTTAATATTTCCTTATACGTATTATAATTTGAATCTGATAAACAGACTGCCTGAGTGATTGTGTGAATTACATTTGATAGTTCTCTGATCTCACCTTCCTCTGGTAGTTGTGCTCTTGACAGGCAATCAGCTATTAGCATATCTTTTCCTGGCTTATATTGTACTTTCATGTTTGGGTATTTTAGTAAATATAACAACATACGTTGCAGTCGCATTGTAACTGAGTCTATATCTTTTTCAACTAATACTTCTAATGGCTTATGATCACTTTCCACTAAAAATTCCCTTCCATAAACAAAATAGTGAAATCTTTCACATGCAAACACTATTGCTAATAATTCTTTCTCTATTTGCGCCCATTTTTGTTCACTTCTTGATAATGTTCTAGAAGCAAAACAAATAGGACGTCCATCCTGCATCAGAACACATCCCAGGCCATCCTTGGAAGCATCAGTCTGTATTGTTACTGGCTTGTTTTTATTATAAACAGTCAACACAGGCTCTTCCAAGATTGTTTTGGTAAGATCAATAAGTTCATTTGCATGTTCTTTACCCCAGTTGAATTTCGTATCATTTTTTGTTAATTCCCTCATATTGGCAGATCTAGCTGATAAATCGGGGATAAACTTAGCAAGGTATTTGAACAGACCCAGGATTCTTAAAACTCCTGCTTTGTCAGTTGGCGTTTTAATATTTTTAATTGCTTCCAAATGTTTTCGTTGTGGTGTTATCTTTCCTTCTGATATCACATGACCCATAAATTCCACTTGCGTTTGTCTATATTGAACTTTATCCACGTTAAACCTTACTCCATTTATTTTTGCCCTTTCTAATACCTGAATTAATGTTTCGTCATGCTCTTCTAACGAACTACCCATGATTCCAATGTCATCAAAATAAACTATCACATTCGGTATATCCCCAAAAATCTGCACCATATTTCTCTGAAACATTTCAGGAGCACTGTTTATGCCGAATGGGACTCTATTAAATTTGTATCTACCAAATGGGGTCATAAATGTAGTTAAATCTGAACTTTTCTCGTCCAGTTCCATTTGCCAAAACCCCTTTGACAAATCTAATACTGTGAAAAATTTTTTTCCAAACATTTGTGTTGTAAAGTCTTCAATTGTAGGTATTAAATAGTGTTCTCTTTTAATAGCTTTGTTTAAAGGCTTAGGATCCAAACATAACCTTAGCTTTCCATTTGATTTTTCCACTAGTTGCAAGTTATTTACCCAATTTGTAGGGTATGATACCATTGATATAATTCCTTCTCTTTCCATTTCTTTAAGTTCATTTTTTAATGCCCCTAAAAGGCTCTGAGGAAATCTTTTCCTATAATGTATTACAGGTTCCACATCTTCCTTTAAAATAATTGACTGTTTCCAAGGTAACTTTCCTAATCCTTCAAATAAAACTTTATACTCTTCAACAAATGATTTACTCGATGATGGTAATATTGATAATGAATCTATATTTAAGTACTTTATTAATTCAAGTTTTACAGAGGTCTCCAGACCCAATATAGGTTCACATTTGGAGCTTACAACCAAAAAGGATATACTATGCATAATGTTTGTTATTTCATCTAAACATTTTAACAGAACGGTGCCATAATTCAGTACTTTGGCATTATTATAATCAAAAATAGTTACTGTTTCATTTTTGTTCTTAATATTCATATTTTCAATAAGGTTCAATGGAATACAGTTAATATCTGCACCCGTGTCAATCTTAAATGTATATAGTTTTCCATTAATTCTTAACGACTTTTTCCATCTACTGCTCCCGAATCCACACTGACTTATTCTATAATAATGATTTTTGTTATTCTTTAGTACTAACATTTTCTCTGTTTTATTCATACCTTTTGAATTCCACTTCTCAGTTACTCGTCCTTCTTCTTCTCGCTTCTTAGTTTTGCAGTACTTGATGAAATGGCCCATTTTTCCACAGTTAAAGCATTTGACATCTTTGGCTCTGCATTCCTTGATGTGGCCCATGTTAAAGATGTTTCCACAGTTGTAGCACTTGCGTGTTGATACGCTATTGATCCAGCTTTTTCCTGTTTATCCACTGCTGCTTCATCGCTAGCATGATTTACTCCACTCTGCTTTAAGATTTCCGTGTTCCTTGTTGATGCTTCAAAGGCCTTGCACTCTTGTAAGACCTCCTCCAGTCCCTTATTTTTGTTTTCCAGTAGCTTTGACTGTAGCCTCTTGTCAGAAATCCCAATGATCAACCGATCCAGCAGCATTCTGTTTTGGAACGATTTTCCACATTCACAATTAAAATTGCAAAAATTGGCTTGTTTACGCAGACTTGTTTCAAAATCAGTGACTTGTTGATTTTCTTGCTGCACAATGTTATTAAACTTGAAAGTCTCCATGGTGATATTCTTGAGAGGCAATGCATACTCATCTAGCGCCTTGATGACGTCATCGAGTCTGCGTACATTTTCTGGGTTTGCTTCGGCTCCTGGCACGACACCCAACATGCTGTTAGCACTTCCATCATTCGGGTATAAAGTATTATAGATTTCAGTCACTGCAGGTCCAGCTAGCCACAAAAATGTTGCAATTTTTTTCGCCTCCGGCAAACTATCTTTTCCGGACGCCATCATATACATAAGAAAAGCGCCTTTCCACTTTGGCCACTCATATACTAGCATGGAGCAGTCAAGTTCCGGTAATACTCGTTCAGACATTTTCTTGAGGGTGTGTTTTTTATTATTTTAACTTCTGACACCATATAATAATCAGGATTGATGAGAATTTTTATAATTTTTATTTCATTCTTTATTTATCGTGTACACACCAAGCTCATCAACTAAAACTATCGATCGCATAATTAATCGATCACTTCTTTCTAGGTGCATTTACAATATTATTACAGGCATACACAGGCATACACAGTCATACACATGCATACACAGGCTTACACAGGCATACACAGGCATACACAGGCATACACAGGCATTTACTGGCATACACAGGCACACACAGTCATACACAGGCATACACAGGCATACACAGGCATACACAGGCATACACAGGCATATACAGGCATACACAGGCATACACAGGCATACACAGGCATTCACAGGCATACACATGCATAAACTGGCATACACAGCATACAAAGCCATACACAGGCATACACGGGCATACACAGGCATACACAGGCATACACAAGCATACACAGGCATACACAGGCATACACAGGCACACACAGGCATACACAGGCATATACAGGCATACACAGGCATACACATGCATACACATGCATACACAGGCATACACAGGCATACACAGGCATACACAGGCATACACAGGCATACACAGGCATACACAAGCATACACAGACATATACAAGCATACAGGCATACTGGCGTACATGAGTACAGGATTAAACAGGCATAAACGAAAAACACAGGCATACACAGGCATACTCAGGCATAGACTTGCATAAACTGGCATACAAAGGCAAACGCAGGCATACACAGGCATACACAGACACACACAGGCATACACAGGCATACACAGGCATACACAGGCATACACTGGCATTCACAGGCATACACATGCATAAACTGGCATACACAGCATACACAGCCATACACAGGCATACACGGGCATACACAGGCATACACAGGCATACACAAGCATACACAGGCATACACAGGCATACACAGGCACACACAGGCATACACAGGCATATACAGGCATATACAGGCATACACAGGCATACACAGGCATACACAGTCATACACATGCATACACAGGCTTACACAGGCATACACAGGCATACACAGGCATACACAGGCATTTACTGGCATACACAGGCACACACAGTCATACACAGGCATACACAGGCATACACAGGCATACACAGGCATACACAGGCATATACAGGCATACACAGGCATACACAGGCATACACAGGCATTCACAGGCATACACATGCATAAACTGGCATACACAGCATACACAGCCATACACAGGCATACACGGGCATACACAGGCATACACAGGCATACACAAGCATACACAGGCATACACAGGCATACACAGGCACACACAGGCATACACAGGCATATACAGGCATACACAGGCATACACATGCATACACATGCATACACAGGCATACACAGGCATACACAGGCATACACAGGCATACACAGGCATACACAAGCATACACAGACATATACAAGCATACAGGCATACTGGCGTACATGAGTACAGGATTAAACAGGCATAAACGAAAAACACAGGCATACACAGGCATACTCAGGCATAGACTTGCATAAACTGGCATACAAAGGCAAACGCAGGCATACACAGGCATACACAGACACACACAGGCATACACAGGCATACACAGGCATACACTGGCATTCACAGGCATACACATGCATAAACTGGCATACACAGCATACACAGCCATACACAGGCATACACGGCATACACAGGCATACACAGGCATACACAAGCATACACAGGGATACACAGGCATACACAGGCACACACAGGCATACACAGGCATATACAGGCATACACAGGCATACACATGCATACACATGCATACACAGGCATACACAGGCATACACAGGCATGCACAGTCATACACAGGCATACACAGGCATACACAGGCTTACACAGGCATACACAGGCACACACAGGCATACACAGGCATACACAGGCATACACAGGCATACACAGGCATACACAGGCATACACAGGCATACACAGTCATACACAGGTATACACAGGCTTACGCAGGCATACACAGACACACACAGGCATACACAGGCATACACAGGCATACACTGGCATTCACAGGCATACACAGGCATACACAGGCATACACAGGCATACACAGGCATACACAGGCATTCACAGGCATACACATGCATACACAGCATACACAGCCATACACAGGCATACACTGGAATACACAGGCATACACAGGCACACACAGGCATACACAGGCATATACAGTCATACACAGGCATACACATGCATACACATGCATACACAGGCATACACAGGCATACACAGGCATACACAGGCATACACAGGCATACACAGACATACACAGGCATACACAGTCATACACAGGCATACACATGCATACACAGGCATACACAGGCATACACAGGCATACACAGGCATACACAGGCATACATAGGCATACACATGCATAAACTGGCATACACAGCATACACAGGCATACACAGGCATACACAGGCATACACAGGCATACACAGGCATACACAGTCATACACATGCATACACAGGCTTACACAGGCATACACAGTCATACACAGGCATACACAGGCATACACAGGCATATACAGGCATACACAGGCATATACTGGCATTCACAGGCATACACAGGCATACACAGGCATACACAGGCATTCACAGGCATACACATGCATACACAGCGTACACAGCCATACACAGGCATACACTGGAATACACAGGCATACACAGGCACACACAGGCATACACAGGCATATACAGTCATACACAGGCATACACATGCATACACATGCATACACAGGCATACACAGGCATACACAGGCATACACAGGCATACACAGGCATACACAGGCATACACAGTCATACACAGGCATACACATGCATACACAGGCATACACAGGCATACACAGGCATACACAGGCATACACAGGCATACATAGGCATACACATGCATAAACTGGCATACACAGCATACACAGGCATACACAGGCATACACAGGCATACACAGTCATACACATGCATACACAGGCTTACACAGGCATACACAGGCATACACAGGCATTTACTGGCATACACAGGCATACACAGTCATACACAGGCATACACAGGTATACACAGGCATACACAGGCATACACAGGCATATACAGGCATACACAGGCATACACATGCATACACAGGCTTACACAGGCATACACAGGCATACACAGGCATTTACTGGCATACACAGGCATACACAGTCATACACAGGCATACACAGGCACACACAGGCATACACAGGCATACACAGGCATACACAGGCATACACAGGCATACACAGGCATACACAGGCATACACAGCCATACACAGGTATACACAGGCTTACGCAGGCATACACAGATACACACAGGCATACACAGGCATACACAGGCATACACTGGCATTCACAGGCATACACAGGCATACACAGGCATACACAGGCATACACAGGCATACACAGGCATTCACAGGCATACACATGCATACACAGCATACACAGCATACACAGCCATACACAGGCATACACTGGAATACACAGGCATACACAGGCACACACAGGCATACACAGGCATATACAGTCATACACAGGCATACACATGCATACACATGCATACACAGGCATACACAGGCATACACAGGCATACACAGGCATACACAGGCATACACAGGCATACACAGACATACACAGGCATACACAGTCATACACAGGCATACACATGCATACACAGGCATACACAGGCATACACAGGCATACACAGGCATACACAGGCATACACAGGCATACATAGGCATACACATGCATAAACTGGCATACACAGCATACACAGGCATACACAGGCATACACAGGCATACACAGTCATACACATGCATACACAGGCTTACACAGGCATACACAGTCATACACAGGCATACACAGGCATACACAGGCATATACAGGCATACACAGGCATACACAGGCATACACAGGCATTCACAGGCATACACATGCATAAACTGGCATACACAGCATACACAGCCATACACAGTCATACACGGGCATACACAGGCATACACAGGCATACACAAGCATACACAGGCATACACAGGCATACACAGGCACACACAGGCATACACAGGCATATACAGGCATACACAGGCATACACATGCATACACATGCATACACAGGCATACACAGGCATACACAGGCATACACAGGCATACACAGGCATACACAGGCATGCACAGTCATACACAGGCATACACAGGCATACACAGGCTTACACAGGCATACACAGGCACACACAGGCATACACAGGCATACACAGGCATACACAGGCACACACAGGCATATACAGGCATACACAGACATACACAGGCATACACAGGCATACACAGGCATACACAGGCATACGCAGGCATATACAGGCATTCACAGGCATACACATGCATAAACTGGCATACACAGCATGCACAGCCATACACAGGCACACACAGGCATACACAGGCATATACAAGCATACACAGGCATACACATGCATACACATGCATACACAGGCATACACAGGCATACACAGGCATACACAGGCATACACAGGCATACACAGGCATACACAGGCATACACAGGCATGCACAGTCATACACAGGCATACACAGGCTTACACAGGCATACACAGGCACACACAGGCATACACAGGCATACACAGGCATACACAGGCATACACTGGCATACACAGGCATACACAGGCATACACAGGCATACGCAGGCATATACAGGCATTCACAGGCATACACATGCATAAACTGGCATACACAGCATACACAGCCATACACAGGCATACACAGGCATACACAGTCATACACATGCATACACAGGCTTACACAGGCATACACAGTCATACACAGGCATACACAGGCATACACAGGCATATACAGGCATACACAGGCATACACAGGCATACACAGGCATTCACAGGCATACACATGCATAAACTGGCATACACAGCATACACAGCCATACACAGTCATACACGGGCATACACAGGCATACACAGGCATACACAAGCATACACAGGCATACACAGGCATACACAGGCACACACAGGCATACACAGGCATATACAGGCATACACAGGCATACACATGCATACACATGCATACACAGGCATACACAGGCATACACAGGCATACACAGGCATACACAGGCATACACAGGCATGCACAGTCATACACAGGCATACACAGGCATACACAGGCTTACACAGGCATACACAGGCACACACAGGCATACACAGGCATACACAGGCATACACAGGCACACACAGGCATATACAGGCATACACAGACATACACAGGCATACACAGGCATACACAGGCATACACAGGCATACGCAGGCATATACAGGCATTCACAGGCATACACATGCATAAACTGGCATACACAGCATGCACAGCCATACACAGGCACACACAGGCATACACAGGCATATACAAGCATACACAGGCATACACATGCATACACATGCATACACAGGCATACACAGGCATACACAGGCATACACAGGCATACACAGGCATACACAGGCATACACAGGCATGCACAGTCATACACAGGCATACACAGGCTTACACAGGCATACACAGGCACACACAGGCATACACAGGCATACACAGGCATACACTGGCATACACAGGCATACACAGGCATACACAGGCATACGCAGGCATATACAGGCATTCACAGGCATACACATGCATAAACTGGCATACACAGCATACACAGCCATACACAGGCATACACAGGCATACACAGGCATACACAGGCATACACAGGCATACACAGGCATACACGGGCATACATAGGCATACACATGCATAAACTGGCATACACAGCATACACAGGCATACACAGGCATACACAGGCATACACAGTCATACACATGCATACACAGGCTTACACAGGCATACACAGGCATACACAGGCATTTACTGGCATACACACGCATACACAGTCATACACAGGCATACACAGGCATACACAGGCATATACAGGCATACACAGGCATACACAGGCATACACAGGCATTCACAGGCATACACAGGCACACACAGGCATACACAGGCATACACAGGCATACACAGGCATACACAGGCATACACAGGCATACACAGGCATACACAGGCAAACACAGGCATATACAGGCATTCACAGGCATACACATGCATAAACTGGCATACACAGCATACACAGCCATACACAGGCATACACAGGCATACACAGGCATACACGGGCATACACAGGCATACACAGGCATACACAAGCATACACAGGCATAAACTGGCATACACAGCATACACAGCCATACACAGGCATACACGGGCATACACAGGCATACACAGGCATACACAAGCATACACAGGCATACACAGGCATACACAGGCACACACAGGCATACACAGGCATATACAGGCATACACAGGCATACACATGCATACACATGCATACACAGGCATACACAGGCATACACAGGCATACACAGGCATACACAGGCATACACAGGCATGCACAGTCATACACAGGCATACACAGGCATACACAGGCTTACACAGGCATACACAGGCACACACAGGCATACACAGGCATACACAGGCATACACAGGCACACACAGGCATATACAGGCATACACAGGCATACACAGGCATACACAGGCATACACAGGCATACGCAGGCATATACAGGCATTCACAGGCATACACATGCATAAACTAGCATACACAGCATGCACAGCCATACACAGGCACACACAGGCATACACAGGCATATACAGGCATACACAGGCATACACATGCATACACATGCATACACAGGCATACACAGGCATACACAGGCATGCACAGTCATACACAGGCATACACAGGCTTACACAGGCATACACAGGCACACAGGCATACACAGGCATACACAGGCATACACAGGCATACACAGGCATACACAGGCATACACATGCATACACAGGCATACACAGGCATACACAGGCATACACAGGCATACACAGGCATACACAGGCATACACAGGCATACACAGGCATACACAGGCATACACAGGCATGCACAGTCATACACAGGCATACACAGGCTTACACAGGCATACACAGGCACACACAGGCATACACAGGCATACACAGGCATACACAGGCATACACAGGCATACACAGGCATACACAGGCATACACAGGCAAACACAGGCATATACAGGCATTCACAGGCATACACATGCATAAACTGGCATACACAGCATACACAGCCATACACAGGCATACACAGGCATACACAGGCATACACGGGCATACACAGGCATACACGGGCATACACAGGCATACACAGGCATACACAGGCATACACAGGCATACACAGGCATACACAGGCATACACAGGCATACACAGGCATACACAGGCATACACAGGCATACGCAGACATACACGGGCATACACAGGCATACACAGGCATACACAGGCATACACAGGCATACACAGGCATTTACAGGCATACACAGGCATACACGGGCATACGCAGGCATACACAGGCATACACAGGCATACACTGGCATACACAGGCATACACAGGCATACACAGGCATACACAGGCATACACAGGCATACACAGGCATACACAGGCATTCACAGGCATACACATGCATACACGGGCATCCACAGGCTTACACAGACATGCACGGGCATGCACAGGCATACATAGGCATACACAGATATATACAGGCATACACAGGAATACACGGGCATACAAGGGCATACACAGGCATACACTGGCATACACAGACATACACAGGCATACACTGGCATACACAGACATACACAGACTTATACAGGCATACACAGGCATACACAGGCATACACAGCCATACACAGGCATAGACTGGCATACACTGACATATACAGGCATACACAGGCAGTCACAGGCATACACAGACATTCACTGGCATACACAGGCATACACAGGCATACACCGGCATACACAGGCATACACAGGCATACACAGGCATACACAGGCATACACAGGCATTCACAGGCATACACAGCCATACACAGGCATACAAAGGCATACAAAGGCATACAAAGGCATACACGGGCATACACAGGCATACACAGGCATACACAGGCATACACAGGCATACACAGGCATACACAGGCATACACAGGCAAACAAAGGCAAACAAAGGCATACACAGGCATACACAGGCATACACAGGAACACACCGGCATACACAGGCATACACAGGCATACACAGGCACACACCGGCATACACAGGCATACACCGGCATACACAGGCATACACAGGCATACACAGGTATACACAGGCATACACAGGCACTCACAGGCATACACAGGCATACACTGGCATACACAGACATACACAGACTTATACAGGCATACCTAGGCAGACGATTCTCTCTTGAGATTCTGATCAATACGGACGTGATCAACAGAAACAGCGCGAAAAAACCATAAAAAACGGAGACAGCCCAGCTGGAACAAACCTAAACTGCACAGAGCCACACCGTGGGAACGTGTAAATGTTCGGCTGAGCGAACCAACAAAAGCAAGTGTGTTAAAAAGGTAAAAAAACAATTTCTCATTTTTTCCTTTCCCGAGTGCACTATTTGCGGTGGGAGGCCCACCTGGTAAATCAGCCGGTGGAGCTGTCAACTCGTCGCAGACCAACAGTGCTGCCAGATCGGGAGATCAGGAACTAAATGGACGGAGCAGCGGGGGGCCCCGCCCCAACCGAGGATGACCACTACAGAGAATCTTTCTAAGAACGCTTCAACCCAAACCGAGCCCCAAAAGTCTGGAAAAAAGGCTACACCAGCAAGGGAACCGCCAAAGGGACAGATGCCCAAAGTTCAGGAGCCTAAAGTACAGGCACCCAAACGCGGCAACCACCCCGCTGTGCCTACTGGACATCGTGGGCAAGCTATTCGAGCGCATCCTATATGCTCGAATAGAGGCAATCACCGAGAGCAGCAACGGCCTAGGTACGCAGCAGCACGGATTTCGGAAGGGCAGGAGCACTCTGGACGCACTTATGGCGGTGAGAAACATCGCCGAGAACGCTCTCGATGGCGATAGATGGCTGGGTGGAAGGAAGGAGTACTGCGCAATCGTCACGTTGGACGTGAAGAACGCCTTCAACACCGCCAGATGGCCAGTAATCCTCATCCCCATGCATAGGATGGGTATCCCGGAGTACCTCAGGATCGTCGTTGGAAGCTACTTCACGGATCGTGTCCTCTGGTACGACACGGACGCCGGCCCGAGATACTACAGTGTTTCTGCAGGAGTCCCACAAGGATCTGTGCTTGGACCAATCCTGTGGAACATCATGTATGATGGAATCCTGGGCATCAACAAGCCCTTAGGAGCAAAGCAATGTAGCTTTGCGGACGATGTGGCAATAACTGCAGTGGCCAAGACGATAGCAGCCCTCGAAGATAAGTGCAACGCGACAATTACTATGGCCACCGACTGGCTAGAGAAAGCCGACCTAACAATTGCGGCACACAAGACCGAGGCTGTCCTATTAAGTAGCAGGAAGAAGGTGGAAAGAATTCTGATCACGGTCAACAGGACACAGGTGGCATCACAAGACTCCTTAAAATACCTGGGAGTAATGATAGACCACAGGCTAGCTTTTAAGGACCATGCTAGCTACGCAAGCAGGAAAGCAGCAATAACGACTGCGTCCCTGTCCAGGCTCATGCCCAATGTAGGAGGTCCAAATTATCCGGCAAGGAAACTACTGGTGGCGGTAGCCAAGGCAACGCTGCTCTATGCTGCACCAATATGGAGCAACGCCACCAAGAAAGGCACTTACTTGAAAGGAGCACGAGCGGCGGTACGGTCTATGGCCCTTAGGCTCATTAGAGGCTTCAGGACCATATCTGGAGACGCAGCACTAGCACTGGCAGGCTTGCCGCCAATCGACCTGGAGATAAAGGCTATTTGCCAGGTCCGAGAAGGTGCTACCCGGCTGGAGGCTCACGAGCGACTGATGGGAGAGTGGCAGACCAGATGGATAACATCGCAACGGGGGAGGTGGACCTACCAACTCATCCCCGATTTAACGACGTGGGCCAACTGCCGCCACAAAAAACTGGACTACCACCTCACCCAGTTCCTCACGGACCATGGTTGCTTTCGGGCGTACCTACTCCGGTTCCACCACGTAGAGGCAGCTCAATGCCTCCACTGCCCCGATGCTGAGGAAACAGCAGAGCATGTACTCATGCACTGCTGCAGGTTCATGGATGAGAGGGTGCAGCTAAGGGCGCTAATCGGTGCCCCGCTCAGCCCTGGCGGCTTGATCGCGGCCATGATGGAGAACAGCGACTCGTGGGAGCGGGGACATAATATCATCAGGGACATGATGAAGCGGGTCCGAGCCGACGAGATGACCAACAGAACTGAAGGCTAATACAGGCGACGTACATCTATACGGAGGCAGGAGGAAAACTACCCAGCGAAACCAGGGATGAAGGACGTACGCCTCTAGGCCATATAACAACGAAGGGAGTACAACCAGGCTCCACATCCTGCTCACCGACGAAATAACTTGACTGGCAGTCCCGGTGAGCTTGTAAAGGACAGAAGAGCATACGGAGGTTTTTGTTTTTATTACGTAGGCATAATCTATACTAGGAGGGTTATGAATCGTGCATGCCACCTATGGACGGTAGGTGGTATCTTTGGAAGATTTTAATTTTCCTACCGTAGGGCATAATAAAAAAAAAAAAAAAAATGCCCAGGCATACACAGCCATACACAGGCATAGAGTGGCATACACTGACATATACAGGCATACACAGGCATACACAGACATTTACTGGCATACACAGGCATACACAGGCATTCACAGGCTTACACAGGCATACACAGGCATACACAGGCACACACAGACATACACAGGAATACCCAGGCATACCCACGCATACACAGGCATACACAGGCATACACAGGCATACACAGTCATACACAGGCATACACAGGTATACACAGGCATACATAGTCATACACAGGCATACACCGGCATACACAAGCATACACAGACTTATACATGCCATACACAGTCATACACAGGCTTACACAGGCATACACAGGTATACACAGGCACACACAGTCATACACAGGCATACACCGGCATACACAAGCATACACAGACTTATACAGGCATATACAGGCATTCACAGGCTTACACAGGCATACACAGGCATACACAGGCATACACAGGCATACACAGGCATACACAGGCATACACAGTCATACACAGGCTTACAAAGGCATACACAGGCATACACAGCCATACAAAGCCATACACAGGCATAGACTGGCATACACAGGCATTCATAGTCATAAACAGGCATACGCTGGCATATACAGACATACACTGAGATATACAGGCATACACAGGCAGTCACAGGCATACACAGGCATACACAGGCATACACAGGCATACACAGGCATACACAGGCATACACCGGCATACACAGGCATACACAGGCATACACAGGCATACACAGGCATACACAGGCATACACGGGCATGCACAGGCATACACAGGCATACACAGGCATACACAGGCATACACAGGCATACACAGGCATACACAGGCATACACAAGCATACACCGACATATACAAGCATACAGGAATACTGGCGTACATGCGTACAGGATTAAACAGGCATACACGAAAAACATCGGCATACACAGGCATACACTTGCATAAACTGGCACACAAACGCAAATGCAGGCATAGACAGGCACACACAGGCACACACAGGCATACACAGGCATATACAGGCATACACAGGCATACACAGGCATACAAAGGCATACACAGGCATACACTGGCATACACAAGTATACACAGGCATACACGGACAGAAACAGGCATACACAGACATACACAGGCATACACAGTCATACACAGGCTTACACAGGCATACACAGGTATACACAGGCATACACAGTCATACACAGGCATACACTGGCATACACAAGCATACACAGACTTGTACAGGCGTATACAGGCATTCACAGGCTTACACAGGCATACACAGGCATACACTGGCATACACAAGCATACACAGGCATAACCAGGCATACACAGGCATACACAGGCATACACAGTCATACACAGGCTTACAAAGCCATACACAGGCATAGACTGGCATACACAGGCATTCATAGTTATAAACAGGCATACGCTGGCATATACAGACATACACTGAGATATACAGGCATACACAGGCAGTCACAGGCATACACCGGCATACACAGGCATACACAGGCATACACAGGCATACACGGACATGCACGGGCATACACAGGCATACACAGGTATACACAAGCATACACCGACATATACAAGCATACAGGCATACTGGCGTACATGCGTACAGGATTAAACAGGCATACACGAAAAACACCGGCATACACAGGCATACGCTTGCATGAACTGGCACACAAAGGCAAATGCAGGCATACACAGGCATACACAGGCACACACAGGCATACACAGGCATATACAGGCATACACAGGCATACACAGGCATACAAAGGCATACACAGGCATACACTGGCATACACTAGTATACACAGGCATACACGGGCAGAAACAGGCATACACAGACATACACAGGCATACACAGTCATACACAAGCTTACACAGGCATACACAGGTATACACAGGCATACACAGTCATACACAGGCATACACTGGCATACACAAGCATACACAGACTTATACAGGTGTATACAAGCATTCACAGGCTGACACAGTCATACACAGGCATACACTGGCATACACAGGCATACACAGGCATAACCAGGCATACACAGGCATACACAGTCATACACTGGCTTACACAGGCATACACAGGCATACACAGCCATACACAGGCATAGACTGACATATACAGGCATTCATAGTCATAAACAGGCATACGCTGGCATATACAGACATACACTGAGATATACAGGCATACACAGGCATACACAGGCAGTCACAGGCATACACAGGCATACACAGGCATACACAGGCATACACAGGCATACACGGGCATGCACAGGCATACACAGGCATACACAGGCATACACAGCCATACATAGGCATACACAGGCATACACAAGCATACACAGACATATACAAGCATAGAGGCATACTGGCGTACATGCGTACAGGATTAAACAGGCATACACGAAAAACACAGGAAATACACAGGCATACACTGGCATAAACTGGCATACAAAGGCAAACGCAGGCACACACGGGCATACACAGGGATATACAGGCATACACAGGCATACAAAGGCATACACAGGCATACACTGGCATACACAAGTATACATAGGCATACACGAGCAGAAACAGGCATACACAGACATACACTGGCATACACATGCATACACATGCATACACAGGCATACACAGTCATACACAGGCATACACAGGCATACACAGGCATACACAGGCATACACAGGCATACACAGTCATACACAGGCATACACAGGCTTACACAGGCATACACTGGCACACACAGGCATACACAGGCATACACAGGCATACACAGGCATACACAGGCATACACAGGCATACACAGGCATACACAGGCATACACAGGCATACACAGGCATACACAGGCATACGCAGGCATACAGAGGCATACACAGGCATACACAGGCATACACAGGCATACACAGGCATACACAGGCATACACAGGCATACACAGGCATACACAGGCATACACAGGCATACACAGGCATACACAGGCATTCACAGGCATACACTGGCATACACAGGCATACACGGGCACACGCAGGCTTACACAGACATACACGGGCATACACAGGCATACACAGGCATACACAAGCATACACAAGCATACACACGCACACAAAGGCATACACAGGCATATACAGGCATACAGAGTCATATACAGGCATACACAGGCATACACAGGCATTCACAGGCATACAGCCATACACTGGCATACACAGGCATACAAAGGCATACACAGGCATACACAGCCATACACAGCCATACACAGGCATAGACTGGCATTCATAGTCATAAACAGGCATACGCTGGCATATACAGACATACACTGAGATATACAGGCATACACAGGCATAACCAGGCATACACAGGCATACACAGGCATACACAGGTTTACACAGGCTTACACAGGCATACACAGGCATACACAGGCATACACGGGCATACACAGGCATACACAGCCATACACAGCCATACAAAGCCATACACAGGCATAGACGGGCATACACAGGCATTCATAGTCATAAACAGGCATACGCTGGCATATACAGACATACACTGAGATATACAGGCATACACAGGCATACACAGGCATACACAGGCATACACAGGCATACACAGGCATACACAGGCATACACGGACATGCACGGGCATACACAGGCATACACAGGTATACACAAGCATACACCGACATATACAAGCATACAGGCATACTGGCGTACATGCGTACAGGATTAAACAGGCATACACGAAAAACACCGGCATACACAGGCATACGCTTGCATGAACTGGCACACAAAGGCAAATGCAGGCATACACAGGCATACACAGGCATACACAGGCACACACAGGCATACACAGGCATATACAGGCATACACAGGCATACACAGGCATACAAAGGTATACACAGGCATACACTGGCATACACAAGTATACACAGGCATACACGGGCAGAAACAGGCATACACAGACATACACAGGCATACACAGTAATACACAGGCTTACACAGGCATACACAGGTATACACAGGCATACACAGTCATACACAGGCATTCACTGGCATTAACAAGCATACACAGACTTATACAAGCATTCAAGCTGACAAGCGTATACAAGCATTCACAGGCTGACACAGTCATACACAGGCATACACTGGCATACATAGGCATACACAGGCATAACCAGGCATACACAGGCATATACAGGCATACAGAGTCATATACAGGCATACACAGGCATACACAGGCATTCACAGGCATACATCCATACACTGGCATACACAGGCATACAAAGGCATACACAGCCATAAACAGCCATACACAGGCATAGACTGGCATACACAGGCATTCATAGTCATAAACAGGCATACGCTGGCATATACAGACATGCACTGAGATATACAGGCATACACAGGCATAACCAGGCATACACAGGCATACACAGGCATACACAGGCATACACAGGCATACACAGGCTAACACAGGCATACACAGGCATACACAGGCATACACGGGCATACACAGGCATACACAGCCATACACAGCCATACAAAGCCATACACAGGCATAGACGGGCATACACAGGCATTCATAGTCATAAACAGGCATACGCTGGCATATACAGACATACACTGAGATATACAGGCATACACAGGCATAACCAGGCATACACAGGCATACACAGGCATCACAGGCTTACACAGGCATACACAGGCATACAAAAGCATACACAGGCATACACTGGCATACACGGGCAGAAACAGGCATACACAGACATACACAGGCATACACAGTCATACACACGCTTACACAGGCATACACAGGTATACACAGGCATACACAGTCATACACAGGCATACACTGGCATGCACAAGCATACACAGCCTTATACAAGCATTCAAGCTGACAAGCGTATACAAGCATTCACAGGCTGACACAGTCATACACAGGCATACACTGGCATACACAGGCATACACAGGCATAACCAGGCATACACAGGCATATACAGGCATACAGAGTCATATACAGGCATACACAGGCATAACCAGGCATACACAGGCATACACAGGCATACACAGGCATACACAGGCATACACAGGCATACACAGGCTAACACAGGCATACACAGGCATACACAGGCATACACGGGCATACACAGGCATACACAGCCATACACAGCCATACAAAGCCATACACAGGCATAGACGGGCATACACAGGCATTCATAGTCATAAACAGGCATACGCTGGCATATACAGACATGCACTGAGATACACAGGCATACACAGGCATAACCAGGCATACACAGGCATACACAGGCATACACAGGCATACACAGGCATACACAGGCATACACAGGCTAACGCATACACAGGCATCACAGGCGTACACAGGCATACACAGGCATACAAAAGCATACACAGGCATACACTGGCATACACGGGCAGAAACAGGCATACACAGACATACACAGGCATACACAGTCATACACACGCTTACACAGGCATACACAGGTATACACAGGCATACACAGTCATACACAGGCATACACTGGCATGCACAAGCATACATAGCCTTATACAAGCATTCAAGCTGGCAAGCGTATACAAGCATTCACAGGCTGACACAGTCATACACAGGCATACACTGGCATACACAGGCATACACAGGCATAACCAGGCATACACAGGCATACACAGTCATACACAGGCTTACACAGGCATACACAGGCATACACAGCCATACACAGGCGTAGACTGACATATACAGGCATTCATAGTCATAAACAGGCGTACGCTGGCATATACAGACATACACTGAGATATACAGGCATACACAGGCATACACAGGCAGTCACAGGCATACACAGGCATACACAGGCATACACAGGCATACACAGGCATACACAGGCATACACGGGCATGCACAGGCATACACAGGCATACACAGCCATACACAGGCATACACAGGCATACACAAGCATACACAGACATATACAAGCATAGAGGCATACTGGCGTACATGCGTACAGGATTAAACAGGCATACACGAAAAACACCGGCATACACAGGCATACGCTTGCATGAACTGGCACACAAAGGCAAATGCAGGCATACACAGGCATACACAGGCATGCAAAGGCATACACAGGCATACACTGGCATACACAAGTATACACAGGCATACACGGGCAGAAACAGGCATACACAGGTATACACAGGCATACACAGTCATACACAGGCATACACTGGCATACACAAGCATACACAGACTTATACAGGCGTATACAAGCATTCACAGGCTGACACAGTCATACACAGGCATACACTGGCATACACAGGCATACACAGGCATAACCAGGCATACACAGGCATACACAGCCATACACAGGCTTACACAGGCATACACATGCATACACAGCCATACACAGGCATAGACTGACATATACAGGCGTTCATAGTCATAAACAGGCATACGCTGGCATATACAGACATACACTGAGATATACAGGCATACCCAGGCATACACAGGCAGTCACAGGCATACACAGGCATACACAGGCATACACAGGCATACACAGGCATACACGGGCATGCAGAGGCATACACAGGCATACACAGCCATACACCGGCATACACAGGCATACACAAGCATACACAGACATATACAAGCATAGAGGCATACTGGCGTACATGCGTACAGGATTAAACAGGCATACACGAAAAACACAGGAAATACACAGGCATACACTGGCATAAACTGGCATACAAAGGCAAACGCAGGCACGCACAGGCATACACAGGGATATACAGGCATACATAGGCATACACAGGCATACAAAGGCATACACAGGCATACACAGGCATACACAAGTATACATAGGCATACACGGGCAGAAAAAGGCATACACAGACATACACTGGCATACACATGCATACACATGCACACACAGGCATACACAGGCATACACAGGCATACACAGGCATACACAGGCATACACAGGCATACACAGGCATACACAGGCATACACAGGCATACACAGGTATACACAGGCATACACAGGCTTACACAGGCATACACTGGCACACACAGGCATACACAGGCATACACAGGCATACACAGGCATACACAGGCATACACAGGCATACACAGGCATACACAGGCATACACAGGCATACGCAGGCATACACAGGCATACACAGGCATACACAGGCATACACAGGCATACACAGTCATACACAGGCATACACAGGCATAGACTGGCATACACAGGCATTCATAGTCATAAACAGGCATACGCTGGCATATACAGACATACACTGAGATATACAGGCATACACAGGCAGTCACAGGCATACACAGGCATACAGAGGCATACACAGGCATACACAGGTATACACAAGCATACACCGACATATACAAGCATACACAGGTATACACAAGCATACGCCGACATATACAAGCATACAGGCATACTGGCGTACATGCGTACAGGATTAAACAGGCATACACGAAGAACACCGGCATACACAGGCATACGCTTGCATGAACTGGCACACAAAGGCAAATGCAGGCATACACAGGCATACACAGGCACACACAGGCATACACAGGCATATACAGGCATACACAGGCATACACAGGCATACAAAGGCATACACAGGCATACACTGGCATACACAAGTTTACACAGGCATACACAGGCATACACAGGCATACACAGTTATACACAGGCATACACAGGCTTACACAGGCATACACTGGCACACACAGGCATACACAGGCATACACAGGCATACACAGGCATACACAGGCATACACAGGCATACACAGGCATACACAGGCATACACAGGCATACGCAGGCATACACAGGCATACACAGGCATACACAGGCATACACAGGCATACACAGGCATACACAGGCATACACAGGCATACACAGGCATACACAGGCATACACAGTTATACACAGGCATACACAGGCTTACACAGGCATACACTGGCACACACAGGCATACACAGGCATACACAGGCATACACAGGCATACACAGGCATACACAGGCATACACAGGCATACACAGGCATACACAGGCATACACAGGCATACGCAGGCATACACAGGCATACACAGGCATACACAGGCATACACAGGCATACACAGTCATACACAGGCATACACAGGCATACACAGGCATAGACTGGCATACACAGGCATACACAGGCATACAAAGGCATACACAGGCATACACTGGCATACACAAGTATACACAGGCATACACAGGCATACACAGGCATACACAGGCATACACAGGCATACACAGGCATACGCAGGCATACACAGGCATATACAAGCATACAGGCATACTGGCGTACATGCGTACAGGATTAAACAGGCATACACGAAGAACACCGGCATACACAGGCATACGCTTGCATGAACTGGCACACAAAGGCAAATGCAGGCATACACAGGCATACACAGGCACACACAGGCATACACAGGCATACACATGCATACACATGCACACACAGCACAGTGGTCGGGCCCATAGGCCATAAATCAAAAAATTTTTTTTTGAATATTAACTTAAAAAGTAACCAGTTCTGCTCTATAATATGGAAACTTCGTCGCCCCATACCTGATTTTTCTATGAATCAAACAGTTATTTTTAAAATCAGCATCAAAGTTGTGAATGCGTGCTCATTTGCGTTGAAAAATTGGCAGCTCTGCATATTTTTTACTTCTCTATCCAACTTCAAAGACATCAAACGTCTACAAAAGTGCTCCGATTTTAATTATTTAAAATGAATTTTAAAGTTGAAGGTATTTACTTTAAATGCGTATAAAAATAATAAACTAACTTGCCAAATTCTCTCTTGTGAAATTAATCTTATCGTCAACCCTTTTTGTGTCTTTTGTGTGCGTCTTTTTCATGTTTACTTAAAGTTTTAATTATATTGCCCCGCGCTCCCCCCAATGTGAGTATTACCAGTGCATTTGTTAGTATTCTAAGATAATATAACTCTTAAGTCTAGCTGCAAATAGTTGCAAACCTATTTAAAGTAATCAATAAACTAACGCCGCCTCCCTCATTCTCAACGATAAAAATGCGTTGAAACCAGCTTATCTTTTTGTGTTTTTGTGATGTTGCTTTTGTTATCGTCGTTTGCAGGTAATAGTAATGGATGTATTTCTGTTTGTATACATTTTTGCTGTTGTTTTAATTATATTTTTTTTAACTTCGAATTTTATATAGACGATTCTTCTAAATGTGTCTTTTCACGAATGCACATTTTTGATCTTTGGGTCACAGAAAAGGGCACGAATACGGAAAAAAACTAATAAAGTGATTGCTGAAATAGAACTTAGTATAAGAAAAAAGGGATTCACAGTCGAGTTGGGTAGCCTAAAAAAATGTATTGGTTATATTTGCAAAAAAATGTCATCAGGATACAATATAAATGCAGAAAAATTCGGAAAGTATGCTTTAGAAACCGCACAACAACTAATAAATGAATATCCGTGGTATTACCTTCCTGCTTCAGTACATAAAGTTTTAGTACATGGCTCTGATATTATAAAAAATTGTTTAGTGTCTATTGGAGAGTTATCTGAAGAAGCTGCAGAGTCAAGAAACAAAGACATTAAAATGTTTAGGCTTAAGCATACACGAAAAATTTCACGTGTTATAACGAACACCGACTTAATTAATAGACTATTTTTAAGTTCAGATCCTTTTTTTCGGGTCAAAGAAAACTGCTTTGTAAAAAAAACTCTAAGCTTTTAAATTCAGCAATTGATTTGCTTGATTCAATGTAAAATATTTATTGTTATATTTATAAAATAAAGTTGAAGTTTAATTAAATGTTTTTGAATATAGGGTTTGTAATGCTAAGGGTTGTGCTTCACAGATATAAGGAGTATATATATTCTTAATCGGAGGACCAAACTGAGTCGATATATATGCCCAATAGTCTAAATATATAGTATATTTAAATTTTGTTTCATTTAAAAAAAAATGCTGCATGCTTTTAGGTGCTCGAAAAAAGGATTTTTGTATTTTGCGGGGGAAGAAAGGATCCAATTTTAAAAATTTTTTTACCTTATTTTTTAAATTTATATTAGATGCCTAAAACGAAATCTTAGCCTTCTAGCTGCATGGGAAGTATTTATGGCCGCTCTCCCATACAAGCCCGACCACTGTGCACAGGCATACACAGGCATACACAGGCATACACAGGCATACACAGGCATACACAGGCATACACAGGCATACACAGGCATACACAGGCATACACAGGCATACACAGGCATACACAGTTATACACAGGCATACACAGGCTTACACAGGCATACACTGGCACACACAGGCATACACAGGCATACACAGGCATACACAGGCATACACAGGCATACACAGGCATACACAGGCATACACAGGCATACACAGGCATACACAGGCATACGCAGGCATACACAGGCATACACAGGCATACACAGGCATACACAGGCATACACAGTCATACACAGGCATACACAGGCATACACAGGCATAGACTGGCATACACAGGCATTCATAGTCATAAACAGGCATACGCTGGCATATACAGACATACACTGAGATATACAGGCATACACAGGCAGTCACAGGCATACACAGGCATACACAGGCATACACAGGCATACACAGGCATACACAGGTATACACAAGCATACACCGACATATACAAGCATACACAGGCATACACAAGCATACACCGACATATACAAGCATACAGGCATACTGGCGTACATGCGTACAGGATTAAACAGGCATACACGAAGAACACCGGCATACACAGGCATACGCTTGCATGAACTGGCACACAAAGGCAAATGCAGGCATACACAGGCATACACAGGCACACACAGGCATACACAGGCATATACAGGCATACACAGGCATACACAGGCATACAAAGGCATACACAGGCATACACTGGCATACACAAGTATACACAGGCATACACAGGCATACACAGGCATACACAGGCATACGCAGGCATACACAGGCATACACAGGCATACACAGGCATACACAGGCATACACAGTCATACACAGGCATACACAGGCATACACAGGCATAGACTGGCATACACAGGCATTCATAGTCATAAACAGGCATACGCTGGCATATACAGACATACACTGAGATATACAGGCATACACAGGCAGTCACAGGCATACACAGGCATACACAGGCATACACAGGCATACACAGGTATACACAAGCATACACCGACATATACAAGCATACACAGGTATACACAAGCATACACCGACATATACAAGCATACAGGCATACTGGCGTACATGCGTACAGGATTAAACAGGCATACACGAAGAACACCGGCATACACAGGCATACGCTTGCATGAACTGGCACACAAAGGCAAATGCAGGCATACACAGGCATACACAGGCACACACAGGCATACACAGGCATATACAGGCATACACAGGCATACACAGGCATACAAAGGCATACACAGGCATACACTGGCATACACAAGTATACACAGGCATACACGGGCAGAAACAGGCATACACAGACATACACAGGCATACACAGTCATACACAGGCTTACACAGGCATACACAGGTATACACAGGCATACACAGTCATACACAGGCATACACTGGCATACACAGGCATACACAGGCATAACCATGCATACACAGGCATACACAGGCATACACAGGCATACACAGGCATACACAGGCATACACAGGCATACACAGGCATACACAGGCATACACAGGCATACACAGTTATACACAGGCATACACAGGCTTACACAGGCATACACTGGCACACACAGGCAAACACAGGCATACACAGGCATACACAGGCATACACAGGCATACACAGGCATACACAGGCATACACAGGCATACACAGGCATACGCAGGCATACACAGGCATACACAGGCATACACAGGCATACACAGGCATACACAGGCATACACAGTCATACACAGGCATACACAGGCATACACAGGCATAGACTGGCATACACAGGCATTCATAGTCATAAACAGGCATACGCTGGCATATACAGACATACACTGAGATATACAGGCATACACAGGCAGTCACAGGCATACACAGGCATACACAGGCATACACAGGCATACACAGGCATACACAGGCATACACAGGTATACACAAGCATACACCGACATATACAAGCATACACAGGTATACACAAGCATACACCGACATATACAAGCATACAGGCATACTGGCGTACATGCGTACAGGATTAAACAGGCATACACGAAGAACACCGGCATACACAGGCATACGCTTGCATGAACTGGCACACAAAGACAAATGCAGGCATACACAGGCATACACAGGCACACACAGGCATACACAGGCATATACAGGCATACACAGGCATACACAGGCATACAAAGGCATACACAGGCATACAGTGGCATACACAAGTATACACAGGCATACACGGGCAGAAACAGGCATACACAGACATACACAGGCATACACAGTCATACACAGGCTTACACAGGCATACACAGGTATACACAGGCATACACAGTCATACACAGGCATACACTGGCATACACAGGCATACACAGGCATAACCAGGCATACACAGGCATACACAGGCATACACAGGCATACACAGGCATACACAAGCATACACAGACATATACAAGCATAGAGGCATACTGGCGTACATGCGTACAGGATTAAACAGGCATACACGAAAAACACCGGCATACACAGGCATACGCTTGCATGAACTGGCACACAAAGGCAAATGCAGGCATACACAGGCATACACAGGCACACACAGGCATACACAGGCATATACAGGCATACACAGGCATACACAGGCATACAAAGGCATACACAGGCATACACAAGTATACACAGGCATACACGGGCAGAAACAGGCGTACACAGGTATACACAGGCATACACAGTCATACACAGGCATACACTGGCATACACAAGCATACACAGGTATACACAGGCATACACAGTCATACACAGGCATACACTGGCATACACAGGCATACACAGGCATAACCAGGCATACACAGGCATACACAGGCACACACAGGCATACACAGGCATATACAGGCATACACAGGCATACACAGGCATACACAAGTATACATAGGCATACACGGGCAGAAAAAGGCATACACACACATACACTGGCATACACATGCATACACATGCACACACAGGCATACACAGGCATACACAGGCATACACAGGCATACACAGGCATACACAGGCATACACAGGCATACACAGGCATACACAGGCATACAGAGGCATACACAGGCAAACACAGGCATACACAGGCATACACAGGCATACACAGTTATACACAGGCATACACAGGCTTACACAGGCATACACTGGCACACACAGGCATACACAGGCATACACAGGCATACACAGGCATACACAGGCATACACAGGCATACACAGGCATACACAGGCATACGCAGGCATACACAGGCATACACAGGCATACACAGGCATACACAGGCATACACAGTCATACACAGGTATACACAGGCATACACAGGCATAGACTGGCATACACAGGCATTCATAGTCATAAACAGGCATACGCTGGCATATACAGACATACACTGAGATATACAGGCATACACAGGCATACACAGGCATACACAGGCATACACAGGCATACACAGGTATACACAAGCATACACCGACATATACAAGCATACACAGGTATACACAAGCATACACCGACATATACAAGCATACAGGCATACTGGCGTACATGCGTACAGGATGAAACAGGCATACACGAATAACACCGGCATACACAGGCATACGCTTGCATGAACTGGCACACAAAGGCAAATGCAGGCATACACAGGCATACACAGGCACACACAGGCATACACAGGCATATACAGGCAAAAACAGGCATACACAGGCATACAAAGGCATACACAGGCATACACTGGCATACACAAGTATACACAGGCATACACGGGCAGAAACAGGCATACACAGACATACACAGGCATACACAGTCATACACAGGCTTACACAGGCATACACAGGTATACACAGGCATACACAGTCATACACAGGCATACACTGGCATACACAGGCATACACAGGCATAACCAGGCATACACAGGCATACACAGGCATACACAGGCATACACAAGCATACACAGACATATACAAGCATAGAGGCATACTGGCGTACATGCGTACAGGATTAAACAGGCATACACGAAAAACACCGGCATACACAGGCATACGCTTGCATGAACTGGCACACAAAGGCAAATGCAGGCATACACAGGCATACACAGGCACACACAGGCATACACAGGCATATACAGGCATACACAGGCATATACAGGCATACACAGGCATACACAGGCATACAAAGGCATACACAGGCATACACAAGGATACACAGGCATACACGGGCAGAAACAGGGATACACAGGTATACACAGGCATACACAGTCATACACAGGCATACACTGGCATACACAAGCATACACAGACTTATACAGGCGTATACAAGCATTCACAGGCTGACACAGTCATACACAGGCATACACTGGCATACACAGGCATACACAGGCATAGCCAGGCATACACAGGCATACACAGTCATACACAGGCTTACACAGGCATACACAGGCATACACAGGCATACACAGCCATACACAGGCATAGACTGACATATACAGGCATTCATAGTCATAAACAGGCGTACGCTGGCATATACAGACATACACTGAGATATACAGGCATACACAGGCAGTCACAGGCATACACAGGCATACACAGGCATACACAGGCATACACAGGCATACACAGGCACTCACAGTCATACACAGGCATACACAGGCATACACAGGCATACACAGGCATACACAGGCATACACTGGCATACACAGACATACACAGACTTATACAGGCATACCCAGACATACACAGACTTATACAGGCATACCCAGGCATACACAGGCATACACAACCATATACAGGCATAGACTGGCATACACTGACATATACAGGCATACACAGGCAGTCACTGGCATACACAGGCATATACAGGCATACACAGGCATACACAGGCATACACAGGCATACACAGGCATACACAGGTATACACAAGCATACACCGACATATACAAGCATACACAGGTATACACAAGCATACACCGACATATACAAGCATACAGGCATACTGGCGTACATGCGTACAGGATGAAACAGGCATACACGAATAACACCGGCATACACAGGCATACGCTTGCATGAACTGGCACACAAAGGCAAATGCAGGCATACACAGGCATACACAGGCATACACAGGCATATACAGGCATACACAGGCATACACAGGCATACAAAGGCATACACAGGCATACACTGGCATACACAAGTATACACAGGCATACACGGGCAGAAACAGGCATACACAGACATACACAGGCATACACAGTCATACACAGGCTTACACAGGCATACACAGGTATACACAGGCATACACAGTCATACACAGGCATACACAGGCATACACAGTTATACACAGGCATACACAGGCTTACACAGGCATACACTGGCACACACAGGCATACACAGGCATACACAGGCATACACAGGCATACACAGGCATACACAGGCATACACAGGCATACACAGGCATACGCAGGCATACACAGGCATACACAGGCATACACAGGCATATACAGGCATACACAGGCATACACAGGCATACAAAAGCATACACAGGCATACACAAGTATACACAGGCATACACGGGCAGAAACAGGCATACACAGGTATACACAGGCATACACAGTCATACACAGGCATACACTGGCATACACAAGCATACACAGGTATACACAGGCATACACAGTCATACACAGGCATACACTGGCATACACAGGCATACACAGGCATAACCAGGCATACACAGGCATACACAGGCATACTCAGGCACACACAGGCATACACAGGCATATACAGGCATACACAGGCATACACAGGCATACAAAGGCATACACAGGCATACACAAGTATACACAGGCATACACTGGCATACACAAGCATACACAGACTTATACAGGCGTATACAAGCATTCACAGGCTGACACAGTCATACACAGGCATACACTGGCATACACAGGCATACACAGGCATAACCAGGCATACACAGGCATACACAGTCATACACAGGCTTACACAGTCATACACACGCATACACACGCATACACAGCCATACACAGGCATAGACTGACATATACAGGCATTCATAGTCATAAACAGGCGTACGCTGGCATATACAGACATACACTGAGATATACAGGCATACACAGGCATACACAGGCAGTCACAGGCATACACAGGCATACACAGGCATACACAGGCATACACAGGCATACACAGGCATACACGGGCATGCACAGGCATACACAGGCATACACAGCCATACACAGGCATACACAGGCATACACAAGCATACACAGACATATACAAGCATAGAGGCATACTGGCGTACATGCGTACAGGATTAAACAGGCATACACGAAAAACACCGGCATACACAGGCATACGCTTGCATGAACTGGCACACAAAGGCAAATGCAGGCATACACAGGCATACACAGGCACACACAGGCATACACAGGCATATACAGGCATATACAGGCATACACAGGCATATACAGGCATACACAGGCATACACAGGCATACAAAGGCATACACAGGCATACACAAGGATACACAGGCATACACGGGCAGAAACAGGGATACACAGGTATACACAGGCATACACTGTCATACACAGGCATACACTGGCATACACAAGCATACACAGACTTATACAGGCGTATACAAGCATTCACAGGCTGACACAGTCATACACAGGCATACACTGGCATACACAGGCATACACAGGCATAGCCAGGCATACACAGGCATACACAGTCATACACAGGCTTACACAGGCATACACAGGCATACACAGGCATACACAGCCATACACAGGCATAGACTGACATATACAGGCATTCATAGTCATAAACAGGCGTACGCTGGCATATACAGACATACACTGAGATATACAGGCATACACAGGCAGTCACAGGCATACACAGGCATACACAGGCATACACAGGCATACACAGGCATACACAGGCATACACAGGCATACACAGGCACTCACAGTCATACACAGGCATACACAGGCATACACAGGCATACACAGGCATACACTGGCATACACAGACATACACAGACTTATACAGGCATACCCAGACATACACAGACTTATACAGGCATACCCAGGCATACACAGGCATACACAACCATATACAGGCATAGACTGGCATACACTGACATATACAGGCATACACAGGCAGTCACTGGCATACACAGGCATACACAGGCATACACAGGCATACACAGGCATACACAGGCATTCACAGGCTTACACAGGCATACACAGGCTTACACAGGCATACACAGGCACACACAGGCATACGAAGGCATACACGGGCATACGCAGGCTTATACAGGCACACGCAGGCATACACAGGCATATACAGGCATATACATGCATACACAGGCATACACAGGCAAACACTGGCATACTCAAGTATACACAGGCATACACGGGCATGCACAGCCATACACAGGCATACACAGGCATACACAGGCATACACAGGCCTACACAGGCATACACAGGCATACACAGGCATACACAGGCATACACAGGCATACACAGGCATACACAGGCATACACGGGCATACACAGGCATACACAGGCATACACAGGCATACACAGGCATACACAGGCATACACAGGCATACACAGGCATACACAGGCATTCACAGGCACACACAAGCATACACAGCCATATACAGGCATAGACAGGCATACACTGGCATACACAGGCATACACGGGCATCCACTGGCTTGCACAGCCATATACAGGCATAGACAGGCATACCCTGGCATACACAGGCATACACGGGCATCCACTGGCTTACACGGGCATCCACTGGTTTACCCAGACATAAACGGGCATGCACAGGCATAAACAGGCATACACAGACATATACAGGCTTACACAGACATACACGGGCATACACAGGCATACACACGCATACACAGGCATACACAGGCATACACAGGCATACACAGGCACACACAGGTATACACAGGCATACACAGGCATACACAGGCATTCACAGGCATACACAAGCATACACAGCCATATACAGGCATAGACAGGCATACACTGGCATACACGGGCATCCACTGGCTTACACAGACATACACGGGCATGCACAGGCATACACAGGCATACACAGACATATACAGGCTTACACGGACATACACGGGCATGCACAGGCATACACAGGCATACACAGGCATACACAGACATATACAGGCATACACAGGAATACACGGGCATACACAGGAATACACAGGCATACACAGGCATACACAGGCATGCACAGGCATACACAGGCATACAGAGGCATACAGAGGCATACACAGGCATACACAGGCACACACAGGCATACACAGGCATACACAGGCATACACAGGCATACAATGGCATACACAGGCATACACAGGCATACACAGGCACTCACAGGCATACACAGACATACACAGACTTATACAGGCATTCTCAGGCATACACAGGCATACACAGCTATACACAGGCATAGACTGCCATACACTGACATATACAGGCATACACAGGCAGTCACAGGCATACACAGGCATTCACTGGCATACACAGGCATACACAGGCATACACAGGCATACACAGGCATACACAGGGATACGCAAGCATACAAAGGCATACACAGGCATACACAGGCATACACTGGCATACACTGGCATACACAGGCATACACAGGCATACACAGGTATACACAGGCATACACAGGCATACACAGGCATTCACAGGCATACACAGCCATACACTGGCATACACAGGCATACACAGGCATACACAGGCATACACAGGCATACACAGGCATACAGAGGCATACAGAGGCATACACAGGCATACACAGGCACACACAGGCATACACAGGCATACACAGGCATACACAGGCATACAATGGCATACACAGGCATACACAGGCATACACAGGCACTCACAGGCATACACAGACATACACAGACTTATACAGGCATACCCAAGCATACACAGGCATACACAGCCATACACAGGCATAGACTGGCATACACTGATATATACAGGCATACACAGGCATAAACAGGCATTCACTGGCATACACAGGCATACACAGGCATTCACAGGCTTACACAGGCATACACAGGCATACACAGGCATACACAGGCATACACAGTCATACACAAGCATACACAGACTTATACAGGCATATACAGGCATTCACAGGCTTACACAGGCATACACAGGCATACACTGGCATACACAGGCATACACAGGCATACACAGGCATAACCAGGCATACACAAGCATACACAGGCATACACAGGCATACACAGTCATACACAGGCTAACACAGGCATACACAGGCATACACAGGCATACACAGCCATACACAGCGATACACAGGCATAGACTGGCATACACAGGTATTCATAGTCATAAACAGGCATACGCTGGCATATACAGACATACACTGAGATATACAGGCATACACAGGTATACACAGGCAGTCACAGGCATACACAGGCATACACAGGCATACACAGGCATACACAGGCATACACAGGCATACACAGGCATACACAGGCATACACGGGCATGCACAGGCATACACAGGCATACACAAGCATACACAGACAGATACAAGCATACAGGCATACTGGCGTACATGCGTACAGGATTAAACAGGCATACACGAAAAACACCGGCATACACAGGCATACACTGGCATACACAGGCATATACAAGCATACACAGGCATACACAGGCATACAAAGGCATACACAGGCATACACTGGGATACACAAGTATACACAGGCATACACGGGCAGAAACAGGCATACACAGACATACACAGACATACACAGGCATACAAAGTCATACACAGGCTTACACAGGCATACAAAGGCATACACAGGCATACACAGGCATACACAGGCATACACAGTCATACACAGGCATAACCAGGCATACACAGGCATACACAGGCATACACAGTCATAAACAGGCATACGCTGGCATATACAGACATACACAGGCATACACTGGCATACACAGGCATACACGGGCATACGCAGGCTTACACAGACATACACTGTCATACACAGGCAAACACTAGCAAACACAAGCATACACAGGCATACACAGGCATACACAGGCTCACACAGGCATACACAGGCATATACAGGCATACACAGGCATACACAGGCATTCACAGGCATACACAGCCATACACTGGAATACACTGGAATACACAGGCATACAAAGGCATACACAGGCATACACAGGCAGACACAGGCATACACAGGCATACACAGGCATACACAGGCATACACAGGCATACACAGGCATACACAGGCATACACGGGCATGCGCAGGCATACAGAGGCATACACAGGCATACACAGGCATACACAGGCATACAGAGGCGTACACAGGCATACACAGGCATACACAGGCATACACAACCAAACACAGACATATACAAGCATACAGGCATACTGGCGTACATGCGTACAGGATTAAACAGGCATACACGAAAAACACAGGCATACACAGGCATACACTTGCATAAACTGGCATACAAAGGCAAACGCAGGCATACACAGGCATACACAGGCACACACAGGCATACACAGGCATATACGGGCATACAAAGGCATACACAGGCATACAAAGACATACACAGGCATACACAAGCATACACAGGCATACACGGGCAGAAACAGGCATACACAGACATACACATGCATACACATACATACACAGGCATACACAGTCATACACAGGCATTCACAGGCATACACAGGCATACACAGTCATACACAGGCATAAACAGGCATACGCAGGCATACACAGGCATACACAGGCATACACTTGCATAAACTGGCATACAAAGGTAAACGCAGGCATACACAGGCATACACAGGCACACACAGGCATATACAGGCATACAAAGGCATACACAGGCATACAAAGACATACACAGGCATACACTGGCATACACAAGTATACACAGGCATACACGGGCAGAAACAGGCATACACAGACATACACATGCATACACATGCATACACAGGCATACACAGGCATACACAGGCATACAAAGGCAAACGCAGGCATACACAGGCATACACAGGCACACACAGGCATACACAGGCATATACAGGCATACAGAGGCATACACAAGTATACACAGACATACACGGGCAGAAACAGGCATACACAGGCATACACAGGCATACACTTGCATAAACTGGCATACAAAGGCAAACGCAGGCATACACAGGCATACAAAGGCAAACGCAGGCATACACAGGCATACACAGGCAAACACAGGCATACACAGGCATATACAGGCATACAAAGGCATACACAGGCATACAAAGACATACACAGGCATACAAAGGCATACACAGGCATACAAAGACATACACAGGCATACACTGGCATACACAAGTATACACAAGCAAACACGGGCAGAAACAGTCATACACAGGCATAACCAGGCATACACAGGCATACACAGGCATACACAGGCATACACAGGCATACACAGTCATAAACAGGCATACGCTGGCATATACAGACATACACAGGCATACACTGGCATACACAGGCATAAACGGGCATACGCAGGCTTACACAGACATACACAGGCATACACAGGCAAACACAAGCATACACAAGCATACACAGGCATACACAGGCTCACACAGGCATACACAGGCATATACAGGCATACACAGGCATACACAGGTATTCACAGGCATACGCAGCCATACACTGGCATACACAGGCATACAAAGGCATACACAGGCATACACAGGCATACACAGGCATACAGAGGCATACACAGGCATACACAGCCATACACAGCCATACACAGGTAGAGACTGGCATACACAGGCATTCATAGTCATAAACAAGCATACGCTGGCATATACAGACATACACTGAGATATACAGGCATACACACTCAAACACAGGCAGTCACAGGCATACACAAGCATTTACTGGCATACACAGGCATACACGGGCATACACAGGCATACACAGGCATACACTGGCATGCGCAGGCATACAGAGGCATACACAGGCATACACAGGCATACACAGGCATACAGAGGCGTACACAGGCATACACAGGCATACACAGGCATACACAACCAAACACAGACATATACAAGCATACAGGCATACTGGCGTACATGCGTACAGGATTAAACAGGCATACACGAAAAACACAGGCATACACAGGCATACACTTGCACAAACTGGCATACAAAGGCAAACGCAGCCATACACAGGCATACACAGGCACACTCAGGCATACACAGGCATATACAGGCATACAAAGGCATACACAGGCATACAAAGACATACACAGGCATACACTGGCATACACAAGTATACACAGGCATACACGGGCAGAAACAGGCATACACAGACATACACAGGCATACACAGGCATACACAGTCATACACAGGCATACACAGGCTTACACAGGCATACACAGGCACACACAGGCATACACAGGCATACACAGGCATACACAGGCATACACAGGCATACACAGGCATACACAGGCATACACAGGCATACACAGGCATACACAGGCATACACAGGCATTCACAGGCATACACAGCCATACACAGGCATACAATGGCATACACAGGCATACACGGGCATACACAGGCATACACGGGCATGCACATTCATACACAGTCAAACACAGGCATACACAGGCATACACAGGCATACACAGGCATACACAGGCATACACAATCATACACAGGCATATACAGGCATACACAGGCATACACGGGCATACGCAGGCATACACAGGCATAAACAGGCATACACAGCCATACACAGGCATACAAAGGCATACACAGGCATACACAAGGATACACAGGCATACACGGGCAGAAACAGGGATACACAGGTATACACAGGCATACACAGTCATACACAGGCATACACTGGCATACACAAGCATACACAGACTTATACAGGCGTATACAAGCATTCACAGGCTGACACAGTCATACACAGGCATACACTGGCATACACAGGCATACACAGGCATAGCCAGGCATACACAGGCATACACAGTCATACACAGGCTTACACAGGCATACACAGGCATACACAGGCATACACAGCCATACACAGGCATAGACTGACATATACAGGCATTCATAGTCATAAACAGGCGTACGCTGGCATATACAGGCATACACTGAGATATACAGGCATACACAGGCAGTCACAGGCATACACAGGCATACACAGGCATACACAGGCATACACAGGCATACACAGGCATACACAGGCATACACAGGCACTCACAGTCATACACAGGCATACACAGGCATACACAGGCATACACAGGCATACACTGGCATACACAGACATACACAGACTTATACAGGCATACCCAGACATACACAGACTTATACAGGCATACCCAGGCATACACAGGCATACACAACCATATACAGGCATAGACTGGCATACACTGACATATACAGGCATACACAGGCAGTCACTGGCATACACAGGCATACACAGGCATACACAGGCATACACAGGCATTCACAGGCTTACACAGGCATACACAGGCTTACACAGGCATACACAGGCACACACAGGCATGCGATGGCATACACGGGCATACGCAGGCTTATACAGGCACACACAGGCATACACAGGCATATACAGGCATATACATGCACACACAGGCATACACAGGCAAACACTGGCATACTCAAGTATACACAGGCATACACGGGCATGCACAGCCATACACAGGCATACACAGGCATACACAGGCATACACAGGCCTACACAGGCATACACAGGCATACACAGGCATACACAGGCATACACAGGCATACACAGGCATACACGGGCATACACAGGCATACACAGGCATACACAGGCATACACAGGCATACACAGGCATACACAGGCATACACAGGCATACACAGGCATTCACAGGCACACACAAGCATACACAGCCATATACAGGCATAGACAGGCATACACTGGCATACACAGGCATACACGGGCATCCACTGGCTTGCACAGCCATATACAGGCATAGACAGGCATACCCTGGCATACACAGGCATACACGGGCATCCACTGGCTTACACGGGCATCCACTGGCTTACACAGACATACACGGGCATGCACAGGCATAAACAGGCATACACAGACATATACAGGCTTACACAGACATACACGGGCATACACAGGCATACACACGCATACACAGGCATACACAGGCATACACACGCATACACAGGCACACACAGGTATACACAGGCATACACAGGCATACACAGGCATTCACAGGCATACACAAGCATACACAGCCATATACAGGCATAGACAGGCATACACTGGCATACACAGGCATACACGGGCATCCACTGGCTTACACAGACATACACGGGCATGCACAGGCATACACAGGCATACACAGACATATACAGGCTTACACGGACATACACGGGCATGCACAGGCATACACAGGCATACACAGGCATACACAGACATATACAGGCATACACAGAAATACACGGGCATACACAGGAATACACAGGCATACACAGGCATACACAGGCATGCACAGGCATACACAGGCATACAGAGGCATACAGAGGCATACACAGGCATACACAGGCACACACAGGCATACACAGGCATACACAGGCATACACAGGCATACAATGGCATACACAGGCATACACAGGCATACACAGGCACTCACAGGCATACACAGACATACACAGACTTATACAGGCATTCTCAGGCATACACAGGCATACACAGCTATACACAGGCATAGACTGCCATACACTGACATATACGGGCATACACAGGCAGTCACAGGCATACACAGGCATTCACTGGCATACACAGGCATACACAGGCATACACAGGCATACACAGGCATACACAGGCATACACAGGCATACACAGGCATACACAGGCATACACAGGCATACAGAGGCATACAGAGGCATACACAGGCATACACAGGCACACACAGGCATACACAGGCATACACAGGCATTCACAGGCATACACAGCCATACACTGGCATACACAGGCATACACAGGCATACACAGGCATACACAGGCATACACAGGCATACAGAGGCATACAGAGGCATACACAGGCATACACAGGCACACACAGGCATACACAGGCATACACAGGCATACACAGGCATACAATGGCATACACAGACATACACAGGCATACACAGGCACTCACAGGCATACACAGACATACACAGACTTATACAGGCATACCCAAGCATACACAGGCATACACAGCCATACACAGGCATAGACTGGCATACACTGATATATACAGGCATACACAGGCATAAACAGGCATTCACTGGCATACACAGGCATACACAGGCATACACAGGCATACACAGGCATACACAGGCATACACAGGCATACAGAGGCATACAGAGGCATACACAGGCATACACAGGCACACACAGGCATACACAGGCATACACAGGCATACACAGGCATACAATGGCATACACAGGCATACACAGGCATACACAGGCACTCACAGGCATACACAGACATACACAGACTTATACAGGCATACCCAAGCATACAAAGGCATACACAGGCATACACAGGCATACTCTGGCATACACTGGCATACACAGGCATACACAGGCATACACAGGTATACACAGGCATACACAGGCATACACAGGCATTCACAGGCATACACAGCCATACACTGGCATACACAGGCATACACAGGCATACACAGGCATACACAGGCATACACAGGCATACAGAGGCATACAGAGGCATACACAGGCATACACAGGCACACACAGGCATACACAGGCATACACAGGCATACACAGGCATACAATGGCATACACAGGCATACACAGGCATACACAGGCACTCACAGGCATACACAGACATACACAGACTTATACAGGCATACCCAAGCATACACAGGCATACACAGCCATACACAGGCATAGACTGGCATACACTGATATATACAGGCATACACAGGCATAAACAGGCATTCACTGGCATACACAGGCATACACAGGCATTCACAGGCTTACACAGGCATACACAGGCATACACAGGCATACACAGGCATACACAGTCATACACAAGCATACACAGACTTATACAGGCATATACAGGCATTCACAGGCTTACACAGGCATACACAGGCATACACTGGCATACACAGGCATACACAGGCATACACAGGCATAACCAGGCATACACAAGCATACACAGGCATACACAGGCATACACAGTCATACACAGGCTAACACAGGCATACACAGGCATACACAGGCATACACAGCCATACACAGCGATACACAGGCATAGACTGGCATACACAGGTATTCATAGTCATAAACAGGCATACGCTGGCATATACAGACATACACTGAGATATACAGGCATACACAGGTATACACAGGCAGTCACAGGCATACACAGGCATACACAGGCATACACAGGCATACACAGGCATACACAGGCATACACAGGCATACACGGGCATGCACAGGCATACACAGGCATACACAAGCAGACACAGACAGATACAAGCATACAGGCATACTGGCGTACATGCGTACAGGATTAAACAGGCATACACGAAAAACACCGGCATACACAGGCATACACTGGCATACACAGGCATATACAAGCATACACAGGCATACACAGGCATACAAAGGCATACACAGGCATACACTGGGATACACAAGTATACACAGGCATACACGGGCAGAAACAGGCATACACAGACATACACAGACATACACAGACATACACAGGCATACAAAGTCATACACAGGCTTACACAGGCATACAAAGGCATACACAGGCATACACAGGCATACACAGGCATACACAGGCATACACAGTCATACACAGGCATAACCAGGCATACACAGGCACACACAGGCATACACAGTCATAAACAGGCATACGCTGGCATATACAGACATACACAGGCATACACTGGCATACACAGGCATACACGGGCATACGCAGGCTTACACAGACATACACTGTCATACACAGGCAAACACTAGCAAACACAAGCATACACAGGCATACACAGGCATACACAGGCTCACACAGGCATACACAGGCATATACAGGCATACACAGGCATACACAGGCATTCACAGGCATACACAGCCATACACAGTCATACACAGGCATACAAAGGCATACACAGGCATACACAGGCAGACACAGGCATACACAGGCATACACAGTAGTGTTGGGTAAACCTAGTTCAATTTGAGGAATAAGTTCGTTCGTTCGTTTAAAATCAATGAACTAGTTCGTTCATTTAGTTCATTCGATCATTTTTTAAACTTGCTAGTGTGGTGCTCAAAAAAAAAAATGTTATGAATTTATTTCATACAATGCTGTCATTTAAAATTAATATTATTTATTCAATTTTTGTCAAAAACACTTATACATAATAACAACAAACAGATAATATAGTAATTTTAATGACTTAATTTGATTTCTGAAAAGAGAATAGAGAAGTTTTTCAATAACACATTTTCAATAACATATGATAAAATTATGTTTATACCTGTGATCCATCTACATGTTGCTATGTAGGAACATTAGATATTCTACTTTATTGGGTTTTAGTAGCATCCGTCTTTTTCGGATGATTTCCCCAGCACTTGAAAAGAGGCGTTCGCAAGGAACTGATGTAGCCATAAGGCATAATCGCTTAAGGCTGTAAGAATAAAGATGCGGGTACAACTTCTTTCTTTGTTCCCACCAAACCAAAGGGTCAGCAGTCTTCGGTAAAAATTCCTCTTCGAGGTATTTTTCGATCTCTTTCTCGACCTTTAAATCGAGGATCTAATATGTTACTCTCTGCGTAGAGTTCGTTACTTTCCAGGTTACTAAAGCATCGCATCATCTCAGCTTTTAGAACTGCAACAAGTGCAGCAACACATTTATTCTTGGGCGTCTTGTTATTTAAACAATTCTGTAACAAAATAGCAAGAACTATAACCTTTGAAAGGGTTACATTCTTTTCTGCCGATATTTCTTCTGTTACCTCCAAGAATGGTTTTAATATAGGCAGTAACTCTTCTACTATCGCCCACTCATTCTGAGATAAGTTTAATTCAGGACGCAAATTTGAAAGTGTTAATACAAGAGTATCTTTCAAAACAACAAGCCTTTCTAGCATTTTAAAAATGGAGTTCCAACGAGTTGACACATCTTGAATCAATTTGAGATCGGGCAAGTTCAATTGGGTTTGAGTTGACTTCAGCTTCTTAAGGCCGAGAGTGCTACGATTGAAAAACTCCACAATGAATTTGACTTTGTTTTGTATAACGCTGATTTCGCGGAGTCCTTTTTGCACAATTAGGTTCAAGCCATGTGCAAAACATGGTATATGTGGCCAATTTCCTGTTTTAATGGCATTGACTATATTTGCAGCATTATCAGAAACCACAGCAGATATTTTGTTCTTTATACTCCATCTTTCTGCTATTTTTTGTAAAAATGCGCACATATTTTGACCACTGTGCTGCTCAACGAATGCCTCGCATGCAATCATATGTGAGCTCATAACAGTTGCCTCACTCTCAATAAAATGAGCTGTAACAGCAATATAACTTTCATTTGCTAGAGAGGTCCAACAATCCGTTGTCAAACAAACTGCAGATGCCAGCTCCATTTTTTCTTTGACGCTACCAACAATTTCGTCCCGAAGCTTCGGAAGAAGCACGTTGGACAGCGTTTTTCGAGTGGGCATCTTGTATCCGGGGCAATTAAAATCAGCAATTGAAATCAGGCTCTTCTACAATTCGCAATGCATGATGACCTTTTGCAATCATACGAACTAGTTGCCTATCAATTTTCTTAGTTTTCCCGGCAGGCGGTGGTCGTTGAATGAACGAAGTTATTACATGCTGTTGGGGTCCAATTATCTGAGGAGTCTATGTTAAAAGAAATCAAGAATTTAGTAAGCTTACTTAAATGAATAAATCAAAATATTATGTTTACATTTGCTTCCTGTCGGCTTTCATTGGTTTGGCGCTGTGTTTCCTCCAAAGCTACTGGGTGCTTATTTTTAAGGTGACGCGATAAATTTCCTTGCGATCCACCAGCCACACTAAGCACGGTTTTGCAGTATTTGCATTTTGCACTCTTCTCATCCACTGAATCAAAGAAATTCCAAACTTTGCTATGCTTTCGTTTTGAAGCCATAGATACGCACAAACTTGTAAACCGTAGTTTTAAATGTATGCGAAAATTAATCAGCTTATTCGATAAGCGAATTTTCCAACGAAATGAACTAAGACCGACCTATCGAACTAGGTGTACAACGAACGAACGATCAGGGTAAGAGATCAAAATGAACGACGTGAACTAATGAACTATATTGAACTAAGTGAACTATATTGAACTAAGTGAACTATATTGAACTAAGTGAACTTATTAAACTAGTGAACTATATTGAACTAAGTGAACTATATTGAACTAAGTGAACTTATTGAACTAAGTGAACTATATTGAACTAAGTGAACTATATTGAACTAAGTGAACTATATTGAACTAAGTGAACTATATTGAACTAACGAACTATATTGAACTATAAAGACAAACCTAGTTCGTTCGTTCAGTTTGGTGAATAGTTCAATTTAGTTCGTTCGTTCACGAACGACACAACACTAATACACAGGCATACACAGGCATACACAGGCATACACAGGCATACACGGGCATGCGCAGGCATACAGAGGCATACACAGGCATACACAGGCATACACAGGCATACACAGGCATACAGAGGCGTACACAGGCATACACAGGCATACACAGGCATACACAACCAAACACAGACATATACAAGCATACAGGCATACTGGCGTACATGCGTACAGGATTAAACAGGCATACACAAAAAACACAGGCATACACTTGCATAAACTGGCATACAAAGGCAAACGCAGGCATACACAGGCATACACAGGCACACACAGGCATACACAGGCATATACGGGCATACAAAGGCATACACAGGCATACAAAGACATACACAGGCATACACTGGCATACACAAGCATACACAGGCATACACGGGCAGAAACAGGCATACACAGACATACACATGCATACACATGCATACACAGGCATACACAGTCATACACAGGCATTCACAGGCATACACAGGCATACACAGTCATACACAGGCATAAACAGGCATACGCAGGTATACACAGGCATACACAGGCATACACAGGCATACACTTGCATAAACTGGCATACAAAGGTAAACGCAGGCATACACAGGCATACACAGGCACACACAGGCATATACAGGCATACAAAGGCATACACAGGCATACAAAGACATACACAGGCATACACTGGCATACACAAGTATACACAGGCATACACGGGCAGAAACAGGCATACACAGACATACACATGCATACACATGCATACACAGGCATACACAGGCATACACAGGCATACAAAGGCAAACGCAGGCATACACAGGCATACACAGGCACACACAGGCATACACAGGCATATACAGGCATACAGAGGCATACACAAGTATACACAGACATACACGGGCAGAAACAGGCATACACAGGCATACACAGGCATACACTTGCATAAACTGGCATACAAAGGCAAACGCAGGCATACACAGGCATACAAAGGCAAACGCAGGCATACACAGGCATACACAGGCAAACACAGGCATACACAGGCATATACAGGCATACAAAGGCATACACAGGCATACAAAGACATACACAGGCATACACTGGCATACACAAGTATACACAAGCAAACACGGGCAGAAACAGTCATACACAGGCATAACCAGGCATACACAGGCATACACAGGCATACACAGGCATACACAGTCATAAACAGGCATACGCTGGCATATACAGACATACACAGGCATACACTGGCATACACAGGCATAAACGGGCATACGCAGGCTCACACAGACATACACAGGCATACACAGGCAAACACAAGCATACACAAGCATACACAGGCATACACAGGCTCACACAGGCATACACAGGCATATACAGGCATACACAGGCATACACAGGTATTCACAGGCATATGCAGCCATACACTGGCATACACAGGCATACAAAGGCATACACAGGCATACACAGGCATACACAGGCATACAGAGGCATACACAGGCATACACAGCCATACACAGCCATACACAGGTAGAGACTGGCATACACAGGCATTCATAGTCATAAACAAGCATACGCTGGCATATACAGACATACACTGAGATATACAGGCATACACACGCAAACACAGGCAGTCACAGGCATACACAAGCATTTACTGGCATACACAGGCATACACGGGCATACACAGGCATACACAGGCATACACTGGCATGCGCAGGCATACACAGGCATACACAGGCATACAAGAGCATACACAGACATATACAAGTATACAGGCATACTGGCGTGCATGCGTCCAGGATTCAACAGGCATACACGAAAAACACAGGCATACACAGGCATACACTTGCACAAACTGGCATACAAAGGCAAACGCAGCCATACACAGGCATACACAGGCACACTCAGGCATACACAGGCATATACAGGCATACAAAGGCATACACAGGCATACAAAGACATACACAGGCATACACTGGCATACACAAGTATACACAGGCATACACGGGCAGAAACAGGCATACACAGACATACACAGGCATACACAGGCATACACAGTCATACACAGGCATACACAGGCTTACACAGGCATACACAGGCACACACAGGCATACACAGGCATACACAGGCATACACAGGCATACACAGGCATACACAGGCATACACAGGCATACACAGGCATACACAGGCATACACAGGCATACACAGGCATACACAGGCATTCACAGGCATACACAGCCATACACAGGCATACAATGGCATACACAGGCATACACGGGCATACACAGGCATACACGGGCATGCACAGGCATACACAGTCAAACACAGGCATACACAGGCATACACAGGCATACACAGGCATACACAGGCATACACAGGCATACACAATCATACACAGGCATATACAGGCATACACAGGCATACACGGGCATACGCAGGCATACACAGGCATAAACAGGCATACACAGCCATACACAGGCATACACAGGCATACACAGGCATACACAGGAATACACAGGCATACACAGGCATACACAGGCATACACAGGCTTACACAGGCATAAACAGGCATACACAGGCATACACAGGCAGTCACAGGCATATACAGGCATTTACTGGCATACACTGGCATACACGGGCATACACAGGCATACACAGGCATACACGGGCATGCACAGGCATACACAGGCATACACAAGCATACACAGGCATACACAGGCATACACAAGCATACACAGACATATACAAGCATACAGGCATACTGGCGTACATGCGTACAGGATAAAACAGGCATACACGAAAAACACAGGCATACACAGGCATACACTTGCATAAACTGGCATACAAAGGCAAACGCAGGCATACACAAGCATACACAGGCACACACAGGCATACACAGGCATATACAGGCATACAAAGACATACACAGGCATACACGGGCAGAAACAGGCATACACAGACATACACTGGCATACACATGCATACACATGCATACACAGGCATACACAGTCATACACAGGCATACACAGGCATACACAGGCATACACAGGCATACACAGTCATACACAGGCATACACAGGCTTACACAGGCATACACAGGCACACACAGGAATACACAGGCAAACACAGGCATACACAGGCATACACAGGCATACACAGGCATACATAGGCATACACAGGCATACTCAGGCATGCACAGGCATACACAGGCATACACAGGCATTCACAGGCATACACATGCATAACCTGGCATACACAGCCATACACAGGCATACACTGGCATACACAAGCATACACGGGCATACACAGGCATACACGGGCATACACAGGCTTACACAGGCATACATAGGCACACACAGGCATACACAGGCATACACAGGCATACACAGGCATACACAGGCAGACACAGGCATACACAGGCATATACAGGCATACACAGGCATACACAGGCATACACAGGCATACACAATCATACGCAGGCATATACAGGCATACACAGGCATACACGGGCATACGCAGGCATACACAGGCATACACAGGCATACACAGCCATACACAGGCATACACAGGCAGACACAGGCATACACAGGCATACACAGGCATACACAGGCATACACAGGCATACACAGGCATACACAGGCATACACAGGCATACACAGGCATACACAGGCATTCACAGGCATACACATGCATAAACTGGCATACACAGCCTTACACAGGCATACACTGGCATACACAGGCATACACAGGCATACACAATCATACACAGGGATATACAGGCATACACAGGCATACACGGGCATACGCAGGCATACACAGGCATACACAGGCATACACAGCCATACACAGGCATACACAGGCAGACACAGGCATACACAGGCATACACAGGCATACACAGGCATACACAGGCATACACAGGCATACACAGGCATACACAGGCATACACAGGCATACACAGGCATACACAGGCATAAAAAGGCATACACAGGCATGCACAGGCATACACGGGCATGCACAGGCATACACAGGCATACACAGGCATACACAGGCATACACAGGCATACACAGGCATACACAGGAATACACAGGCATACACAGGCATACACAGGCATACACAATCATACACAGGCATATACAGGCATACACAGGCATACACGGGCATACGCAGGCATACACAGGCATACACAGGCATACACAGCCATACACAGGCATACACAGGCAGACACAGGCATACACAGGCATACACAGGCATACACAGGCATACACAGGCTTACACAGGCATACACAGGCATACACAGGCATACACAGGCAGTCACAGGCATATACAGGCATTTACTGGCATACACTGGCATACACGGGCATACACAGGCATACACAGGCATACACGGGCATGCACAGGCATACACAGGCATACACAAGCATACACAGGCATACACAGGCATACACAAGCATACACAGACATATACAAGCATACAGGCATACTGGCGTACATGCGTACAGGATTAAACAGGCATACACGAAAAACACAGGCATACACTTGCATAAACTGGCATACAAAGGCAAACGCAGGCATACACAAGCATACACAGGCACACACAGGCATACACAGGCATATACAGGCATACAAAGGCATACACAGGCATACAAAGACATACACAGGCATACACTGGCATACACAAGTATACACAGGCATACAAGGGCAGAAACAGGCATACACAGACATACACTGGCATACACATGCATACACATGCATACACAGGCATACACAGTCATACACAGGCATACACAGGCATACACAGGCATACACAGGCATACACAGGCATACACAGTCATACACAGGCATACACAGGCTTACACAGGCATACACAGGCACACACAGGCATACACAGGAAACACAGGCATACACAGGCATACACAGGCATACACAGGCATACACAGGCATACATAGGCATACACAGGCATACTCAGGCATGCACAGGCATACACAGGCATACACAGGCATACACAGGCATTCACAGGCATACACATGCATAAACTGGCATACACAGCCATACACAGGCATACACTGGCATACACAAGCATACACGGGCATACACAGGCATACACGGGCATACACAGGCATACACAGGCATACACAGGCACACACAGGCATACACAGGCATACACAGGCATACACAGGCATACACAGGCATACACAGGCATACACAGGCATACACAGGCATACACAGGCATACACAGGCATACACAGGCATACACAGGGATACACAGGCATACACAGGCATTCACAGGCATACACATGCATAAATTTGCATACACACAGCATACACAGCCATACACAGGCATACACAGGCATACACGGGCATACACAGGCATACACGGGCATGCACAGGCATACACAGGCATACACAGGCATACACAGGCATACACAGGCATACACAGGCATACACAGGCATACACAGGCATACACAGGCATACACAGGCATACACAGGCATACACAGGCATACACGGGCATACGCAGGCATACACAGGCATACACAGGCATACACAGGCATACACAGGCATACACAGGCATACACAGGCATACACAGCCATTCACAGGCATACACAGGCTTACACAGGCATACACAGGCACACACAGGCATACACAGGCATACACAGGCATACACAGGCATACACAGGCATACACAGGCATACACAGGCATATACAGGCATACACAGGCATACACTGGCATACACAATTATACACAAGCATACACGGGCATACACAGGCATTCACAGGCTTACACAGGCATACACAGGCACACACAGGCATACACAGGCATACACAGGCATACACAGGCATACACAGGCATACACAGTCATACACAGTCATAAACAGGCATACGCTGGCATATACAGACATACACTGGCATACACTGGCATACACAGGCATACACGGGCATACGCAGGCTTACACAGACATACACAGGCATACACAGGCAAACACAAGCATACACAAGCATACACAGGCATACACAGGCTCACACAGGCATACACAGGCATATACAGGCATACACAGGCATACACAGGCATTCACAGGCATACACAGGCATACACAGGCATACACAGCCATACACAGGCAAACACAAGCATACACAAGCATACACAGGCATACACAGGCTCACACAGGCATACACAGGCATATACAGGCATACACAGGCATACACAGGCATTCACAGGCATACACAGGCATACACAGGCATACACAGCCATACACAGCCATACACAGCCATACACAGGTAGAGACTGGCATACACAGGCATTCATAGTCATAAACAAGCATACGCTGGCATATACAGACATACACTGAGATATACAGGCATACACAGGCAAACACAGGCATACACAAGCATTTACTGGCATACACAGGCATACACGGGCATACACAGGCATACACAGGCATACACTGGCATGCGCAGGCATGCGCAGGCATACACAGGCATACACAGGCATACACAGGCATACACAAGCATACACAGACATATACAAGCATACAGGCATACTGGCGTGCATGCGTACAGGATTCAACAGGCATACACGAAAAACACAGGAATACACTTGCATAAACTGGCATAACTGGCAAACGCAAACGCAGGCATACACAGGCATACACAGGCACACTCAGGCATACACAGGCATATACAGGCATACAAAGGCATACACAGGCATACAAAGACATACACAGGCATACACTGGCATACACAAGTATACACAGGCATACACAGGCATACACAGGCATACACAGGCATACACAGGCATACACAGGCATACACAGGCATACACAGGCATACACAGGCATACACAGGCATTCACAGGCATACACAGCCATACACAGGCATACACTGGCATACACAGGCATACACGGGCATACACAGGCATACACGGGCATGCACAGGCATACACAGGCATACACAGGCATACACAGGCATACACGGGCATACGCAGGCATACACAGGCATACACAATCATACACAGGCATATACAGGCATACACAGGCATACACAGGCATACACAGACATATACATGCATACACATGCATACACAGGCATACACAGGCACACTCAGGCATACACAGGCATATACAGGCATACAAAGGCATACACAGGCATACACGGGCATACGCAGGCATACACAGGCAAACACAGGCATACACAGGCATACACAGGCATACACAGGCATACACAGGCATACACAGGCATACACAGACATATACATGCAAACACATGCATACACAGGCATACACAGGCATACACAGGCATACACAGGCATACACAGGCATACACAGGCATACACAGGCATACACAGGCATACACAGGCAAACACAGGCATACGCAGGCACACACAGGCATACACAGGCATACACAGGAATACACAGGAATACACAGGCAAACACAGGCATACACAGGCATACACAGGCATACACAGGCATACACAGGCATACGCAGGCATACACAGGCATACACAGGCATACACAGGCAAACATAGGCATACGCAGGCACACACAGGCATACACAGGAATACACAGGCATACACAGGCATACACAGGCATACACAGGAATACAGAGGAATACACAGGCAAACACAGGCATACACAGGCATACACAGGCATATACAGGCATACACAGGCATACACAGGAATACACAGGCATACACAGGAATACACAGGCATACACAGGCATACGCGACATACACAGGTATACACAGGCATACAGGGCATTCACATGCATACACAGGCATACACAGTCATACATAGGCATACCCAGTCATACACAGGCATACCCAGGCATACACAGGCATACACGACGAACACAGGCATACACAGGCATACACAGGAATACACAGGAATACACAGGCAAACACAGGCAAACACAGGCATACACAGGCATACACAGGCATAGACAGGCATACACACGTATACACAGGAGTTCACGGGCAAACACACGAATACACAGGAATACATAGAAATACACAGGAATACACAGGAATACGCAGGAATACACAGGCATACACAGGCATATACAGGCACACACATGCATACACAGGCATGCACAGGCATACACAGGCATACACAGGCATACACAGGCATACACATGAATACAGGGGCATACACAGGAATACACAGGAATGCACAGGAATACAAATGAATAAGCAGGCATGCACAGGCATACACAGGCATAGACAGGCATCCGCAGGCATACACAAGCATATGCAGGCCTACACAGGCAAACACAGGCGTATGCAGACATACACAGGCATAGACAGGCATCCGCAAGCAAACACAAGCATATGCAGGCCTACACAGGCAAACACAGGCGTATGCAGACATACACAGGCAAATACTGGCATCTGCGGGTATACACAGGCATACACACGCAGACAGAGGCATAGACAGGCATACACAGGAATACATAGGCATACAAACGCATACAGAGACATACACACAGGCTTACATAGGCAACCCCAGGCATATGCTGGCATACACGAGCACACACAGGCATACGCAGACATACACAGGCATGCACAGGCATACACAGGCATTCACGGGAATACCCAGTAATACACAGGCATACACAGGCATACACAGGCATACACAGGCATACACAGGCATACACAGGCATGCACAGGCATGCACAGGCATACACGGGCATACACAGGCATACACAGGCATACACATGCACACACAGGCACACACAGGCACACACGGGCATACACAGACATACAAGGCATACATAGGCATACACATGCATTCACATGCATTCACATGCATACACAGGCATACACAATCATACACAGTCATACACAAGCATACACAGGCATACCCAGGTATACCCAGGCATACACAGGCATACACGACATACACACGCATACACAGGAATACACGGGCATACACAGGAATACACAGGCATACCCAGGCATACAGAGGAATACACAGGCATACACAGGCATACACAGGTATACACTTGCATTCACATGCATACACAGGCATAGACAGGCATTCACAGGCATACACAGGCATACACAGGCATACACAGGTATACACAGGCATACACAGGCATACGCAGGCATACACAGGCACACACAGGAATACACAGGAATACACAGGCAAACACAGGAGTATGCAGACATACACAGGCAAAAACTGGCATCTGCGGGTATACACAGGCATACACACGCAGACAGAGGCATAGACAGGCATACACAGGAATAAATAGGCATACACACGAATACAGAGACATTCACACAGGCTTACATAGGCAACCCCAGGCATACGCAGACATACACAGGCATACACACAGGCATATGCAGGCATACACAGGCATGCACAGGCATACACAGGCATACACAGGCATTCACGTTAATACCCAGGAATACACAGGCATACACAGGCATACACAGGCATGCACAGGCATACACGGGCATACACAGGCATACACAGGCATACACATGCACACACATGCACACACAGGCACACACGGGCATACACAGACATACAAGGCATACATAGGCATACACATGCATTCACATGCATTCACATGCATACACAGGCATACACAATCATACACAGTCATACACAGGCATACACAGGCATACACAGGCATACACAGGCATACACAGGCATACACAGGCATACACAGGCATACACAGGCATAAACAGGCATACACAGGCATAGACAGGCATACACAGGAATACACAAGCATACACAGGCATACACAGGCATACACAGGCATACACAGGCATACACAGGCATACACAGGCATACACAGGCATACACAGGCATACGCAGGCATACACAGGCACACACAGGATTACACAGGAATACACAGGCATACACAGGCATACACAGGCATGTACAGGCATACACAGGCATACACAGGCATACACAGGCATACACAGGCATACACAGACATACACAGGCATACACAGGAATACACAGGAATACACAGGAATACACAGGCATTACACAGGCATACACAGGCATACACAGGCATACACAGGCATACACAGGCATACACAGGCATACACAGGCATACACGGGAATACCCAGTAATACACAGGCATACACAGGCATACACAGGCATACACAGGCATACACAGGCATGCACAGGCATGCACAGGCATACACGGGCATACACAGGCATGCACAGGCATACACGGGCATACACAGGCATACACAGGCATACACATGCACACACAGGCACACACAGGCACACACGGGCATACACAGACATACAAGGCATACATAGGCATACACATGCATTCACATGCATTCACATGCATTCACATGCATACACAGGCATACACAATCATACACAGTCATACACAGGCATACACAGGCATACACAGGCATACACAGGCATACACAGGCATACACAGGCATACACAGGCATACACAGGCATAAACAGGCATACACAGGCATAGACAGGCATACACAGGAATACACAAGCATACACAGGCATACACAGGCATACACAGGCATACACAGGCATACACAGGCATACACAGGCATACACAGGCATACACAGGCATACGCAGGCATACACAGGCACACACAGGATTACACAGGAATACACAGGCATACACAGGCATACACAGGCATGTACAGGCATACACAGGCATACACAGGCATACACAGGCATACACAGGCATACACAGGCATACACAGGCATACACAGGAATACACAGGAATACACAGGAATACACAGGCATTACACAGGCATACACAGGCATACACAGGCATACACAGGCATACACAGGCATACACAGGCATACACAGGCATACACAGGCATACACAGGCATACACAGGCATACACAGGCCTACACAGGCAAACACAGGCGTATGCAGACATACACAGGCAAACACTGGCATCTGCGGGTATACACAGGCATACACACGCAGACAGAGGCATAGACAGGCATACACAGGAATACATAGGCATACACACGCATACAGAGACATACACACAGGCTTACATAGGCAACCCCAGGCATATGCAGGCATACACAAGCACACACAGGTATACGCAGACATACACAGGCATACACACAGGCATATGCGGGCATACACAGGCATGCACAGGCATACACAGGCATACACAGGCATTCACAGGCATTCACAGGCATACACAGGCATGCATAGGCATACACGGGCATACACATGCACACACAGGCACACAGACATACAAGGCATACATAGGCACACACATGCATTCACATGCATTCACATGCATACACAAGCATACACAATCATACACAGTCATACACAGGCATACACAGGCATACCCAGGCATACAGAGGAATACACGGGCATACACAGGAATACACAGGAATACACAGGCATACCCAGGCATACAGAGGAATACACAGGCATACACAGGCATACACAGGCATACACAGGCATACACAGGCATAAGGCATACACAGGCAAACACAGGCATACGCAGGCATACACAGGCACACACAGGATTACACAGGAATACACAGGCATACACAGGCATACACAACGGCAAACACAGGCATACGCAGGCATACACAGGCACACACAGGATTACACAGGAATACAGAGGAATACACAGGCATACACGACATACACAGGCATACACAGGAATACACGGGCATACACAGGAATACACAGGAATACACAGGCAAACCCAGGCATACAGAGGAATACACAGGCATACACAGGCATCCACAGGCATACACAGGCATACACAGGCATACACAGGCATACACAGGCATACACAGGCATACACAGGCATACACAGGCATACACAGGCATACACAGGCATACACAGGCATACACAGGCATACACAGGCAAACACAGGCATACGCAGGCATATACAGGCACACACAGGATTACACAGGAATACACAGGCATACACAGGCATACGCAGGCATACACAGGCATACACACGTATACACAGGAGTTCACGGGCAAACACACGAATACACAGGAATACATAGAAATACACAGGAATACACAGGAATACGCAGGAATACACAGGCATACACAGGCATATACAGGCACACACATGCATACACAGGCATGCACAGGCATACACAGGCATACACAGGCATACACAGGCATACACAGGAATACAGGGGCATACACAGGAATACACAGGAATGCACAGGAATACAAATGAATGAGCAGGCATGCACAGGCATACACAGGCATCCGCAGGCATACACAAGCATATGCAGGCCTACACAGGCAAACACAGGCGTATGCAGACAAACACAGGCATAGACAGGCATCCGCAGGCATACACAAGCATATGCAGGCCTACACAGGCGTATGCAGACATACACAGGCAAACACTGGCATCTGCGGGTATACACAGGCATACACACGCAGACAGAGGCATAGACAGGCATACACAGGAATACATAGGCATACACACGCATGCAACCCCAGGCATATGCTGGCATACACAAGCACACACAGGCATACGCAGACATACACAGGCATACACAGGCATACACAGGCATTCACGGGAATACCCAGGAATACACAGGCATACACAGGCATACACAGGCATACACAGGCATACACAGGCATGCACAGGCATACACAGGCATACACAGGCATTCACGGGAATACCCAGGAATACACAGGCATACACAGGCATACACATGCACACACATGCACACACAGGCACACACGGGCATACACAGACATACAAGGCATACATAGGCATACACATGCATTCACATGCATTCACATGCATACACAGGCATACACAATCATACACAGTCATACACAGGCATACACAGGCATACCCAGGCATACAGAGGAATACACAGGCATACACGACATACACAGGCATACACAGGAATACACGGGCATACACAGGAATACACAGGAATACACAGGAATACACAGGCATTACACAGGCATACACAGGCATACACAGGCATACACAGGCATACACAGGCATACACAGGCATACACAGGCATACACAGGCATACACAGGCATACACAGGCATACACAGGCCTACACAGGCAAACACAGGCGTATGCAGACATACACAGGCAAACACTGGCATCTGCGGGTATACACAGGCATACACACGCAGACAGAGGCATAGACAGGCATACACAGGAATACATAGGCATACACACGCATACAGAGACATACACACAGGCTTACATAGGCAACCCCAGGCATATGCAGGCATACACAAGCACACACAGGTATACGCAGACATACACAGGCATACACACAGGCATATGCGGGCATACACAGGCATGCACAGGCATACACAGGCATACACAGGCATTCACAGGCATTCACAGGCATACACAGGCATGCATAGGCATACACGGGCATACACATGCACACACAGGCACACAGACATACAAGGCATACATAGGCACACACATGCATTCACATGCATTCACATGCATACACAAGCATACACAATCATACACAGTCATACACAGGCATACACAGGCATACCCAGGCATACAGAGGAATACACGGGCATACACAGGAATACACAGGAATACACAGGCATACCCAGGCATACAGAGGAATACACAGGCATACACAGGCATACACAGGCATACACAGGCATACACAGGCATAAGGCATACACAGGCAAACACAGGCATACGCAGGCATACACAGGCACACACAGGATTACACAGGAATACACAGGCATACACAGGCATACACAACGGCAAACACAGGCATACGCAGGCATACACAGGCACACACAGGATTACACAGGAATACAGAGGAATACACAGGCATACACGACATACACAGGCATACACAGGAATACACGGGCATACACAGGAATACACAGGAATACACAGGCAAACCCAGGCATACAGAGGAATACACAGGCATACACAGGCATCCACAGGCATACACAGGCATACACAGGCATACACAGGCATACACAGGCATACACAGGCATACACAGGCATACACAGGCATACACAGGCATACACAGGCATACACAGGCATACACAGGCAAACACAGGCATACGCAGGCATATACAGGCACACACAGGATTACACAGGAATACACAGGCATACACAGGCATACGCAGGCATACACAGGCATACACACGTATACACAGGAGTTCACGGGCAAACACACGAATACACAGGAATACATAGAAATACACAGGAATACACAGGAATACGCAGGAATACACAGGCATACACAGGCATATACAGGCACACACATGCATACACAGGCATGCACAGGCATACACAGGCATACACAGGCATACACAGGCATACACAGGAATACAGGGGCATACACAGGAATACACAGGAATGCACAGGAATACAAATGAATGAGCAGGCATGCACAGGCATACACAGGCATCCGCAGGCATACACAAGCATATGCAGGCCTACACAGGCAAACACAGGCGTATGCAGACAAACACAGGCATAGACAGGCATCCGCAGGCACACACAAGCATATGCAGGCCTACACAGGCGTATGCAGACATACACAGGCAAACACTGGCATCTGCGGGTATACACAGGCATACACACGCAGACAGAGGCATAGACAGGCATACACAGGAATACATAGGCATACACACGCATGCAACCCCAGGCATATGCTGGCATACACAAGCACACACAGGCATACGCAGACATACACAGGCATACACAGGCATTCACGGGAATACCCAGGAATACACAGGCATACACAGGCATACACAGGCATACACAGGCATACACAGGCATGCACAGGCATACACAGGCATACACAGGCATTCACGGGAATACCCAGGAATACACAGGCATACACAGGCATACACATGCACACACATGCACACACAGGCACACACGGGCATACACAGACATACAAGGCATACATAGGCATACACATGCATTCACATGCATTCACATGCATACACAGGCATACACAATCATACACAGTCATACACAGGCATACACAGGCATACCCAGGCATACAGAGGAATACACAGGCATACACGACATACACAGGCATACACAGGAATACACGGGCATACACAGGAATACACAGGAATACACAGGCATACCCAGGCATACCCAGGCATACAGAGGAATACACAGGCATACACAGGCATACACAGGCATACACAGGTATACACTTGCATTCACATGCATACACAGGCATAGACAGGCATACACAAGCATACACAGGCATACACAGGCATACACAGGCATACACAGGCATACACAGTTATACACAGGTATACACAGGCATACGCAGGCATACACAGGCACACACAGGAATACACAGGAATACAAAGGCCTACACAGGCAAACACAGGCGTTTGCAGACATACACAGGCAAACACTGGCATCTGCGGGTATACACAGGCATACACACGCAGACAGAGGCATAGACAGGCATACACAGGAATAAATAGTCATACACACGCATACAGAGACATTCACACAGGCTTACATAGGCAACCCCAGGCATAAGCAGACATACACAGGCATACACACAGGCATATGCGGGCATACACAGGCATGCACAGGCATACACAGGCATACACAGGCATTCACGTTAATACCCAGGAATACACAGACATACACAGGCATACACAGGCATGCACAGGCATACACGCGCATACACAGGCATACACGGGCATACACATGCATTCACATGCATTCACATGCATACACAGGCATACACAATCATACACAGTCATACACAGGCATACACAGGCATACCCAGGCATACAGAGGAATACACAGGCATACACAGGCATACACAGGCATACACAGGCATACACAGGCATACACAGGTATACACTTGCATTCACATGCATACACAGGCATAGACAGGCATACACAGGCATACACAAGCATACACAGGCATACACAGGCATACACAGGCATACACAGGCATACACAGGCATACACAGGCAGACACAGGCATACACAGGCATACACAGGCATACACAGGCATACCCAGGCATACACAGGCACACACAGGATTACACAGGAATACACAGGCATACACAGGCATACACAGGCATACACAGGCATACACAGGCATACACAGGCATACACAGGCATACACAGGCATACACAGGCATACACAGGAATACACAGGAATACACAGGAATACACAGGCATTACACAGACATACACAGGCATACACAGGAATACACTGGCATACACAATTATACACAAGCATACACGGGCATACACAGGCATTCACAGGCTTACACAGGCATACACAGGCACACACAGGCATACACAGGCATACACAGGCATACACAGGCATACACAGGCATACACAGTCATACACAGTCATAAACAGGCATACGCTGGCATATACAGACATACACTGGCATACACTGGCATACACAGGCATACACGGGCATACGCAGGCTCACACAGACATACACAGGCATACACAGGCAAACACAAGCATACACAAGCATACACAGGCATACACAGGCTCACACAGGCATACACAGGCATATACAGGCATACACAGGCATACACAGGCATTCACAGGCATACACAGGCATACACAGGCATACACAGCCATACACAGCCATACACAGGTAGAGACTGGCATACACAGGCATTCATAGTCATAAACAAGCATACGCTGGCATATACAGACATACACTGAGATATACAGGCATACACAGGCAAACACAGGCATACACAAGCATTTACTGGCATACACAGGCATACACGGGCATACACAGGCATACACAGGCATACACTGGCATGCGCAGGCATGCGCAGGCATACACAGGCATACACAGGCATACACAGGCATACACAAGCATACACAGACATATACAAGCATACAGGCATACTGGCGTGCATGCGTACAGGATTCAACAGGCATACACGAAAAACACAGGAATACACTTGCATAAACTGGCATAACTGGCAAACGCAAACGCAGGCATACACAGGCATACACAGGCACACTCAGGCATACACAGGCATATACAGGCATACAAAGGCATACACAGGCATACAAAGACATACACAGGCATACACTGGCATACACAAGTATACACAGGCATACACAGGCATACACAGGCATACACAGGCATACACAGGCATACACAGGCATACACAGGCATACACAGGCATACACAGGCATACACAGGCATTCACAGGCATACACAGCCATACACAGGCATACACTGGCATACACAGGCATACACGGGCATACACAGGCATACACGGGCATGCACAGGCATACACAGGCATACACAGGCATACACAGGCATACACGGGCATACGCAGGCATACACAGGCATACACAATCATACACAGGCATATACAGGCATACACAGGCATACACAGCATACACAGACATATACATGCATACGCATGCATACACAGGCATACACAGGCACACTCAGGCATACACAGGCATATACAGGCATACAAAGGCATACACAGGCATACACGGCATACGCAGGCATACACAGGCAAACACAGGCATACACAGGCATACACAGGCATACACAGGCATACACAGGCATACACAGACATATACATGCAAACACATGCATACACAGGCATACACAGGCATACACAGGCATACACAGGCATACACAGGCATACACAGGCATACACAGCATACACAGGCATACACAGGCAAACACAGCATACCAGGCACACACAGCATACACGCATACACAGGAATACACAGGAATACACAGGCAAACACAGGCATACACAGGCATACACAGGCATACACAGGCATCACAGGCATACGCAGGCATACACAGGCATACACAGGCATACACAGCAAACATAGCAACGCAGGCACACACAGGCATACACAGGAATACACAGGCATACACAGGCATACACAGGCATACACAGGAATACAGAGGAATACACAGGCAAACACAGGCATACACAGGCATACACAGGCATATACAGGCATACACAGGCATACACAGGAATACACAGGCATACACAGGAATACACAGGCATACACAGGCATACGCGACATACACAGGTATACACAGGCATACAGGGCATTCACATGCATACACAGGCATACACAGTCATACACAGGCATACCCAGTCATACACAGGCATACCCAGGCATACACAGGCATACACACGAACACAGGCATACACAGGCATACACAGGAATACACAGGAATACACAGGCAAACACAGGCAAACACAGGCATACACAGGCATACACAGGCATAGACAGGCATACACACGTATACACAGGAGTTCACGGGCAAACACACGAATACACAGGAATACATAGAAATACACAGGAATACACAGGAATACGCAGGAATACACAGGCATACACAGGCATATACAGGCACACACATGCATACACAGGCATCACAGGCATACACAGGCATACACAGGCATACACAGGCATACACATGAATACAGGGGCATACACAGGAATACACAGGAATGCACAGGAATACAAATGAATAAGCAGGCATGCACAGGCATACACAGGCATAGACAGGCATCCGCAGGCATACACAAGCATATGCAGGCCTACACAGGCAAACACAGGCGTATGCAGACATACACAGGCATAGACAGGCATCCGCAAGCAAACACAAGCATATGCAGGCCTACACAGGCAAACACAGGCGTATGCAGACATACACAGGCAAATACTGGCATCTGCGGGTATACACAGGCATACACACGCAGACAGAGGCATAGACAGGCATACACAGGAATACATAGGCATACAAACGCATACAGAGACATACACACAGGCTTACATAGGCAACCCCAGGCATATGCTGGCATACACGAGCACACACAGGCATACGCAGACATACACAGGCATGCACAGGCATACACAGGCATTCACGGGAATACCCAGTAATACACAGGCATACACAGGCATACACAGGCATACACAGGCATACACAGGCATACACAGGCATGCACAGGCATGCACAGGCATACACGGGCATACACAGGCATACACAGGCATACACATGCACACACAGGCACACACAGGCACACACGGCATACACAGACATACAAGGCATACATAGGCATACACATGCATTCACATGCATTCACATGCATACACAGGCATACACAATCATACACAGTCATACACAAGCATACACAGGCATACCCAGGTATACCCAGGCATACACAGGCATACACGACATACACACGCATACACAGGAATACACGGGCATACACAGGAATACACAGGCATACCCAGGCATACAGAGGAATACACAGGCATACACAGGCATACACAGGTATACACTTGCATTCACATGCATACACAGGCATAGACAGGCATACACAGGCATACACAGGCATACACAGGCATACACAGGTATACACAGGCATACACAGGCATACGCAGGCATACACAGGCACACACAGGAATACACAGGAATACACAGGCAAACACAGGAGTATGCAGACATACACAGGCAAAAACTGGCATCTGCGGGTATACACAGGCATACACACGCAGACAGAGGCATAGACAGGCATACACAGGAATAAATAGGCATACACACGAATACAGAGACATTCACACAGGCTTACATAGGCAACCCCAGGCATACGCAGACATACACAGGCATACACACAGGCATATGCGGGCATACACAGGCATGCACAGGCATACACAGGCATACACAGGCATTCACGTTAATACCCAGGAATACACAGGCATACACAGGCATACACAGGCATGCACAGGCATACACGGGCATACACAGGCATACACAGGCATACACATGCACACACATGCACACACAGGCACACACGGGCATACACAGACATACAAGGCATACATAGGCATACACATGCATTCACATGCATTCACATGCATACACAGGCATACACAATCATACACAGTCATACACAGGCATACACAGGCATACACAGGCATACACAGGCATACACAGGCATACACAGGCATACACAGGCATACACAGGCATAAACAGGCATACACAGGCATAGACAGGCATACACAGGAATACACAAGCATACACAGGCATACACAGGCATACACAGGCATACACAGGCATACACAGGCATACACAGGCATACACAGGCATACGCAGGCATACACAGGCACACACAGGATTACACAGGAATACACAGGCATACACAGGCATACACAGGCATGTACAGGCATACACAGGCATACACAGGCATACACAGGCATACACAGGCATACACAGACATACACAGGCATACACAGGAATACACAGGAATACACAGGAATACACAGGCATTACACAGGCATACACAGGCATACACAGGCATACACAGGCATACACAGGCATACACAGGCATACACAGGCATACACGGGAATACCCAGTAATACACAGGCATACACAGGCATACACAGGCATACACAGGCATACACAGGCATGCACAGGCATGCACAGGCATACACGGGCATACACAGGCATGCACAGGCATACACGGGCATACACAGGCATACACAGGCATACACATGCACACACAGGCACACACAGGCACACACGGGCATACACAGACATACAAGGCATACATAGGCATACACATGCATTCACATGCATTCACATGCATTCACATGCATACACAGGCATACACAATCATACACAGTCATACACAGGCATACACAGGCATACACAGGCATACACAGGCATACACAGGCATACACAGGCATACACAGGCATACACAGGCATAAACAGGCATACACAGGCATAGACAGGCATACACAGGAATACACAAGCATACACAGGCATACACAGGCATACACAGGCATACACAGGCATACACAGGCATACACAGGCATACACAGGCATACACAGGCATACACAGGCATACGCAGGCATACACAGGCACACACAGGATTACACAGGAATACACAGGCATACACAGGCATACACAGGCATGTACAGGCATACACAGGCATACACAGGCATACACAGGCATACACAGGCATACACAGGCATACACAGGCATACACAGGAATACACAGGAATACACAGGAATACACAGGCATTACACAGGCATACACAGGCATACACAGGCATACACAGGCATACACAGGCATACACAGGCATACACAGGCATACACAGGCATACACAGGCATACACAGGCATACACAGGCATACACAGGCCTACACAGGCAAACACAGGCGTATGCAGACATACACAGGCAAACACTGGCATCTGCGGGTATACACAGGCATACACACGCAGACAGAGGCATAGACAGGCATACACAGGAATACATAGGCATACACACGCATACAGAGACATACACACAGGCTTACATAGGCAACCCCAGGCATATGCAGGCATACACAAGCACACACAGGTATACGCAGACATACACAGGCATACACACAGGCATATGCGGGCATACACAGGCATGCACAGGCATACACAGGCATACACAGGCATTCACAGGCATTCACAGGCATACACAGGCATGCATAGGCATACACGGGCATACACATGCACACACAGGCACACAGACATACAAGGCATACATAGGCACACACATGCATTCACATGCATTCACATGCATACACAAGCATACACAATCATACACAGTCATACACAGGCATACACAGGCATACCCAGGCATACAGAGGAATACACGGGCATACACAGGAATACACAGGAATACACAGGCATACCCAGGCATACAGAGGAATACACAGGCATACACAGGCATACACAGGCATACACAGGCATACACAGGCATAAGGCATACACAGGCAAACACAGGCATACGCAGGCATACACAGGCACACACAGGATTACACAGGAATACACAGGCATACACAGGCATACACAACGGCAAACACAGGCATACGCAGGCATACACAGGCACACACAGGATTACACAGGAATACAGAGGAATACACAGGCATACACGACATACACAGGCATACACAGGAATACACGGGCATACACAGGAATACACAGGAATACACAGGCAAACCCAGGCATACAGAGGAATACACAGGCATACACAGGCATCCACAGGCATACACAGGCATACACAGGCATACACAGGCATACACAGGCATACACAGGCATACACAGGCATACACAGGCATACACAGGCATACACAGGCATACACAGGCATACACAGGCATACACAGGCAAACACAGGCATACGCAGGCATATACAGGCACACACAGGATTACACAGGAATACACAGGCATACACAGGCATACGCAGGCATACACAGGCATACACACGTATACACAGGAGTTCACGGGCAAACACACGAATACACAGGAATACATAGAAATACACAGGAATACACAGGAATACGCAGGAATACACAGGCATACACAGGCATATACAGGCACACACATGCATACACAGGCATGCACAGGCATACACAGGCATACACAGGCATACACAGGCATACACAGGAATACAGGGGCATACACAGGAATACACAGGAATGCACAGGAATACAAATGAATGAGCAGGCATGCACAGGCATACACAGGCATCCGCAGGCATACACAAGCATATGCAGGCCTACACAGGCAAACACAGGCGTATGCAGACAAACACAGGCATAGACAGGCATCCGCAGGCATACACAAGCATATGCAGGCCTACACAGGCGTATGCAGACATACACAGGCAAACACTGGCATCTGCGGGTATACACAGGCATACACACGCAGACAGAGGCATAGACAGGCATACACAGGAATACATAGGCATACACACGCATGCAACCCCAGGCATATGCTGGCATACACAAGCACACACAGGCATACGCAGACATACACAGGCATACACAGGCATACACAGGCATTCACGGGAATACCCAGGAATACACAGGCATACACAGGCATACACAGGCATACACAGGCATACACAGGCATGCACAGGCATACACAGGCATACACAGGCATTCACGGGAATACCCAGGAATACACAGGCATACACAGGCATACACATGCACACACATGCACACACAGGCACACACGGGCATACACAGACATACAAGGCATACATAGGCATACACATGCATTCACATGCATTCACATGCATACACAGGCATACACAATCATACACAGTCATACACAGGCATACACAGGCATACCCAGGCATACAGAGGAATACACAGGCATACACGACATACACAGGCATACACAGGAATACACGGGCATACACAGGAATACACAGGAATACACAGGCATACCCAGGCATACCCAGGCATACAGAGGAATACACAGGCATACACAGGCATACACAGGCATACACAGGTATACACTTGCATTCACATGCATACACAGGCATAGACAGGCATACACAAGCATACACAGGCATACACAGGCATACACAGGCATACACAGGCATACACAGTTATACACAGGTATACACAGGCATACGCAGGCATACACAGGCACACACAGGAATACACAGGAATACAAAGGCCTACACAGGCAAACACAGGCGTTTGCAGACATACACAGGCAAACACTGGCATCTGCGGGTATACACAGGCATACACACGCAGACAGAGGCATAGACAGGCATACACAGGAATAAATAGTCATACACACGCATACAGAGACATTCACACAGGCTTACATAGGCAACCCCAGGCATAAGCAGACATACACAGGCATACACACAGGCATATGCGGGCATACACAGGCATGCACAGGCATACACAGGCATACACAGGCATTCACGTTAATACCCAGGAATACACAGACATACACAGGCATACACAGGCATGCACAGGCATACACGCGCATACACAGGCATACACGGGCATACACATGCATTCACATGCATTCACATGCATACACAGGCATACACAATCATACACAGTCATACACAGGCATACACAGGCATACCCAGGCATACAGAGGAATACACAGGCATACACAGGCATACACAGGCACACACAGGCATACACAGGCATACACAGGTATACACTTGCATTCACATGCATACACAGGCATAGACAGGCATACACAGGCATACACAAGCATACACAGGCATACACAGGCATACACAGGCATACACAGGCATACACAGGCATACACAGGCATACACAGGCATACACAGGCATACACAGGCATACACAGGCATACACAGGCATACCCAGGCATACACAGGCACACACAGGATTACACAGGAATACACAGGCATACACAGGCATACACAGGCATACACAGGCATACACAGGCATACACAGGCATACACAGGCATACACAGGCATACACAGGCATACACAGGAATACACAGGAATACACAGGAATACACAGGCATTACACAGACATACACAGGCATACACAGGAATACACAGGCATACACAGGCATACACAGGCATACACAGGCATACACAGGCACACACAGGAATACACAGGCCTACACAGGCAAACACAGGCGTATGCAGACATACACAGGCAAACACTGGCATCTGCGGGTATACACAGGCATACACACGCAGACAGAGGCATAGACAGGCATACACAGGAATACATAGGCATACACACGCATACAGAGACATACACACAGGCTAACATAGGCAACCCCAGGCATATGCAGGCATACACAAGCACACACAGGCATACGCAGACATACACAGGCATACACACAGGCATATGCGGGCATACACAGGCATGCACAGGCATACACAGGCATACACAGGCATTCACAGGCATACACAGGCATGCATAGGCATACACGGGCATACACATGCATACACATGCACACACAGGCACACAGACATACACAGACATACAAGGCATACATAGGCATACACATGCATTCACATGAATTCACATGCATACACAGGCATACACAATCATACACAGTCATACACAGGCATACACAGGCATACCCAGGCATACAGTGGAATACACAGGCATACACGACATACACAGGCATACACAGGAATACACGGGCATACACAGGAATACACAGGAATACACAGGCATACCCAGGCATACAGAGGAATACACAGGCATACACAGGCATACACAGGCATAGACAGGCATACACAGGCATACACAGGCATACACAGGCAAACACAGGCATACGCAGGCATACACAGGCACACACAGGATTACACAGGAATACACAGGCATACACAGGCATACACAGGCATACACAGGCATACACAGGCATACACAGGCATACACAGGCATACACAGGCATACACAGGCATACACAGGCATACACAGGCATACACAGGCATACACAGGCATACACGACATGCACATGCATACACAGGCATACACAGGAATACACAGGCATACACAGCATACACGGGCATACATAGGCATACACAGGCATACACAGGCATACACGGGAATACACAGGCATACACAGGCATGCATAGACATACACGGGCATACAGAGGCATAAACGGGAATACACAGGCATACACAGGCATGCATAGACATACACGGGCATACAAAGGCATAAACGGGAATACACAGGCATACCCAGGCATACAGAGGAATGCACAGGAAAACACAGGCATAAACAGGAATACACAGGCAAACACAGGCATACATAGGCATACACAGGCATACACAGGCATACAGTGGAATACACAGGCATACATAGGAGTACACAGGCATACACACGCATACACAGGCATACGCGACATACACAGGCATACACAGGAATACAGGGCATTCACATGCATACACAGGCATACACAGTCATACACAGGCATACCCAGTCATACACAGGCATACCCAGGCATACACAGGCATACACGACGAACACAGGCATACACAGGCATACACAGGAATACACAGGAATACACAGGAATACACAGGAATACACAGGAATACACAGACAAACACAGGCATACACAGGCATACACAGGCATACACAGGCATACACAGGCATACACAGGAGTACACAGGCATACAGAGGCATACACAGGCATACACTGGCATACACAGGCATACACAGGCATACACAGGCATACACAGGCATACACAGGCATATGCAGGCATACACAGGCATACATAGGCATATGCGGGCATACACAGGCATACACAGGTATACACTTGCATTTACATGCATACACAGGCATACACAGGCATACACAGGCATACGCAGGCATACACAGGCATACACAGGAATACACAGGAATACACAGGAATACACAGGCATACACACGCATACACAGGCATACACAGGCATACACAGGCATACACAGGCATACGCAGGCATGCACAGGCATACACAGGCATACACAGGCATACACGGGCATACACAGGAATACACTGGAATACGCAGGCATACACAGGCATACAGAGGCATACACAGGCATACACAGGCATACACACGCATACACGGGCAAACACACGAATACACAGGAATACATAGGAACACATAGGAATACACAGGATACGCAGGAATACACAGGCATACACAGGCATATACAGGCACACACATGCATACACAGGCTTGCACAGGCATACACAGGCATGCACAGACATACAAGGCATACATAGGCATACACAGACATACAAGGCATACATAGGCATACACAGGCATACACAGGCATACACAGGCATACCCAGTCATACACAGGCATACCCAGGCATACACGACGAACACTGGCATACACAGGCATACACAGGAATACACAGGAATACACAGGCAAACACAGGCATACACAGGCATACACAGGCATACACAGGCATACACAGGCATACACAGGCATACACAGGCATACACAGGCATACCCAGGCATACACGACGAACACTGGCATACACAGGCATACACAGGAATACACAGGAATACACAGGCAAACACAGGCATACACAGGCATACACAGGCATACACAGGCATACACAGGCATACACAGGCATACACAGGCATACACAGGCATACGCAGGCATACACAGGCATACACAGGAATACACAGGCATACACAGGCATACACAGGCACACAGGCATGCACAGGCATACACAGGAATACACAGGAATACACAGGCAAACACAGGCATACACAGACATACACAGGCATACACAGGCATACACAGGAATACACAGGCATACACAGGAATACACAGGCATACACAGGCATACACAGGCATACACAGGCATACACAGGCATACACAGGCATACACATGCATACACAGGCATACGCGACATACACAGTCATACACAGGCATATACAGGAATACAGGGCATTCACATGCATACACAGGCATACACAGTCATACACAGGCATACCCAGTCATACACAGGCATACCCAGGCATACACAGGCATACACGACGAACACAGGCATACACAGGCATACACAGGAATACACAGGCAAACACAGGCATACACAGGCATACACAGGCATACACAGGCATACACAGGCATACACAGGCATACGCAGGCATACACAGGCATACACAGGAATACACAAGGATACACAGGCATACACAGGCATACACAGGCTTACACGATATACACAGGCATACACAGGCATACACAGGAATACAGGGGCATACACAGGAATACACAGGAATGCACAGGAATACAAAGGAATACGCAGGCATGCACAGGCATACACAGGCATAGACAGGCATCCGCAGGCATACACAACCATATGCAGGCCTACACAGGCAAGCACAGGCGTATGCAGACATACACATGCAAACACTGGCATCTGCGGGTATACACAGGCATACACACGCAGACAGAGGCATAGACAGGCATACACAGGAATACATAGGCATACACACGCATACAGAGACATACACACAGGCTTACATAGGCAACCCCAGGCATATGCAGGCATACACAAGCACTCACAGGCATACGCAGACATACACAGGCACATACACACGCATATGCGGGCATACACAGGCATGCACAGGCATACACAGGCATACACAGGCATTCACGGGAATACCCAGGAATACACAGGCATACACAGGCATGCACAGGCATACACGGGCATACACAGGCATACACAGGCATACACATGCACACACATGCACACAGGCACACACGGGCATACACAGACACACAAGGCATACATAGGCATACACATGCATTCACTTGCATTCACATGCATACACAGGCATACACAATCATACACAGTCATACACAGGCATACACAGACATACCCAGGCATACACAGGCATACACAGGAATACACAGGCATACACAGGCATACACAGGCATACACAGGCATACACAGGCATACACAGGCATACGCGACATACACAGGCATACACAGGCAAACACAGGAATACAGGGCATTCACATGCATACACAGGCATACACAGTCATACACAGGCATACCCAGTCATACACAGGCATACCCAGGCATACACAGGCATACACGACGAACACAGGCATACACAGGCATACACAGGAATACATAGGAATACACCGGCAAACACAGGCATACACAGGCATACACAGGCATACACAGGCATACACAGGCATACACAGGCATACACAGGCATACACAGGCATACACAGGCATACACAGGCATACACAGGCATACGCAGGCATACACAGGCATACACAGGAATACACAAGCATACACAGGCATACACAGGCATACACAGGCTTAAACGACATACACAGGCATACACAGGCATACACAGGAATACAGGGGCATACACAGGAATACACAGGAATGCACAGGAATACAAAGGAATACGCAGGCATGCACAGGCATACACAGGCATAGACAGGCATCCGCAGGCATACACAACCATATGCAGGCCTACACAGGCAAGCACAGGCGTATGCAGACATACACAGGCAAACACTGGCATCTGCGGGTATACACAGGCATACACACGCAGATAGAGGCATAGACAGGCATACACAGGAATACATAGGCATACACACGCATACAGAGACATACACACAGGCTTACATAGGCAACCCCAGGCATATGCAGGCATACACAAGCACACACAGGCATACGCAGACATACACAGGCACATACACACGCATATGCGGGCATACACAGGCATGCACAGGCATACACAGGCATTCACGGGAATACCCAGGAATACACAGGCATACACAGGCATTCACAGGCATACACGGGCATACACAGGCATACACAGGCATACACATGCACACACATGCACACAGGCACACACGGGCATACACAGACACACAAGGCATACATAGGCATACACATGCATTCACTTGCATTCACATGCATACACAGGCATACACAATCATACACAGTCATACACAGGCATACACAGGCATACCCAGGCATACACAGGCATACACAGGAACACACAGGCATACACAGGCATACACAGGCATACACAGGCATACACAGGCATACACAGGCATACACAGGCATACACAAGCATACGCGACATACACAGGCATACACGGGAATACAGGGCATTCACATGCATACACAGGCATACACAGTCATACATAGGCATACCCAGTCATACACAGGCATTCCCAGGCATACACAGGCATACACGACGAACACAGGCATACACAGGAATACACAGGAATACACAGGCAAACACAGGCATACACAGGCATACACAGGCATACACAGGCATACACAGGCATACACAGGCATACACAGGCATACGCAGGCATACACAGGCATACACAGGAATACACAAGCATACACAGGCATACACAGGCATACACAGGCTTACACGACATACACAGGCATACACAGGCATACACAGGCATACACAGGAATACAGGGGCATACACAGGAATACACAGGAATGCACAGGAATACAAAGGAATACGCAGGCATGCACAGGCATACACAGGCATAGACAGGCATCCGCAGGCATACACAACCATATGCAGGCCTACACAGGCAAGCACAGGCGTATGCAGACATACACAGGCAAACACTGGCATCTGCGGGTATACACAGGCATACACACGCAGACAGAGGCATAGACAGGCATACACAGGAATACATAGGCATACACACGCATACAGAAACATACACACAGGCTTACATAGGCAACCCCAGGCATATGCAGGCATACACAAGCACACACAGGCATACGCAGACAGACACAGGCACATACACACGCATATGCGGGCATACACAGGCATGCACAGGCATACACAGGCATACACAGGCATTCACGGGAATACCCAGGAATACACAGGCATACACAGGCATGCACAGGCATACACGGGCATACACAGGCATACACAGGCATACACATGCACACACATGCACACACATGCACACACAGGCACACACGCATACACAGACATACAAGGCATACATAGGCATACACATAATTCACATCATTCACATGCATACACAGGCATACACAATCATACACAGTCATACACAGGCATACACAGGCATACCCAGGCATACAGAGGAATACACAGACATACACGACATACACGGCTACACAGGAATACTCGGCTACACAGGAATACACAGGAATACACAGGCTACCCAGATACAGAGGAACACAGGCATACACAGGCATACACAGGTATACACTTGCATTCACATGCATACACAGGCATAGACAGGCATACACAGGCATACACAAGCATACACAGGCATCCACAGGCATACACAGGCATACACAGGCATACACAGGCATACACAGGCGTACACAGGCATACACAGGCATACGCAGGCATACACAGGCACACACAGGATTACACAGGAATACACAGGCACACACAGGAAAACACAGGCATACAGAGGCATACACAGGCATACACAGGCATACACATGCATACACAGGAATACACGGGCATACACAGGAATACACAGGAATACATAGGAATACGCAGGAATACACAGGAATACACAGGAATACACAGGCATACACAGGCATAAACAGGCACACACATCATACACAGGCATGCACAGGCATACACAGGCATACACAGGCATACACAGACATACCAGGCATACACAGACATACAAGGCATACATAGGCATACACAGGCATATACAGGTATACGCATGCATTCACATGCATACATAGGCATACACAGCCATACACAGGCATACACAGTCATACACAGGCATACACAGGCTACACAGGACCCAGGAATACACAGGCATACACGACATACACAGGCATACACAGGCATACACAGGAATACACAGGAATACACAGGAATACACAGGAATACACAGGAATACACAGGCAAACACAGCATATACAAGCATACACAGGCATACATATGCATACACGGGAATACACAGGCATACCCAGGCATACACAGGCATACACAGGCACACACAGCATACACGACATGCACATGCATACACAGGCATACACAGGAATACACAGGCATACACAGCATACACGGGCATACATAGGCATACACAGGCATACACAGGCATACACAGACATACACGGGAATACACAGGCATACACAGGCATGCATAGACATACACGGGCATACAAAGGCATACACGGGAATACACAGGCATACCCAGGCATACACAGGCACACACAGGCATACACACATCAATGCATACACAGGAATACACAGGCATACACAGCATACACAGGCATACACAGGCATACACAGGCATACACAGGCATACACAGGCATACACAGGCATACACAGGCTTCACGGGAATACACGGCATACACAGGCATGCACACAAACACGGGCATACACAGGCATACACAGGCATACACAGGCATACACAGGAATACACGGGCATACACAGGAATACACAGGAATACATAGGAATACACAGGAATACACAGGAATACGCAGGAATACACAGGCATACACAGTCATACACAGGCATACCCAGGCATACACAGGCATACACAGGCACACACAGGCATACACGACATCACATGCATACACAGGCATACACAGGAATACACAGGCATACACAGCATACACAGGCATACACAGGCATACACAGGCATACACAGGCATACACAGGCATACACAGGCATGCACAGTCATACACAGGCTACACAGGCATACACAGGCATACACAGGAATACACGGGCATACACAGGAATACACAGGAATACTTAGGAATACACAGGAATCACAGGAATACGCAGGAATACACAGGCATACACAGGCATATACAGGCCACAATCATACACAGGCATGCACAGGCATACACAGGCATACACAGACATACAAGGCATACACAGGCATACACAGGCATACACAGACATACACAGGAATACACGGGCATACACGGGCATACACAGGAATACACAGGAATACTTAGGAATACACAGGAATACACAGGAATACACAGGAATACACAGGAATACGCAGGAATACACAGGCATACACAGTCATACACAGGCATACCCAGGCATACACAGGCACACACAGGCATACACGACATGCACAGGCATACACAGCATACACTGGCATACACAGGCATACACAGGCATACACAGGCATACACAGGCATACACAGGCATACACGGGAATACACAGGCATACACAGGCATGCACAGTCATACACAGGCATACACAGGCATACACAGGCATACACAGGCATACACAGGAATACACGGGCATACACAGGAATACACAGGAATACATAGGAATACGCAGGAATACACAGGAATACACAGGAATACACAGGCATACACAGGCATAAACAGGCACACACATGCATACACAGGCATGCACAGGCATACACAGGCATACACAGACATACAAGGCATACACAGACATACAAGGCATACATAGGCATACACAGGCATACACAGGTATACGCATGCATTCACATGCATACATAGGCATACACAGCCATACACAGGCATACACAGTCATACACAGGCATACACAGGCATACACAGGCATACCCAGGAATACACAGGCATACACGACATACACAGGCATACACAGGCATACACAGGAATACACAGGAATACACAGGAATACACAGGAATACACAGGCAAACACAGGCATATACAAGCATACACAGGCATACATATGCATACACGGGAATACACAGGCATACCCAGGCATACACAGGCATACACAGGCACACACAGGCATACACGACATGCACATGCATACATAGGCATACACAGGCATACACAGGCATACACAGGCATACACAGGCATACACAGGCATACACGGGAATACACAGGCATACACAGGCATGCATAGACATACACGGGCATACAAAGGCATACACGGGAATACACAGGCATACCCAGGCATACACAGGCATACACAGGCACACACAGGCATACACGACATGCACATGCATACACAGGCATACACAGGTATACGCATGCATTCACATGCATACACAGGCATACACAGACATACACAGGCACATACACACGCATATGCGGGCATACACAGGCATGCACAGGCATACACAGGCATTCACGGGAATACCCAGGAATACACAGGCATACACAGGCATTCACAGGCATACACAGGCATACACAGGAATACAGGGGCATACACAGGAATACACAGGAATGCACAGGAATACAAAGGAACATACACAGACATACACACAGGCTTACATAGGCAACCCCAGGCATATGCAGGCATACACAAGCACACACAGGCATACGCAGACATACACAGGCACATACACACGCATATGCGGGCATACACAGGCATGCACAGGCATACACAGGCATTCACGGGAATACCCAGGAATACACAGGCATACACAGGCATTCACAGGCATACACGGGCATACACAGGCTACACAGGCATACACATGCACACAATGCACACAGGCACACACGGGCATACACAGACACACAAGGCATACATAGGCATACACATGCATTCACTTGCATTCACATGCATACACAGGCTACACAATCATACACAGTCATACACAGGCATACACAGGCATACCCAGGCATACACAGGCATACACAGGAACACACAGGCATACACGGCATACACAGGCATACACGGCATACACGGCTACACGGCATACACGGCATACACAAGCATCGCGACATCACAGGCATACACGGGAATACAGGCATTCACATGCATACACAGGCTACACAGTCATACATAGGCTACCCAGTCATACACGCATTCCCAGGCATACACAGGCATACACGACGAACACAGGCATACACAGGCATACACAGGAATACACAGGAATACACAGGCAAACACAGGCATACACAGGCATACACAGGCATACACAGGCATACACAGGCATACACAGGCATACACAGGCATACGCAGGCATACACAGGCATACACAGGAATACACAAGCATACACAGGCATACACAGGCATACACAGGCTTACACGACATACACAGGCATACACGGCATACCAGGCATACACAGGAATACGGGGCATACACAGGAATACACGGAATCACAGGAATCAAAGGAATACGCAGGCATGCACAGGCATACACAGGCATAGACAGGCATCCGCAGGCATACACAACCATATGCAGGCCTCACAGGCAAGCACAGGTATGCAGACATACACAGGCAAACACTGGCATCTGCGGGTATACACAGGCATACACACGCAGACAGAGGCATAGACAGGCATACACAGGAATCATGGCTACACACGCATACAGAAACTACACAGCTTACATAGGCAACCCCAGGCATATGCAGGCATACACAAGCCCACAGGCATACGCAGACAGACACAGGCACATACACACGCATATGCGGGCATACACAGGCATGCACAGGCATACACAGGCATACACAGGCATTCACGGGAATACCCAGGAATACACAGGCATACACAGGCATGCACAGGCATACACGGGCATACACAGGCATACACAGGCATACACATGCACACACATGCACACACATGCACACACAGGCACACACGGGCATACACAGACATACAAGGCATACATAGGCTACACATAATTCACTGCTCATGCATACGGCTCCAATCATACAACATCAGGCTCACGGCTACCCAGGCTCGAGGAATCACAGACATACCGCATACACAGGTACAGGATCTCGGGCTACACAGGAATCCGGATCCGGCATACCCAGGCATCAGAGGAATACACGGCTACACGGCATACACAGGTATACACTGCATCATGCATACACAGGCTAGACGGCTACACGGCTACACAGCATCACGGCATCCACAGGCATACACAGGCATACACGGCATACACAGGCATACACAGGCGTACACAGGCATACACAGGCATACGCAGGCATACACAGGCACACACAGATCCGGAATCCAGGCCACACAGGACCGGCTCGGGCTACACAGGTACACGGCTACACTATACACAGGAATCACGGGCAACACAGGAGGATCATGGAATCGCAGGATACACAGGAATACAAGGAATACCGGCTACACGGCATAAACAGCCCAATCATACCGGCTCACAGGCATCACAGGCATACACAGGCTACACAGCATACCAGGCATACACAGCTCAGGCATCATGGCATCACAGGCATATACGGTATACGCATGCATTCACATGCATACATGGCTACACAGCCATCACGGCTACACAGTCATACACAGGCTACACAGGCATACACGGCTACCCAGGAATCCGGCATACACGACATACCGGCTACACGGCTCACAGGAATCCGGATCCAGGAATCCAGGAATCACAGGAATACACGGCAAACACAGGCATATACAAGCATACACGGCTACATATGCATACACGGGAATACACAGGCTACCCAGGCATACACAGGCATACACAGGCCAGGCATACCACATCAATGCATACACAGGCATCACAGGAATACACAGGCTACACAGCATACACGGGCATACATAGGCATACACAGGCATACACAGACATACCGGGAATACACAGGCTACACAGGCATCATAGACATACACGGGCATACAAAGGCATACACGGGAATCACGGCTACCCAGCATACACAGGCACACACAGGCATACCGACATGCACATGCATACACGGAATACACAGGCATACACAGCATACACAGGCATACACAGGCATACACAGGCATACACAGGCATACACAGGCATACACAGGCATACACAGGCTTTCACGGGAATACACAGGCATACACAGGCATGCACAGGCAAACACGGGCATACACAGGCATACACAGGCATACACAGGAATACACGGGCATACACAGGAATACACAGGAATACATAGGAATACACAGGAATACACAGGAATACGCAGGAATACACAGGCATACACAGTCATACACAGGCATACCCAGGCATACACAGGCATACACAGGCACACACAGGCATACACGACATGCACATGCATACACAGGAATACACAGGCATACACAGCATACACAGGCATACACAGGCATACACAGGCATACACAGGCATACACAGGCATACACAGGCATGCACAGTCATACACAGGCATACACAGGCATACACAGGCATACACAGGAATACACGGGCATACACAGGAATACACAGGAATACTTAGGAATACACAGGAATACACAGGAATACGCAGGAATACACAGGCATACACAGGCATATACAGGCACACACATGCATACACAGGCATGCACAGGCATACACAGGCATACACAGACATACAAGGCATACACAGGCATACACAGGCATACACAGACATACACAGGAATACACGGGCATACACGGGCATACACAGGAATACACAGGAATACTTAGGAATACACAGGAATACACAGGAATACACAGGAATACACAGGAATACACAGGAATACGCAGGAATACACAGGCATACACAGTCATACACAGGCATACCCAGGCATACACAGGCACACACAGGCATACACGACATGCACAGGCATACACAGCATACACTGGCATACACAGGCATACACAGGCATACACAGGCATACACAGGCATACACAGGCATACACGGGAATACACAGGCATACACAGGCATGCACAGTCATACACAGGCATACACAGGCATACACAGGCATACACAGGCATACACAGGAATACACGGGCATACACAGGAATACACAGGAATACATAGGAATACGCAGGAATACACAGGAATACACAGGAATACACAGGCATACACAGGCATAAACAGGCACACACATGCATACACAGGCATGCACAGGCATACACAGGCATACACAGACATACAAGGCATACACAGACATACAAGGCATACATAGGCATACACAGGCATACACAGGTATACGCATGCATTCACATGCATACATAGGCATACACAGCCATACACAGGCATACACAGTCATACACAGGCATACACAGGCATACACAGGCATACCCAGGAATACACAGGCATACACGACATACACAGGCATACACAGGCATACACAGGAATACACAGGAATACACAGGAATACACAGGAATACACAGGCAAACACAGGCATATACAAGCATACACAGGCATACATATGCATACACGGGAATACACAGGCATACCCAGGCATACACAGGCATACACAGGCACACACAGGCATACACGACATGCACATGCATACATAGGCATACACAGGCATACACAGGCATACACAGGCATACACAGGCATACACAGGCATACACGGGAATACACAGGCATACACAGGCATGCATAGACATACACGGGCATACAAAGGCATACACGGGAATACACAGGCATACCCAGGCATACACAGGCATACACAGGCACACACAGGCATACACGACATGCACATGCATACACAGGCATACACAGGTATACGCATGCATTCACATGCATACACAGGCATACACAGTCATACACAGGCATACCCAGTCATACACAGGTATACCCAGGCATACACAGGCATACACGACATACACGACATACACAGGCATACACAGGCATACACAGGAATACACGGGAATACACAGGAATACACAGGCAAACACAGGTATACACAGGCATACACAGGCATACACAGGCATATACAGGCATACGCAGGCATACACAGGCATACACAGGAATACACAGGCATACACAGGCATACCCAGGCATACGCGACATACACAGGCATACACAGGAATACAGGGCATTCACAGGCATACACGTATGCCTGTGTATGCCTGTGAATGTCATACACAGGCATACCCAGGCATACGGAGATTCTCTTGAGATTCTGATCAATACGGACGTGATCAACAGAAGCAGCGCGAAAAAACCATAAAAAAACGGAGACAGCCCAGCTCGAACAAACCTAAACTGCACAGAGCCACACCGTGGGAACGTGTAAATGTTCGGCTGAGCGAACCAACAAAAGCAAGTGTGTTAAAAAAGGTAGAAAAACAATTTCTCATTTTTTCCTTTCCCGAGTGCACTATTTGCGGTGGGAGGCCCACCTGTTAAATCAGCCGGTGGAGCTGTCAACTTGTCGCAGACCAACAGTGCTGCCAGATCGGGAGATCAGGAACTAAATGGACAGAGCAGCGGGGGCCCCGCCCCCACCGAGGATGACCCATTCAGGAGGAGCTCCAGAATGTCAAGGTCACCAACAAAAGGAGGAGGAATCGCGGTGCAGGACGCCGGAACCCCTGCACTGGCGGTAGTGCTGGAGGATTTACCAACTTGCCGCCGCAGTGATACAGCGTTGGACAACCCGGCCCCTACAGCCAGCAGCGCCATCAATACGTGTAACCGGAAGGCAAAGGACGCCATCAGCGTGCCGTCACTCAGGAAAGCAAGGATATAACTCATCGGATCGCCTATTGGGCCTTTAGACCTAGCCGCGAGAACGCCTACGCCGGCGGTTGTGGCGGTTGTGTTGGAGGATATACCGACTAGCCCCCGAAGTGCGGCAGAGCTGGACAACTCGGCCCCTGTAGCCAGCAGCGATAATAATGCGAGCAACCCGAAGGCAAAGGACGTCATCAGCGTGCCATCGTTTAAAAAAGGAAGAAAATCTCCAACGGGATCGACTATAAGGCCTTTGGACTTCGCCGCGGGATTAAAAAATGAAGATCTGCGGAGTATCCTCGCCAGGATGGGAAACAAAATTAACGCGATACTATTCGCGTTCTAAATTCGGCGTCATGTTATCATAGAGGACAAGAGCGTACTCCTGGAACTCTCGGCTCTCAGCAACAGGGCCATCGAGCTTCACGAAGGCGGCGCTACAGAGAATCTTTCTAAGAACGCTTCAACCCAAACCGAGCCCCAAAAGTCTGGAAAAAAGGCTACACCAGCAAGGGAACCGCCAAAGGGACAGATGCCCAAAGTTCAGGAGCCTAAAGTACAGGCACCCAAACGCGGCAACCACCCCGCGGTGAGCTCAGAGGGTACAGCAAAACCCAAAGAAAATGCGCCCAAGCCGCGCAGCTATGCATCCGTCGCCAAGGAGGCTAGCACCGGAGGCGAGTGGAAAAAAGTGCAGCCTAAACGCCTGAGAAAGAAGCCCGAGGCACTTATATTAAAGAAGACGGGAGATGCCTCGTATGCGAAAATGCTCCGGACACTGAAAGCAGACCCGAACCTCAGCGAACTGGGCAAACATGTTCGCAAAGTCCGCAGAACTCAGCAAGGGAAACTACTGCTGGAAGTAGAGGGAAAAGTCTCAGACAGCGTCCCCAAATTTAGGACCGAGCTGGAAGCAACGCTAAAGGACATGGCTTCGGTACGCACGTGAACTCATAGGATAGCACTATCCTGCAGTGGATTGAACGAGGCCACGACAGCGGAAGATCTCCACAGCCGCCTGGTCTCCCAATACCAAGGCATCCAGCTGAAACCAGAGGACATCAAAGGACTACGTAGGATGCGGGATGGGACTCAGATAGCCTCTGGTCCTGATGACCGCGAATGATGCGATCGCGGTCTTAAAGAAGGGCACGGTAACCGTGGGGTGGTCAAGGTGCCGCATCATCCAGGACGTCCGGCCCACGAGATGTTACAAGTGCCTGGGCTACGGGCATCGAGCAACGTCCTGCAAGGCGATCGACCGATCAGACTGCTGCCTGCGATGCGGCGAACGAGGAAACAAGGCAAGGGGATGTGTTGCACCACCAAAGTGCCTAATATGCAGCGACGAAGTGGACAAAAACCACCCTACGGGCTGTTTCGCTTGCCCGACATACAGAGCCAGCCTCAAAGAAGCAAAGTCCCAGCATAATGCAGGAGCAAAATAAGATTGTCCAGCTTAATGTTACCCATTGCGCAGCTGCTCAGAGCCTCCTGGCCCAAACTGCGGCGGAGCGCAAGGTAGACATCATGCTTCTGAGCGAACCCTTTTACCCGGTCCGAGGCAACCCCACAATGATATTGGACGAGACCGGTAAAGCAGCCATCAAGTGTTGCAACAACCTGCACATACAGGAATTGGCGGCCTCGCCGATGCGCGGAATAGCATATGCAAAAATAAAAGGAGTGCATTTTTACAGCTGCTACGCCCCCCTAGCGACACCCCAGACCAGTTCGAGGATATGATGGAGGTGCTGGGCAGCCATGCGAGAGGCGCGGCCCGAAGATCATCGCTGGCGACTTCAATGCATGGGCAGAAGAATGGGGCAGCAGGCTATCCAATCTCAGAGGCCGAGCAGTTATAAAAACACAATGCTTATGCTGGACTCTGGTACTGCTGAACGACGGCTGCAAACCAACGTTCAGCAACGATAAGGGGTTCGTCCTATATCGACATCACCTACACCAGCAGAGGGTTAGTGGCTAACGCGAGCTGGACGGTCCACGACGTTGTAACGCTGAGTGACCACGCACTGATTTCCTTCTGCATCCTACCGAAGGGCACGACTGGGAGGTGGCAGAGAAGATCAGTCGGGCAAGCCTGGGACTCGAGGAAGATGGACGAGGATATTCTGGCATAACCAAATCGACTCACTTCGGATCACAAATGGACACGCAGATTCAATGGCGACCGACCTCATGAAGATGCTTGAGGCAACGTGTGACGCAACCATGCCAAGGAGGAAAAAAAGAGCAGCGCAAGCCCCCAGTGTACTGGTGGAGTGCCAACTTAAGCAAGCTACGCTCGGAATGCCTAAGGGCAAGGAGAAGGGCGCAACGAGCCAGAGGCAGCACCCAGCACGCAGAACTCATGGAGACCTTCAGAAGCAAAACGCTCAGAGTTCAAGCACGGCATATTGGCAGCCAAAGCGCGGGCCTATAAGGAACTGCTAGAGACCGTGGATAGAGAGCCATGGGGACTCCCCTACAAACTCGTAGCTAACAAGCTAAGGAAGAGAGAGGTAACTCCAACTGACCCGGATGTTCTGGCTAGCATAGTAGCAGAACTATTCCCAAGGCGGCCAACAACAGTAGCTCTCACCCCCCAGATGGGCTGGGTGGAAGGAAGGAGTACTGCGCAATCGTCACGTTGGACGTGAAGAACGCCTTCAACACCGCCAGATGGCCAGTAATCCTCAGCGCCATGCATAGGATGGGTATCCCGGAGTAACGATCAATCGTCGTTGGAAGCTACTTCACGGATCGTGTCCCTCTGGTACGACACGGATGCCGGCCCGAGATGCTACAGTGTTTCTCGCAGGAGTCCCACAAGGATCAGTGCTTGGACCAACTCCTGTGGAACATCATGTGTGTATTGAATCCTGGGCATCAACAAGCCCTTAGGAGCTGAGCTACATTGCTTTTTGCGGACGATGTGGCAATAACTGCAGTGGCCAAGACGATAGCAGCTCCTCGGTGACAAGTGCAACGCGACAATTCCTATGGCCACCGACTGGATAGAGATAGCCGGCATAACAATCGCGGCACACAAGACCGAGGCTGTCCTATTAAGCAGCAGTGGGAAGAAGGTGGAAAAGAAATGTGCTGATCACGGTCAACGGGACACAGGTGGAATCACAAGACTCCTTTAAAATACCTGGGAGTAATGATAGACCACAGGCTAGCTTTTAAGGACAATGCTACTACGCAAGCAGGAAAGCAGCAACAACGACTGCGTCCCTGTCCAGGCTCATGCCCAATGTAGGAGGTCCAAAATTACCCGTCAAGGAAACTATGGCGGCGGTAGCCAGGCAACGCTGCCTCTCTATGCTGCACCAATATGGAGCAACGCCACCAAGAAAGGTGCCCTGCTCAGCTCTGGCGGCTTGATCTCGGCCATGATGGAGAACAGCGACTCGTGGGAGCGGGGACATAACATCATCAGGATATGATTAAGCGGGTCCGAGCCGACGAGATGACCAACAGAACTGAAGGCTAATACAGGCGACGTACATCTATACGGAGGCAGGAGGAAAAAACTACCCAGCGAATCCAGGGATGAAGGGACGTACGCCTCTAGGCCATATAGGCCCAAGGTAGGGAGTACAATCGGCTCTCACATCCTGCTCACCGACGAAATAAATTGCCTGGAGTCCCGGGTGTGAGCTGTGAAAAGGACAGAGGAGCATACGGAGGTTTTTGTTTTTTAGTAACGTAGGCATAATCTATACTAGAGGGTTATGAATCGTGCATGCCACCTATGGACGGTAGGTGGTATCTTTGGAAGATTTTAATTTTCCTACCGTAAGGCATAATAAAAAAAAAAAAATTACCCAGCCACACACAGGCATACACGGCATACACAGGTATACACAGGCATACACAGGCTTACAATACAGGAATACACAGGAATACACAGGAATACACAGGAATACACAGGAATACACAGGAATACACAGGCAAACACAGGCATACACAGGCATACACAGGCATACACAGGCATACACAGGCATACACAGGCATACACAGGCATACACAGGCATACACAGGCATACACAGGAATGCACAGGAATACAAAGGAATACGCAGGCATACACAGGTATATACAGGCATATACAGGCATACATAAGGTATACATAGGTATATGCAGGCATATACAGGCATACATGGAATACACGGGCATACACAGGAATACAAAGGTATACACAGGCAAACACACCATATACAGGCACATACAGGCATACACAGGCATACACAGGCATATCAGGCATACACAGGCATACACAGGCATATGCGGGCATACACAGGCATACACAGGAATACACAGGAATACACAGGAATACACAGGAATACACAGAATACATAGGCACACACAGAATACACTGGATACACAGGTATACACAGGCATATACAGGCACACACATCATACACAGGCATCACAGGCATACACAGGCATACACAGGCATACACAGACATACAAGTCATACATGGGCATACACGACAAACAAGGCATACATAGGCATACAGGTATACAACAGGTATACACATGCATTATCATCATACCAGGTATACACAGGCATACAGAATACACGGCATACACAGGAATACAAAGGTATACACAGGCAAACACACGCATATACAGGCATATACAGGCATACACAACAGGCATACACAGGCATATCAGGCATACACAGGTATACACAGGCATATCGGACATACACAGGCATACACAGGAATACACAGGAATACACAGGATAACACAGGAAGACACAGGCACACACAGAATACACTGGAATACACAGGCATACACAGGCATATACAGGCACACACATGCATACACAGGCATGCACAGGCATACACAGGCATACACAGGCATACACAGACATACAAGTCATACATGGGCATACACGACAAACAAGGCATACACAGCCATACACAGGCATACACAGTCATACACAGGCATACACAGGCATACACAGGCATACCCAGGAATACACAGGCATACACGACATACACAGGCATACACAGGCATACACAGGAATACACAGGAATACACAGGAATACACAGGAATACACAGGGAATACACAGGCAAACACAGGCATATACAAGCATACACAGGCATACATATATGCATACATAGGCTATACACAGGCATACACAGGAATGCACAGGAATACAAGAAATACGCAGGCATACACAGGCATATACAGGACATATACAGGCATACACAGGCATACACAGGCATATGCAGGCATACACAGGCATACAGGAATACACGGGCATACACAGGAATACAAAGGTATACACAGGCAAACACACAGATAGACAGGCATATACAGGCATACACAGGCATACACAGGCATATGCAGGCATACACAGGCATACACAGGCATATGCGGGCATACACAGGCATACACAGGAATACACAGGAAGACATACAGGAATACACAGGAATACACAGGAATACACAGGCACACACAGGAATACACTGGTAACACAGGCATACACAGGCATATACAGGCACACACATGCATACACAGGCATGCACAGGCATACACAGGCATACACAGGCATACACAGACATACAAGTCATACATGGGCATACATGACAAACAAGGCATACATAGGGACATACAGGCATACACAGGTATACACATGCATTATCATGCATACGCAGGTATACACAGGCATACAGGAATACACGGGCATACACAGGAATACAAAGGTATACACAGGCAAACACACGCATATATAGGCATATACAGGCATACACACAGGCATACACAGGCATATGCAGGCATACACGGCATACACAGGCATATGCGGGCATACACAGGCATACACAGGAATACACAGGAATACACAGGAATACACAGGAATACATACAGGCATACACAGGCATACACGGGAATACACAGGCATACACAGGCATGCATAGACATACACGGGCATACAAAGGCATACACGGGAATACACAGGCATACCCAGGCATACACACAGGCATACACAGGCACACACAGGCATACACGACATGCACATGCATACACAGGCATACACAGGTATACGCATGCATTCACATGCATACACAGGCATACACAGTCATACACGGCATACCCAGGCATACGGAGATTCTTTGAGATTCTGATCAATACGGACGTGATCAACAGAAGCAGCGCGAAAAAAAAACCATAAGGTAAAACGGAGACAGCCCAGCTCGAACAAACATAAACTGCACAGAGCCACACCGTGGGAACGGTAAATGTTCGGCTGAGCGAACCAACAAAAGCAAGTGTGTTAAAAAAGGTAGAAAAACAATTTCTCATTTTTTCCTTTCCCGAGTGCACTATTTAGCGGTGGGAGGTCCACCTGTAAATCAGTCTGGCGGAGCTGTCAACTTGTACGCAGACCAACAGTGCTGCCAGATCGGGAGATCAGGAATACTAAATGGACAGAGCAGCGGGGGGCCCCGCTCCCCACCGAGGATGACCCATTCAGGAGGAGCTCCAGAATGTCAAGGTCACCAACAAAGAGGAGGAGGAATCGCGGTGCAGGGACGCCGGAACTCCTGGTACCGGCGGTAGTGCTGGAGGATTCAACAACTTGCCGCCGCAGTGAGATACAGCGCTGGACAACCCGGCCCTCCTACAGCCAGCAGCGCCATCAATACGTGCATACTCCGGAAGGCAAAGGACGCCATTAGCGTGCCGTCACTCAGGAAAGCGCAGGATATAACTCATTGGATCGCCTATTGGGCCTTTAGACCTAGCCGCGAGAACGCCTACGCCGGCGGTTGTAGGCGGTTGTGTTCGGAGGATATACCGACTAGCCCCCGAAGTGCGGCAGAGCTGGACAACTCGGCCCCTGTAGCCAGCAGCGATAATAATGCGAGCAACCTGAAGGCAAAGGACGTCATCAGCGTGCCATCGTTTAAAAAAAGGAAGAAAATCTCCAACGGGATCGACTATAAGGCCTTTGGACTTCGCCGCGGGATTAAAAAAATGAAGATCTGCGGAGTATCCTCGCCAGGATGGGGAAGCAACAAAATTAACGCGATACTATTCGCGTTCTAAATTCGGCGTCATGTTATCATAGAGGACAAGAGTGTACTCCTGAACTCTCGGCTCTCAGCAACAGGGCCATCGAGCTTCACGAAGGCGGCGCTACAGAGAATCTTTCTATGAACGCCTCCAACCCAAACCGAGCCCCAAAAGTCTGGAAAAAAGGCTACACCAGCAAGGGAACCGCCAAAGGGACAGATGCCCAAAGTTCAGGAGCCTAAAGTACAGGCACCCAAACGCGGCAACCACCCCGCGGTGAGCTCAGAGGGTACAGCAAAATCCCAAAGAAAATGCGCCCAAGCCGCGCAGCTATGCATCCGTCGCCAAGGAGGCTAGCACCGGAGGCGAGTGGAAAAAAGTGCAGCCTAAACGCCTGAGAAAGAAGCCCGAGGCACTTATATTAAAGAAGACGGGAGATGCCTCGTATGCGAAAATGCTCCGGACACTGAAAGCGGACCCGAACCTCAGCGAACTGGGCAAACATGTTCGCAAAGTCCGCAGAACTCTGCAAGGGAAACTACTGCTGGAAGTAGAGGGAAAAGTCTCAGACAGCGTCCCCAAATTTAGGACCGAGCTGGAAGCAACGCTAAAGGACATGGCTTCGGTACGCACGTGAACTCATAGGATAGCACTATCCTGCAGTGGATTGAACGAGGCCACGACAGCGGAAGATCTCCACAGCCGCCTGGTCTCCCAATACCAAGGCATCCAGCTGAAACCAGAGGACATCAAAGGACTACGTAGGATGCGGGATGAGACTCAGATAGCCTCTGTCCTGATGACCGCGAATGATGCGATCGCGGTCTTAAAGAAGGGCACGGTAACCGTGGGGTGGTCAAGGTGCCGCATCATCCAGGACGTCCGGCCAACGAGATGTTACAAGTGCCTGGGCTACGGGCATCGAGCAACGTCCTGCAAGGCGATCGACCGATCAGACTGCTGCCTGCGATGCGGCGAACGAGGACACAAGGCAAGGGGATGTGTTGCACCACCAAAGTGCCTAATATGCAGCGACGAAGTGGACAAAAACCACCCTACGTGCTGTTTCGCTTGCCCGACATACAGAGCCAGCCTCAAAGAAGCAAAGTCCCAGCATAATGCAGGAGCAAAATAAGATTGTCCAGCTTAATGTTACCCATTGCGCAGCTGCTCAGAGCCTCCTGGCCCAAACTGCGGCGGAGCGCAAGGTAGACATCATGCTTCTGAGCGAACCCTTTTACCCGGTCCGAGGCAACCCCACAATGATATTGGACGAGACCGGTAAAGCAGCCATCAAGTGTTGCAACAACCTGCACATACAGGAATTGGCGGCCTCGCCGATGCGCGGAATAGCATATGCAAAAATAAAAGGAGTGCATTTTTACAGCTGCTACGCCCCCCTAGCGACACCCCAGACCAGTTCGAGGATATGATGGAGGTGCTGGGCAGCCATGCGAGAGGGCGCGGCCCGAAGATCATCGCTGGCGACTTCAATGCATGGGCAGAAGAATGGGGCAGCAGGCTATCCAATCTCAGAGGCCGAGCAGTTATAAACACAATGCTTATGCTGGACCTGGTACTGCTGAACGACGGCTGCAAACCAACGTTCAGCAACGATAGGGGTTCGTCCTATATCGACATCACCTACACCAGCAGAGGGTTAGTGGCTAACGCGAGCTGGACGGTCCACGACGTTGTAACGCTGAGTGACCACGCACTGATTTCCTTCTGCATCCTACCGAAGGGCACGACTGGGAGGCGGCAGAGAAGATCAGTCGGGCAAGCCTGGGACTCGAGGAAGATGGACGAGGATATTCTGGCATACCAAATCGACTCCACTTCGGATCACAAATGGACATGCAGATTCAATGGCGGCCGACCTCATGAAGATGCTTGAGGCAACGTGTGACGCAACCATGCCAAGGAGGAAAAAAGAGCAGCGCAAGCCCCCAGTGTACTGGTGGAGCGCCAACTTAAGCAAGCTACGCTCGGAATGCCTAAGGGCAAGGAGAAGGGCGCAACGAGCCAGAGGCAGCACCCAGCACGCAGAACTCATGGAGACCTTCAGAAGCAAACGCTCAGAGTTCAAGCACGGCATATTGGCAGCCAAAGCGCGGGCCTATAAGGAACTGCTAGAGACCGTGGATAGAGAGCCATGGGGACTCCCCTACAAACTCGTAGCTAACAAGCTAAGGAAGAGAGAGGCAACTCCAACTGACCCGGATGTTCTGGCTAGCATAGTAGCAGAACTATTCCCAAGGCGGCCAACAACAGTAGCTCCCACCCCCCAGATGGGCTGGGTGGAAGGAAGGAGTACTGCGCAATCGTCACGTTGGACGTGAAGAACGCCTTCAACACCGCCAGATGGCCAGTAATCCTCAGCGCCATGCATAGGATGGGTATCCCGGAGTACCTCAGGATCGTCGTTGGAAGCTACTTCACGGATCGTGTCCTCTGGTACGACACGGATGCCGGCCCGAGATGCTACAGTGTTTCTGCAGGAGTCCCACAAGGATCAGTGCTTGGACCAATCCTGTGGAACATCATGTATGATGGAATCCTGGGCATCAACAAGCCCTTAGGAGCTGAGCTACATTGCTTTGCGGACGATGTGGCAATAACTGCAGTGGCCAAGACGATAGCAGCCCTCGAAGATAAGTGCAACGCGACAATTCCTATGGCCACCGACTGGCTAGAGAAAGCCGGCATAACAATTGCGGCACACAAGACCGAGGCTGTCCTATTAAGCAGCAGGAAGAAGGTGGAAAGAATGCTGATCACGGTCAACGGGACACAGGTGGAATCACAAGACTCCTTAAAATACCTGGGAGTAATGATAGACCACAGGCTAGCTTTTAAGGACAATGCTAGCTACGCAAGCAGGAAAGCAGCAATAGCGACTGCGTCCCTGTCCAGGCTCATGCCCAATGTAGGAGGTCCAAATTACCCGTCAAGGAAACTACTGGTGGCGGTAGCCAAGGCAACGCTGCTCTATGCTGCACCAATATGGAGCAACGCCACCAAGAAAGGTGCCCCGCTCAGCCCTGGCGGCTTGATCTCGGCCATGATGGAGAACAGCGACTCGTGGGAGCGGGGACATAACATCATCAGGGATATGATTAAGCGGGTCCGAGCCGACGAGATGACCAACAGAACTGAAGGCTAATACAGGCGACGTACATCTATACGGAGGCAGGAGGAAAACTACCCAGCGAATCCAGGGATGAAGGACGTACGCCTCTAGGCCATATAACAAGGTAGGGAGTACAATCAGGCTCCACATCCTGCTCACCGACGAAATAAATTGCCTGGCAGTCCCGGTGAGCTTGTAAAGGACAGAGGAGCATACGGAGGTTTTTGTTTTTAGTACGTAGGCATAATCTATACTAGGAGGGTTATGAATCGTGCATGCCACCTATGGACGGTAGGTGGTATCTTTGGAAGATTTTAATTTTCCTACCGTAAGGCATAATAAAAAAAAAAAAAAATTACCCAGCCACACACAGGCATACACGGCATACACAGGCATACACAGGCATACACAGGAATACACAGGAATACACAGGAATACACAGGAATACACAGGAATACACAGGAATACACAGGCAAACACAGGCATACACAGGCATACACAGGCATACACAGGCATACACAGGCATACACAGGCATACACAGGCATACACAGGCATACACAGGAATGCACAGGAATACAAAGGAATACGCAGGCATACACAGGCATATACAGGCATATACAGGCATACACAGGCATACACAGGCATATGCAGGCATACACAGGCATACAGGAATACACGGGCATACACAGGAATACAAAGGTATACACAGGCAAACACACGCATATACAGGCATATACAGGCATACACAGGCATACACAGGCATATGCAGGCATACACAGGCATACACAGGCATATGCGGGCATACACAGGCATACACAGGAATACACAGGAATACACAGGAATACACAGGAATACACAGGCACACACAGGAATACACTGGAATACACAGGCATACACAGGCATATACAGGCACACACATGCATACACAGGCATGCACAGGCATACACAGGCATACACAGGCATACACAGACATACAAGTCATACATGGGCATACACGACAAACAAGGCATACATAGGCATACACAGGCATACACAGGTATACACATGCATTATCATGCATACGCAGGTATACACAGGCATACGCAGGCATACACAGGAATACGCAGGAATATGCAGGCATACACAGGCAAACACCGGCATATGCGGGCATACACAGGCATACACATGCAGACACAGGCATACACGACATACACAGGCATACACAGGAAAACACAGGCATACACAGGCACACACAGGCATACACAGGTATACAGAGGCATACACACGCATACAGAGACATACACACAGGCTAACATAGTCAAACCCAGGCCTATGCTGGCATACACAAGCAAACACAGGCATATGCAGGCATACACAGGCATACACACAGGCCTACACAGGCATACACAGGCAAACACACAGGCCGACACAGGCATACACACGCATGCACAGGCATACACGAGCATACACAGCCATACACAGGCATATATATGCACACACGGACATACACAGGCATACCCAGGTATACACAGGCATACATAGGTATACACATGCATTCACATGCATACACCGGCATACACGGGCATTCACATGCATACACAGGCATACACACAGGCTTACATAGGCAAACGCAGGCATATGCAGGCATACACAGCCATACAGAGGCATACACACAGGCCTACACAGGCATATGCAGGCATACACAGGCAAACACAGGCATAAACGGACATTCACAGGCATACACAGGCAATACACAGGCATACACAGGCATACACAGGCATACACAGGCAAACACAGTCATACACGACAAACACAGTCATACACAGGACTACATGGGCATACACAGGAATGCACAGGAATGCACAGGAATATGCAGGCATACACAGGCATACACAGGCATACACAGGCATACACAGGCATACACAGGCATACACAGGCATACACATGCAGAAACAGGAATACACAGGCATATACGACACACACAGGTATACACAGGCATACACAGCCATACACAGGTATACAAAGACATACACAGGCATACACAGGCATACACAGGCAAACACAGGCAAACACAGGCATAAACAGGCATACACAGGCACACATGGGCCTACACTGTCATAAACAGGCATATAAAGGAATACACAGGAATACACAGGCTTACACAGGCCTATACATACACTGTCATAAACAGGCATACAAAGGAATACACAGGAATAAACAGGCTTAAACAGGCATACACGGTCATGCACAGGAATATGCAGGCACACACAGGCAAACACATACAGACAAAGGAATACACAGGCATACACAGGCATACACGACATACACAGGCATACACAGGAATACAGGGGCATACACAGGAGTACACAGGAATGCACAGGAATACAAAGGAATACGCAGGCATACACAGGCATACACAGGCATACACAAGCATATGCAGGCATACACAGGCAAACACAGGCATATGCGGGCATACACAGGCATACACATGCATACAAAGGCATACACAGGCATACACAGGCATACCCAGGCATACACAGGCACACACAGGCATACACAGGCATACACAGGCATACACAGGCATACACAGGGATGCATAGGCATACACAGGAATACACAGGCGCACACAGGCATACACAGCCGTACACACAGGCCTACACAGGCATACACAGGCGAACACAGGCATATGCAGGCATACACAGGTAAACACAGGCATATGCAGGCATACACAGGCATACACATGCGTACACGGGCATACACAGGCAAACACAGGCATACATATGCATACGGGCATACACAGGCATACCCAAGTAAACACAGGCATACATAGGTATACAAATGCATTCACATCATACACGGCATACACAGGTATACAAAGGCATACACAGGCATATACAGGCATACACAGGCATACACAGGCATACACGGCATACACAGGAATACACAGGAAACACAGGCATACACAGGCATACACAGGCATACACAGGCATACACAGGCATACACAGGAATACACGGAATACACAGGCATACACAGGCATACACGGCACACACAGGAACACAGGCAACACAAGAATACAGGGCAACACAGGAATACACAGGAATACAAGGAATACACAGAATACATGGAATAACAGGAAACACAGAATACATCGGAATACAAGGAACACAGGCATACACGGCATACACAGGAATACACAGGAATACACAGGCATACACAGGCATACACAGGAATACACAGACATACACAGGCAACACAGCATACACAGGAATACACAGGAATACACAGGCAACACCGCATACACAGGAATACAAAGGCATACACAGGCATACACGAATACACAGGCATACACAGGCATACACAGGCATACACAGGCATACACAGGCATACACAGGCACACACAGGAAAACACAGGCACACAAGAAACAGGGCAACAAGGAATACACAGGAAACAGGGCAACGCAGGCATACGCAGGCATACACAGGCATACACAGGAATACACAGGAATACACAGGCAACACAGGCATACACAGGCATACACAGGCATACACGAATACCCAGGCATACAAGGAAAACACGGAATACACAGGAATACACAGGCAACGCAGGCATACAAGCATACACAGGAATACACAGGAATACAAGGCATACACAGGCATACACGACATACCCAGGCATACACAGGAATACACAGGCATACACAGGCATATACAGGCACACACAGGCATACACAGGCAAACACAGGCATATGCGGGCATACACAGGCATACACACGCATATGCAGGCATACACAGGCAAACACAGGCATATGCGGGCATACACGGCATATGCGGGCATACACAGGCATACACAGGCATACACATGCAGACACACGAATACGCAGGCATACACAGGCACACACGACATACACAGGCATCACAGACATACACAGCCATACACAGGAATACACAGGTATACACAGGCATACACAGGCATACGCAGGCAAACACAGGAATACACAGGAATATGCAGGCATACACAGGCAAACACAGGCATATGCGGGCATACACATGCAGACACAGGAATATACAGGCATACACAGGCATACACGACATACACAGGCATACACAGGCATACACAGGAAAACACAGGTATACACAGGTATACACAGGCATACACAGGCATACACAGGCATACACAGGCATACACAGGCATACACAGGCATACACAGGCACACACAGGCACACACAGGCATACGCAGGTATACAGAGGCATACACACGCATACACACAGGCCTACACAGGCAAACACAGGCATATGCAGGCATACACAGGCATGCACAGGCATACACGAGCATACACAGGCATACCCAGGTATACACAGGAATACACAGGCATACACAAGCAAACACAGGCATATGCAGGCATACACAGGCATACAGAGACATACAAGGCATACATATGCATACACAGGCATACACGGGAATACCCAGGAATACACAGGCATGCACAGACATACACATGCATGCACAGGCATACACAGGCATACACAAGCAAACGCAGACATTCACAGGAATACACAGGCATACACAGGAATACACAGGCATACAAAGGCATACACAGGCATACACTGTCATACACGACATACACAGGCATACACAGGCATACACAGGCATACACAGGAAAACACAGGTATACACAGGTATACACAGGCATACACACGCATACACAGGCATACACAGGCATACACAGGCATACACAGGCATAAACAGGCATACACAGGCATACACAGGCACACAGAGGCATACACAGGTACACAGAGGCATACACACGCATACAGAGACATACACACAGGCTTACATAGGCAAACCCAGGCCTATGCTGGCATACACAAGCAAACACAGGCATATGCAGGCATACACAGGCATACACACAGACCTACACAGGCATACACAGGCAGACACAGGCATATGCTGCATACACAGGCATACACAGGCATGCACAGGCATACACGAGCATACACAGGCATACCCAGGTATACACAGGAATACACAGGCATACACAAGCAAACACAGGCATATGCAGGCATACATACACACAGGCCTACACAGGCATACACAGGCAAACAAAGGCATATGCAGGCATACACAGGCATATGCGGGCATACACAGGCATGCACAGGCATACACGAGCATACACAGGCATACACAGGCATACATATGCATACACGGGCATACACAGGCATACACAGGCATGCACAGGAATACACAGGCATACAGAAACATACAAGGCATACATATGCATACACAGGCATACACGGGAATACCCAGGAATACACAGGCATGCACAGGCATGCACACACATACACAGGCATGCACAGGCATACACAGGCATACACAAGCATACACAGGCATCCACAGGAATACACAGACATACACAGGAATACACAGGAATAAACAGGAATACACAGGCATACACTGTCATACAGAGGCATACACAGGCATACACAAGCATACACAGGCATCCACAGGAATACACAGACATACACAGGAATACACAGGAATACACAGGAATACACAGGCATACACTGTCATACAGAGGCATTCACATGCATACACAGGCATACACACACGCTTACATAGGCAAACACAGGCATATGCAGGCATACACAGGCATATGCAGGCATACACAGTCATACAGAGGCATACACACAGGCCTACACAGGCATATGCAGGCATACACAGGCAAACACAGGCATATACGGGCATACACAGGCATACACGGTATACACACAGGCCTACACAGGCATATGCAGGCATACACAGGCATACACAGGAATACACAGGAATACACAGGCATACACAGGCATACACAGGAATACACAGACATACACAGGCATACACAGGCATACACAGGAATACACAGGAATACACAGGCATACACACGCATACACAGGAATACAAAGGCATACACAGGCATACACTGACATACACAGGCATACACAGGCATACACAGGCATACACAGGCATACACAGGCACACACAGGAAAACACAGGCATACACAAGAATACACGGGCATACACAGGAATACACAGGAATACACGGGCATACGCAGGCATACGCAGGCATACACAGGCATACACAGGAATACACAGGAATACACAGGCATACACAGGCATACACAGGCATACACAGGCATACACGACATACCCAGGCATACACAGGAAAACACCGGAATACACAGGAATACACAGGCATACGCAGGCATACACAGGCATACACAGGAATACACAGGAATACACAGGCATACACAGGCATACACGACATACCCAGGCATACACAGGAATACACAGGCATACACAGGCATATACAGGCACACACAGGCATACACAGGCAAACACAGGCATATGCGGGCATACACAGGCATACACACGCATATGCAGGCATACACAGGCAAACACAGGCATATGCGGGCATATGCGGGCATACACAGGCATACACAGGCATACACATGCAGACACACGAATACGCAGGCATACACAGGCACACACGACATACACAGGCATGCACAGACATACACAGCCATACACAGGAATACACAGGTATACACAGGCATACACAGGCATACGCAGGCAAACACAGGAATACACAGGAATATGCAGGCATACACAGGCAAACACAGGCATATGCGGGCATACACATGCAGACACAGGAATATACAGGCATACACAGGCATACACGACATACACAGGCATACACAGGAAAACACAGGTATACACAGGTATACACAGGCATACACAGGCATACACAGGCATACACAGGCATACACAGGCATACACAGGCATACACAGGCACACACAGGCATACGCAGGTATACACACGCATACACACAGGCCTACACAGGCAAACACAGGCATATGCAGGCATACACAGGCATGCACAGGCATACACGAGCATACACAGGCATACCCAGGTATACACAGGAATACACAGGCATACACAAGCAAACACAGGCATATGCAGGCATACACAGGCATACAGAGACATACAAGGCATACATATGCATACACAGGCATACACGGGAATACCCAGGAATACACAGGCATGCACAGACATACACAGGCATGCACAGGCATACACAGGCATACACAAGCAAACGCAGACATTCACAGGAATACACAGGCATACACAGGAATACACAGGCATACAAAGGCATACACAGGCATACACTGTCATACACGCACATACACAGGCATACACAGGCATACACAGGCATACACAGGAAAACACAGGTATACACAGGTATACACAGGCATACACACGCATACACAGGCATACACAGGCATACACAGGCATAAACAGGCATACACAGGCATACACAGGCACACAGAGGCATACACAGGTACACAGAGGCATACACACGCATACAGAGACATACACACAGGCTTACATAGGCAAACCCAGGCCTATGCTGGCATACACAAGCAAACACAGGCATATGCAGGCATACACAGGCATACACACAGACCTACACAGGCATACACAGGCAGACACAGGCATATGCTGCATACACAGGCATACACAGGCATGCACAGGCATACACGAGCATACACAGGCATACCCAGGTATACACAGGAATACACAGGCATACACAAGCAAACACAGGCATATGCAGGCATACATACACACAGGCCTACACAGGCATACACAGGCAAACAAAGGCATATGCAGGCATACACAGGCATATGCGGGCATACACAGGCATGCACAGGCATACACGAGCATACACAGGCATACACAGGCATACATATGCATACACGGGCATACACAGGCATACCCAGGTATATACAGGCATACATAAGTATACACATGCATTCAAATGCAGACACAGGCATACACAGGCATACACGGGCATACACAGGCATACACGACAAACACAGGGATACACAGGTAAACACAGGTATACACAGGCACACACAGGCATACACAGGCATACACTGGCATTTACAGGCATACACAGGCATACACATGCACACACAGGCACACACAAGCATACACAGGCATGCACAGGAATACACAGGCGTACAAAGACATACAAGGCATACATATGCATACACAGGCATACACGGGAATACCCAGGAATACACAGGCATGCACAGGCATGCACACACATACACAGGCATGCACAGGCATACACAGGCATACACAAGCATACACAGGCATCCACAGGAATACACAGGCATACACAGGAATACACAGGAATACACAGGAATACACAGGCATACACTGTCATACAGAGGCATACACAGGCATACACAGGCATACACAGGCACACACAGGAAAACACAGGCATACACAGGCATACACAGGCATACACAGGCATGCACAGGAATACACAGGCATACAGAAACATACAAGGCATACATATGCATACACAGGCATACACGGGAATACCCAGGAATACACAGGCATGCACAGGATGCACACACATACACAGGCATGCACAGGCATACACAGGCATACACAAGCATACACAGGCATCCACAGGAATACACAGACATACACAGGAATACACAGGAATACACAGGAATACACAGGCATACACTGTCATACAGAGGCATACACAGGCATACACAAGCATACACAGGCATCCACAGGAATACACAGACATACACAGGAATACACAGGAATACACAGGAATACACAGGCATACACTGTCATACAGAGGCATTCACATGCATACACAGGCATACACACACGCTTACATAGGCAAACACAGGCATATGCAGGCATACACAGGCATATGCAGGCATACACAGTCATACAGAGGCATACACACAGGCCTACACAGGCATATGCAGGCATACACAGGCAAACACAGGCATATACGGGCATACACAGGCATACACAGGTATACACACAGGCCTACACAGGCATATGCAGGCATACACAGGCAAACACAGGCATACACAGGCAAACACAGGCATACACAGGAATGCACGGGCATACACAGGAATACACAGGAATGCACAGGAATATGCAGGCATATACTGGCAAACACATGCAGACACAGGAATACACAGGCATACACAGGCATATACGACATACACAGGCATACACAGGCATACACAGCCATACACAGGAATACACAGGTATACACAGGCATACACAGGCATACCCAGTCATACACAGGCACACATGGGCATACACTGTCATAAACAGGCATACAAAGGAATACACAGGAATACACAGGCTTACACCGGCATACACGGGCATGCACAGGCACAGACAGGCATACACTGGCATACACTGGCATGCACAGGCATACACAGGCTTACACAGGCATACACGGGCATGCACTGGCATACAGACATACAGACATACAGACATACAGTTATACAGACATACAGACATACAGACATACAGACATACAGACATACAGACATACAGACATACAGACATACAGACATACAGACATTCAGACGTACAGACATATAGGCATACAGATATACAGATATACAGACATACAGACATACAGACATACAGACATACAGACATACAGACATACAGACATACAGACATACAGACATACAGCCATACAGACATACAGACATACAGACATACAGACATACAGACATACAGACATACAGACATACAGACATACAGACACAGACATACAGACATACAGACATACAGACATACGGACATACAGACATACAGACATACAGACATACAGACATACAGACATACAGACATACAGACATACAGACATACAGACATACAGACATACAGACATACAGACACAGACATACAGACATACAGACATACAGACATACAGACATACAGACATACAGACATACAGACATACAGACATACAGACATACAGACATACAGACATACAGACATACAGACAAACAGACATACAGACATACAGACATACAGACATACAGACATACAGACATACAGACATACAGACATACAGACATACAGACATACAGACATACAGACATACAGACATACAGACATACAGACATACAGACATACATACATACAGACATACAGACATACAGACATACAGACATACAGACATACAGACATACAGACATACAGACATACAGACATACAGACATACAGACATACAGACATACAGACATACAGACATACAGACATACAGACATACAGACATACAGACATACAGACATACAGACATACAGACATACAGACATACAGACATACAGACATACAGACATACAGACATACAGACATACAGACATACAGACATACAGACATACAGACATACAGACATACAGACATACAGACATACAGACATACAGACATACAGACATACAGACATACAGACATACAGACATACAGACATACCGACATACAGACATACCGACATACAGACATGCAGACATACAGATAAACAGACATACGGACATACAGTTATACAGTTATACAGACATACAGACATACTGACATACTGACTTACTGACTTTCTGACATACTGACATACTGACATACATACATACACAGGCATACACAGGCATGCACGACATACACAGGCATACACAGGCATACACAGGAATACACAGGAATACACAGGAATACCCAGGAATACACAGGACTACACAGGCATACACAGGCATATACAGGCATACACAAGCATACACACGCATATGCAGGCATACACAGGCAAACACAGGCATATGCGGGCATGCACAGGCATACACATGCAGACACAGGAATACAGAGGCATACACAGGCACACGCGACATACACAGGCATACACAGCATACACAGCCATACACAGGAATACACAGGTATACACAGGCATACACAGGGATACTCAGGCATACACAGGAATACACAGGAATATGCAGGCATACACAGGCAAGCACAGGCATATGGGGGCATACACAAGCAGACACAGGAATATACAGGTATACACAGGTATACACAAGTATACACAGGCATACACAGGCATACACAGGCACACACAGGCATTCACAGGCTTACACAGGCATACACTGGGAAACACAGGCATACCCAGGCATACCCAGGCATAGCCAGGCATACACAGGCATACACATGCAGACACAGGAATACACAGGCATACACAGGCATACACGACATACACAGGCATACACAGGAATACACGGGCATACAAAGGAATAAACAGGCATACAAAGGCATACACAGGCATAAACAGGCATAGTGTAATAAGTCATTATAAGCCATGTAAGTGCAGTAGTTGAATGCAAGGTAGAATAGTCTTCTCAGGCGAGCACGTCAGTGCCATTTAATGATTGTTCTTCGAATGAATCTTTATTGTTCAAAGGGACAGATGCCCAAAGTTCAGGAGCCTAAAGTACAGGCACCCAAACGCGGCAACCACCCCGCGGTGAGTTCAGAGGGTACAGCAAAACCCAAAGAAAATGCGCCCAAGCCGCGCAGCTATGCATCCGTCGCCAAGGAGGCTAGCACCGGAGGCGAGTGGAAAAAAGTGCAGCCTAAACGCCTGAGAAAGAAGCCCGAGGCACTTATATTAAAGAAGACGGGAGATGCCTCGTATGCGGAAATGCTCCGGACACTGAAAGCGGACCCGAACCTCAGCGAACTGGGCAAACATGTTCGCAAAGTCCGCAGAACTCAGCAAGGGAAACTACTGCTGGAAGTAGAGGGAAAAGTCTCAGACAGCGTCCCCAAATTTAGGACCGAGCTGGAAGCAACGCTAAAGGACATGGCTTCGGTACGCACGTGAACTCACTATAGCACTCAGGATAGCACTATCCTGCAGTGGATTGAACGAGGCCACGACAGCGGAAGATCTCCACAGCCGCCTGGTCTCCCAATACCAAGGCATCCAGCTGAAACCAGAGGACATCAAAGGACTACGTAGGATGCGGGATGGGACTCAGATAGCCTCTGTCCTGATGACCGCGAATGATACGATCGCGGTCTTAAAGAAGGGCACGGTAACCGTGGGGTGGTCAAGGTGCCGCATCATCCAGGACGTCCGGCCCACGAGATGTTACAAGTGCCTGGGCTACGGGCATCGAGCAACGTCCTGCAAGGCGATCGACCGATCAGACTGCTGCCTGCGATGCGGCGAACGAGGACACAAGGCAAGGGGATGTGTTGCACCACCAAAGTGCCTAATATGCAGCGACGAAGTGGACAAAAACCACCCGACGGGCTGTTTCGCTTGCCCGACATACAGAGCCAGCCTCAAAGAAGCAAAGTCCCAGCATAATGCAGGAGCAAAATAAGATTGTCCAGCTTAATGTTACCCATTGCGCAGCTGCTCAGAGCCTCCTGGCCCAAACTGCGGCGGAGCGCAAGGTAGACATCATGCTTCTGAGCGAACCCTTTTACCCGGTCCGAGGCAACCCCACAATGATATTGGACGAGACCGGTAAAGCAGCCATCAAGTGTTGCAACAACCTGCACATACAGGAATTGGCGGCCTCGCCGATGCGCGGAATAGCATATGCAAAAATAAAAGGAGTGCATTTTTACAGCTGCTACGCCCCCCCTAGCGACACCCCAGACCAGTTCGAGGATATGATGGAGGTGCTGGGCAGCCATGCGAGAGGGCGCGGCCCGAAGATCATCGCTGGCGACTTCAATGCATGGGCAGAAGAATGGGGCAGCAGGCTATCCAATCTCAGAGGCCGAGCAGTTATAAACACAATGCTTATGCTGGACCTGGTACTGCTGAACGACGGCTGCAAACCAACGTTCAGCAACGATAGGGGTTCGTCCTATATCGACATCACCTACACCAGCAGAGGGTTAGTGGCTAACGCGAGCTGGACGGTCCACGACGTTGTAACGCTGAGTGACCACGCACTGATTTCCTTCTGCATCCTACCGAAGGGCACGACTGGGAGGCGGCAGAGAAGATCAGTCGGGCAAGCCTGGGACTCGAGGAAGATGGACGAGGATATTCTGGCATACCAAATCGACTCACTTCGGATCACAAATGGACACGCAGATTCAATGGCGGCCGACCTCATGAAGATGCTTGAGGCAACGTGTGACGCAACCATGCCAAGGAGGAAAAAAGAGCAGCGCAAGCCCCCAGTGTACTGGTGGAGCGCCAACTTAAGCAAGCTACGCTCGGAATGCCTAAGGGCAAGGAGAAGGGCGCAACGAGCCAGAGGCAGCACCCAGCACGCAGAACTCATGGAGACCTTCAGAAGCAAACGCTCAGAGTTCAAGCACGGCATATTGGCAGCCAAAGCGCGGGCCTATAAGGAACTGCTAGAGACCGTGGATAGAGAGCCATGGGGACTCCCCTACAAACTCGTAGCTAACAAGCTAAGGAAGAGAGAGGCAACTCCAACTGACCCGGATGTTCTGGCTAGCATAGTAGCAGAACTATTCCCAAGGCGGCCAACAACAGTAGCTCCCACCCCCCAGATGGGCTGGGTGGAAGGAAGGAGTACTGCGCAATCGTCACGTTGGACGTGAAGAACGCCTTCAACACCGCCAGATGGCCAGTAATCCTCAGCGCCATGCATAGGATGGGTATCCCGGAGTACCTCAGGATCGTCGTTGGAAGCTACTTCACGGATCGTGTCCTCTGGTACGACACGGATGCCGGCCCGAGATGCTACAGTGTTTCTGCAGGAGTCCCACAAGGATCTGTGCTTGGACCAATCCTGTGGAACATCATGTATGATGGAATCCTGGGCATCAACAAGCCCTTAGGAGCTGAGCTACATTGCTTTGCGGACGATGTGGCAATAACTGCAGTGGCCAAGACGATAGCAGCCCTCGAAGATAAGTGCAACGCGACAATTCCTATGGCCACCGACTGGCTAGAGAAAGCCGGCATAACAATTGCGGCACACAAGACCGAGGCTGTCCTATTAAGCAGCAGGAAGAAGGTGGAAAGAATGCTGATCACGGTCAACGGGACACAGGTGGAATCACAAGACTCCTTAAAATACCTGGGAGTAATGATAGACCACAGGCTAGCTTTTAAGGACAATGCTAGCTACGCAAGCAGGAAAGCAGCAATAACGACTGCGTCCCTGTCCAGGCTCATGCCCAATGTAGGAGGTCCAAATTACCCGTCAAGGAAACTACTGGTGGCGGTAGCCAAGGCAACGCTGCTCTATGCTGCACCAATATGGAGCAACGCCACCAAGAAAGGTGCCCCGCTCAGCCCTGGCGGCTTGATCTCGGCCATGATGGAGAACAGCGACTCGTGGGAGCGGGGACATAACATCATCAGGGATATGATTAAGCGGGTCCGAGCCGACGAGATGACCAACAGAACTGAAGGCTAATACAGGCGACGTACATCTATACGGAGGCAGGAGGAAAACTACCCAGCGAATCCAGGGATGAAGGACGTACGCCTCTAGGCCATATAACAAGGAAGGGAGTACAACCAGGCTCCACATCCTGCTCACCGACGAAATAAATTGCCTGGCAGTCCCGGTGAGCTTGTAAAGGACAGAGGAGCATACGGAGGTTTTTGTTTTTAGTACGTAGGCATAATCTATACTAGGAGGGTTATGAATCGTGCATGCCACCTATGGACGGTAGGTGGTATCTTTGGAAGATTTTAATTTTCCTACCGTAAGGCATAATAAAAAAAAAAAACAAAAGGTACCCAGCCACACACAGGCATACACGGCATACACAGGCATACACAGGCATACACAGGAATACACAGGAATACACAGGAATACACAGGAATACACAGGAATACACAGGAATACACAGGCAAACACAGGCATACACAGGCATACACAGGCATACACAGGCATACACAGGCATACACAGGCATACACAAGAATACACAGGAATGCACAGGAATACAAAGGAATACGCAGGCATACACAGGCATATACAGGCATATACAGGCATACACAGGCATAAACAGGCATATGCAGGCATACACAGGCATACAGGAATACACGGGCATACACAGGAATACAAAGGTATACACAGGCAAACACAGGCATATACAGGCATATACAGGCATACACAGGCATACACAGGCATATGCAGGCATACACAGGCATACACAGGCATACACAGGCATATGCGGGCATACACAGGCATACACAGGAATACACAGGAATACACAGGAATACACAGGCACACACAGGAATACACAGGAATACACTGGAATACACAGGCATACACAGGCATATACAGGCACACACATGCATACACAGGCATGCACAGGCATACACAGACATACAAGTCATACATGGGCATACACGACAAACAAGGCATACATAGGCATACACAGGCATACACAGGTATACACAGGAATACGCAGGAATATGCAGGCATACACAGGCAAACACGGGCATATGCGGGCATACACAGGCATACAAATGCAGACACAGGCATACACGACATACACAGGCATACACAGGTATACAGAGGCATACACACGCATACAGAGACATACACACAGGCTAACATAGTCAAACCCAGGCCTATGCTGGCATACACAAGCAAACACAGGCATATGCAGGCATACACAGGCATACACACAGGCCTACACAGGCATACACAGGCAAACACAGGCATATGCAGGCATACACAGGCATACACAGGCATGCACAGGCATACACGAGCATACACAGGCATACCCAGGTATACACAGGAATACACAGGCATACACAAGCAAACACAGGCATATGCAGGCATACACAGGCAAACACACAGGCCGACACAGGCATACACACGCATGCACAGGCATACACGAGCATACACAGCCATACACAGGCATATATATGCACACACGGACATACACAGGCATACCCAGGTATACACAGGCATACATAGGTATACACATGCATTCACATGCATACACCGGCATACACAGGCATACACGGGCATTCACATGCATACACAGGCATACACACAGGCTTACATAGGCAAACGCAGGCATATGCAGGCATACACAGCCATACAGAGGCATACACACAGGCCTACACAGGCATATGCAGGCATACACAGGCAAACACAGGCATAAACGGACATTCACAGGCATACACAGGCATACACAGACAATACACAGGCATACACAGGCATACACAGGCATACACAGGCATACACAGGCAAACAAAGTCATACACGACAAACACAGTCATACACAGGAATACACGGGCATACACAGGAATGCACAGGAATGCACAGGAATATGCAGGCATACACAGGCATACACAGGCATACACAGGCATACACAGGCATACACAGGCATACACAGGCATACACATGCAGACACAGGAATACACAGGCATATACGACATACACAGGTATACACAGGCATACACAGCCATACACAGGTATACAAAGACATACACAGGCATACACAGGCATACACAGGCAAACACAGGCAAACACAGGCATAAACAGGCATACACAGGCACACATGGGCCTACACTGTCATAAACAGGCATATAAAGGAATACACAGGAATACACAGGCTTACACAGGCCTATACATACACTGTCATAAACAGGCATACAAAGGAATACACAGGAATAAACAGGCTTAAACAGGCATACACGGGCATGCACAGGAATATGCAGGCACACACAGGCAAACACATACAGACAAAGGAATACACAGGCATACACAGGCATACACGACATACACAGGCATACACAGGAATACAGGGGCATACACAGGAGTACACAGGAATGCACAGGAATACAAAGGAATACGCAGGCATACACAGGCATACACAGGCATACACAAGCATATGCAGGCATACACAGGCAAACACAGGCATATGCGGGCATACACAGGCATACACATGCATACAAAGGCATACACAGGCATACACAGGCATACCCAGGCATACACAGGCATACACAGGCACACACAGGCATACACAGGCATACATAGGCATACACAGGAATACACAGGAATACACGGGCATACACAGGAATACACAGCTATGCACAGGCATACACGGGGATGCATAGGCATACACAGGAATACACAGGCGCACACAGGCATACACAGCCGTACACACAGGCCTACACAGGCATACACAGGCGAACACAGGCATATGCAGGCATACACAGGTAAACACAGGCATATGCGGGCATACACAGGCATACACATGCGTACACGGGCATACACAGGCAAACACAGGCATACATATGCATACGCGGGCATACACAGGCATACCCAAGTAAACACAGGCATACATAGGTATACAAATGCATTCACATGCATACACAGGCATACACAGGTATACAAAGGCATACACAGGCATATACAGGCATACACAGGCATACACAGGCATACACAGGCATACACAGGAATACACAGGAATACACAGGCATACACAGGCATACACTGGCATACACAGGCATACACAGGCATACACAGGCACACACAGGAAAACACAGGCATACACAAGAATACACGGGCATACACAGGAATACACAGGAATACATAGGAATACACAGAATACATCGGAATACACAGGAATACACAGAATACATCGGAATACACAGGAATACACAGGCATACACAGGCATACACAGGAATACACAGGAATACACAGGCATACACAGGCATACACAGGAATACACAGACATACACAGGCATACACAGGCATACACAGGAATACACAGGAATACACAGGCATACACACGCATACACAGGAATACAAAGGCATACACAGGCATACACTGACATACACAGGCATACACAGGCATACACAGGCATACACAGGCATACACAGGCATACACAGGCATACACAGGCACACACAGAAAAACACAGGCATACACAAGAATACACGGGCATACACAGGAATACACAGGAATACACGGGCATACGCAGGCATACGCAGGCATACACAGGCATACACAGGAATACACAGGAATACACAGGCATACACAGGCATACACAGGCATACACGACATACCCAGGCATACACAGGAATACACAGGCATACGCAGGCATACACAGGCATACACAGGAATACACAGGAATACACAGGCATACACAGGCATACACGACATACCCAGGCATACACAGGAATACACAGGCATACACAGGCATATACAGGCACACACAGGCATACACAGGCAAACACAGGCATATGCGGGCATACACAGGCATACACACGCATATGCAGGCATACACAGGCAAACACAGGCATATGCGGGCATACACGGGCATATGCGGGCATACACAGGCATACACAGGCATACACATGCAGACACACGAATACACAGGCATACAAAGGCACACACGACATACACAGGCATGCACAGACATACACAGCCATACACAGGAATACACAGGTATACACAGGCATACACAGGCATACGCAGGCAAACACAGGAATACACAGGAATATGCAGGCATACACAGGCAAACACAGGCATATGCGGGCATACACAAGCAGACACAGGAATATACAGGCATACACAGGCATACACGACATACACAGGCATACACAGGCATACACAGGAAAACACAGGTATACACAGGTATACACAGGCATACACAGGCATACACAGGCATACACAGGCATACACAGGCATACACAGACATACACAGGCACACACAGGCATACGCAGGTATACAGAGGCATACACACGCATACACACAGGCCTACACAGGCAAACACAGGCATATGCAGGCATACACAGGCATGCACAGGCATACACGAGCATACACAGGCATACCCAGGTATACACAGGAATACACAGGCATACACAAGCAAACACAGGCATATGCAGGCATACACACAGACATACACAGCCATACACAGGAATACACAGGTATACACAGGCATACACAGGCATACAGAGACATACAAGGCATACATATGCATACACAGGCATACACGGGAATACCCAGGAATACACAGGCATGCACAGACATACACAGGCATACACAGGCATACACAAGCAAACGCAGACATTCACAGGAATACACAGGCATACACAGGAATACACAGGCATACAAAGGCATACACAGGCATACACTGTCATACACGACATACACAGGCATACACAGGCATACACAGGCATACACAGGCATACACAGGAAAACACAGGTATACACAGGTATACACAGGCATACACACGCATACACAGGCATACACAGGCATACACAGGCATACACAGGCATACACAGGCATACACAGGCATAAACAGGCATACACAGGCATACACAGGCACACAGAGGCATACACAGGTACACAGAGGCATACACACGCATACAGAGACATACACACAGGCTTACATAGGCAAACCCAGGCCTATGCTGGCATACACAAGCAAACACAGGCATATGCAGGCATACACAGGCATACACACAGACCTACACAGGCATACACAGGCAGACACAGGCATATGCTGCATACACAGGCATACACAGGCATGCACAGGCATACACGAGCATACACAGGCATACCCAGGTATACACAGGAATACACAGGCATACACAAGCAAACACAGGCATATGCAGGCATACATACACACAGGCCTACACAGGCATACACAGGCAATCAAAGGCATATGCAGGCATACACAGGCATATGCGGGCATACACAGGCATGCACAGGCATACACGAGCATACACAGGCATACACAGGCATACATATGCATACACGGGCATACACAGGCATACCCAGGTATATACAGGCATACATAAGTATACACATGCATTCAAATGCAGACACAGGCATACACGGGCATACACAGGCATACACGACAAACACAGGGATACACAGGTAAACACAGGTATACACAGGCACACACAGGCATACACAGGCATACACTGGCATTTACAGGCATACACAGGCATACACATGCACACACAGGCACACACAAGCATACACAGGCATGCACAGGAATACACAGGCATACAGAGACATACAAGGCATACATATGCATACACAGGCATACACGGGAATACCCAGGAATACACAGGCATGCACAGGCATGCACACACATACACAGGCATGCACAGGCATACACAGGCATACACAAGCATACACAGGCATCCACAGGAATACACAGGCATACACAGGAATACACAGGAATACACAGGAATACACAGGCATACACTGTCATACAGAGGCATACACAGGCATACACAGGCATACACAGGCACACACAGGAAAACACAGGCATACACAGGCATACACAGGCATACACAGGCATGCACAGGAATACACAGGCATACAGAGACATACAAGGCATACATATGCATACACAGGCATACACGGGAATACCCAGGAATACACAGGCATGCACAGGCATGCACACACATACACAGGCATGCACAGGCATACACAGGCATACACAGGAATACACAGACATACACAGGAATACACAGGAATACACAGGAATACACAGGAATACACAGGAATACACAGGAATACAGAGGCATACACTGTCATACAGAGGCATACACAGGCATACACAGGCATACACAGGCATACACAGGTATACACATGCATTCACATGCATACACAGGCATACACACACGCTTACATAGGCGAACACAGGCATATGCAGGCATACACAGTCATACAGAGGCATACACACAGGCCTACACAGGCATATGCAGGCATACACAGGCAAACACAGGCATATACGGGCATACACAGGCATACACAGGTATACACACAGGCCTACACAGGCATATGCAGGCATACACAGGCAAACACAGGCATACACAGGCAAACACAGGCATACACAGGAATGCACGGGCATACACAGGAATACACAGGAATGCACAGGAATATGCAGGCATATACAGGCAAACACATGCAGACACAGGAATACACAGGCATACACAGGCATATACGACATACACAGGCATACACAGGCATACACAGCCATACACAGGAATACACAGGTATACACAGGCATGCACAGGCACAGACAGGCATACACTGGCATACACTGGCATGCACAGGCATACACAGGCCTACACAGGCATACACGGGCATGCACTGGCATACAGACATACAGACGTACAGACATACAGACATACAGACATACAGACATACAGACATACAGACATACAGACATACAGACATACAGACATACAGACATACAGACATTCAGACGTACAGACATATAGGCATACAGATATACAGATATACAGACATACAGACATACAGACATACAGACATACAGACATACAGACATACAGACATACAGACATACAGACATACAGCCATACAGACATACAGACATACAGACATACAGACATACAGACATACAGACATACAGACATACAGACATACAGACATACAGACATACAGACATACGGACATACAGACATACAGACATACAGACATACAGACATACAGACATACAGACATACAGACATACAGACATACAGACATACAGACACAGACATACAGACATACAGACATACAGACATACAGACATACAGACATACAGACAAACAGACATACAGACATACAGACATACAGACATACAGACATACAGACATACAGACATACAGACATACAGACATACAGACATACAGACATACAGACATACAGACATACAGACATACAGACATACAGACATACAGACATACAGACATACAGACATACAGACATACAGACATACAGACATACAGACATACAGACATACAGACATACAGACATACAGACATACAGACATACAGACATACAGACATACAGACATACAGACATACAGACATACAGATATACAGACATACCGACATACAGACATACCGACATACAGACATACAGACATGCAGACATACAGATAAACAGACATACGGACATACAGTTATACAGACATACAGACATACTGACATACTGACTTACTGACTTTCTGACATACTGACATACTGACATACTGACATACATACATACACAGGCATACACAGGCATGCACGACATACACAGGCATACACAGGCATACACAGGAATACACAGGAATACACAGGAATACCCAGGAATACACAGGACTACACAGGCATACACAGGCATATACAGGCATACACAAGCATACACACGCATATGCAGGCATACACAGGCAAACACAGGCATATGCGGGCATGCACAGGCATACACATGCAGACACAGGAATACAGAGGCATACACAGGCACACACGACATACACAGGCATACACAGACATACACAGCCATACACAGGAATACACAGGTATACACAGGCATACACAGGGATACTCAGGCATACACAGGAATACACAGGAATATGCAGGCATACACAGGCAAGCACAGGCATATGGGGGCATACACAAGCAGACACAGGAATATACAGGTATACACAGGTATACACAAGTATACACAGGCATACACAGGCACACACAGGCATTCACAGGCTTACACAGGCATACACAGGCATACACTGGGAAACACAGGCATACCCAGGCATAGCCAGGCATACACAGGCATACACATGCAGACACAGGAATACAAAGGCATACACAGGCATACACGACATACACAGGCATACACAGGAATACACGGGCATACAAAGGAATAAACAGGCATACAAAGGCATACACAGGCATAAACAGGCATAGTGTAATAAGTCATTATAAGCCATGTAAGTCCAGTAGTTGAATGCAAGGTAGAATAGTCTTCTCAGGCGAGCACGTCAGTGCCATTTAATGATTGTTCTTCGGATGAATCTTTATTGTTCATAATAATTGATCTTAGCCTAAGTACATAAGAAAGCTGTCGACTGCGCTGCCGTCGACAGCGGCAGAAGAGCAGCGTATATATATATATGTATATGAGAGAGAGGGCTTATGCGCATATATGGCCAGCGGCCAGCGTGGGAATGCTGACTTAGCTTGAAGCATAAATGGGTGATCTTATATCACGCTCACTTGAGTTATTTATTTATGCAATGCAACTAAGTGTTGCTGTGTACTTATAGGTACAGTGTACCCTCGATATATGCGCATACTACACCTCCCCCCTTTTTTTAAAATAACGTAATGAAATGAAGTTATTTTCTATCAACTATATTATCATTATAAAATAAAAATTACTTAAATATTATTTTTAATGAATTAACATTATTTATGATATAGAATTTTTAAATGAATAAAGAAAAAATATGTATGTATTTTGAATTAATAAAAATTCGATTATATCTATGTCTTTGTTATATTGTTTTGGCTGATCAGGCCGTTATTTAAGTTTTATTATGAAAGGTTTGGCAGTGATTGCCTTTTTTTTTTCATTCTATTTGTGCTTTTTTTAGCCTATCTTTATGTACTATTTGTTGTTTCTTACTTCCTGTTTTAATGGTTATATTGTCATTTATTCCTATATCTACTACGTCATAAGGACCTTCGTATCTTTTATCTAACTTATGACCTGTTTCTTTTCTAAGTAATACTTTATCTCCTATTTTTAATTCGAAATTATTTGTATTCCTATCATATCTTAATTTTCTATCCGCTTTTGCTTTTTCTAACATTCTTCTTGCTCTATTGTACGACATTTCTAGTCTGCATTTAAGCTCTTTAGAGTAGTCGTCTAAGTTGTATATTGGGTCTATTTTGTTTATCTTACTGAAATCTTTGAATTGTCTGGGTAGTCTGCCAAATACTAGTTCGTATGGGCAGTAGTCATGGACTATTGAGGGTGTTGTATTGAAGCAATAAGTGAAATATGGTAACCAAATGTCCCAATCACTTTTGTCAACCGATATGTATGAACGTATATATTCATTAAAAGTTCGGTGGCTTCTTTCTATTGTTCCTAAAGTTTGATGATGGTGAGCGCTAGATGTTAGATTTTCTATATGCATATATTTGCATAATTCATTCATAAGTGAATTTTTGTATTCCGTACCTTGATCCGTAATGAACGTCTTCATTGGACCGTACTTCAGTACAAATGATTCAAATATAGCCTTTGCAACTGTTTTAGCACTTTTATTCGGTGTTGGAATAGTAACTAAAAACTTGGTCAGATCGCATATGATTGTAACTGCATACTCATTTCCGTCTTCCGATTTCGGTAGTGGACCAATGGTATCAATTAAAACAGTATCAAATGCTGTTGCTGGCGTTGGCATCAATGTTAATGGAGTTTTGTTATGTGTTGTAATTTTGGCTTGTTGACATTTCAAACAAGTCTTTACATACTTTGAGATTGTCTTGGTCATCTGGGGCCAATAATAAAATCTTTTGATTTTTGACTGGGTTCGCGAAATACCAGTGTGGCCTCCTTCTATAGGATCATCATGGAATTTTGTCAAAATTTCTTTAATCTGAGCTTCGTCATTTTTGTCTATAATTATCACCTTTTGTAGAATAGCTAGTTCTACTTTTTCGAGTACTCGGTTGCCCTTTATTTTAAATTCATTTAGTGATACAAATTGGAACATCTGTTCACTTGGTGATATTCGCATTTTTGTTATTTTATGCATTCCGGCTTTTGAAATAAGCCTTTGAAAGAATTGATTTAGATCAAATGTTTCATTAGAATACAAGTCATCAACATCAAAGCGTGAAACAATTGTTTTTCCTCGTTTTAATAAACACTTGTGTTTATCTATTTTGATTAAAACATATTTCTTTGTGTCATTATTATTGACAACTTCATAGACTTTGGGCTTTTCTATTGTTTGCTCTTTTTCCTCTTGTATTTTGACTATTGCTTCGTCTTTACAGGAATTTTCCTGTTTAGCTTTTGATCTGGTGGTAACTTTTAATATTTCTCTGTTGATTGTTTTCAGATCTTTTATTGTTATGCGAGACAAGGCGTCCGCAATATGGTTATCTTTCCCCTTAAGATATTCTACAGTAAAGTCATACTCTTCTAAATCCAGCCTCATACGAGTGAGTTTTGAACTTGGATTTTTCATAGAGAATAGGTATGACAATGGTCTATGATCGCTTTTTACCATGAAATGCTTGCCATATATGTATGGTCGAAAATGATTTATGGCCCAATGAATGGCCGTTAATTCTTGTTCTGTAGTGGACTTATTACTTTCACCTTGAGTGAACATTCTTGAAGCGTATGCCACTGGAAGTTGTTGACCATTGTGATCTTGTGTAAGTACCGCTCCGCATGCCTGTTTACTAGCATCGGTTGTTATGCAAAATTCTTTGCTGAAATCTGGGTACTGTAGTAATGTTGGTTTCATTAATTCTCTCTTAAGATATTCGAATGCATTATTGCATTCTGCTGTCCATTCGAATTGGACATTCTTTTTACAAAGCCTCGTTAGGTGGCGTGAATGATCAGAAAAATTTTTAATGAAACGTCTGTAATAATTACAGAAGGCTACGAAACGTCTAGCACTGTCGGCATCTGTTGGTATAGGATATTTTTCTATAACTTCATATTTGGTGTCATCTGGGAGTATACCTTTATCGGTACATTTGTGACCCAAATATGTTACTTCTTTCATAAAGAAAGAACATTTCCCTGGATGTAGTTTCAAATTATGTCGTCTACATAGCTCGAATACGTTAGTCAAATTTTTGAGCATATGTTTTTCTGAACAACCTATTACTACTAAATCATCCATATATAGAAATGCTTGCGATGGTTCAAGACCAGAAAATGCAAGTGTCATCATACGTTGGAAAGAGTTTGGTGCTACTTTCAGTCCGTATGGTAGTCGCGTGAAGCGATATGAGCCATTGGCTGTTGAAAATGACGTTATATCTCTATACCTTTTTTCTAGTTCTATCTGGTGGAATCCAGACATTAGGTCGAGACATGAAAAATACTTTGCTCTTCCTAATTGATCAAGAATATCTTCTATTCTTGGAAGTGGAAATTTGTCTGATAATAGTTTCTTATTTATTTGACGATAGTCCACTGCTAATCGCCATCTTTTTTCCGTCGAGTTCGGAAGTGGTTTCTTTGGAACCAAAAGTAATGGACTATTATATTCAGACATTGATGGTTCAACTATTCCATCATCTATTAATTTTTTTACCTGTCTGGCGATTTCTGGTTTTTGGCTATCTGCCATGCGATAGTTTTTTATATAGACCGGTGTTTTTCCCCTAATCTGAGTTTTTGTTTGTAGAAATTGTTAGCCGATATTGGTTCTGTTTCTAGACCAAAAATATCGCTAAACTCGGTGCATAACTTAGTTAGTACATTATTGAATTGTTTAGGGAATCTTAATTGTTTTAAAATTTCTTCAGTTCTATTTTCCTTTTCTACTGGTGTTGTAAAAATGTCATAGTCTTTCATTGATTCGCATTTGATCTTCGCGCCATCTATTATGGCGTCTTTATTATTTGTATTTATAATGCGAATCAATGCGTTTTTGCTATCGGCAATGGTGCTTGCTACTATTATACCCGGTTGCAGCTCCTGATTTGGTACTACCACCGTTTTTTCGTTAGTGAGTAATTTGACTTGTCTGATTACTTCACATCTAGCTGGCAATAAGAGTGTGTTGGAGTCTAAATTATGTGTAATTGGTACATTAATCTGTCTACTGAAGTTATTGGGTCTTATTGTGAACCAGTCTTTGTTATTTTGAAACTCTAATACGCAATTGTATTTCTTGATAAAATCTATACCGATTATGCCATCGCATGGTATCGGAAAATTCTCAGGTACTACATGAAATTCATGTGGCACTAGAACATCCTGAATGCGTAGGTCAAGATCTACTGTTCCTATAGACTGTATGGTTCCTTGCCCAATACCTGTAATATTTGATATATTACTGAAATTTATATTATTATATTCCTTTGCTTTGGCTTTTAGCAATGAAATTTCTGCACCTGTGTCTATTAGTAATGTAAGAACTGTGTTTGTTTCATGGTTTTTTGTCTTAATGAAAATACTCAGATTTAGGTTTATTTTAAACACTTTTACTGTTGATCGCTTAAGGGGGTCTGGCTGTTTTCCGATTGTACGTTACGCACATTTCGGTTGTTATTATTATTTTGACCTCCGTCTCTGTTATTACCGCGGCCACGGTAGCCTCCGCGACCTCTGTTGTTATTATTATAACTTTGATTATAATTCTGGTTATAATTCTGGTTATAATTATTTCTGCCTCTACCGCGATAGTAGGCATTATAATTACCACGTCTATTATTCCCATTATAGAATAAGACTGTGTTTGAATTGCCGGTTATTTCAGTACTGCAATGTATGTATTTTTCCATTGCGTCGTTGAATGTACTAAATGTACCTGCAGTTAAGATCATTTTAAGTGCCTCGTTGGCACAGTTTTTGGTCATTGCTGATATCGACTCTTTAGTCGCGAATTTGTCAGCATTATCGGCGTCTAATCCGCCGTCTATGTAAGCTGCCTCGAGCTGCTTACGCATGTTGTCTATTTCTGTAACGTACTGAGACGCGGTCTTGCCTCTTTGTTGGGCATTTATTAATTTGGCCTTTATAACGTCAGGCGATTCGCCTTTTACGTTTGCCTGCAATATGGTAATTATTGCCTGTATCGTTGTCGCATTTTCGACTTTATAGTTTAATGGGCCAATAATTTTGGTCTTTATGACCTCTACTGCTAAAGCTTCTTGATCTCCTTTAGTTAGATCCGTCAACTTTAGTGCTGTCACAAACCTGTTTAAATGGAGTTTCTTACCATCGAATTCAGGTACTGTGGCAGATACCTGTTTAACAAATGCTCTCTGAGCTTCTAATGCGTTGGCCATGTTTCTTGTATTTGGTTGTACGGTATTAAATTTTAATTCTTCTATTGATTCGATATCGCTTTCGATATCTAAATCTTCTAGCGGCTGCGACTCGTCCAAGTCTCTTAACTGGCTTTCGTCGAATTCCGCTATTTTGGTTAGTTCTGTTGGGACTTCTATTATAATACTGTGTCTAACACTGGTATTATGTAGTCTTTTACCAAATGAACTGAGAACTTTGAAGCATTGGACTTTATGTTCTTCAGTGAGTTTGCTTTTTGTTTGTTACTATAAGGTTTTGTAATGTGTTGTATTGTGTTATCAATACCTTTATGTGAAAAATAAGCGTCTGAGTTTTTATCAGCGCGTTTTTATTAATACATTTATAGGATTTATCAAAAGCATCTCTAATATTGTTTATGGATATGGTTAAGTGTAGCCATTCCATGTATGTACATTTTAGCGATGTAATCGCACTTGTACCTTTTTGGTGTAGTTTCTGTTAGATTTTGTCTAAATCATTGGCTCGACTCATGTAAGTCTTTTTCAACGATCTTTTGTGAAACTGATAAAGTTTTAAGGCCAGGTTAAAGGCTGATAGGATAACTAAAATCAAAAGTAGTAAGTACATTGAGTTTAACTGTGGGGTTGTATCCACGACTTCTATTGTATTGACAACATTTGCGGTGTTGTCGTCCGCTTTTGACTGTTTGTGTCCCATTTTTATATGGGGAAAATTAGTCTTTATTTGTATATCAAAAGTAAAAATAGAATTTTAACTTTGGGAATTGGTCAATTATTGTTATCTCGATCAGATATAAATATAGTTCGAAATTTTAATAGGTCTAAACTGTTGTTAAACATATTTTTACTTGATGGATGAATTCATTATACTCAGTTTACGTCGGTTGCAATTTGCAATTTTACAATATTATTACTTATTTTAAGTTTAAGACTGAGTATAATGTGTTAGTTATGAAATGGGTCCCTGATAAGTTAGTAATTTTGTTGCAGCGGAAACCGCATCGACAACATTAATATAATATTTGGGCGGTTGAGGCTATGGCGTATAACGCAGCCCGCCGCTTTACTTCGCACCACGAAGTTGTTTATTGATGGCTGCAAGGCGCTCTTTGTAGCGCTGCCGGTCTTCCTCATTAGTTGCCGTCTTCAGTAGTTCGATGTTGAGCCTCCGGGCGCTGAGCAACTTAATCCGGCGGCCACCCCTCTTCTTTTTAGGTGGCTGCTCCCTCGCTGCAGTCCATGCCTTGTACTCCTGTATGGTCAAGGGCTTTGGTCCCGCGGACGGATCTACCTCTATTACCTCTTTGAGACTTGGCAGATCCCTTTGCTCGACAGGAGCAGGGTGTTCGAACGTCGGCTTTGTAGACATTCGCTGTTGTCATGTGCGGCGCGCCGGTGGAATCCTTTATCCTTTATCCTAATCCTTTATATTTTTCCTATCCTCGCAGGATGCCGTGCTAATTGCTGATTGTGCCGTTGATTGTACCATTTATTGTACCATAATTGCTGATTGTATTGGTGGTCTTGCCTCTTCGAAGTCGCTGAATGTGTCCGACGTGGTCAGCTCCGGTGTCAGGAATTCGCTGGTGGTTGCTCCGTCAATCGATCCAGTTGTAAGTGTATAAGATATTTTATATTTAGAAACGTGGCACAAATCACAAGTCAGATTTGTCGCAAGATCAAGATACAATTGATACGATTCGTTAATTTGTTTTTTGTTTTTTTTTGATTTTTGTTTCCTGTGGTTGCTCCGTCAATCGATCCAGTTGTATCTCGGGTTGCAGTTTATTAATCTGGTTTTAAAATCTCACTGGCGTTGACCCAGCGCCAGTGACCATGTCACGGTCGCCATGTAATAAGTCATTATAAGCCATGTAAGTCCAGTAGTTGAATGCAAGGTAGAATAGTCTTCTCAGGCGAGCACGTCAGTGCCATTTAATGATTGTTCTTCGAATGAATCTTTATTGTTCATAATAATTGATCTTAGCCTAAGTACATAAGAAAGCTGTCGACTGCGCTGCCGTCGACAGCGGCAGAAGAGCAGCGTATATATATATATGTATATGAGAGAGAGGGCTTATGCGCATATATGGCCAGCGGCCAGCGTGGGAATGCTGACTTAGCTTGAAGCATAAATGGGTGATCTTATATCACGCTCACTTGAGTTATTTATTTATGCAATGCAACTAAGTGTTGCTGTGTACTTATAGGTACAGTGTACCCTCGATATATGCGCATACTACAATAGACAGGCATTCCCAGGCATACACAGGCATACACAGGAATACACAGTCACACACAGGCATACACAGGCATACCCAGGCATACGCAGGCACACATAGGCATACACTGTCATAAACAGGCATACAAAGGAATACACAGGAATACACAGGCACACACAGGAATACACAGGCACACACAGGCACACACAGGCATACACAGCCATGCACAGGCATACACAGGCATACACAGACATACACAGGGATGCATAGGCATACACAGGCATACACAGGAATACACAGGCACACACAGGCATACGCAGGCATACACAGCCGTACACACAAGCCTACACAGGCATACACTGGCATACACAGGCATACACAGGCATACACATGCACACACAGGCACACCCAGGCATACACAGGCATGCACAGGAATACACAGGCATATAGAGACATACAAGGCATACATATGCATACACAGGCATACACGGGAATACCCAGGAATACACAGGCATGCACAGACATACACAGGCATGCACAGGCATACACAGGCATACACAGGCATACACAGGCATACACAGGCATACACAGGCATACACAGGCATACACAGGCATACACAGGCATACATAGGCATACACAGGCATACACAAGCATACACAGGCATACACATGCATTCACATGCATACACAGGCATACACACACGCTTACATAGGCAAACACAGTCATATGCAGGCATACACAGGCATATGCAGGCATACACAGTCATACAGAGGCATACACACAGGCCTACACAGGCATATGCAGGCATACACAAGCAAACACAGGCATATACGGGCATACACAGGCATACACAGGTATACACACAGGCCTACACAGGCATATGCAGGCATACACAGGCAAACACAGGCATACACAGGCAAACACAGGCATACACAGGAATACACGGGCATACACAGGAATACACAGGAATGCACAGGAATATGCAGGCATATACAGGCAAACACATGCAGACACAGGAATACACAGGTATACACAGGCATACACAGGCATACACAGGCATACACAGGCAAACAAATGCAGACACATGAATACACAGGCATACACAGGCATATACGACATACACAGGCATACACAGACATACACAGCCATACACAGGAATACACAGGTATACACAGGCATACACAGGCATAGACAGGCATACACAGGCATACACAGGCATACCCAGGCATACACAGGCACATATGGACATACACTGTCATAAACAGGCATACAAAGGAATACACAGGAATACACAGGAATACACAGGCTTACACAGGCATACACGGGCATGCACAGGCATAGACAGGCAGAAACAGGCATACACAGGCTTACACAGGCATACACGGGCATGCACAGGCATACACACGCTTACACAGGCATACACGGGCATGCACTGGCATACAGACATACAGACATACAGACATACAGACATGCAGACATACAGACATACAGACATACAGACATACAGACATACAGACATACAGACATACAGACATACAGACATACAGACATACAGACATTCAGAATTATAGGCATACAGATATACAGACATACAGACATACAGACATACAGACATACAGACATACAGACATACAGACATACAGACATACAGACATACAGACATACAGACATACAGACATACAGACATACAGACATACAGACATACAGACATACAGACATACAGACATACAGACATACAGACATACAGACATACAGACATACAGACATACAGACATACAGACATACAGAAATACAGACATACAGACATTCAGACATACAGACATACAGACATACAGATATACAGACATACAGACATACAGACATACAGACATACAGACATACAGACATACAGACATACAGACATACAGACATACAGACATACAGACATACAGACATACAGACATACAGACATACAGACATACAGACATACAGACATACAGACATACAGACATACAGACATACAGACATACAGACATACAGACATACAGACATACAGACATACAGACATACAGACAAACAGACATACAGACATACAGACATACAGACATACAGACATACAGACATACAGACATACAGACATACAGACATACAGACATACAGACATACAGACAAACAGACATACAGACATACAGACATACAGACATACAGACATACAGACATACAGACATACAGACATACAGACATACAGACATACAGACATACAGACATACAGACATACAGACATACAGACATACAGACATACAGACATACAGACATACAGACATACAGACATACAGACATACATACATACAGACATACAGACATACAGACATACAGACATACAGACATACAGACATACAGACATACAGACTTACAGACATACAGACATACAGACATACAGACATACAGACATACAGACATACAGACATACAGACATACAGACATACAGTTATACAGACATACAGACATACTGACATACTGACTTACTGACTTACTGACATACTGACATACATACATACACAGGCATACACAGGCATGCACGACATACACAGGCATACACAGGCATGCACGACATACACAGGCATACACAGCATACACAGGAATACACAGGAATACACAGGACTACACAGGCATACACAGCATAACAGGCATACACAAGCATACACACGCATATGCAGACATACACAGGCAAACACAGGCATAGCGGACATCACAGGCATACACATGCAGACACAGGAATACACAGCATACACAGGCACACACGACATACACAGCATACACAGACATACACAGCCATACAAGGAATACACAGGTATACACAGCATACACAGGGATACTCAGGCATACAAGGAATACACAGGAATACAGGCATACACAGGCAACACAGACATACAGACATACACAAACAGACACAGGAACATACAGGCATACACAACATACACGACATACACAGACAGACACAGGCATACAAGGAAAACACAGGTATACACAGGTATACACAAGTATACACAGGCATACACAGGCATACACAGGCACACACAGACATCACAGGCATACACAGCATACACAGGCATACACTGGGACACACAGACATACCCAGGCATACCAGGCATACACAGGCATACACATACAGACACAGGAATACAGAGGCATACACAGCATACACGACATACACAGGCATACACAGGAATACACGGGCATACAAAGGAATAAACAGGCATACAAAGGCATACACAGGCATAAACAGGCATAGACAGGCATACCCAGGCATACACAGGCATACACAGGAATACACAGGCACACACAGGCATACACAGGCATACCCAGGCATACGCAGGCACACATAGGCATACACTGTCATAAACAGGCATACAAAGGAATACACAGGAATACACAGGCACACACAGGAATACACAGGCACACACAGCACACACAGGCATACACAGCCATGCACAGGCATACACAGGCATACACAGACATACACAGGGATCATAGGCATACACAGGCATACAAGGAATACACAGGCACACACAGACATACCAGGCATACACAGCCGTACACACAAGCCTACACAGGCATACACTGGCATACACAGGCATACACAGGCATACACATACACACACAGGCACACCCAGGCATACACAGGCATGCACAGGAATACACAGGCATACAGAGACATACAAGGCATACATATGCATACACAGGCATACACGGGAATACCCAGGAATACACAGGCATACACAGACATACACAGGCATGCACAGGCATACACAGGCATACACAGGAATACACAGGAATACACAGGCATACAAAGGCGTACACAGGCATACACTGTCATCCAGAGGCATACACAGGCATACACAGGCACACACAGGAAAACACAGACATACACAGGCATACACAGGCATACACAGGCATACACAGGCATACACAGGCATACACAGGCATACACAGGCATACATAGGCATACACAGGCATACACAAGCATACACAGGCATACACATGCATACACATGCATACACAGGCATACACACACACAGACATAGGCAAACACAGGCATATGCAGACATACACAGGCATATGCAGGCATACACAGTCATACAGAGGCATACACACAGGCCTACACAGGCATATGCAGACATACACAAGCAAACACAGGCATATACGACATACACAGGCATACACAGGTATACACACAGGCCTACACAGCATAGCAGACATACACAGGCAAACACAGGCATACACAGGCAAACACAGGCATATACAGAAATACACGGGCATACACAGGAATACACAGGAATCACAGGAATATGCAGACATATACAGACAAACACATACAGACACAGGAATACACAGCATACACAGGCATATTCGACATACACAGGCATACACAGGCATACACAGCCATACACAGGAATACACAGGTATACACAGGCATACACAGGCATACACAGGCAAACACATGCAGACACATGAATACACAGGCATATACAACATTCACAGGCATACACAGACATACACAGCCATACACAGGAATACACAGGTATACATAGGCATACACAGGCATACACAGGCATACACAGGCATACCCAGGCATACACAGGCACCTATGGACATACACTGTCATAAACAGACATACAAAGGAATACACAGGAATACACAGGAATACACAGGAATACACAGGCTTACACAGGCATACACGGGCATGCACAGGCATAGACAGGCAGAAACAGGCATACACAGGCATACACAGGCATACACGGACATGCACAGACATACACAGGCTTACACAGGCATACACGGGCATACACTGACATACAGACATACAGACATACAGACATACAGACATACAGACATACAGACATACAGACATACAGACATACAGACATACAGACATACAGACATACAGACATACAGACATACAGACATACAGACATACAGACATTCAGACGTACAGACATACAGACATACAGACATACAGACATACAGACATACAGACATACAGACATACAGACATACAGACATACAGACATACAGACATACAGACATACAGACATACAGACATACAGACATACAGCCATACAGACATACAGACATACAGACATACAGACATACAGACATACAGACATACAGACATACAGACATACAGACATACAGACATACAGACATACAGACATACAGACAACTACAGACATACAGACATACAGACATACAGACATACAGACATACAGACATACAGACATACAGACATACAGACATACAGACATACAGACATACAGACATACAGACATACAGACATACAGACATTCAGACATACAGACATACAGACATACCGATATACAGACATGCAGACATACAGACAAACAGACATACAGACATACAGTTATACAGACATACAGACATACTGACATACTGACTTACTGACTTACTGACATACTGACATACTGACATACTGACATACAGACATACAGACATACAGACATACAGACATACAGACATACAGACATACAGACATACAGACATACAGACATACAGACATACAGACATACAGACATACAGACATACAGACATACAGACATACAGACATACAGACATACAGACATACAGACATACAGACATACAGACATACAGACATACAGACATACAGACATACAGACATACAGACATACAGACATACAGACATACAGACATACAGACATACAGACATACAGACATACAGACATACAGACATACAGACATACAGACATACAGACATACAGACATACAGACATACAGACATACAGACATACAGACATACAGACATACAGACATACAGACATACAGACATACAGACATACAGACATACAGACATACAGACATACAGACATACAGACATACAGACATACAGACATACAGACATACAGACATACAGACATACAGACATACAGACATACAGACATACAGACATACAGACATACAGACATACAGACATACAGACATACAGACATACAGACATACAGACATACAGACATACAGACATACAGACATACAGACATACAGACATACAGACATACAGACATACAGACATACAGACATACAGACATACAGACATACAGACATACAGACATACAGACATACAGACATACAGACATACAGACATACAGACATACAGACATACAGACATACAGACATACAGACATACAGACATACAGACATACAGACATACAGACATACAGACATACAGACATACAGACATACAGACATACAGACATACAGACATACAGACATACAGACATACAGACATACAGACATACAGACATACAGACATACAGACATACAGACATACAGACATACAGACATACAGACATACAGACATACAGACATACAGACATACAGACATACAGACATACAGACATACAGACATACAGACATACAGACATACAGACATACAGACATACAGACATACAGACATACAGACATACAGACATACAGACATACAGACATACAGACATACAGACATACAGACATACAGACATACAGACATACAGACATACAGACATACAGACATACAGACATACGGACATACAGACATACAGACATACAGACATACAGACATACAGACATACAGACATACAGACATACAGACATACAGACATACAGACATACAGACATACAGACATACAGACATACAGACATACAGACATACAGACATACAGACATACAGACATACAGACATACAGACATACAGACATACAGACATACAGACATACAGACATACAGACATACAGACATACAGACATACAGACATACAGACATACAGACATACAGACATACAGACATACAGACATACAAACATACAGACATACAGACATACAGACATACAGACATACAGACATACAGACATACAGACATACAGACATACAGACATACAGACATACAGACATACAGACATACAGACATACAGACATACAGACATACAGACATACAGACATACAGACATACAGACATACAGACATACAGACATACAGACATACAGACATACAGACATACCGATATACAGACATACAGACATACAGACAAACAGACATACAGACATACAGACATACAGTTATACAGACATACAGACATACTGACATACAGACATACAGACATACAGACATACAGACATACAGACATACAGACATACAGACATACAGACATACAGACATACAGACATACAGACATACAGACATACAGAGATACAGACATACAGACATACAGACATACAGACATACAGACATACAGACATACAGACATACAGACATACAGACATACAGACATACAGACATACAGACATACAGACATACAGACATACAGACATACAGACATACAGACATACAGACATACAGACATACAGACATACAGACATACAGACATACAGACATACAGACATACAGACATACAGACATACAGACATACAGACATACAGACATACAGACATACAGACATACAGACATACAGACATACAGACATACAGACATACAGACATACAGACATACAGACATACAGACATACAGACATACAGACATACAGACATACAGACATACAGACATACAGACATACAGACATACAGACATACAGACATACAGACATACAGACATACAGACATACAGACATACAGACATACAGACATACAGACATACAGACATACAGACATACAGACATACAGACATACAGACATACAGACATACAGACATACAGACATACAGACATACAGACATACAGACATACAGACATACAGACGTACAGACATACAGACATACAGACATACAGACATACAGACATACAGACACACAGACATACAGACATACAGACATACAGACATACAGACATACAGACATACAGCCATACAGACATACAGACATACAGACATACCGATATAAAGACATGCAGACATACAGACATACAGACATACAGACATACAGACATACAGACATACAGACATACAGACATACAGACATACAGACATACAGACATACAGACATACAGACATACAGACATACAGACATACAGACATACAGACATACAGACATACAGACATACAGACATACAGACATACAGACATACAGACATACAGACATACAGACATACAGACATACAGACATACAGACATACAGACATACCGATATATAGACATGCAGACATACAGACAAACAGACATACAGACATACAGTTATACAGACATACAGACATACAGTTATACAGACATACAGACATACTGACATACAGACATACAGACATACAGACATACAGACATACAGACATACAGACATACAGACATACAGACATACAGACATACAGACATACAGACATACAGACATACAGACATACAGACATACAGACATACAGACATACAGACATACAGCCATACAGACATACAGACATACAGACATACAGACATACAGACATACAGACATACAGACATACAGACATACAGACATACAGACATACAGACATACAGACATACAGACATACAGACATACAGACATACAGACATACAGACATACAGACATACAGACATACAGACATACAGACATACAGACATACAGACATACAGACATACAGACATACAGACATACAGACATACAGACATACAGACATACAGACATACAGACATACAGACATACAGACATACAGACATACAGACATACAGACATACAGACATACAGACATACAGACATACAGACATACAGACATACAGACATACAGACATACAGACATACAGACATACAGACATACAGACATACAGACATACAGACATACAGACATACAGACATACAGACATACAGACATACAGACATACAGACATACAGACATACAGACATACAGACATACAGACATACAGACATACAGACATACAGACATACAGACATACAGACATACAGACATACAGACATACAGACATACAGACATACAGCCATACAGACATACAGACATACAGACATACAGACATACAGACATACAGACATACAGACATACAGACATACAGCCATACAGACATACAGACATACAGACATACAGACATACAGACATACAGACATACAGACATACAGACATACAGACATACAGACATACAGACATACAGACATACAGACATACAGACATACAGACATACAGACATACAGACATACGGACATACAGACATACAGACATACAGACATACAGACATACAGACATACAGACATACAGACATACAGACATACAGACATACAGACATACAGACATACAGACATACGGACATACAGTTATACAGACATACAGACATACTGACTTACTGACTTACTGACATACTGACATACATACATACTGACATACAGACATACAGACATACTGGCATACTGTCATACAGACAAACAGACATACAGACATACAAACATACAGACATACAGACATACAGACATACTGGCATACTGTCATACAGACAAACAGACATACAGACATACAAACATACAGACATACATACATACAGACATACAGACATACAGACATACAGACATACAGACATACAGAAAAACAGACATAAATACATACAGAAAAACAGACATAAATACATACAGACATACAGACATACAGACATACAGACATACAGACATACAGACATACAGACATACAGACATACAGACATACAGACATACAGACATACAGACATACAGACATACAGACATACAGACATACAGACATACAGACATACAGACATACAGACATACAGACATACAGACATACAGACATACAGACATACAGACATACAGACATACAGACATACAGACATACAGACATACAGACATACAGACATACAGACATACAGACATACAGACATACAGACATACAGACATACAGACATACAGACATACAGACATACAGACATACAGACATACAGACATACAGACATACAGACATACAGACATACAGACATACAGACATACAGACATACAGACATACAGACATACAGACATACAGACATACAGACATACAGACATACAGACATACAGACATACAGACATACAGACATACAGACATACAGACATACAGACATACAGACATACAGACATACAGACATACAGACATACAGACATACAGACATACAGACATACAGACATACAGACATACAGACATACAGACATACAGACATACAGACATACAGCCATACAGACATACAGACATACAGACATACAGACATACAGACATACAGACATACAGACATACAGACATACAGACATACAGACATACAGACATACAGACATACAGACATACAGACATACAGACATACAGACATACAGACATACAGACATACAGACATACAGACATACAGACATACAGACATACAGACATACAGACATACAGACATACAGACATACAGACATACAGACATACAGACATACAGACATACAGACATACAGACATACAGACATACAGACATACAGATATACAGACATACAGACATACAGACATACAGACATACAGACATACAGACATACAGACATACAGTTA